>CM040121.1:359268557-359868557 GCA_022559845.1 Amorphophallus konjac | reverse complement strand
ATCTTGTCATCACCTGGAATGGCGGTGGAATTGTTGTATGATAGAGTCTTGGAAGAGTAGGATTATTTTTACCAGTTCCCCCTAGAAGGGAGTTGGGTTGATTGCTAGGCACATGGTAAAAAGAAGCACTCGCTGGCATCGCTGCCTTTGCTTATTATTTTGGTGGAGTCGTCGTGCATGTTCCCTTTCAATTTTTGAATCTGCTCACTGTTGTTGCCTATGAGCGCACCGTCATTTTTCTTGAGACGAGATCCTTAATTTGTGGCATTCTGCTGAACACGAGAAAAACAGCGCCAAATTAAGGATCATTTGTGGTGTTCCGCTGAACACAAGAAATGCATCGCATCCTTTTATGTGGTAGGTGTTTTTATGACGACGCTTTACGATGTTTTCTTAGGGCACACCACACCGACCCGAAAAGCGAAACAACCGAATTGAAATCTCTGAGTTTGCTTGCTCGCCCGCTTTGAATGGGACGAAAAGCATTAAAACGGAAGTCCTAAAGCGAGATCAGCCATTGTTGCATAAAAGGCTATATATATCGCTCGCTTGATTTTGTTAATTTCATGAAGAAAAGATATCCATAATACAAAAATGTCAATATATATATATATATATATATATATATATATATATATATATATATATATATATATATATGGTCTTGTTTCTGAGATTTTTACATGAATGCCCCATTCCTAGCTACTTTATAAGCTTTATTAATTTTTATATAAACTATAAACATGTCTCGCATAATTGCTATACCGTGAATAGCTTTAAGAAAATTGGATCACGGTTATTCTTTTTATTGTCATGAATGCCTCGATCTCATGGTAGCACATGCTGCTATATATGCACGTACCCCCATTGGGTGACGTCATGTGATAATATTTCTTCTACGAAAGATATTCACGATATATTAAAATTCTTATAGGTACTTCTACACAAGTAAATTAAGGTTCTGTCGAAGCCCCGTTTGGTTGGGACGGGGAGGTTGGGAGATTATTAAAAATCCCCGGGTGCCGTACATTCTGACCGCGGCACAGGTTTGGGGTTAATTGGAAGGCCAATCACATTTGAAGCATGGGCCGGGCATTTTGAAGATCGGCCTCTGGTGGAAAATTGGCGCACGATGAAGATTCTTTTTTTCTTTTTTTTATATACTTTTTTGTTTCTATTTTATTTCTCTCTTTTTTTCAAGAATTTTTTTTCTCTATTTTTTCCCTATTTTCCACCTTTTTTGCACTCTTTTTCTATGTTTTATAATAATAGTAGAATTGAGAGAGAGATAGAGAGAGAGAGAGATAACACTTGGAGAGAGGGAAAGAAAGAGAGACGGGTGAGGAGGAGCAGACACGCTGTTGGTGGAGGAAGGCACGGGACGTCGGCAGCAAGCCCAGTCACGATGGGGGGTGACTTGGAGAGCCAAGTGTGTCAGGGGTGACTGCTGTGGCTATTGCACCTGGTGGGTACTGCAAGCTAGTGACCAGCACAGTGGGCTGGCCGGAGGTGGGATGCTGACCGTAGGGTGACACTGTTGCAGCGATCGGTGGTAGAAAGAGGCACCGTGGGCTATCATGTGGCGAAGACATCGTGGCGCTGTGAACTCGGGTGCCCGTTGGCCAAGGGAGGGGGAGTAGAGAGGGCCTCTGGGGTGGGAGGCACAACTGTGGCGGAGATACTGGCTGGGGTGGACTTCGCTGGCTATGAACGTGAGGGCGACAGTGGCTGGCAGCATTGGTCACTGTAGGGGAGAAGAAGAAGAAGGAGGAGGTGATGTAGGGGGTTTGGTGGTAGGGATTTGAAGAGAAGGGGTGCTATGCAGGGTGAAAATGAGGGCAAGATGGGAAAGAAGGGGGAAAGAGAGGATACAATGATAGCGGGGAGGTGGAGGAAGGTGACGTGGGTGCTGGTAGGGTTTGGTTGGGGGCCTCTCACCCCATCTTCCTCTCGAAGATGATGCAACTTTGGGGCCTCTCACCCCACCTCTATCTCGGAGGGAAGTGAACTCTCTCAGCTTCTCTTGTTGGTCCCTGGGGTAGGTGAGTGGACAAGAAGGGGGGTTGAATTGTCCCCCACGTGATATGGCAAATTAAAATCTTACGTAGCGGAATGAACAAGTTTGACGAGATTGAAGAAAATAAACTAAACAAAGTAATTGAAGTTCACTCAATCTCTCCCGTCTCACTCGATCATGTGAAAGATTAAGCAATTAAACACATCATACAATGAAATTGAGCAATTGAGATTCGCTCACTCAATTAGGATTCGCTCATGCTCACCTATCACACATGCATTGAATTAACGATTAAATATCACAATAAAGCAGACCACAATGCACACCACAAGACACAAGGATTTTTAAGGTGGTTCGGGACCACGACGGGCTCCCTACGTCCACCCCTTACCAAACCGGTAAGGCTTCACTCAGGGATGAATCCCCAACACGGAGACGACGCTCCAATACACACACGGGGATAAATCCCCACGAGGAGAACTCTCCTCACGCTGTAGACACAGCAACATGGGGATGAACCCCAAATGCTCTGGATCGTAAGTCAAGCAGCACACACACACACACGCTGCAACAACTACCGCATCACCGTAGACACACGACCGTTCGCAGACGGGCACACACACACACACACACACACACACACACAATATTTCTAGTTTAGAAATAAACACAAATATTCAATCATGCTCAGACACAAATATTCAATCATAGAACACATCACAAACAAGATAGAAAGGATGTAGAAAATGTTCCCCCTTTGATTTTCAAAGTCAATGGATGTTTATGCTTGACTCTCGGATCAGATGATGGCGATTCTTGCGTCATCTTGTTCCTCTCGTCGATCCGCTCCTTTTCTTCTTCTTCTACGAACTTTAGAAACTCCTTGGAGTAGATGAAATCCACCTTCCAAGTCCTTCTTTTCTCCTCTTTGGCCTTCTTCTCCTACAAGATAGAAAATAAGCTCATTATGATATTTCTCTGGTCAAATTTGGAGTTCACACATATGCATATATAGAAAAAAAAATCAAAAGACCATTATAACCCTTCTAGAACCCTCCAAAAGACCCCCAATAGGTCTACCATAAACCTAGGGGCAAAGGGGTAAAAGGGGAGCACAAATGGATATGGTTTAATGGGTTTTCGGATCCACATTTTAGGTTTTCGCCGCATTCGGTCGACCAATTGAATGGGGTCGATCGACCAAAATTTCACAGACCTGGAACCAACCAACTCTGGCTAGTTCGGTCGACCAAACTCTGTAACTTCTAGAGTTGCAGAAGTTCAGTCCAAAAACAGTTTAAACCCTTGCACATGCAATCAACCTTCATGAATGAAATAAAGATAATTTAACCCAATCACCCCAAGGAAAATATCTATGAAACACACTCATGAAAACTTATAAAGAACATATGAATGATATGCATTGGAGCCCATTGAAAACACAAGTCTTACACCTAAACAACAAGAGCCAATGACTATGAAATTGAACACAATGAATGAGTATCTTAGCCATACTCTACCAAGGTTCATGTGAGCATTGAAAAACCATGTAACATGGATTATGAGAACATCATTCACTCATTTTTTCCAAGATTAGCACTCCATATGAAACTTACCATTTTTCCCAAAATATACACATGCAACCAAAAGCCTCATATTGACAAAACATGAAACACATCCTTCCACATACATGAATGATTATCAACCAAATAGAAGTTAAATCAAGCACATATGAAATGATCATCCACGCATTCAAATGAGCATTAAACCAATACAAGGCAACCAAAATCCATCACCAACCTCATGTCCTTCCACACACAAATAGAGCATCAACAGCCTCATGAATCAAAAGCATGAAACTCATATAAGCATAAGACAAAGTCGACTTGGCCAAAACTGATGAATCACAAAACCTTCTACAAAGCTTACCAATTTGCTCAATATTCATGTATTCAGGAAAAATAGAAGTCTCACCACGGTTTTGAATAAATTCAATGAGATGTTAGGATTCTTTCCAAGCCATTAATAGAAGATTAAGCATACTATGCACATTGACTAGAATTGCCACTCAAATGACCATGAGTCCATATAATGAGTAAGCATCATTAAAATCACATTCATCAAATTTCAAGTTAATAGGTTGAGCATTTTTCAAGCCCAAAAATCTTATGAGGAAAATACATGAAAATACCCAACCACGACTTTGAAAACTTATTTGATAAAATGCATGAAACATAGAGGGAGTCGACATAATGCAATGAGTGAGTCAACTCCCTTTTGGAAGAAGAACTCCATTGATGGACTCCTTTGAGTTCCAAACATGAATCATGGATTTTGATCCTACAAGTCAAGATAAACATAGCATGAGTTCCTTAAACAACAATCATTCATATGACTTCCAAGTGAGAACTTTGAAGTCATCTCTTAACTCATCAACTAGATGTAAACATGTTGCTCAATGAAACACACACACACACACACAAGCACAATCATTTTGTTATCATTAAAACCAAACACCAATGTCAACTAGGGGATGCAACATCTCTAATTCATTTTGCATTTCATTCAAGAGTACATTACAAGGAGCAATACAACCCTTATATAAAGGGCAAAGTGGACTCAAGGCCTAATTAGGATCCTCAACATTTCTTAGAAACATAAGAGATCCACTAAACCTAGGAAATATATGAAATCTATCCTCCTAGAAAATATAAAAGATTTCTTATCCTACAAAAAATTATATCATGGGAATTATAAACTACCCTAATGACACATGCCCTACCATAGGGAAAATAAAAGACCAATATACTACTCCAAATATTAAATAATAGATATCTTTTGTAGGTGGGTTGGAGTCTTGACAGTGCCGTCTCATCTACATCCAGTCAGATTTTTGAGTCGGCCCGGTATCCTTACCCAAAACACAAAATAAACGATTGACCAAATTGCCCTTTATTACCCTCCCATTTCTTCCCCAATTCGAACCCTCTGCCAGTGGAACCCTAGCTCTAAAGGAAGAGTGGACAGCCCGCTGCGACGAGCTACTCTATCTCCCAAATGGCCCACTGTGCCCGACACGACCAAGGCGAAGGTGTACGGCCATGGTCGGAGCTCACCCAACTCCGCACATTGCGGGTTGGCATTCACCCTTTGCCTTTACCCCTTACAGTGGTCATCGTTTGCTTACTGCCCGGTCTTCCTCACCCTCCTCATGTCCAGAACAACGGCCTAGGTACATACTCTAGCCCCTATTTCCCCCTTTCCACCAACTCTCCAGAAACCCTAGGGCCACCAATCCGTGATCCCCACACTTTGGTGCATTCAAGTTCATGTTGTTCACCTCAAGAAAATCTACTTTTCCTTTATCGTTTGCCCATTGATCTACACATCTTTGGGAGCCCTTTTCATTAAGAAGGCCCTTTCTTTAATTCTGTGCTCTGATCATATAGATGTCTACAGAGAGGAGCCTGCATTTGACAGTTTTATTTATTTTATTGCTCTGATCCAGAAATGGTTCAAATGATATATGAGTGAAATCCGCCTCTCATGTCCTCTGACTTGGTACTAGAGTCAAAAGGGTGATGACCATGCGTACAAAGAGGATACAAATTGATAAATATTTCTTTTAATAAATTACATTCATGGTTGCTTGATGAATGCTATAAACACTAAACCCAAGCTATCTAGGATTGTCTCTTTCTTTTTATTCTATTGTCAATTGGGTTGTCCATGTTTGTTACTTTACATGCATTATTGAATTTTTCAAATGGTATTGTGTTATTATGCCTGTAGGGAACAATGGGTGAACAGATGGTAAAGCAAACAAAGTTGCCTGAGTTAAGGTGCCAGTGTGCATAGGGCTGGCATCTATGACATTAGGACAAGTCAAACTACAACACATGGGGGGAGACAATATTACAAATGCAAGGTACCATGACTCTCCAATTCTGGAATGCGTTCATGTGGTCTCGACATTTTCTTTGTTGTTATCTAGTAATGTTACTTCTTTCAGTGGTGTGATGAATTTTGAGTGGTCACATCTCAATTGCCATACGACTGCATATGTGGGGCTGATCAAGATAATTTAAGGCTCGAAGAGGAAAATGTGTAGAGCTGAGGATGAGGATTGAGCACTGTTGTTCCCGGCATATGGCAATCAAGAGTATGCTTATTTCATATTAAGAATTTGATGCTACACACCTTCAATTTCTAATCAATATCTTTTGTTGGTTTATTATTTGTTTTGTAAGTGTAGTCTAAAGAGAAGCTCTCTTCATCGGCCGACCGATTGGAAGAGAAGGTCAAACCTCACAATCTCCCCGCATCTTTAAAGGTATTTATCATGATCACCTCCCTTTTCTTATTGTTAAATTCCTCTGAGACCCACGTGTCTTTGGCGATCACACTTCCATTAGCATCTAGCATGCTCCCCCTTCCCCTTCTTTTATTCCACTCCACACTTAATTCATCTCATAAATAATATTTTTCTTTTAAAATCTTTGTGGATTTTTTCCATAATCTACACAGCCCTTGTCGCATAACTGACTTATGCTAAGCAAGTTGTGGTGGAGACCTTTAACAAGCAAGACATTTTCAATCGTGTGAGTTGAGTCCTTTCCAATCTTACCTTTCCCGACTATTTTACCTTCATCTTTTCCACCAAATGCTACCATTCCACCATCCTTTTCTTGTAGGTCTGCAAACATATTTTTATTTCTAGTCATGTGTCGGGAGCACCCACTATCAAGGTACCATTTACTTCCATGGTCTTTCAAGCAGACCTGCAACACAAAAAAAATAGCTTGTCTATAATTTGGGTACCCAAGCTTGCTTGGGTCCGAGGCGGTTAGGCATAAATGGAATGAAAGGTGCTTTTATTTTTCTTGCAAATTTTCTATCATCAGCTTCCATTAACCGACATGTGTACATGGAATGCCCATATCCACCACAGTAAAAACATAAAATGATTCTTTTCTTTTCATTCTTCCTTTTATTTACAGGTTTGAATGAAGTGTGTGTGTGTGAGGTATTTACACTACACATGTGTGATGAAGATGATGAAGCATTCATATGCATGAAGGATGTTTGTGTGATGTTTTCAATAGATTTCTTCTTAGTGGGGACATACCCCAAGCCTTCTCTTTAGAAATTCACTTTCATTCCTATAATATTATCCAAATTTTGCTTACTCCTAACAAACCTTTCCAATGTATCATTCAACTTTTCAATTTCTTGCCTCATCATTTGATTGTTCTTTTCAACTTCTTGTTTGGCTTGTTCTAGTTTGTTGAAGTTGTTGGTCATGTTTTCAAGTTCTTCCTTCAAGTTCTTACTTTCATCAAAACATTCTACTGAATTTTCAAGAGTCTTCTGCTCTTCCCTCATGCAAGATATTTCATCTTCAAACAAAGACACTTTAGATGTCAACATCTCATTTTCAGTTTTAAGATTTTCAACCTGAGCATTCAGATCAATGCATTTTTCATAGCTAGACTCACTATGAACAGTTTGCTCAATCTTTTTCTTTAGAGACTTATTTTCAGATTTTAACTTTTTATACCTTTCATAAAGTGTCTCATATGTGATCTCCCACTGTTCACATGAAAGGGTTTCAGTTTCGGAGCATACCTTAGTGGATCCATCCTCATTAGCCATCAGACAATGGTTCTATACTAGCTCATCCAGCTCGTCCCCAGATCCGGATTCTGCTTCATCTTCATCGCTCCAGGTTGCAACCATTGCTTTTGGTTTCTTAAACTTTCCCTTCTTGATTTTTTTTTGAAGCTCGGGGCACTCTCCTCGCATGTGCCCTAGTTTTTTGCATTCATAGCAGATTATCTCTTCCTTTTTGCTGCTCCCTCCCTTCTTTGCCATCATTTTCTTCGGGGCCTTTTTGAACGGTCCTCCAACTCTTCTAGTTTTCTTTATAAATCTTCTGCCCCTTCTTGTGATCATTGTAACAAGTTCTTCATCCTCACTATTTGTGGTTGATCCAACTTCACTTCCTTAGAGCCTTGTGGATTTGTCTTCAATGCCATGGTGCTAATTGGCTTCTTCCTTTTACTGTCTTCCTCATTTCTTTTTATATTGAGCTCGTATGTCATCAGGGAACCTATCAGCTCATGAAGAGTCAAGGTGCTGAGATCTTTTGAGTCCTCGATGACCGTGGCTTTGGTGTGCCATTGTGGTGCAAGAGACCTTAGAACTTTTCTTACGAACTCCTGATTTGTGTATTCTTTTCCCCGAGCTTTCAAGCCGTTGGTAATCTCCATCAGTCGAGCAAACATCTCTGATATGTTTTCATCTTGCTTCATCATGAACAGTTCGTAGTCATAGACCAGTAAGTTGGCCTTGGTTTCCTTGACTTCTGAAGTTCCTTCATAAATCAGATAGAGTTTGTTCCACATCTCCTGTGCAGAGCCACACATGGAAATACATGAGTATTCGTTAGGGTGTATAGCGCATTGAATAATATTCATAGCTTTGAAGTTAGCAGCAAATTTCTTTATATCATCCTCATTACAAACATCCTCGTCTAACGGTAACACATAGGGACCTTTACTGATTACCTGCCATACATCAAATTCCTGGGCCCTTAGAAAGACATACATTCTATTTTTCTAGTATGGGTAATTTGACCCATCAAAGAACGGCGGCCTATGAATCAAGTGCCCTTCGGGCAACATCCCCTTGTTAGCCATTTGCTTGGATCCTTCTTTGAGATCGTGAGGTCTGTATGCTGCAGAGACCGATCTCTGATACCAATTGTTGTTCCCAGCAAATGGCAATCAAGAGGGGAGGGGTGAATTGATTGCGTTTAAATTTTTTTTACCCTTACAAAAATTTACTAAACAGAGCAATTGCAGTGGATAAACTTGAACCCTATCTCACCCTCGGATGATCGCACTCGTAACGATAAGGTAAAGAAAACTTAAGCTGTTGAATGAAGATATGGTTCACTCCTCTTGGCAGAGAGCCCACACGAAGTAATCACAACAAAAGCAAACCACAGAGAACACGGTGATTTTTAGGTGGTTCGGAATCACCAACGTGCCCCCTACGTCCACCCCTCACAGAGTTAGGATTCATTTCACTATCAAGTGAAAAACTACACACATGCTGTGAAACTCACAGCCCACACACGCTGCAAACTGCAGCCACACACACACACGAGGTATGTCTAAGAGTATGTGAATCAGATGTACAATATGCACTTGAGACAATAAGGATGAAATCAGGATTTGCAAAGAAATTTAAGCAAGCACTGGAAATCCCCCTTCAATATGAGATGCTCCACTCGTATTTCTCAGTCTGGAAGTGTTGAGCAGATGAAGCTTAAAGCAGTAAGATGACGGTCGAGAGGTGTGCTCCAGATTCTGATATCACTTCTACAGCTTTAGCTCGCGATGGAGAATAGCAGATCAAGCATAATTCACTTCACTTCAGGTCTGGAACAGTCTTCGGCAGCTAAACGACTCGTTCTTCCTTTTTCTGCAAGAAAAGATGGAAACCATGAATATTCTATCCTCTCTTCCTTTTTGGTCGCCCTAATGATTGTATTTATACTCCCAGGTATAGTGGACACGAGTAGGATAAGGAAAACCTCGGACCCAATCAACATGGGTCAAAAAAATGGAAGATGTTGGGTCTCAAGCTGGGTTCGCAAGACCCGCTACATGGGTCCGAACAAAGTGTGTCGACACATCATGTGAAGTGGGTCGACACAACTCTTATTGTAAAACCCCAACCAGAGCCATTTCACAATGGAGTCGAGTCGACACCTTCAATGCAGAATGTGAAGACTTGATGAATTGAAGAAGAAAAAGGGTTTGGTTCGATCTCACCAATTGTCCTTTGAATTGTGGAATATAAAGACCTCCTTGTTTCTGGACTAGAAATTGCTGGATAGCTTTGATGTGTCGACGCCACAGATTCATTTCGTCGACGCACTCTGCCTGTTGCCTGAAAGCTGGCTGAAAAGCATTCTTGTGTCGATGCCGGAGTTCCATTGCGTCGACCCGACTTTCATTCGTTTTAATAAGTATACACTATATCATTCAAAGTGTGTCGACGTCATGAGCTCATTGCGTCGACACAACCTTCTCATAGCCTAAGAGACAAATCCTTTGGATCTTCTCCTCTTCTTATGCTGCGTCGACGCCCTGTAACAATGCGTCGACTCATCCTTCATATGACCTTGCTGCCGCTGAAGCTGCTGGATACTGCTGTTGGCTATTGCTGCTACTACTGGATGCCGTTGTTGCATTGACGCCATAGCTCCACTGCGTCGACTCAGCTTTCATGTGGTCTTGTTACTGCATATTGGTTTACCAGTTAGGTCGACCTACCTTGAAGGTTAGGTCGACACACCTTGACTTCTGATAGCTTGTTTTGTCCCTGTGAACTAGAGTAGGTCGACACACTTCTCAGGTGTGTCGACACACCTTGACTTCTGATAGCTTGTTTTGTCCCTGTGAACTAGAGTAAGTCGACACACTCTCATAGATCTGACATGTTAGCTGCATTCACTTTCGACCGCAGGTAAAATGTTTGAGTTAATCACAAACAATCTTAATTGAAGAATAACCATTTCATCATTGCATTATCCAAAACACACTAATGTTTTGTTATCGTCAAAACCGTTATGCCAAAATCAAGTTGGGAAATTCAACAGGCACCTAGAGAAGTTGCTATAGAAGCATGTCAAAGTAGAGGCCCACCTCGGGGATGCAATCTCTACTTTGACGCTGGCCGATGACGAAGATGACATGTAAGGGGGGGGGGGAGTTTGTAACTAAAAGGGTCCTTCTGTCAGATGCTATTGACTACTGTTAAAACCTTGGTTTTAAATTTTGTGAGAGATCTGTTTTGTAATTTGAACCATGTATTTTTGTAATGGCAGGGTACCGGAATTGAGGCTAATACAACTTTTAATTTGCAAATGTCTCTCTTGAATTTATCAGGGAAATTTAGTTGTTTGTTTATGTATTTGCTTCCTTCTTCACTTGCTTAATTTACGTCCTGCTTGTCTATTCAGAGATTTTTTTAATCTTGGTGTGCTGGTTGTTTGAGCAAGGATCTACGAATTCTGAGTACGAGGATTGTTTTATCTTGGTGTGCTAGATGTTTGAGCAATAATTAATGTATTGGTATGCTACACACCTAAGTAAAAATCAACATGTTGATGAGAATGACGTGTGAGTAACAACTTAATTGGGTAGTATATTTATTGATGAGGGAAGTAGAGTGAAAAATCCACATAGTGATCACTTGGGTACTATATACGTACATCACAGGTGGTGGCCAAACTAGTATTAAAAACATGCATGGGGTGCTTGTGTGGTGGCTTGATCGATCCTTATCTTCGTATCTTCTTTCCACCGCACGATTTAATTTTAGTGTTTGTTTAAATTTGAGTTTTTAATCAGCAATCGTATTCACCTCCTTCGTTTCTACGAGCTGTGTATCTATCTTTTGACACCATCTGTTAAGGGATTAATTTTCAGCCAATATGCCCAGCACACTCCCATACAATATTTCTAGGCAAGCTTCATCTGCAAGGCCATCCATATATGAGACTTATCTTTTGGCACAAACTTCTAGCCAAGCATCACATGCAAGGCCATTAATTTATCGGAGACTCCGCATCTCAGCAAACCTTCGTTGAAAGCCATCTATAGGTGAGTAATGAATTACACACAGCCAAGCATCAACATACTATGCATGCCATCTGTGGAGGTCTCAAACAGACGTCATATATATATATATATATATATCCAGTCAAACATCACACGCATGGTCATTCTACGTACGTTGCCTTCAACGGATAAGGAACTTCAACATATCAAATCAATAATAGCTGCCGTACACAAATTTCAGCATACCAAATCAATCACAAGAGGTGTATACACATTGAGGGCTTGTAGCCTTTAAGTCATGTACAGAGCAACAGCAGCAGCTGCTGTACACCACAGCAGCAACAAAGCTGCTACACACCATAGGAGGTTTGGAAGACGACAACAAAAAAAAATGGGCAAAATGGATGAAGACACGCATGCCCTCGTAAGGCATCTACAGTAGAGAAAAATACTTGATGGACTGAACCAGTTATCACAAAAGCTGATTTATCAGTTATATATGGAGTGAACATACCAGTTAATCACACGCACACGCACACGCACACGCACACGCACACACCCCACAGCAACAGCTGCTGCACACCACAGCAGGGGCAATAGAAAGACAAACAGTTAAAAGGAAGGATGAAGACACGCATTCCCTCATAAGTCATCTACAGCAGTGAAAAATATGAGCACTCAGAACCAATTATCACAAAATATAAGACCATAATCTTATGAATTAGCATTTGTAATTTTTTGGAAGGTGGCATACAACCACAATTCATTGAAAAATCGTAAGAGTACAACCACTAATCATCAAACCCTCCGGGGTTCTACCAAGAAGGTAAAACACTCTCAAAAAATTAGCATAGCCTCTAAAATAACTAACATAGCCTCTTAAAATCACGTCTACCTGCATAGACGTGATTCACCTTCTTCCACATGCACAACGGTTATATCAAGCAATCAGAGGAAACACTATAAAACATCAACATTCCACGAAAGAGATAACTTCAAATACGTCAAAATGGACAAAGCCAAGATTCTATCATAAATATCCGGAAATACTACGTCTATTACAATTGACCTCTCAAAGACTCAAATTTCAACTCTAAAGAAAAGAAAAATTACATAGACTCTCTCATTCTATACTAGACCACTAAACATATAAACTTCTAGGGATGCCAGTGCACTCGATCTCTCTTCGCCCTTCCCATATGAGTGGATTACATCTTCAAAATTACTTGAACAGAGGTACTAAATGACAAAACAATGTGAATGCATAAAACAAATCCATACAGCAATAATCAGAGATGACATGAGGGGCTAATTAGGAAGGACAGAGAATTCAATCTGACGAAACTTAGAGATATGGATATAAGTTTCTATCGGAATAATAAATTCTATCAGAATAATCAAAGGAATAGCATAGAGTTCAATTTCAAAGGAATATCATGGAGATTAATTCAAAGGAATATAGTACGAGGGGATCCTAGAGGTGACCAATACACGTTCAAGACGTCGCTCCTATTATGTAGCACTTTATTTCATAAGGACTCAAGTGGTGGCTCCTATAGCGTAACACTTTACCCAGTATGACATATAATTCCCATTAATGAACTAATAACAAGAGATAACGTATATTAAATGATGAACATGTAAAAAGTGAAGATAATTGTAGATTGGCTATATACAAATAAATTCCAAGAAACATATGCCCTTTTGGGCCAAGAATATCAAGTAGCAAGTCATTCAATTCAATCATATAACAAGAGAATCAATCAATCATTCATATAACATATAGGTGAATTATCTAGATCAAATCTTGCATATTAGTTGGTGCAGTATCATACCGATCATTAACACTTCTATACGCACAACTACTTTCAGACATTCTGTCTAGGACTAGATCAGGTCTCCAAATTGCTAGCATTGAGTGTCAAGTGGACCCAAAGTATCAAATAAATCACCAGACAATTCCATATAATAATGGCCAAGTAGATTCCAGAAAGTCATGTTCAAGTAGTGCGGAGTAGAATAAATAGAACGCAAGGATCTCATTTAATGCGAGTTTGAGAAGTATATGTTTAGAAGGAAAACTAAGCATAGAACTTAGTAAGATCAAGGAATCAATTGATCAAAATTGCACAAATATAAAATCCTAGTTTTTACAAGGATTAAGATGTTCTGATTTACAGAGACGGTAATAACAAGATTTCGCATAAAACAACGCTAAAATATGGGTCAAATCACAGCTCTACATTCAGACACGGACTAAAGGCATTTGATAAAATGCGGTTGATCACAGGGTCACAATCATAAAGAGTCGGAAAGAACGCGGTTGGTTTGATGGGGCATCGGGGCTAGTCCATTAAATGTTTGGAATGTATTTTTGTAATATTGTACTTGGTGTGTAATGTGTGTTTGTTTTGGGTTTTATTTGGGTTTATGTGTAAAAGGGCCACGTAGGCCCAGCAGGGGCCCCCACCCTCTCTCTCATTGGGCCACTTGGCTTCTAGGGTCCATGGGGGTTGGTCCATGGTCCAAGATGGACTTGGACCATGGAGAAGCCAATTCCAAATTGCCTTCTCCAAGAGGGGGGCGCACCTCCCCATATATGTTTTTTTATTTTGGTTTTTTTGACCACATGGGAGGACTATTTCCTATCCCTCATTTGTCCCTCCTTAACCCTAGATCTAGGGATAGTTTAGGTCTTTTATACATTTCTATATAAGTCATGTATTTCCACATTTCATGGAATTAAGTGAAGAAAAAATCAATTTTTTTGTGAAGAGCCCAAGGGCACCCCTTGTCTCTCTCCTCCCCACCCCTTGCAGCTGTGAGAGCTAGCCATTTCAGAGGTGAGATACCTCCTTATCAACCCCTCTCTGAGTGAGAAGCTCAGCACCACTGCCGCCGCCACCATCGAGCCGCCGTCGCACCACCACCGCCACTTCGTCGGAAGTCTGTCCACCCCTGGACAGCAAGCTATTGCCCGAATTTTATCTCCCAATCAGGAGATCTGATCGAGCTCAAATTTTGAGGGTGAGTTCCCCACAAAATCTCCTCTCTCCAAAAACATTTCTAGGTTATTCCTCCACCGTTTGCCCCCCGTTCCACCATATTCTTCCCTGGTCTACACAATCTATCCTTATGCAGAATTTTGTTCCAGCAAGCCATCTCTTTACCCTTTTCACCCTTTTCCTAATTTCAGACCGATCTGAAATTTGGACTGTGTTTTCTGTTCACCAAAGCCCTCTTCCACAATTTTTTTCATGATTTTATGAGTTTGTTTGCCTATCCAAAAATCCACTGTAAAATCTGAAATCTGTTCTGTCTCCTGCACTCCAGATCCGATCACCCCAGCCATAAAATCCATTCCCCCTGTCAAACCACCTCAGAAAAATACACAAAAATTATTCCCGTGTTCCTTACTTCCCCCTCTATCTCCCATAAAAATCTTAAGCCCAAAATCCATAGTTTGAGCCACGGTCAAACCACGTTTTCAGGCAGATCCCAGTCTACCCAGTCAGTTTTGAGTCTATCAGTCCGTCTGTTACAAATTCCACCAAAGAAAATATAGAGGCAGAAAAATTCCTGTAACACCAGGTGGTTGAAGATCTCCAAGCTAGCTTCACAATGGCACTGGTTTCACGTCGATCCGACGTCTGTGTTGATCGCAGGAATTTTTCTTGCCGAGTCGCGTAGTGCTGAAACAGCCGAATAGGTTCGGGACAGCAAGCTGCCGCCCCAAGTAGCGGCACATCGAAACTGCCAAAGCTGCCCAGAATGCCGCCCTTCAACCCAAGTGTGATACTCCCGGGACTCCCGGGTCCCACTGTAGCCCTGCGTGGAGTGGGCAATAAATTTCACTTCTGTAATATTTGGCTAATTACTGTACTGGGAGTACGAATCTTGGCCGGGAACGTCTTCCCCACGCCCGGTAGCGTGGAGGTACACTCGCCACCCTCCTACTTTGGCATTTTGCTTATCTCTTATATTTTCATATGCCGCAGCTAGAGTGATAGGATAACTAGCTCGTCAAATTTTTATCACCGCTGCGAGAGTGAGTGAGTGGAACCCGTCCCGTGTCTCGATCAGAACATGCGGAAAAGTTGATACCCGAGACTCATTGCCAGTTTCTCAATCGCATAGATCCACGCATTTCTCTCGCTTAGGGACGTCTGCGAGCTAGAGTCCCAGGTTCGCGTGCCGTCCCGCATCAAATTGGTATCAGAGCTAAGTTGAGTCCAAGGGTAGTCGGTCCAAGGTTTCATATTACACCCTTTACCCGGTATATCAAAAGGTGTTCCCGGAATGATAGGTTACGCCTATCGGGGAAGGTAACACACTTGCCTGAGTGCGATCTTCGGATCAAACCTCCGCCACGTACCGGATACTGGTTGAGTCTAGGTTTATAGTCGAGTCTGTATTCCAACTTTGCATTGTTGTTTAGGGTCATGTCTAGTCGGTTTGTCTTGCACCAAGTGTCGGCATGGCCATCCTATAGCTCCCCGTGTCCCATGGATCCCCAAAAGCCCACGTCATATGAATGGTGGCGACACACCCAAGGATGGGGAATCCAACCCTTCCACCTCCGTAGGCCCGAAGCCCCGGACTTCTATGGCTCCAAAGTCCCGAGCGACTACCTAGAGTGGGAAGCCGCTATGGAAAAATACTTTGAGTGTTACATTATGTCCGATGCCATGCAAGTCGACTTTGCCACAAGGCGGCTTTTTTACGAAGCCGCCGAAATATGGAGGGACAGAATTCTTGAGGGAAATTAGGAGGTAATGGCCTATAGAGTCATGGCGTGAGATGAAGGGCGAGCTTAGAAGGGTCTACCTACCGGGCCCAGTCACCTCCAACCGACCCCACCCAATCACCTCCAACCAAGTGGGTCATAGTCGGAGGCCAAGAGCCCCGCATATAGACGAGCCTAGACCCAAGACTAGGCCAATTGAATATGAGTAAACCCACCATGATGCCCCTAGTCCAAACCGCACCTTAGACGATCTCGTGCAAATGTTTATGGACCGGATGGATAAGAGGGATAGGATGTTGGCACGACTCTTGCCCGAGCCTAAGGAGGTAGTAGCCGGTAGTCTAAACCCGGTGCTATCTACGGAGTCCCCAAGTCCTCTCCCCATCATGGAGGAAGTCCCTTCCCCAACCGAGGGAGATGTCATGCTAGAACCTTCACCCTCAGAACTTCAGACGGAGCCGTACCTACTTACTAAGGGTGAGATTGTCATTGTAGAGCCACTTCTTAGCTGGCTCAAGCAAGGCTTAGTCCCTAAAGCCTTTTTCTACCCATCCATGGACCCTGCACTACAAATAGTGCCAGTCAACTCATTCCATACCACATTCCGGTCCTATCACCATGTTGATACACTGGATGACCTTCTTAAGGGATTAGACTGGCAATGGAAGTTGATGAACGTGTTGGCCCCAAGCTTCAACCAACTCCATAGTCATAGCTTCACACATCCGGCATTGGGGTCCATTACCTCCGTGTGCACCGTAGGTCATATCACCACGGAGATCCTTTTGCTCCTCCCCATTCCTGATGAGCCTAATTTCATTACACTTATCCAAGGGAGGAACCATATTTTCTACATATGACCGCCATCCCACCTACCACAATGAATGAAGGTGATCATTTACACCTTCAAGAACTTCAAACTTGGGACCGTGTCATGAGGGAACCCATCTTGAGGGGTCACACATTCTTTGATCCCTTCGACCCCTTCCCTAGTGAGCCCTTGGACCCACCATATCTACGCCACTTCTACAGGGAAGTTCACTATCACACCACTACCCCACCCGCCAGTCCGCCTACACTCCGCAAGGAGCCCGTTCAATGGGGTACAGAAGAAAGTAAATTCGGCTCTCCTAGCCCACCCAAACCTCCCACTCCTAGCCCATCCAAACCTTCCAAATCCAAAGGGCCTTCAGTGTATGAATGGTGCAGTTAGGATGTCTAGGATTCCATTCCACGAATATTAGGTTGCGTCGTGTGTATGCATGGCACACATTCGGATGTCCCGGTCCACCATTACATATGTATGGGTCGGTCTAACAGTAGGTTTATTAAGGGTCATGTGTGAGTCCATGTTTTCTTTATTTGTCCTGTTTATCAATGATAGAAATACTAGAGAGTGATCTAGAAGGGGGGGGGATGAATAGATCACCCCAATTTTCAAATTAAATCGAAGAACTCGGTAGATACGCCCAGAGAAGCGATGCAGATATGCTTAGGACACATCAGAAGAAGAGTTCAACAATGAAATGATAAACCCAGTAGGCAATCAGTGATGCACAAGCAAATGATCGAACATGTGATAGGTCTAGGAAAGTAATGTAAACAATAGCCTCAACCAACCAAAGATTAGAAACCACACAGAGAGCAAGGCAACAATCACACAGGAAGACAAGGGGTTTTTAGGTGGTTCGATTGCCAACCGCAATCTACGTCCACCCCTCGTTCAGGCCGAACGAGGATTTCACTAGCAAATGCAGAAAAAGAAGCAGACTCAGTCTGCGACACAATGCTGCCACACAACTTGCCCTGAGGCAGACAAATCCCTCCTCCCAGATCCTATATCCACAGAACCTGCACCCTGGGCTTGCAAACCACAAGTCCAGACACCGGAGAACCCTTTCTCCCTTCCTCTGACCCAGAGGGAACCCACGAGTGACCCCAAGTCACTCGCAACCGGAGACGCTGTCTCCCTTCCTCCAAGTACACTCAGAGGGAACCAAAACCGAATCAAAAGTGGAATGAAAAGGAAGAACAGAAATCAAAAAGGAAAAAGAAATGTAGCTTCAATGAAGCAATTCCAGGTAGGATGGCTGGCTGCTCTCAAATCTATCTTCTAAGGAAGGATCCTCTCGTTTTATTCATCAAGGGAAGACTCTCTCCTTCTTCTTTTTCGTGGGGGGGGGGGGGGGTGGGGTTCTCTCTCTTTCTAAATATGCAAATGAAAGGTTGCAACAGCTTTTAGCAGCTTTCTTCGAGGGGCAAGGCATCCTTATATAGGAGTAGGGGCTCCGTAGTAGCAGATAACCTAGTGAGCACTCATTGGTCCACCTGGAAATTCTTTTGGAAGCCTCTGAAACAGCGTGCCATTCTCCCTTGGATCACGTGCCCAACAATGTTGGAGATTCTACCACGTGTACAAGTCTTTTTGCGCCATTTCTGGGAACACGTGCCTGTTCTTGGTCTGACCTCACGTGCTGCTTTAATCCTGTTAGTTGGAAGAAGGGCGTTTCATCAACCACCTTGTGAACATAAGTCATAAAGGGTGCACAGACTTTACTTATTCACAATGTAAATATGCACCGACCCTTGCATGCCAAATTAGAAAAGATGCACAGACCTTATGTAGTATAAAACAAAGGATGCACCGACCTTCTATAAGCGCGATAAGAAATATGCACTGACCTTGCATGTAATCTAACAAAGTATGCACCGATCTTATATGCGGACCAGCAGAAGGTGTACCGACTTGATATGCATACTAGCAAAGTATGCACCAACCTTATATGCAGTTCTACAGAAACGTGCACCGACTTCATATGGCATGAAGCAAAAGATGCACCGACCTTATATGACTTATCACAAAAGTGCACAGACTTCTGTGTGCCTAAAATAGACCCTGCACCGACTTTATATGCATAATGCAAAAACTGCACCGACCTTAATGTGCATGCAGCAAAGTGCACCGACCTTGTATCGCACAAGGGCAAATGTGCACTGACCTCATGACAACATGCACCGACCTTGGATATGCTGAATGGCATATATGCGCCAACCTTATATCATGAAAGAACATGATATGCACCGACGCATAAGCAAAAGTCTAGCAGATTTCAACATAAGAAGTAGATGACTTGCACAAAACTCCACTGTACATTCTCATGAGGATTTATGGTGTTTGACTTATGATGTTTGACTAATGATGATTGACTAATGATGTTTGACCTCATCAAAACCTTAGGGATGCAATAATCTCCCCCTTTTTGATGATGACAACACTATGAGTCAATCATTATCAATGCAATCAGTAAACATGAGATGATCAGACACACTAGCTCCCCCTAACACACTGAGTTCATGATCAGACAAGCATGCAATGTCACACTAGCTCCCCCTGACACACAGACTTCCAACTTGATCATAACTCTGCCCAATGCATTCTCCCCCTTTGACATCATCAAAAGGAGTGGAGAGAGAGAGAAAAAAATGCTGCTAAGCAATCGAGAGGATATACAGTAAACGCACAATGTAGAAGATTTCAAGTCCATCTCTTAAAGGAGTAAGGAAGAGAACTGAATTAAGCTTATGTTCTTCAGGGCTAATAATCAGGAAAGACACAGAGTATAAATGAAGATTGCCAACGTACAGACATAATAAGGAAGATCAAGGTTTAGCAGGTATGCCAAGAGAGAGTATTCTAAAAGACTGTACTAATCAGAAATCTAGAGACACATCTATTAAAAGTTGTGCCAACTGTATTGAGGACAAACAGTCTACAAGAAATTTCAGAAACTGTGGAGTTACAGATTTTTCTATTTGGCACAGTGAACATGGCTTTGAGTAATTTTGGTAAATCACACATGGTTACATGAGGAGACACCCTGATTAGAGGCCGGAATCCCCATTTACTTAGTGTGATAACCGTATTACTTCTCTTTTAGAGAACAAAGTTAGCATTTGAAGTGTCTTTGGACATGAGGAGACACCTTGATCAGAGGCCAGAATCCCCAGATACTCAACACTTTAATGCCATTGCTCTGCCTTGAAAAATAATTTTCTTCAGACTTTTTAAACAGAGATAATCTGGCACTTGATGACATAGAATGTGTGTCATTTCTTAGATGAGCCATCTACTTTCTCGGTAACCAGATCATTGCTCTGAGATTTGATATTCCCCAAAAATATTTTCTAATTTGATATGTGATGTTTGAAGACAATACAACATGTACTAAATTTTAGGAAAAAATTGCTTCCAGAAGCCTGAGTTTCAAGTATTTAGAATATTTCATTCATGACATAACAAGTTCGACTTTGATCCATGCTTACTACTTCTGTAAGGAGACATTCTTCGGATGCTTTGTCCAAGTCTTTACAGGATTATTAAATAGAAGCTTCTTAGCCATGTTTCAGTTATTCAATCTTAAAGATTTAAGAGAGTCATGAATTTCTGTTTCTTGTGAATAGACTGTATAAGATGTTCATATAGCTTTATGCAGCATCCAGATCTCTCAGAATCCTTGAATCAGTCTCCTACTAACTGGCAGACTTAAGAGACTCCCCCTCACAATATGAATCAGGTATGCAGACAACTCGAATGCAAAATGTATTGTAATGCAGAAAAGAGAGCTTATTGAAATTAAATCTAATCTATATATAAATGAGCCTGTGGTACCAGGTGGAGGATGTAGGTCATAAGATCACCTCACACATGATGTGGGTTTCCAGTCAGAAGAAATCTGACCTTCTCCTAGCTTTTCATTTGATATACCAACAGGTTATGCATGCCAATCTATTTCTCTAAATTGTGACGAATACTAAATGAAGATCCATGCAAATGAGGACTGTATGCAGCTCAACGTGGACATAGAAACATGGATGCATTTTATTCAAGGAATTCAGAAATCAGAAAGATTTAAAGATGCCCAACTCTCTCCTTAAAGTGGTGAATTTTTCATTGTCCAGTGGCTTAGTGAAAATATCAACTATCTGATGATCAGTGCCTACATGGATTAATTCAAAAGTTGCTTTAGAAATCTCATCTCTGATGAAATGATGTCTGATTTCTATGTGTTTGGTTTGTGAATGCAAGACATGATTCTTTGCAAGATTAATGGCACTAGTATTATCACAATATATGGGGGTACAGCCCAGGTCTACCTGATAGTCCTGAAGCTGATGTTTGATCCAGATGACCTGAGTACCACAGCTCCCTACAGCTATGTATTCAGCTTCTGTAGTGGAGAGGGTCATAGAGTGCTGCTTCTTGGAAGACCAAGAAACCAGACACCCACCCAAGAATTGACAGTGCCCACTTGTGCTTTTCCTATCTAGTTTGCAACCAGCATAATCAGCATCAGTGTATGATGTTAGATCTAAGGTGTGTGATGCAGGGTACCACAGTCCTAAATTATGAGTACCAGAAATGTATCTAAAAATTCTTTTTACAGTAGCTAAATGCAATTCGGTAGGCCTAGATTGGTATCTAGCACACATACCTACACTGAATTGAATATCAGGTCTCGAGGCAGTCAGATAGAGTAGGGATCCGATCATACCTCGGTATATCTTTGCATCAATTTCTTTACCTGACTCATCTACATCTAAGGATGAATTGGTACTCATTGGTGTTGAGATGTGATTCAGATTATCCATGCCAAACTTTTTGAGGATTTCCAAGGTGTACTTGGTCTGGTTGATAAAACATCCATCTTCCAACTGCTGAACCTGCAGACCAAGGAAATACTTCAATTCACCTACCAAGCTCATTTCAAATTCATTGGACAACAATTCTGTAAATTCATTGCATAGATCAGTGCATGTGGAACCAAAAATAATGTCATCTACATATACCTGAACTATGATGAGATTTTTATTCAAAATTTTCGTAAACAGTGTCTGATCCACCTTACCTCGGTTGTAGCCCTTGCTGAGTAGGAAATCTGTCAGCCTTTCATACCAGGCCCGAGGAGCCTGTTTCAGTCCGTATAGGGCTTTATTCAACCTGAAAACATGGTTAGGATGTGTAGATAATTGAAATCCATGGGGTTGCTATACAAAGACCTCCTCCTTAATGAATCCATTCAAGAAGGCACTCTTAACATCCATTTGTTGATGTTTCATGTGTTTGGAACAAGCAAAAGCTAGCAGGATTCTTATAGCTTCTAATCTAGCAACAGGAGCATTCGAAGCTCCTGGCAGTAGCCTTTAGCTACTAATCTAGCTTTATTCCTAGAAATTATTCCTTCTTCATTCATTTTATTTTTAAAAACCCATTCATTCCAATGACAATTACATTTTCAGGTCTAGAAATGAGTTTCCATATATTGTTTCTTTCAAACTATCCTAATTCCTCATTCATAGCATTAACCCAAGATTCATCATTTAAGACTTCCTCTACAGATTTGGGTTCAATTTGAGACAGCAAAGTAACTAGGTCTTGGTTATTTATTTCTCTATAGAAAGATCTGGTCCTAGTGGGATCATTCACATTTCCTATGATATTTTGTACAGGGTGGTCTTTCAAAAATCTAACATTAGTTGAGGACTCACCTGCTTCAACTGTCCTTACTTGGTTGGGAGCATTTGGTGCTGCACTTGGCTGAATCTCCTCTTCTTGTTTATCCTCTAGGAATTCTCCATTATGTTTGATCTCCCTATCATCATCTTCAAGATTAGCAACTTTATATGATTCATCAAAAACAACATGTGGAGATTCCTCAACTGTTTGTTCAGAAACATTGAAAACCCTATATGCTGTGGATACTTCAGAATAACCTAAGTAAATTCTTGGGCTACTTTTTGCTTCAAACTTCTCTAGATTCTTCTTGTCATTATTATGTATGAAGTATTTAGCACCAAAAATTCTGAAATGAGCCAAGTTTGGTTTCTTACCTTTCAATAACTCATAAGGGGTTTTCTTGTGAATCGGTCTTACCATGGCCCTGTTGATTGTATAAGTTGCTGTGTTGGCCGCTTTTGCCCAGAACTTTCTTGGTGATTGACTTTCGATCAGCATGGTCCGAGCCATCTCCACAATGGTTCGGTTCCTCCTTTCCACAATTCTATTTTGCTCAGGAGTCCTAGAGGAAGAGAATTTGTGTGTTAGTCCTTCTTTTTCACAAAAGTCAGAAAATAAGGAGTTTTCGAATTCACCTCCATGGTCAGACTTTATAGAACAAATTTTATGTTTTCCTTCTTGTTTGACCTTATTGAAAAATAATTTGAACTTTTGAAACGCATCATTTTTATTGGCTATGAAGAAAATCCATGAAAATCTAGAATGATCGTCAACAATAATGAACCCAAACCTTTTGCCATTCAAACTAAGAGTTCTAGTGGGACCAAAAAGATCCATATGCAATAGTTCCATTGGCCTAGAGGATAAAGGCTCAGATCTTAGTTTAAATGACATTCGAGTTTGTTTGCCCAGAACACATGAATCACAAATTTTTAAATCTGAATTGAATTTTATTTTTGGCAAACCTTTGACTAGATCTAGTTTCACTAATTTATTTAACGTACTATAACTAGCATGACCTAAGCGCCTATGCCAGTTAGAAGTATTATTGTCTAACTTAGCAGAAAGACAGAGATTTGATTCAGAATTCTTATTAAGGTCTACAATGTAGACATTATTCACTCTATGTCCTATGAACATGACATTATCAGAATTAGCTTCAAAAATCTTGCATGTTTGATTATCCAAAACTACTCTGTGACCTTTGTCACAAAGCTGACTGATGCTAAGCAAGTTATGTTAGAGTCCTTCTACAAGCAAAACTTTCTCAATAACCTTGGAAGTAAACTTACCAATTGTCCCTATTCCTATGATCTTACCTTTATTCTTACCTCCAAATCTGACCATACCTCCCATCTTCATTTCCAATTCACTGAACTTTGTCTGGTCACCTGTCATATGCCTGGAACAACCGCTATCCAGGTACCATTGATCATTCTCGGCTGCCAGACCTATCTGCAATTAATTCAGAAAAAAGAAAAATTTGGAACCCAACAAAGGTTGGGTCCAAACAAGTTGCTTATTCCCTCAAAAACTATCTTAGGAATCCAGATCTGTCTGGTTCCTTTCTTGTGAACCAAATTTTTGTTATCATCATGAAAAGTTTTATTTGCTCTGGTCATTGGATTTTGATGAGTTTTGTAGTGTGAGTTGTTCCAATTGTAAGTTTTTCTCTGTGGATTTTTCCAGAACCTTTTCTGATGGGAATACCTCTGTGAAAACTTAGGGTGAACCCAATTTTTGTATGTAATTATTCCAGTTCCATTTCTGAATAGGTGGTCTGTGTTTATTCCACTGTGTCGAAGCATTTGAATTGTTGCCTTGACGCATCTTACTGAAATAAGCAAGGTTTGCTCTATAGACGCCAGGATTCCTTGAAGAAGTAGTCTTGCTACTCTTATTCATTATAGGCTTAGCATGAAGGTTTTTGTTGATGATTTTTGGTGGAGTGAAGTTTGTTCCAACGGATTTTTTGGATTTGGTGTTTGAACTGGATGGGGGTGTCCAGCTTCTCCTTTCCCTTTTCTGGACAAAAGGTTGTGATTTTAAACTCAAAGGGCCTTTTATCGGTGGGATTATATCCCAAACCTTCCTTGTTGAAATTTACCCTCACACCTAGCATTGTGTCTAGGTTAGTCTTTCCTTGCATGAATTTCTCCAGGATATGTTGCTTATCTTCAAGATCCTTTCTCAATTTTTCACTCATTTTTTGTATCTCCATGTTAGCCATCTTCACATCTTCATATTTTTCAGATACAAGATCATTCTCCTTCTAGATGTTCTGAACCTTCATTTTAAGTTTATTCAGATTCTTATTAGATTCTTCAAGTTGTTCTTTAAGGTTTTCACTTTCAATTTTCAAGGAGTTTAGCTCTTGAATCTCTTTCTTCAGATCCTCATTTTCCTTTTTCAGACAACTTTGATCCTCAAAGGTGCTATTCAATTTTCTCTTGAGAGTTTTGTACTCTTTGGTTTGACAATTAAATTTGTTTAACAAATCTCCGTAAGCATCCTCCCCGTCATCTAATGTGTATGTTTCAAAAGGATTGCTCACCTCCGTATCTGTGTCGGCCATCAGACATAGTCTTTCTTCTTCATCTTCGGAGGAGTTTTCTTCAACATCTTCCTCCTCATCGCTCCATGTGCAGATCATAGCTTTGGGCCTTTTCTTCTGCACCTTGGTATTCTTCTTTAGAAGATATGGGCAGTCACTTTTCATATGACTAGGCCTGTGATAGTGAAAACAAGTAAGCTTGTCATTAGTCTTGTACTTGCATGTTTTGGAGTAAAAATTCCTACCAGATGATTGTGTCCTTCTTTTCCTAAATGGCTTGCCCTTTAATCTTAGGAATTGTTGGAACCTACATGTCAACATGGCTTGCTGCTCTTGATCAAGATCTGAGAAATTTTCAACCTCCTCATTACTACTGCTACTGCTACTGCCACTTCCACTTCGAGAGACCTTGAGAGCAATGTTCTTGCCCTTCTTACTTGTTTCTTCAACATTCCCTTTTAAGTTGATTTCATAAGTCATCATGGATCCGATTAATTCAGTGACAGTCATTTTAGACAAATCCCTGGACTCCTCTATAACTGTGGTCTTAGTGTGTCATGATGGGGTCAATGACCTAAGAATTTTCCTTACAAGATCCGCTTCTGGGATCTGTTTTCCTAAACCCTTGAGGCTGTTCATAATCAATGACAGCCTAGCGTACATCTCAGAAATAGTATCCTCAGAATTCATCTTAAACAGTTCATATTTAGAGGTTAGCATGTTTACCTTTGTAGCCTTGACCTGGGATGTACCTTCATACATGAGCTCTAGTTCATCCCACATCTTCTTTGTTGTCTTGCAGGCTGATATCCTAGCATACTCCTCTGGATGGACTGCGCATTCAATTATGTTTAGGGCTGACCAGTTAACTGTTGAAAGCCTGATGTGATCCTTTGTCCACGCATCTTCATTTTGTGGGAGCTCGTATGGTCCTGTGGTGATCACTCTCCAGAGATCGTGGCTCTGCGCTCTCAGGAATACTTCCATCCTGTTTTTCCAGTAAAAGTAATTATTACCATCAAAAAAAGGAGGGCGGCTAATAGGCTGTCCCTCAGCCATGAAACTGCGAGAAGTGCTAGATCCAGAATTACCCTGGTCGTTGGATCACATGTTGGGTAATTTGCACTGATACCAATTGATAGAAATACTAGAGAGTGATCTAGAAGGGGGGGGGGGTGAATAGATCACCTCAATTTTCAAATTAAATCGAAGAACTCGGTAGATACGCCCAGAGAAGCGATGCAGATATGCTTAGGACACGCCAGAAGAAGAGTTCAACATCGAAATGATAAACCCAGTAGGCAATCAGTGATGCACAAGCAAATGATCTAACAGATGATAGGTCAAGGAAAGTAATGTAAACAACAACCTCAACCAACCGAAGATTAGAAACCGCACATAGAGCAAGGCAACAATCACACAGGAAGATAAGGGGTTTTTAGGTGGTTCGATTGCCAACCACAATCTACGTCCACCCCTCGTTCAGGCCGAATGAGGATTTCACTAGCAAATGCAGAAGAAGAAGCAGACTCAGTCTGCGACACAATGCTACCACATAGCTTGCCCTAAGGGAGACAGATCCCTCCTCCCAGATCCTGTATCCATAGAACCTGCACCCTGGGCTTGCAAACCACAAGTCCAGACACCGGAGAACCCTTTCTCCCTTCCTCTGACCCAGAGGGAACCCACGAGTGACCCCAAGTCACTCGCAACCGGAGACGCTGTCTCCCTTCCTCCAAGTACACTTAGAGGGAACCAAAACCAAATCAAAAGTTGGAATGAAAAGGAAGAACATAAATCGAAAAGAAAAAAGAAATGTAGCTTCAATGAAGCAATTCTAGATAGGATGGCTGGCTACTCTTAAATCTATCTTCTAAGGAAGGATCCTCTCGTTTTCTTCATATGGGGAAGACTCTCTCCTTCTTCTTTTTCTTGGGGGGGGGGGGGGGTTCTCTGGTTGCAGTAGCTTTCAATAGCTTTCTTCGAGGGGCAAGACATCCTTATATAGGAGTAGGGGCTCCATAGTAGCAGATAACCTAGTGAGCACTCATTGGTCCACCTGGAAAGTCTTCTGGAAGCCTCTGAAACATCGTGCCATTCTCCCTTGGATCACGTGCCCAACAATGTTGGAGATTCTGCCACGTGTACAAGTCTTTTCGCACCATTTCTGGGAACATGTGCCTGTTCTTGGTCCGACCTCATGTGCTGCTTTAATCCTGTTAGTTGGAAGAAGGGCGTTTCATCAACCACTTTATGAACATGAGTCATAAAGGGTGCACAGACTTTACTTATTCACAATGTAAATATGCACCGACCCTTACATGCCAAATTAGAAAAGATGCACAGACCTTAGGTAGTATAAAACAAAGGATGCACCGGCCTTCTATAAGCGCGATAAGAAATATGCACTGACCTTGCATGTAATCTAACAAAGTATGCACCGATCTTATATGCGGACCAGCAGAAGGTGTACCGACTTGATATGCATACTAGCAAAGTATGCACTGACCTTATATGCAGTTCTACAGAAACGTGCACCGACTTCATATGGCATGAAGCAATAGATGCACCGACCTTATATGACTTATCGCAAAAGTGCACAGACTTCTGTGTGCCTAAAATAGACCCTGCACCGACTTTATATGCATAATGCAAAAACTGCACCGACCTTAATGTGCATGCAGCAAAGTGCACCGACCTTGTATCGCACAAGGGCAAATGTGCACTAACCTCATGACAACATGCACCGACCTTGGATATGCTGAATGGCCTGTATGCATCGACCTTAGATCATGAAAGAACATGATATGCGCCGACGCATAAGCAAAAGTCTAGCAGATTTCAACATAAGAAGCAGATGACTTGCACAAAACTTCATTGCACATTCTCATGAGGATTTATGGTGTTTGACTTATGATGTTTGACTAATGATGATTGACTTATGGTGTTTGACCTCATCAAAACCTTAGGGATGCAACAGTCAAGAGTCTATACATACATGTGTCGAGCATATTAGGAGTCGCATAGTCGGTCTCATGTCAGCTCGCGATGTCAGTCCCTTTCGAGTATGAGGCAAGTCGGGTCTACTGCGTACGTTGTAGACTTGCCGGAATTTGGGATCGGCTCTACCATTCTATGTCTCGGATCCAGTCACATACATGGACCCAGCGGTGATTCCTAGTGAGTCTTTGAGCCATCTCCTCCCTTTGAGAGTGACCCCACCCCGTAGTGTCCACCGCTAGCCTCATTCTCACAGCAGCATGTGCATATCCAATATATATGGGATGAGCAGGTGACGATTACTTGGAGTGGAGCGTACTCCACGCTACCTGATACAGAGGATGGAACGAGATCCGCAGGAGCGAGCAGCCGCACCCCTTACTCGACGGAGTCGAGTTCTTCCCACCTGGGGAGAATTGATGGGGCATCGGGGCTAGTCCATTAAATGTTTGGAATGTATTTTTGTAATATTGTACTTGGTGTGTAATGTGTGTTTGTTTTTGGTTTTATTTGGGTTTATGTGTAAAAGGGGCACGCAGGCCCAGCAGGGGCCCCGCCCTCTCTCTCATTGGGCCACTTGGCTTCTAGGGTCCATGGGGGTTGGTCCATGGTCCAAGGTGGACTTGGACCATGGAGAAGCCAATTCCAAATTGCCTTCTCCAAGAGGGGGGCACACCTCCCCATATATGTTTTTTTTTATTTTGTTTTTTTTGACCACATGGGAGGACTATTTCCTATCCCTCATTTGCCCCTCCCTAACCCTAGATCTAAGGATAGTTTAGGTCTTTTATACATTTCTATCAAAGCCATGTATTTCCACATTTCATGGAATTAAGTGAAGAAAAAATCAATTTTTTTGTGAAGAGCCCAAGGGCGCCCCTTGTCTCTCTCCTCCCCACCCCTTGCAGCTGTGAGAGCTAGCCATTTCAGAGGTGAGATACATCCTTATCAACCCCTCTCTGAGTGAGAAGCTCATCACCACCGCCGCCGCCGCCATCGAGCCGCCGTCGCACGACCACCGCCACTTCGTCGGAAGTCTGTCCACCCCTGGACAGCAAGCTATTAGCCGAATTTCATCTCCCAATCAGGAGATCTGATCGAGCCCAAATTTTGAGGGTGAGTTCCCCACGAAATCCCCTCTCTCCAAAAACATTTCTAGGTTATTCCTCCACCGTTTGCCCCCCGTTCCACCATATTCTTCCTTGGTCTACACAATCTATCCTTATGCAGATTTTTGTTCCAGCAAGCCATCTCTTTGCCCTTTTCACCCCCTTCCTAATTTCAGACCGATCTAAAATTTGGACTGTGTTTTCTGTTCACCAAAGCCCTCTTCCACAATTTTTTTCATGATTTTATGAGTTTGTTTACCTATCCAAAAATCCACTGTAAAATCTGAAATCTGTTCTGTCTCCTGCACTCCAGATCCGACCACCCCAGCCATAAAATCCATTCCCCTTGTCAAACCACCTCAGAAAAATACACAAAAATTATTCCCGTGTTCCTTACTTCCCCCTCTATCTCCCATAAAAATCTTATGGCCAAAATCCATAGTTTGAGCCATGGTCAAATCACATTTTCAGGCAGATCCCAATCTGCCCAGTCAGTTTTGAGTCTGTCAGTTCGTCTGTTACAAATTCCACCAAAGAAAATACAAAGTCAGGAGAATTCCTGTAACACCAGGTGGTTGAAGATCTCCAAGCTATCTTCACAACGGCACTGGTTTCGCATCGATCCAACATCCGTGCTGATCGCAGGAATTTTTCTTGCCAAGTCACGCAGTGCTGAAACAGCCAAACAGGTTCGGGACAGCAAGCTGCCGCCCCAAGTAGCGGCGAGTCGGAACCGCCAAAGCTGCCTAGAATGCCGCCCGTCAACCCAAGTGCGATACTCCTGGGTCCCACTGTAGCCCTTTACCTCCCTGCGTGGAGTGGGCAATAAATTACACTTCTGTAATATTTGGCTAATTACTGTACCGGGAGTACGAATCTTGGTCGGGAACGTCTTCCCTATGCCCGGTAGCGTGGAGGTACACTCGCCGCCCTCCTAGTTTGGCATTTTACTTAAATCTTATATTTTCATATGCCGCTGCTAGAGTGATAGGATAACTAGCTCGTCAAATTTTTATCACCGCTACGAGAGTGAGTGAGTGGAACCCGTCCCGTGTCTCGATCCGAACACGTGAAAAAGTCGATACCCGAGACTCATTGCCGGTTTCTCAACCGCGCAGATCCACGCGTTTCCCTCGCTTAGGGACGTCCGCGAGCTAGAGTCCCAGGTTCGCGTCCTGTCCCGCATCATGGTTGTATGGACGCGTTCAGAAGAAATAGGTAAAATGCAGTTTGGCACACGGGCATGCTCATAAGAAACTGGGTAGAATGTGATCGGGCTCAAGGCCGTGTTCAAAAATAGTAGGGCAAAACGTGATCTGTAACGCCCAGAAATTTTCTAGGGATTTTTTGGATTTAAGTATAATTATTAAGCAATTATGAAGAATTAAGGATTTATTGAATCCATTTAAAGGCTCTCTATTAACCAAAGGGTTAAGCCCAACTCAAATGGGCCCAAAGACCCAATTCCAAGACTTTTAGACCCAAGCCCATTAATAGAAACATAAATTAGGAAATTTACAGATTTAAAATAGGATATATAACCAACTGGGGGATAAATGAGGGTTGATAAGAAAATCTGAAATTTTCAGATTAAGCGTCGCCTGGCGGTCTATCGCGAGACTGCTAAGCACACCCTAGCGGTCCGGCTATGACCGCTAAGCGACCCCAGTTCCATGAATCGTAAAAACGTGAAAAGCTTGGATCTTTGACGACCAAAACACCTTAGATCGAAGCTACCTGGCGTGGAAGACGATCTAGAACTCCACAGGGATTAACTCTACTCCAATTTAGGACTCTAGGTTCGATCTAATCCCTTAAACCCTAGGTGAACCCCATAAATAGACCCTAACTTCAACTCATGCGACCTAAATGTTGGCTCGCATATTTCGAAGGTAAGGAAACCCTATCTCAGGTTGGTTCTTTAGAACTTTATGAATCTTCTTATTTTTATCTAACACACTTCTAATTTTCATTCTAGAAGACCCAGCCATTGGAGAGATAGAGCATCTGAAAGTTGCTGGTTCGCTGCAGTCTGCACAGGAACCAGAGCGTCGGTCTAGTAAAGATCAGGAGATTAGAAGCCCTAAACGAGGTTAGTTCAAGTTGGTCCTTTAGAACTTGTTGTTACCCTTTGTATCTTCTACCTATATGTTGACAAGTTTTTTTCTCCCGTGGACAAAAGTGTGAAATAATGCTAAAGGGAACTAAGGAAACAAAGAGAGGATGTGTGTATGAGGGATTAGCACAAAAAAAGGAATGTGATCGCCACCAAAGTATCAAGTGCAAGGAGAGCACCACGTACCTTGAAAAAGAGGAGACAGATGAGACACTCGCCAATGGATACATCGCTAGTATGACAGACGCGGCTCTTTGAAGTCCGTTTACAGATGCAGACGGCCGCTCGACTGGCAGAGCACAGTGCTGCGGAGGAACGCGGGAAAGGTCTAATTGATGCTTAAACGGTCCGTGGTAGGCCGCTCATAGGTGTCTGACGGTCTGAGGAAGACCGCTCACCCTTGCAGACGGATAAAGATAGACCGTGTATGTTCTCCAGACCCCAAACTACGGGACTTGCTCCTCCACCCCTTCCGGCCGGCCAGAGGGGATGGGCCTCATGCTTAGACTTCTGTTGACCTGCAAAACACAGCAAAAGACAAGAAAACACAACCCACATTAGCCTTATGAAGTGTAGTATCTATAAAAGTAGATGGGAAAACGAACACATTAATGGAATGGGGGATACTTGGGGGTTGGGTTTTTGACCCCTATGGGGTGTAGAAAACAATAGGAGGGGTGAGAAAATGAGAATGCCAGTGAAAAATGGGGAGAAAAGATGAAGAAAATGAGCATGCAATGACGAACTAATAATCAAACACCTAGACCGAAACACAAAATAAACCACTACTCCCTGAACCGAAGGCTCAAACGGACGTAGAAAGCCTTCCTCCCTGGTTGTGGTTCGCTCAAGAATTTGGCAGCACTTCGTCGTGAACGCTAGATCTCCCCCCTTTTCAAGCTTGGACTAAGGGTACCATTTATAGACCCTGAAAGTCCACTCGAAATTGAGGATTTTCCAGCGATAATTAGGCCGAGATTCTGAAGGATAAATCAAAGATAATACTCCCAGCTTTTACTAGGATCAAACAGCACTCATTTTGGTTGAAAATCCGCGGAGAAAATCAAGGACGAAGCAACTCATTTGACCACAGATGGAGAGAGAAAAACCAACCAACCCAAGGATCTCGGCCGTATTAGCGGTCGCTCGATGGGCCGCCCATACTCATACACGGTCCATTACTAGACCGCCTATGGGTGTCGGTGATAAATAGTAAATAAGATAAATAAGCCATTTATCCCAAGGAATAGATCGGCTGACTCGGCGTAGGACTCTCAAGATATAAACGGTCCATAGATAGACCACCCCACAAGTCAAACGGCCCATTGCCAAACCTTGTATCTGGTGTCGGTGATAAATCAATAAAATGAGATAAATAGATAATTATATGAAAAAATATCCCTTTAGGACTCTGGCCACTGAACGGTCTAGTGATGACTGTGTAACCTGAATAAACGGCCTAATGAAAGACCGTGTATTGGGTTGTCGATGGAAATTCAGAAAATAGCCAATTAATACAGAGTGATATAAACGGTCTCCAAAATGACCGCTCAACTTACCAAACGGTCTATCGCTAGACCGCCGTTAGTCTGGGCGGTGGGAAGTAATGAAAAGGGATAAATAAGCCCATTTACCTCAAAGACCAAGTGAAATTAAGGCCCATTAAGCCCGAATTTGAGAGCGAACCTAGCCAGAGAGAAAATATCCATAAAAATAAGCCCGAAGACATGTTCAAAAATGGCCCAATGAGTAATGGACAACTTGAGGCATCAAAATAAAGGGTAAACAGAATGACCCAACTCAAAGCATGTGTCAACAGATGCCCCTCCTTAACCTCATCTTTGCAGGGGAGCGAGCGGAGGTGAAGCAAAAGCGAAATGGAACATGGAGACGAAGCAGAAATGAAGCGGAGCGGACTGAAAAGCGGACGTTAAGGTAAAAGACATCCGTTTCCTCGCCAATGAGCGATAGGAATCTCCCGAAAAACTCTGAACCAAACACAAGGAATGATCGGACCAAAACGACACCAGTATGGAGAAACTAACTAAATAAAAGGAGAAGAAACGAGCAACCTCATCAGGGGACACAATCCACAACTAATGAGGGAAAATAAGCAGCAACGAAAAGTAAAGAAGCAGGCTAAAAACCTCCAGATGGGGACCCTTAGTCAACCAAACCAGGTGAACAGATAAGAGAAAACCTTCCAACTCTGAGTGGAATAGCTTCTCTTACCCAAACCATGAACGCACAATCATCCATCACTAATGAGACACTTTCAGACAGACCATGGGTCGTGAATGCTCAAAAGATGCACATGATGCATGCTGGGCTAAAAAAAAAGAAATCATTAAAACGAATGTAAAGAAAGTCATAAAATAGAAAATACTCAAGAATAATATTGCTAGACTGGAACAATCAGGGTCAGGATACTATCTGCAACCACGGTGTGCAAGACAAAACTGTCATCTCCCAATTTCTCCAACCTAACGGCCTATCCGATGATTAAACACGTGAACCTAGATCATCATCGTTTTTGTTATAGGGGAACATCAGATCCTGGGACACGTGAATGACCAGCTGGTTCTCGAGATAATATAGCCTAGATACCATATAGTAATGCATTAAGGGATACATGGATCGAAATACTTACCTGACTTACCTGACGGTAGTGGAAGGCAAGGCAAAGTGAGGCTGCAAGGGAATCATGAACATGATTTGCAATTGATATATATATCATGAAATAAGTTAATTGAGCCAAAAGATTATCAACGAGGCATATAATGCAGCAATAAAAGCATCATTTATCATTTAAGCACATACACGGTCTAACCCCAGACCGCCAAACAATATAAACGGTCCAGATAGAGCAGTGAGGGTAATGCTAGTTTGACTTTGATCGTGACCTTAGCACGGCCTAGTGACAGACCGCTTAGTAAAATGAACGGTCAATGGATGACCGTTTAAATGGGAGCTGAGACGTTACAAACGAACGGTCTAATTTGAGACAGTCTACGAGACAAACGGTCTATCGATAGATCGTGTACCAACTGTCAGTTTCAAAAAAAAAAATAAACCGACGCCTTCATCATCTTCCTCACTTCCTCTCCCACTCTCCACCCCCGTAACCGACGGAGACTTCCCCCCCTTCATTCTTCCTCGTTTCCTCACACTCTCAAGCCCTGTCTTCCCCCATTCCTTTATGTGCTTCAAGAAGCAGGCGTTGAAGCGTTTAGTCCGTCAGATGGCCAGGGATGATGCCACAGCACCGCCGCCGGTGACCCAGATGGAGGAGACAACACCACCACGAGTGGCGGCCGTGGAAGAGGCAGCACCATCAGAACCGGCCATGGAGGGAGGCCTGCCGCCTGCGACCGAGGTGGGGGGAGCCATTGTGGCTACCGGAGGGGCTGAAGAGGGAGACGCACCGCCAGAGGGGGCGGCCGCCGTGGGGGAACGACCAGCGAGAACCTCTGAGGTAGGTCCAACCCCCCCCCCCCATTCCTCATTTCAGCTTATGCATGTTAGACTAGGGGAATTAGAATGGGGCATAGGACCCCCTTAAGCTCGGTTGGGAGGCCCTTTGAGCCATCGCCATCGGTGGGGACGGGGTTGGACGCCGTCGGGCATGGCGGGAAGAAGACGGTCCAACAGTGACCACTTAGACGAACTAAACGGTTCACTTAGAACTGCCTGGCCATGGAACGGCCCGTGGGTGACCGTTCAGAGGGAGATGAACAGACGGGGAATTGGGGAGTGCAAACGGTCTAAATAAGACCGTGGACATACTAGGCGGTCCACCTCGTACCATCCAGCAACTGAACTATTGAAAACAACGTGGTCTCCCCAAGACCGTCCAATAACCAAGCGATCAATGGAATGACCGCGTAGACTTCAAATGAACGGGGGTTTGAGGGAAAGCTAAACGGTCGGAGGGGGGCCGTTGAATACCAAACGGTCAGGGAACTGCCGTTTGGTGGATAGACAGATGAGGGACACACGGTCCATATCGGGCCGTCTAGAGAAAGGAGCGGTCCTCAATGGACCGTTCTCTGGGCAAAATGGTCAATGGATGACCGTGCAGATAAAGGATATTTTTAGGAATGAAAAACGGTCAGAAACCAACCGTGGTTGTGATATAAACGGTCCAGTGGGGACCGTTAACCTGACAAACAGTAATTTTTATTAGATGCATGATTTATTATGAAATGTATGACTAATGCAAATCGTTTAAATGCATGCAGGGAAAGCGAAGGACCCGGATCTCATGGCTCCGGGTCCGAGCAGTGTACCTTGCACTATCAGACTTCCAGCAAGAGCGACTGGCAGCCATGGGGTTCGGCGAGTTCCTCGCCATGGAGGTGACTCAGCTAGACACGACGCTTCTCTATGCTCGGCACGACTGGTGGGACCTGGTGAGCAGGACGTTCCTCTTCTCGTGGGGCCACATGGTCCCCACGTTAGAGGACATCGCGCGCATCACCGGCCTGCGTGTGCATGGGGTACCGGTTAGCGGGAGGACTTTCCCCGACTACCTGGAGCTAGCCCAGAGGCTATTGGGCTTGGAGTTGCTGCGACCGGAGCGTCAGTTGATGACACTGCCGAGGGTGAGGCTGCAGGAGAGTCTTGGGCTACGAGGAGTCGGGATCGCCATGGGAGAGCTGTCGGAGCAGCACCTGACACGGCTCGTGGACCGAGCACGATGGCGGGTGGCAGCCGCAGCGGGATCGGAGGAAGACGTGGTGCTGAGGAGGTTCCTGATGCTCTTCTTAGGGAGGCTCCTCTTCGCCACTCGGGGAGACGTGGTCAGCTGCCACTTGATGCTACTGCTCGAGGAGGTGGACCTCGTTGGGGAGTACGCGTGGGAAGCGGCGGTCCTCACGTTCCTCTTCGACACCCTCAGCTCGACTAGCTGACGCACGATGCACGGCGGGTTCTCCCCTTTACTCCAGGTACGACTCAGAGCCCTAAAATGATTTATGCAATTGTTATATGAATTCTCTAAATGCTTATGTGCTAACATTTAATGCAATGCAATGCAGGTGTGGGCCTATGTGCACCTCCCCGGGCTGGGGAGAGGAGTGGAGACATACCCGGATCGACTGCCCATCGCGAGGCGGTGGACGGCGCCATGGGAGGTCGGCTCGCTGCGTCGCCAGGTCCGGGCGATCCAGGATGACCTCGACACCCTACCTTACGCCTTGGTAAGATCTAAAACCCAAACTCGGGGTTGAATGCCACTATATGCTCTATATGCTGATGCAATTATCCTATTTGACAGATCCGGTGGACGCCCTACCAGAGCGAGGGGCACGAGGGCCAGCCGTGGGTCGTAGCGGCCCTAGCTTACGCTGGGCGCGACATCTGGCTCCACTGCATGAATGTGGTGGAGCCCCTCTACTACCGGCTCGTGATGAGGACCCTCGGGGTCCATCAGGCAGAGGTGGAGTTCCCGGCGCCCGAGAAGCCGAAGGAGCACGTGGGATGCCATGCCCGGGCCTGGCGACGGAGACGGACTGGACCACCAGGGCAGGGGAGCAGATCCGCGATTGGATAGGGCTTGGGCGAGTGGTACGCGCCCGTGCCGAGAGCGAGGAGGCCTACTTGACTGCCTATGCCAGACGCTACGGAGACCAGGTCTTCCATGGCACTCGACGACCGGTATGACTCTAACCTTATGCTTTCTATTATGCTTTATGATTATGATGCACTGACACTTGACTTCTATATGCAGCTCGACCCGCAGGGGCGGATTGCCGAGCTGCAGGGCCTCCTCCACTCCACCGTCCAACAGCGGGACGAGCTCCGACAGGCGCTGGACCTCCTGGTGAGTTTCACTGAACCCTAGACTTAGTTATGCATATGCTTATGACATGGGCTAACTTGGACTTCTAAATGCAGCGAGCCGAGGGGACCCAACGTCAGGGAGATGACACACCTTCTTCCTCCTCCCAGCCATCTACGGACCGTGCCGAGCGGGATGTAGAGTTTGCGAGGATGGTGGCACGGGCCGAGGAGGCCGAGGCAGCACTCGCTGAGAGGGTAAGTGAACACTTGCACTTCCCCTGTTGATTAAAAATGCAATTAATCGACTATGTATAAGCAGATGACTGAGCTAACCCGGCTCAGAGAGGAGATGGAGTGGAGCCGCACAACAGCACTGGATGAGGCCACCCGGCTTAGAGAGGAGATGGAGGGCAACTGTCCGGTGGATGTGGTGGAGATGGTGCTCCTTCGTGCAGAGCTGGAGTGACTCCGGGCTGGGGCTACAGAGACGGAGCACTATCGAGCTGAGGCGGAGTGAGCTCGGCTTTCGGTGGCAAAGTTGGAGGGTGTCGTGGAGGGGATGAGCCGGAGATCCGAGCGCAGCAGGACCCACAGTGTCGCACCTAGCGGTTCCTGTCAAGACTACCAGATTGGTTCCTCTAGCTACCAGAGGAATGAGGACGCGGAGCGTCGGCGACGCCGACGTGTAGAGGAGAGCACCTCCATGGCGCCACCAGCAAAGCGCCATGAGGGCTCAGGGGAGAGCGGCGGCCCAGGGGAGGCTCAAGCCTGATGTATTTAGATGTGACTTATGTACATATGGATAGTATGATATGATAGTGATATGACATGTTTTTGATTTTGCGAATGAATGTGTGAATGAATGCGTGTATGCTCAATGCTAACTAACTAACGACTCCTAGACTAACACGAGAGAGTGAGAGGGAGGGAGAGAGACAAAAGACTTGAGTGAAATAGGCGCAAAAGGCAAAACCAAGGCAATGACGACGTAAATGGTTGCCCAAACGACCGCGTAAGTATCTACACGGTCTCCAAATAGACCGCGGGACGTGATCCGACCAAGGCCCCAAGGAAGCTTATAAACAGTTCCAAATTGTCTGTTTGCAAATGATAAATGGTCCCTCCTTGACCGTTAGTATTGAAACACGGCCTCTTCAAGACCGTTCAGATGCCAGAGGTCGAATTGTGTGGAAGGAAGGTACACGGTCTTTGTCAGACTGTGTATGAATCTACACGGTCTATCGATAGACCGCGTATGAGGATACCCTGGTAGTCCCACTCGGGACTCTCTTGGAGAGTCCTAACCCGAGGGTAGAGAGTCCTAAACCATGTCAAAGCCTATCCTAACCCGTTCTAGAGTTATCCTACTTTAATCCTAGTGGGATTAGGCCGCACATTAGGTCCTATAAGTAGAGGGGTACTCCAATCTCGTTCTTCACACAACACCTCTCTATCAAGCCTTGAAAACCTTGCTAATCCTCCCCAAAACACCATGAAGAGGGCCCTTGAAGGAAGCTCTATAGAGGGGGCTACTGATGGTGGGCCAAAGTTGGCTAGGAAGGAGCATGGGGTGCTACAACGGCTTACCACCATCCCGAGGCACTTGAGCTCCAGCCCCATGAGAGAAGTAAGCGAATACTATTTCATTCAATTTCACTCCATTTCATTCAAAAAAGCTTATATGTCCTTCCTCTCTTCTTCTTCTCTTCTTTTCCTTTTCATTTATCACCTCAGCTTCTCCCCGGTCCTAGGCGCTATTCCACCTTGAAGTGGATGGCTCCCATGATCTGTGAACTACCTATTGTTGTGCCCCTTGTGATTTGATGATATGGAGTTGTTGTTTGGTTGTTTTGATGATAGCAACTCAATGAGTCTCCACATAAGAATGATGATGAAATGATGTTTTGAATGCATTATTCTGTTTGAATGTTTCGGTATATAGATTGCATTCTTGTTTTCTTTCTCTTACTGCATCGGTTCAATTTCTGTCATATGCATACTATGCATCAGTGCATTAACAGAGTCTATACATCGTCAGGTTGCTTGATCAGTGCATTAACAGAGTCTATACATTCGTTAGAGCTCAGCTCGTGGCTTAGTCTATTCATCCATGTTCATTTTGCATGTGTGCATCCCTCAGCAAAGTCTGTACACTCTACGGTTGGTTTATGCATATTCAATGTCTGCACGCTATAAAGTCTGTATAGAGTTTTTGCCTAGATTGCATCAGACAAGTCTGTACATTCTTCAGCAGCAAGTCTGTACATCGTCTTGGTGTAGGCGTGGCAAAGTCTGTACATTGCATCGCATGCTCACACACTCGCAGGTCTATACATTGGCTGCTGCACTCGCATGTCTATACATTGGCTACTGCATGCTCACACAACCATTAAGTCTATACATTGTGCATCCTCAAGTCAGTGCTTGTTAAGATCCGTCTCACTTAGCGTCTCACTTAGCGTCTCACAAGTCTGTACATTGTTTTAGCATGATCCGTCTCACTTAGCGTCTTTGTGCATGCATCATTCAAAGTTTGTACAGCCTGTGTTCGCAAGATCAAGTCTGTACATTGTCTTAGCATGCATTCATTACAGCAGAGTCTATACATTCTCTGCTGATATGTTTGTGCATAGTTCATGCATTGATTTGTCTCGCACACACATTCAAAGTCTGTACAGCCTGTGTTCGCAATACTAAGTCTGTACATTTGCTGGCTGCTGCAACACTAAGTTTGTACATTGGCTAGTTGCTGCAACATTAAGTCTGTACATTGGCTGGCTGCTGCAACACAAAGTCTATACATTGGTTGGCTGCTGCATTGCACGTGCTCAAAGTCTATACACTGCTTGCACGCGTTCAAGTCTATGCATTCCTATCTTTACCTACGTTGCACGAACATCATGTCTATATATTGTGCATCGTTCAAAGCAGAGTCTACACATTACCTGCTGTTGTGTTCGTGCATCATTTGAGTGAGTCTGCACATTGCTACATGCTGAGTCTACACATTCGTTTGGCATGTCAGGGCACTCATCTTCAATGTACATACTTTGAAATATGCATACTGCATTACACACCAGCAAGTCTGTACATCGATGCCGCATGCATGCATTCTAAGTCTGCACATTGTTTATACATTGTACGCAGAGTCTGCACACTCTTTGTCAGCAAGTCTGTACATTGATGTAGCACGCATGCATAGTCTATACACTCATAACCTTAGCCAGTGCATTCTGTGCTTCAAGCATACACAAAGTCTATACAACCTCCATTGGTTCACTCGACCAAGTCTGTACAGCCATGCACTATCTTCCTTGCATGAATGAAGTCTGTACAAAGTTTTATAGTCTTAAACTGATAATTCTCTTCGACTGACTGACAGGTATATCCTTCGAAAAGGAAAAATGATATGATTGGGCACGTGATCCAAGGTTGGCACCTAGCACGTGATCCGAGGTTATCTCTGGATAAAGAGGGCACAAGCCCTGCACACGCCCTAGCTGCTGCTGCTATAAATATGGAGCTTCTTCCTCAGAAGAAGACTGATCGTGACTGAAGTAGAAGAGAGCCACTGAGAGCCTGCACGATCCGGTGTGGAGAAGAAGAAGAAGAAGAGCAGAGAGAAGAGTAGACAGTGAGAGGAAAAAGTAAAGAGAAGCAGAGAGGAGAAGAAAGAAGTCGCAGAAGAAAAGGAGAAAGAGAGAGAGCTCGTGAAGATCGAGAGAAAAAGAGAGAGAAGAGTAGAGAACTGAAGCCTTCTTTGAAGATTTGTTCTTCTGGTATTTGGATCAAATCCATGCCAGATTGCTTCTTGGCGAGCTACACTTTGTGGATTTCATTTCCAGCTTTCTGATTGCTGTATTTTCATTTCTTGTTTTTCTTTTTATCTGTTCACCGTTGTTCCTCCGATTCTCTTGTTTGAGGTCGGGTTCCTCCTGTGGACTCAGGAGAAGGGAGATTTTAATCTTCGGTTGCAAGTGACGGTGTGTCACTTGTAGGTTCCCTCTGGTCTCAGAGGAAGGGAGTCTCTGACTCCGGGTTTGCAGGTAGTGGTTTCTACCTGTGGGTTCCCTCCTGGTCTGGAGGAAGAGAGACTTCGGTCTCTGGTTGCTAGTGACGGGTAGTCACTAGTGGTTTCCCTCCGGTCTGGAGGAAGAGGGGAGGTTGTTCCCCTGGTCAAGCTGTTAGGCATCATTTGTTTACAGACTAAGTCTGCGGTTCTAGCTGTTGCTTGTGGAAGCCTCACTCCGGTTTGGAGTGAGGGGTGGACGTAGTTCTGTGGACCGAACCACCTAAAAACTCTTCTTGCATTGTGGTTTGAGTGTCTATTCTGATCCGCTAGATGTATTCTTAGGTTCGATCTGAATCGTTTGTCTAGCGAAGAATTTATTTCATATTGTTTATTTGAGATTGGTTCTGGAGAGTGTCAAATTCACTCAAGTCATCTGAGCATCTAAGTTCCATTCGTTCACTTGATTGAGTTCAGTTAATAACTCAAGTTTGCTTAGAAGTCTACACTCTTGCAGCTCAACTGTTTGTTCAAGACAATCATTGTCCTTCTTATCTTGTATAGCTTAACTAGTCTGGATTCCACTGTCGTATCTGGTTATAGTTTTTAATTGGGCAAATTTCTAAAGGGGAGATTCATTCACCCCCCTCTGAATCCATCGCACCGGTCCCAACACCTATATCAGTGACATCCATCCTAAGGACCTGGCACTTGCATCCTCTTTTAGTGTTGGCCAAGAATTACCCTATGCTTTCCTTAGATTGGCATAGCATCACAGCCTTAGTAGAAATGTGGCATCCCCAGACACATACTTTCATCTTCCCTTCCTTCGAGGCCACCATTTTGTTAGAGGAGGTAGAGACCTACCTATCCCTTCCCAGATCCAAAGTCGGTGAGGAAGACCTAGTTTGTCATACGGTTGCCCCTGTGGATCCTACCCTTATCCTAGGAGAGTTTATACCTAGCACTAAGGATATCCGCACCATGATTGGCCCACACCACATCCATTTGCTACCCCTGAGCCAGTGGGTCACGCACATTGCAAGAACAAGTGTGGGTGGGATGAAGCCATAGCTAAAGCTGTTTCTATCTGCCTATGTGGGGCCATACTCTTCCCCTCTGCTGACCATGTTCTGGACATTCCTTCTTCGGGGAAATGTAGTGTAGCCTCCACTTACAATTTTATCTGCAGCAGCAACATGTTACAATTCAACAATCAATGGACTCGGTTATGGTCCCGATGGCTCCCTACCAAGGTATCAGTCCACCTGTGGAAGATTCTTAATAGTTGCCTCCCTCTGGATTCTAATATACAACGGGTGGGTATCCACCTATGTTCCAAATGTTACTGCTGCAAGAGAGCACATTTTGAAGACTACAACCATTTATTTGTGCAGAGTGATTGGGCTTCACATACGTGGTCTTTTTTTTACTTCCATAGGCTTGCAAACTGAAGGAAACTCTGTTAGTTCCATCATTCTAAACACTATCTGCAATTCTCAGTAGAAATCCCTCTTCGGTCTCTTCACTCTAGCAGCTATTGGTATTGGCATGTGGGAGATATGGTGCGCCAGAAATTCTGCAAAGTATGATGGGAAAGAAGTTTCAAAACAGGGACTCATCCATAAAATCTGTTTCAAAGTAAAGGAGATTTGCCAAGCTGCTGATCTTACTAAAGCCAATCACAGTAAAATTAAAGTTTTAGAAGCTTTTGGCCTGCTGAATTCTAAATGCAGACACCATCAATTTCTGGCCATCAAATGGATTTGTCCACCTTGGCCATACCTCAAGCTAAATACGGATGGTGCCTCAAAGCAAAATGGTGAATCTGGAGGAGGTGGGATCATAAGAGATCACAAAGGAAGCATTCTTCTTGCTTTTGCCCACTACTATGGAATATCTAACAGTATTATTGTCGAGGCCCGTGCTCTCCTGGATGGTATTAAATACTTAAGAACTACTGTTTCAAAGCCCACCATTATTGAATGTGATTCGAAAACTCTTGTCCACATCATTAACAGACAAGCTCAATGTCCTTGGTCCATCCTCACCTATGTCAGAGAGATCTGGAGCATTCTTACTCATGAGGATTCCATCACTCATATCTACAGAGAAGGGAACACTGTGGCGGATTCATTGGCTTCTTTAGCATGTACTCTGAAATGTAATTCCTTTTGTTCTTATCTTTAGCTTCCCTCTCATATAAAGGGTGCAGCTCGGCTAGATAAGCTAGGCATGCCTAGCGTTCGAGTGATGTAATTGTAATATCTGCCTTATTCATATTCTTATAAAATTTCCCCCTTGTGGAAAGGTGATGGAGTGGGTAAAATCCACTCCTCCCCCTATCTCTAGGCAGAGCTTTACTCAAAAAAAAATGTTCTGGACATTCCCAACCTTAGTACCATTAGTGGTCTGTGGCAGAGTCTTTCCATCTCTCAGGCCGTTCTTGCTTACCTATATGAGGGTCTTAGTTCAGCTACTCTAGGGGGTCCACTCTTTGGCTCTATGATTCTCCTGGAGTGCTGAATGGGAGTTAGGCTAAAGTTCATGCCTAGGGAGGATATCACTTACGTTAGCCGGATCTTTGGGAGCCATCCTCTTTCATCATTGGTGGCGCCTTCATATTCTCTCAGCAGGTTGAGTGCAGGACAGTAGATAAGAAGACCAGGGATGAATGGCGCCTCTACATCAACACTTTGCCCCTAGACCAGTTCATGATGTGCCCTTCCTTCCTCCACGGCACTACCCTAAGGCTTCCTAGAAGGCTGGGGTTGGACTTGAGGCTTGTGGGTGACACCACTCTGGCGATGTACAACCCCCAGAGGTGCTTCCTGCAGGTTGGACTTCCCCGTACTACAGTTCTAGTGCTACCCCATCTTCCTGCACTACGGGCGAGGAGACTCCGGACGGAGGAGGACGAGCAGATGGTCAGGAGCTCATTGATTATGTGGGAGGTCAACAAGGTACGCACCCTACCAGCTGAGGTGAAAGAAGTTCCAGAGGAGTATCAGGTGTACGTGAGGGAGTTGAGAGGGATTCGCCCTCACGGGGATGCCCGGCTGAGCTTGAGTGATTTTCTTTTGATTTTGATGTATGTATAGAGACCCAATGGAATGAAATGTTTGAATTCAATAAATGAATGGATTGATTGAATGAGATTGGGACTCGGCTTCTTCTTTCGTGTGATTTTCTGGATTGAGGTGATTTTCGTGATGTACGCGGCCCATTGTCAAACCGCTGAGTGATATAAACGGTCCGAATACAATCGCCCAAGAATGATAAACGGCCAGATATGGGCCGCGTAGAAGATGAACATCATGAATTCAAGATAGGGCCTTTGGAGAGGAAAACGGCCCAACGATGGACCGTGAATAATATGTAACGGTCCGGAATGAACCGTTCATATTATATCAACGGTCTGATGAAGACCGTTGGACCATGGGTGTAGAGAAGGGCCAGCAAGCTCGTGAGTGAAGGTTCTGGAAATAGAAAGCGGTCTCACTGGGACCGTGTAAGTATTGAAACGGCCATTCTGTTGACCGTGGATGAAATGAGAAATGGTCCCCAAACGACCGTGTACCTGAAAAATGCTGTCATTGCCTTAATACCTGTCCCTGCGCATACATAAGCAAGAAAACAGATTAAATCTATTTTAGGCTTATCCCCTTGCCTCCAGCAAGTCAGGAAATGACAAGTTCTTGATTTTTGGTCAAGGGGGTAAACCTTATTAAATAAGACAAATGACAAAGGAAAAAGGATGCAATGCATGCCATGAAATGCAAGTGAATATTTTCATAATTTTGAAGATATTTAATTTTTTTTGGATTTTGAAATATTAGATTTTTTTGGATTTTGAAATATTCGATTTTTTTATTTTTTTGGATTTTAAAATATTGGATTTTTTTGAGTTTTGAAATATTTGATTTTTTTGGGTTTTGAAATATTTGATTTTGGATTTCAAAATATTTGATTTTTTTGGATTTTGAAATATTCAATTTTTGGATTTCGAAATATTTGATTTTTTGAGATTTTGGAACCAACTCAAACCCGGCGATGGGATACCTTCATATCTCATAGGGGTTTTCCAAGTACAACGTGCGTTATGGGTGACCGTCCATGGCTAGGGTCCAATTCTACTTAACGGTGCCTCTGCCGAGGCCATACCAGGGATACGATCTAGTCCCTGGGAAATAAAAGAGAGAGTTTGATAAGAAAGTCGACAATAGGTATAGATGTTTTTTAGGGCTTGAGTTCTTCTTACGGCAATCCCTCTTCAAGAGATTTGGTCTGTTGTGCCGGGGCTTTGTGTCCATCATTGAACCTTCATCCGCTCTAGACACGCGTATGACCGGGCTTATAACGTCCTACGGGGAAACTATACTGCCACTCTTGCCATGCCTAGTTTCATTTTTTTTTGGAGCAGTTAGATTTTTGAGCTTCAAGCATTTGAATGAGCTTTTAGCTTTTGCCTTGATTTTGCCCCTTTTTTCTTTTTTTCTTTCTTTTCTTTCTTTTACTTTTGTGAATGCGGAATTAGGTCATAACAGATTGCCCCTATTTGAGACCTCCCTTTTGTCAGGGTGCCTAGATCGGTTCTCGCCCCCTTATTCACCACTTGCCCCTATTTTTGACTGAAGAGGAGAAAAAATAAGAATTCTCACTTTCCCCCAAGTATGGCCAAGGGAGAAACGGTGCTGTGCAAATAGGAAAACCCAACCACGGAGCTCGTGTAGTGTGTGAATGTTGAACTGGGGACCCCCTTCATGATCAAGGAGAGGAATGCCCCGCCACCGGGCCGTTGCTAGCTCAACTCTAAGGATAAAAATATTTGAGATACAATCCGTTCCACGGATTAGGCAATTCTTTGCCCTCTGCATTGATTAGCCGGTACGCGTTCCCAGGACAAACCTCCTTGACTACGAACGGGCCCTCTCAATTGGGTTACAGTTTAGACCTAGGACCCGTTGATCTGATAAATTTACATTTCAAAACCATATTACCCACTTGAAATTTTCTTTCGATGACCTTCTTTTGAAAATGACGCGAGACACACTTTTGATAAACGGAGACGTGATTGGCCGCATTAAGCCTCTTCTCGTCCAAGAGTTCCAGCTGGACTAGCAACGCCTCTCGACGTTCGTCGAGGTTAAGTTCTTTGTCGAGCTGCACTCTTAGGGAAGGGATCAAAATCTCGTACGGGAGTACCGCTTCCATCCCATAGGTGAGAGCAAAAGGAGTTTGCCCCATGGGAGTATGGACGGAGGTGCGATAAGCCCATAGAGCTTCTACTAATTTATCGGCCCAATCAACAAATTTATGTGACTCGCATGTTTTCTTGATGATTTCAAGAAGAGTATTATTGGTGGCCTCGGCTTGGCCGTTGCCCTGGGGGTAGTATGGTGATGAATGATGCAATGAAATGTTGAATTTCTTACAGAGGTCCTTGAGTTCTTGTGACACGAACTGTGGCCCATTGTCAGTGATGATGTCGCTTGGCATCCCAAACCGTGAAATGATATTCTTCAAGATGAAGCAGCAAACTGTGGTTGCTTTGATTTCCGCGTATGCTTCAGCTTCTGCCCACTTGGGGAAATACTCCGTAGCAGTGAGAATGAAAGATTTCTGTTTGACCTGGGAGTTTGGATAACCTAGTGGGCCTACAATATCAAAAGCCCACATGAAGAATGGCCAAGGAGCAGAAAGAGGACGGAGAGATGAAGCAGGAGTATGAATCTTGTCAGCATGGAGTTGGCATTGAAGACACCTACGGACATAGGTGGAACAATCTTCTTCTAGGGTTGGCCAGTAGTAGCCCTACCTAAGAATCTTCTTCGCCAAAGCATGACCATTAACATGCCCTCCACATTCACTCGAGTGGGCTGCTTCAACAACTTTCCAAGCCTCATCATCGTCTAGACATCTCATGAGAACTCCATTAAGAGCGCGCCTATACAATTCTCCTACAATGATTGTGTATCTAGAGGTGACTCTTCTGATGGCCTTGCGCTGCGCAGCGTTGGCTGATTCTGGGAATGATCCATCCCTGCAATATTGCTCAATATCATGATACCAAGGCAATTCCTCTTCTTCTAAAATTTTCTTGAGCTCAGTTAACGATACTTCTTTCAAGTCTTCCTTCTCGGCTTTCTTCTCCACAGATTTCCTAAGGTTGTCAAATCATGGATCCTGAAGGGAAGGAGCGTCTAACCGCTGGATCACAATGGTCTCAGTGAAGCGACTGAGGGGGAAAGAGAGGGAAGAAGCAAGCGATGCAAGCGCATCGGCGAGAATGTTTTGAGACTGAGGGGTGTGAATATAAATCAGCTTACGGAATTGTTTAGCCAAGAGCGTGACCAAATCTTGATAAGGTTTGAGCTTAGGGTCACATGTGCGATAGGTGGAGAGAACCTGACGCAGTACCAGCTGAGAATCTCCTATAATATTTAAGTATCACGCGCCCAGATCATAGGCGTGCTTCAATCCACCAAGGAGAGCATCATACTCGGCTATATTATTGGTAGCAGGAAAGGTGAGTTGATATGCGATGGGGATGGTCACTCACTCCGTAGTGAGGAGAACAACGCCGATCCCTCGGCCTTGAGAATTAAGTGCACCATCAAAATGCAGCGACCAAAAAGGGTGATGAGTGAGCACAGCCAGGTGTTCATTAAGGAACTCATCCTGGATTGAATCTGTACAAGGGATAGGTAAATGGGCAAGATGTTCAGCAATGGCATATCCCTTGATAGCTTTCTGAACGACGAAGGTAATATCGAATTGAGAGAGAAAGCTCTGCCAGCGAGCTAACCTACTAGAAAGGATGGGTTTCTCTAAAAGATAGTGAATTGGGTCCATCCTAGAGATTAGCTTAACCTTATGGGCAAGGAAATAATGTTTCAATTTCTGGGCTATCCAAACTAAGGCTGTGCAGGTCTTCTCCATAGTGCTATACTTAGACTCAGCATGATTGAACAACCTAGAGAGGTAATAGGCTGCCCTTTCTTTCCCTTCGTCGTCCACTTGTGCCAGGACATCTCCTAGGGAGTCATACATAACTGAAATGTATAAAATCAGAGGTTTCCCAGGAACAGGGGGTTGCAAAACTGGGGGATTAGGCAAATAAACCTTAAGATCCTCGTAGGCCTTCTGACATTGTTCGTTCCATTCAAATTTGGTCCCTGCCTTCAATAGTTCATAGAATGGGCAGCACCTTTGCGAATGCTGAGATGTAAACCTTCGAATAAACTGCAAATGCCCAATCAATCCTCTAAGCTCAGCGATGTTATTAGGCGGTGGCATTTTCATAACGGCCTTTGCTTTGTTTGGATCAATTTGAATCCCCCGCTTGCTAACTATAAAACCTAGAAACTTCCCTGATGCTACCCCAAACACACATTTCTTTGGGTTCATCTTCAACTTGTACTCCCTAGCCCTTTGTAACACCTTGGCCAGGATGGCAGGGTGCTCTTCTTTTGACCTTGACTTTACCAGAATATCATCCACATAGGCTTCCATATAAACATGCATCATGTCGTGGAAGATGGCCATCATCGCCCGTTGGTATGTGGCATCCGCATTCTTTAATTCAAATGGCATGACCACGTAGCAGTAAGTGCCTTAGGGCGTGGTGAATGAGGTCTTTTCTTGATCTTCCGGAGCTAGACAGATTTGGTTATACCCTGAATATCCATCCATAAATGAGAGGGCTTCGTACCTAGCCGTGTTGTCCACCAACACGTCGATATGAGGAAGCGGAAAATCATCTTTAGGACATGCTTTATTCAAGTCCCTGAAATCGATGCAAATTCAAATTTTTCCATCTTTTTTCATCACAGGGACTATATTTGCCACCCATTGTGGATATAACACAACTCTAATGAACTTGGCCTTATGCAATTTATCAACCTCTTCTTTTATCCTTAAGGCCATTTGGGGGTGGAATCTTCTTGATTTTTACTTAACGGGCGTTGCCCCTGGGTTTAATACCAATCTATGTTCTACCAGGGCGGGGTCAAGGCCCGACATGTCCTCGTAGGACCAGACAAATGAATCGCTATACTCCCTCAAGACCTTGATTAGCTCCTCTTCAACCTGAGGAGGGAGATTAGCAGAAATAATTATGAGCCTGGGATCCTCTTCAGTTCCAAGATTAATTTCTTTCGTGGGTTCATCCACTGCCAACGACAGTTCATCAAATCTCTTCAATCCCTACGCATACAAATCGACAGTGTCATCCACGTTGCTATCCTCACAGTCGATCGGGTCTTTCTCATCTATGATCTCATAAACACCTAACCCATCGTCGCTCCAAACCTAACTCCTCATCATCCTCTGGGATGATGGCTGTCTCTACAAACTCAGGGCATCTAAGGAGGGCGTGGCAACGCTGAATGAGATCTTGAAGGAACCTATCAGGAACGGCTTTAGCATGACGCGTCATCGGGCGCGTAGCAAGCGTGGAAGGGTTGGAGACACTAGAACAAGACCCTACTTCACTAGACTCAATCGACTCTACTTTCCTAGACTCATCAAACTCTACATCTAACCTAGGGGATAAAAAGTCTACAGGAAAGGAAACAGGGGCCGCGTGCCCCTGGGGAGAAGACTGACAAAACATAGCATAATCCTCTATTGAAATCTCTGTTTTAAAATTGGCATTTTTTTTGGATATTGGAGGAGATCATGCAACAAGAAGGATTAGAGGGGGAAAGAGGAGGAGGGAGTTGACGGGGGAAGAGAGATGGAAACAAAACATCAAAGAAAGGATCAGATGAAGAAAACCACATGGTCGAGAGATCGGATGAGGAGGACCACATGGTGGAAAGATCAATAGGTGGGCATTGCCTACAAACAAAACGTCGAATGGCATTTCCGTGAAAAATGGATCGATCATGATTGGAGGCGAATGGGGTATGGATTCCAACTGTTGAAAAAGGGAGGCAAGGCGGGAAGGAGACCAAGAAAAAGTAATGAGCGAGCTCCCCTCTTCCCATGGCCTCCTATAAACTGGCTCTGTCGGAGAGCACTCCACAAGTTGCATTTCTGGTTTTTTCAGACAAACTTCTTCTTCATAAAATAACTTTTCAAAACTATTACAAAAATCTTCCATATCACCCACCAACCCCTTCAGCGGCGACGGTGGGTCAACAACGGTACAAATGGCATCACTTTTCATATCAAAACAAGGCGGCATCTTCAGGCTACCTGGCTGTAACGGGCCCTTCACAAAATGCTGACGGTAGTCCCACATCAGCGGCCCTGAATCTCCCAGAATTGACAATGTTGACTCTCGGTAGCCGAGGCCTCTTCTGCTCATGTTTCTGCCCCTTGGGATGGGCATAGTCCACCCCTGTAATTGGGCTCCAAGACCCATGCCTGGCTAGTAACCTAGCTTCAGAATCATGTTCCAGCCCTTGGGGTGTCTTATCTTGGACTTGGCTTTGACATTAATAGGTGTAGTGGCGGGATTGCGTGACGCATATGCCCAGGGAAAATCCAAGTCCATCACAGAAAGGACCGACCTATTGCTCTGCCAGAGAGTTGGCAGAATCTTGTCGGAAATAGCTTCAATAGTATGCACCGTGGAAATACTCTTTACCTTGACCACCCGCCCCTGAAATGGAAATTTGAGGCATTGGTGAGTGGTCGAAGGTAAAGCATGAAGATTGTCGATCCATGGTCGACCCAAGATGGCTTTAAACATTGGATCTATGTCCAATACATAAAATTCCACGGCCATTGTGAGAGGCCCGAGCTCGGCCTGAACAGTTACCACCCCGTGGCATGCTCTCCTGGAGTTGTCATAAGCATCAATAGTCGTCGGAGTTGGCCTTAGCATATCTTCAGAAATATTGTAGGCACGTAGGGTGCTCAGGGGACAGACATTTATTGACGCCCCCGTGTCCACTAGAGCCGCGTCGATTGCCACTTTTTTTAATGTGATTGAAATGCAAAGTGGCATCTGGCGTGCCTCGGGGGGTGCTAATTCTGATTCTGAAAAAGAAATGGATGGCCCCTTTGTAATCATGGCCAATGCCGACGGCAAACTGTCTACTGCCATATCCTCACTGACCATAACTTTTTGAAGGAAAGTTTTCAGAGCATCCTGGTGCAGTGTGGACCTCTTAATCAACTCCAATATTGAAATCTTGGCCGACGTCCAGTCCAAGTGCTGCAGTAGATCATATCTTGTGCTAGGTAGGGGGTCAGATTCTTCTTGCTCAAATGTGGGTAAGGAAACTGGAGGGTTGGGTACAGGTGCACCAGTAGAGGGATAGCTTCTCTGAAATAAACGCTCGCTCTGGAGGGCAAGGTTTTGTGCAGGCACGACATTGGATGGACTCCCAACTGGCCTAGCGGGATAAGTGTAAGGAATAATGGTGGGAAAGGCGATGGTGGAGGCAGGTCTGACAGGCCCTGGCAGAAGGATGAGAGGTGAAGGGTTAGGTGAGGGGGTGACAACGGAGGGTATGGCGGGTGAAGGTGCAAGGATTGGTGAGATGGTGGGCAAGGTGGTAGGTGCAATGGGGGATCTGGAGGGAATGGCAGGTGTAGCGGAGGCCAGAATGGTGGACAGGATGGTGGAGGGGGTAGAAGGTGAAGGGGAGTTAGTGTATGTATGGTGGAGGGTCAAAAGATGAGCAGGAGTCTCATCGTCATAGGACCACCCAGTGTTGGGAGTTGGGCGGTGAACAATATTTACCTGAGCCGATGCCGGCGGCTGCTGTTGAGGAGCGGGCGGGTGGTCTGGCATTGGATTCTGATGAATCCCTAACTCTGGTGCAGGCTGCTGCTGCTGCTGTGGTTGAGGTTGCTGAGGTTGCTACTGCGGCCTCGGTGCCTGTTTTCTTCTTTCTTTCATGTCTTCGATCAACTTATGCATCTGTGCCCAGTCGATTCTCTGTCCCTCATGTAGGTCATAAACAAGATCACGGAACTGATAGCACCTTTCTATAGTGAGCCCGGGCTACTGATGATATATGCAATATCTGGATTGGTCGACAGTCGGATTCCAATTCGGGCGTTCCGGAGGGAGCTGAAGGTCACCAGTGTACATTAGAGACGAGAAAATATCTGGGAGAGTTTCCGGAAGTGGGGGGTAGTGGGCTCTCTTGGGACCTGATTGGGCAGGTGCGTAGCCATTTGGTGGTGGTTGCTGAGCGAGAAATGAAGGTCGAGTAGCTGGTGGAGCGGTGAACTGGCGGTTGCGGGGAGGTTGCTGGAAGCATGGTGGAGCGGATTGGTTGGGAAAGTGGACAGCCTGCACCTGCTCATTTATCTTGACTCCTTCAGTGACTGGGCCCTGAGGTTTTCTGGTGGTTTTGGGCTTCTGGGCCTTAAACAAGGAATGAATGGGGGAGTCCTTAAACTGGGTCTGGATAAATCGGGCCCTACAGTACAGCTGGTGCATGTTGGAAATATCATTCATTGCTAAGATATTCCGAAACGTGGGTGTGGCATTGGAAATCAATAGTTTCACTTTCTCTTCTTCCGGAATCTGCCCGGGCACACGGGAGGCCATCTGCCTCCATCTATCAGCATAAGTAGCGAAATCTTCATTGGCCTTCATCTTCTCGGCCACTAAATTGGTAAAAGAATATTCCAGGCCCACCCGATCTTGGAACCTCTATATAAACTTTTCTTTGACAACTTAAAAACTCTCAGCCTCCTCCAACGGAAGAGTGTAGAACCATTCCAATGCTACCCTGTCCAACGAGCGGTGGAAAAGATATGCCATGAGGCGGTTGTCATGTTGAAACTGCGCCGACTCGTACAAGAACTCCCTTATATGAATGAAGGGGTTGCCATTCCCATCGTACTTGCGGTACGTGGGGAGCTCCGACTGGGGAGGAAAACGGATATCACGAAAATTGGGAACGAGGATGTCAGTAAGGGATTGTGGGCCTACTCGCTAATGAAGGAGGTCAAGTTGCTGCTGCATGGCAGCCAACTTATCAGGAAGTTCCCATTCCCGGGATGGAGGAAGCAAAGCTGGAAGGGTGGGCCCGGCGTAAGGGGTCGAAGGATAAGTGGACGGGGGGGGGGGGGGTGGCCCGTAAGAGGGATAATGAGCCAAGGATGGGCCCATATCCGCATGAGACAATTGGGCGGCCCCTGCTTGTGTGCGTAAGAAATCAGCCGGGCCTGTAAGAGCCTGCGGTGCTGGAGGGATGGTTCCATAGGGATCAACATAAGAAGGCATGAAGAGCGGGGTCTTCCCCTTATCAGGCATCTGATGGGCCGAGTTAGAAGCTTGGCCCACCTCCAGATTGGTGAAACGGAGAACCCTAGGCTGGACATGGGTAAGATCAATGGGCACAATAGACGAGGCCACTAGCCCACTAGTCAAAGATATAGAAGTGGCGGCAGCAAGCCCACTCTGAGGAGGAACTGAAGATGGGGCATCCGGCCCTTGCAAAGCTTGACAAAGAAGGTGGAGCTGGGTGGGATCCAACTGGGCCATCATGTGAAGAACATGATTGGCCAAATTATGAGAAGATGAATCGGAACGAGAGGGTTGACTACCCTCAACAACAATGGTCAAAAGAGGAGGGGCGGACCCCTCCCTCCCCTGCACAGTGGTGACCCTATGTGGGTCCTCCAAAAGTCCCTAAGGAAGAGAGTCCTCGCGGGAGGGAGAGAAATCATGGAAAGACATGTTGGAAGGAGAATTGAACAATGGATTTAGTAAGAAATGAATAAGGAATTTCCCCTAGGAGAAGACCCTGAGGGTGTGAAGCAACTCCATATGCAACAGACACCCTGAAACTAGAGGACAACACCTAATAAGCACCTAACTAGAGATAGCTAACAAACATGCACAAACAAGGAGGAGAGGAGAGGCAACCAACTATAAACCAAGTTATGATGATGCGCGAAAATTTTTTATGTGTTTCCCCTTTAGAACATTAGTGAATTGAATTAAATGAGCATTCTCTCAATGATAGGGTTCCTAGTAGGGATGGAATGAGGGACTTGGTTGACTCTAGATTTACTCTCTCTCACGGATGCAGCCTAGACTCAGGGTGGTGAGGTACAACCTGCCCGGCGTCCGTGTGGTAATCCATGGCTCACGAGGGCTTACGGAGGTCCCGGGTAAGGTCACCTAGTCGGCTCCAAGGAATATGGAGACGAGAGGATCCCCTACCAAGGTAGGAATGCAACTAGTATGATAGAACGCATGGACCTATGCGCACCGGAGTGCATGCAAGATCTAGCCTAAATCTAACACACAATGATCAAACCATATGACAAAATATGACAACAATCATGCAGAGAGTAATGACTATCAGGGGGAGATAATAAGCACCCAGAACAAATATCAAATGATATGAAATGAGACACAACTATAAGATCTCGGGCATACTGTGGCACAAACGCGGTCTGATGGGAGACCGCTCAGGCAGAGTAGACGGCCCTACATAGGACTGCTAAATGACAGGGAGCAGTAAAATACAAAACCAAAACTGAAATGAACAGAGACAACAAAAGTAGTGACGCACTTAAACAATCTGGGCGGTCTGACAAACGGCCGCTCAACCTGTAAAAAGGCCCTGACAGGACCCTGTGAAAATAGCAAATCCACAGAAGTATGAAAGGCATGAACGTACCTGAGGTAGCCATGGACGGTCTATCGACCGACTGCCCGGTGATGTAAACGGCCTTTCAGATGACCGCTAACAACCCCGTGAACAGAAAATAATAATCACCGCAATGGCAAACCCAAGAGGACTTACAAGAAATATGACTTCAGAGAGAAGAGCAAGTCAGCAAAATCAGAAGCACGATGGGTAGTAGGTGTCCCACCGTGATCGCCAAAAAAGGGGTGTTGACAAGTTTTTTTCTCCCTTGGACAAAAGTGTGAAACAATGCTAAAGGGAACTAAGAAAGCAAAGAGAGGATGTGTGTATGAGGGATTAGCACAAAAAAAGGAATGTGATTGCCACCAAAGTATCAAGTGTAAGGAGAGCACCATGTACCTTGGAAAAGGGGAGACGGATGAGACACTCGCCAATGGATGCAGCGCTAGTATGACAGACGCGGCCCTTTGAAGTCCACTTATAGATGTAGATGGCCGCTCGAATGGCCGCGCACAGCGCTGCGGAGGAATGCGGGAAAGGCCTAATTGATGCTTAAACGGTCCGTGGTAGGCCGCTCACAGGTGTCTGATGGTCTGAGGAAGACCGCTCACGCTTACAGACGGACGAAGATAGATCGTGTATGTTCTCTAGACCCCAAACTGCGGGACTTGCTCCTCCACCCCTTCCGGCCGTCCGAGGGGATGGGCCTCGTGCTTAGACTTCTGTTGACCTGCAAAACACAGCAAAAGATAAGAAAACACGACCCAAATTAGCCTTATGAAGTGTAGTATATATAAAAGTAGATGAGAAAACGAACACATTAATGGAATGAGGGATACTTGGGGGTTGGGTTTTTAACCCCTATGGGACATAGAAAACAATAGGAGGGGTGAGAAAATGAGAATGCCAGTGAAAAATGGGGAGAAAAGATGAAGAAAATGAGCATGCAATGACGAACTAATAATCAAACACCTAGACCGAAACAAAAATAAACCACTACTCCCTGAACCGAAGGCTCAAACGGACGTAGAAAGCCTTCCTCCCTGGTTGTGGTTTGCTTAAGAATTCGGTAGCACTTCATCACGAATGCTGGATCTGCCCCCTTTTCAAGCTTGGACTAAGGGTACCATTTATAGACCCCTAAAAGTCCACTCGAAATTGAGGATTTTCCAGTGATAATTAGGTTGAGATTCTGAAGGATAAATCAAAGATAATACTCCCAGCTTTCACTAGGATCAAACGACACTCATTTTGGTTGAAAATCTGCGGAGAAAATCGAGGACGAAGCAACTCATTTGACCACGGATGGAGAGAGAAAAACCAACCAACCCAAGGATCTCGGCCATATAAGTGGTCGCTCGATGGGCCGCCCATACTCATACACGGTCCATTACTAGACCGCCTATGGGTGTCAGTTATAAATAGCAAATAAGATAAATAAGCCATTTATCCCAAGGAACAGGTCGGCTGACTCGGCGTAGGACTCTCAGGATATAAATGGTCCATAGATAGACCGCCCCACAAGTCAAACGGCCCATTGCCAGACCGTGTATCTCGTGTCGGTGATAAATCAATAAAACAAGATAAATAGATAATTATTTGAAAAATTATCCCTTTAGGACTCTGGCCACTGAACGGTCTAGTGATGACCGTGCAACCTGAATAAACGGCCTAATGAAAGACCGTGTATTGGGTTGTCGGTGGAAATTCATAAAATGGCCAATTAATCTAGAGTGATATAAACGGTCTCCAAAACGACTGCTCAACTTGCCAAACGGTCTATCGCTAGACCGCCGTTAGTCTGGGCGGTGGGAATTAATGAAATGGGATAAATAAGCCCATTTACCCCAAAGATCAAGTGGAATTAAGGCCCATTAAGCCCGAATTCGAGAGCGAACCTAGCCAGAGAAGAAATATCCATAAAAATAAGCCCGAATACATGCTAAAAAATGGCCCAATGAGTAATGAACAACTTGAGGCATCAAAATAAAGGGTAAACAGAATGACCCAACTCAATGGCAAAAAATGGGTGTCAACACTATCCTCCAATTTTCATGGATTTAGGTCAAGAGGATTAGGAGATAGAAGGACGAGAAGTTGCTGGTTTGGCACAGGATGTGTAGGAACTAGGGTCTACTTCCAGTTAGAAATCAAAAGTCTAGGGACCGAATCAAAAGAAGGTTATCTCATGAAAAAGCTAAATTAACATGTTAGGAAGAAAATCCCTCTATTCCCTCCTATTTTCATTGATTGTACATGACGGATTTGATGTTTTATTATGACTGCGCATATAGGGTTAACATAGCATGCCTGAACCTTGTCCTTAATAAGAAATTAAAAATTTTAGCTTACTTCACTCAAACCCATGAACCTCTATGTTTTAATATAGTTGCATCAGGCCTTATTTACCTACTGGTATATTTTTCTATGCACCTATTTACCTTAGATTTGGCCTGCTCTTCGAGTTTTATATTGTTGCCACAGATAGAAAGAAACGATCTTTTTGTGACCGCCAGAGGTACCTAGCGGCCTTGCGACAGACCGCTAAGCCCTGTTAAGCGGCCATCCTATGACCACTAATAGATTTCTGTAACCTGCACTTTGTTAACTCTAAACAGATGGCAGATTGACCCTATTGACTATATGTTAAGCCTAGTTAATGAGGTTTTATTCCTAGTTTTGACTTTATATTCATAATATTGGTTATATTATGCACCATCCCTGATAGATTGCATGTCTTACATGGTTTAAATGCTTATTTTAAACTTATATTACTTTCATGCCAAAACATATACTCTTGTATTAATGATCATAATTTCATAAGATTCATGGACTTTGTAGTGATGTTTTGATTGATGTCTTTCACGATCTCACTCTCACCATGAGTCTTTCATAAGTATATGGTGCGTACCCCGGTGCATAGCCATTAGATACACTTTGCACATAAGCACACAATCTTAGACTTGTGATCCTCTTCGTTGGATATTCCTTCCACCGGACTAGGTGATTTTATTTCAAGGCCTCCATAAGTCTCCGTGAGCCTAGGATTCCCACTAGGACGTCGAGCTGGTTGTACCCTCAAAACCCAAATGTCTAGAGAGCACTTTACTGGACCTTTCTAAGTTCTGGATCTTAGCGGCCATCCATTAGACCGCATGAGTCTAGTAGTGGCCATTTACTTGATCGCCAAAGACGCCTAGCGGCCCTGCCATGACTGCAAGGTTCCAGAGATTCACTACATCGACACTCCCTTTCTTCATGCGTCGACTCTGTCAATAAATGGTCTAGCACTGGCCGCTATTTCCAATAAATGCTCCAGTCATGACTGCAACTCTCTTCAATGTTCTTAACCCAAAGTTTAACCCAAGGGTTAATTTTTTCTATGATCCTAGATGGTCTAATGATTATCTAGAACCTAACACTTTATTCAATAAACTACCTAATGAATTATGGAAATTAAAGAACATGCCGTTATGCTGTCAAATTTTTTCCAGGGCATAACCTTGTTCTAAATCAATCTTGAACTCTCATGTCTTAATTAAAGCATTCTTACCTTGATATTTATTATCATGAAACTATAGTTTGAACTTGTTCATTATTGGCCTACATTATTGATATTTCTCGTGGAAGTAGCTTGATTTATAACTTGAAGATGCAAAAGCGGGCACGAACAGTGTTCAAGGGCTCCACTCTAGTCCCCTCGACAGATAGTCGGAAACATACTATAAACCATGGGGTATGATGAACACTGGCGTCGCATTGCACAGGGAGTACTTTTTTTATAAACGAGTGAAGATCCACGAGGCAATCTTGTGAAATTACATGCTTGCTAGTACATTATCGTTACATGACTTTCTAATGTATAGCCTTTATGGTTATGAAAAAGTACATTCTTGTTCATGAAAGGCCAAATTACATTCATGTTATATTCTTTCTTGATCATATTTTCAAGTCTACATGAACTCTCATATCTCACCTTGATCATATCTTGTTATTTGTGTTACTATAGTTTATTCACGTGTTTCATCATATTTTCATGACTTATCTTATACTCTAGAGCTAAAATGTTAATTACTTAAACATTGCCTTCATGTTGATACGAAGATACCTACTGGACATGTGTGCTCATTCCCTACTTTTCTAATCTTTTTTAGGAAATTGTAGCAGGTTGGATTCAGACTATTCAAGTGATGGATCCGAGTGTGATTAAAGAAGGAGCGAAGCCTTAGATTGTCATTAGTTGATAGTCAAGAGTCGCTATGTAATTTTCTATTTTATTGAGACTAGTTAGTCAAAGAGTCAAGAGTCAACCTTATGTACTTTTGATTATTATTTAAATAAGCAAAAATTTGTCCATATATTGTGCATTCATTTCTTATGTGTGAATGTGTTAGCGCTCTGATTATATTACTTGCTTGAGGCATACTAGCCGACTATTCACGTTTCTGGTTGTTTCTGCTGCATAATCTCGGGACGTGACAGTTAAAGTGGTATCAGAGTGTAGGTCTTAGGACTTACTTATTCCTAGGAAAATGTCATGTCATAGGCTAAGTCCAAGGCTTAAGGACCCATACCTTTGAAATAGGGAAAGAAATTCCCCACCCATGAGAGAAATTGGGTAGAACCCGGGATGCGATAGTAATTAGAAATTATCTCTAGGATTAACCCCATCAATTCCATTGGAGTTGGCAAATTTATTATTCTTCTCAGGTAGCTTATTCTTAAAATGGCTCACCGTGTCGATTGGGGTGGAATGCAACAAACTGTTACGGGTCTCACCCAGGCCTTGCAAAATATGTCCCAAGTCGGCGTGAGGGCTGGTGCTGGCGATTTGCACTGCAACTTCCGGAGTCTAAACCCTCCGCGATTTTCTAGTTCTTCCAACCCAGACGTAGCTAAAAACTAGATAGATGAAATGAATCATATATTCAAGGTCAGCAATGTGCCGACCAAGAGAAGGTTCATCTCGCCACGTTCCAACTCAACAAGGATGCGTGTACTTGGTGGAAGTCTATTCCGACACCGTCTTAAAACGCACCACACACTAGGGAGGGATTTCTCACACTCTTCTAAGCAAAATACTTCTCCAAACATGTTAAGGAGAGGAAGGTGGCGGAGTTCGCTTCTTTACATCAAGGCATACTAACGGTGGCAGAGTATGAATTATAATTCTCTCACCTAGCACCCTATGCTCAACATTTAGTGAGCACAGATCTTCTAAAAGCAAATCATTTCATGGACGGGCTGCGGCCCATCTTCATCCAACAACTTGGCCCACAAAATATTCGGACCTATGCAGAAATGGTCTAATGGGCACACTTATGCGAACGGACCTTGGAGAAGGTTGATAAACTAAAAGGTAAAGGAGAGGAGCCTAGCCGAAAGTCTGATCGGCGAGGAAGAAGAGAGGAAAGATTCAGCATCACTTACAACTCTCGGGATAACAAGAAGAGATCCCGAATTGGGAACAACAAGGATGATCATAGGAATAAGAAAGCTAAAGAAGATGATAAGCAAGTCATGGCGGCTTGATCTTTCTGTGAGAAATTCGACCACTCAGCCGAAGAATGCTAGAAATGCCTAGGGGCTTGTTTGCGATGTGGTAGCCAGGAGCACCGCATGCCGGATTGCCCCCTCATGAAGGATAAATCTTCCAGTGGTGGACGCAAGCGACAGGCTCGTCTTAATGCCGTTCTAGATGATGATGAAGCGCCCAAGGATGATGGGCTAATGGAAGGTACCATTCAAATCTATTCCCATCCTGCATTCGTGTTATTTGATATTGGTGCTTCGCATTCCTTTATACCTACTACTTTTGTAAAAACCTTGCCAGTTTCATCAGTTCCTCTACCTTCGGACCTAGCTATCACTACACCCTTAGGTCCCGAAACTAAACTTACAACCCACTACCCCGACAGTGAGGTAATGGTAGAAGGTCATAATCTTCCTGCAAACCTCGTATGCCTTGACATGGAAGGCTATGATGCTATCCTAGGTGTTGATTGGCTTATAGACCATGATGCCTATATAAATTGTCACAATAGGAGAATCTCTTTTTGGAAACCAGGTCTCCCGCGATTTTCTTTCCTTGGTATCAAGTATAGGAAGCATCCTACCATTATTTCATCTCTTCATGCTTGCAAACTCATTTCGCAAGGATGTGAAGCTTTTCTTGCTTCCATAATTATTACCGAGTCCAAGGAAATCATCTTAGAGGATATTCCCATTATGAATGAGTTTCCCGAAGTGTTCCCATTGGATTTATCCAGTTTACCACCCGAAAGGAAAGTAAACTTCTCCATTGAACTCGTTCCTGGAGCAGCACCTATTTCAATAGCTCCCTACAGGATGTCCCCTACAGAACTCAAAGAATTGAAGAAACAACTTCAGGAGTTATTAGACAAGGGCTTCATTCAACCTAGCACATCCTCTTGGGGTGCGCCGGTTGTATTTTTCAAGAAAAAGGATGGATCTCTCATGCTATGTATCGATTGTCGACGACTAAATCAACTCACTATCAAGAACAAATATCCGTTGCCACGTATCTATGAGCTCTTTTATCAAATCTCGGGAGCGGAATATTTCTCCAAGATAGACCTCAGGTCGGGTTATCATCAGCTCAAGATCAAAGACGAAGATATATACAAGACTGCTTTCCGGAGCAGATATATGCACTATGAATTCGTGGTAATGCCGTTCGGGTTAACTAATGCCCCGGCAACATTAATTTATGCAACTTATGAATAATGTCTTCAGGCCATATCTTGACCGATTTATGGTCGTCTTCATTGATGATATTCTTATATACTCCAAGACTAAGGAGGAACATGAAGAACACTTAAAAATAGCCTTGCAAACCCTAAGAGAGTATCAACTCTACGCAAAGCTTAGTAAGTGCGAGTTCTGGCTAAAGGAGTTCTATTTCCTTGGCCATATTATTTGAGAGGAAGGAATCACTGTCGATCCTTCTAAGGTAGAAGCTGTTAAGAATTGGAGCCGGCCGACGACCGTGTCCGAAGTTTAAAATTTTCTGGGTCTGGCTGGTTATTATAGATGATTCATTACGGATTTCTCTAAAATCGCCATCCCTTTGACTAGACTTACATGAAAGGAGAACCCTTTTATATGGTCAAAGGATTGCGAAGAGAGTTTCCTAACTCTTAAAAATCATTTCACTACCACCCCTATATTTGTTGGGTCTCCTCTAAGATGGTAGGATGGGGGAGAATGCTGAATCTCCTCTAGATTGATAAGCAGTATGTGTACTGCTTTGGGCTGAATTATTTTAAATGATTGACAACATGATGAATAGTTTTGAGTGATGACAACAGTCTAGCTTGACCTAGTTGACTAAAGTGTTGACTTTGTGAACTCTATCTTGACATGATGATGTGTGTATTTTGATATGCATTTTGATGACTCTTTTATGTCAGTTGATCATAAATGTTGTTGGCATTTTATACGTAGTCTTTGCATAAGAACAGAGTCAGTGCAACACTTAGTTCATTTTGTATTAAGTCCGTGCATAGGGTGCATCTCATGCGTATAAGATCTGTGCAATTCACTGTTCCAATCGATGCTAGTTCAGCTTTAGGCTGACTAAGGTCAGTGCATATCGACGCAAGGGTCGGTGCATGTCTTGTCTTAGGCAGTGCAAGGCCAGTGCAGTTTTTACTGCTACATGCTTGCACACAGTCGGTGCACATTCTGCCTTACATCCATGGGACCTCGGTGCATGTCTCTGTTAGTCCATATCTAGATCAGTGCACTAGTTAAGTCGGTGCAATCTTCGTTGATAGACGCGACTAAGTCTGTGCATGTTGAGCTCTAGGCACAGCAAGTCGGTGCAACAATTACTGTCGCACGCCATCAAGTCGGTGCAACCTTTGCACCGTGCACATAAAGTCTGTACACAGTTCGTTGGCTTGTCTGTGCATGAGTAGTCTGTGAGTTGTAAGTCTGTGCAAGGTTGCTCATGGCACATTTAGTCAGTACAACGTTTGTGCTTCGCACATACGTAGTATGTGCACTTTGTAGTCCTGCGTTGGGATCATGTCTGTGCATATGTTTGCTGCATGTACATTAAGTCCGTGCACATATAATCAAATGCTGTGTTGAGTCTGTGCACTTCAGTTCTGACTATATTTCAACTCCGTGCCATCTCTTTATCTCTTATAAAACTGTCATAAGCTGACATTGAGTCTGATACTTTGACAGGATACTTGTTCGAGGAAGTTAAGAAAGGCACGTGATCTAAGAATGGAAGATGTGCCAGGATCGTGACACGTGGAAAGTAGTCAAGCTGGGATGCTGCCACGTGGCCTAGGAACGTTAGATCTGGATAAGACAATTGGGTGGGAACCGTGGTGAGCACGCGCCCTACCTCTCTGCTACTGCCCATGAATAAGGAGATGTTCGTTCAAAAGAAGAACTGATCGCGGTAGAAGAGTTGAGTGAAATATTGGGAGAAGAAGCTGAGTGAGAACAAGAGCAAGCCCGATCCAGATTGATAGAGAGCAAATCTGAGAAGAGTAAAAGGAAGAGAGTTTGGAGAGAAGACTTTTAGAGAGTGTCTGTCATCAGTCTCCAGGTTCAGAACCGGAGCTGATCTTGCTCGTTGTTGAGCTACATTCCCGTTTGGGTTTCCTGATTTTTGCTTTATTTTCATTTCATTTTTGAAACTCTTGTTCAAGCTGTGTGTCAGCAGAGGTCAAGTTGTAATCCTCAGCGGGAAGAGGTGGATTACTCTGGACAGGTTAAGCTGTAATCCTCAGTGGGCATAGGTCGATTCCTTTGGATAGGTTAAGCTGTAATCCTCAGCAGTTGCAAAGGAGGATTCCTCTAAACAGCAAGCTGTGAAGCTCAGCGGGTTGTAGGGATCCGTCCCCGAAGCTGTGGATCAGCGGCAAGCTGTGAGTCAGCAGTGAAGCCACACTCTGGTTTGAGTGTGGGGTGGGCGTAGACCTCTGGATTGAGGTTGAACCACCTAAAACCCCTTGTCTTCTGTGCGATTGCTTTGTGACTTGTGTTCATCGTGGCATTCTGATCATCGCTCAGTAGATGGTTGTTTAGGATCGCATAAGGACTGATCTACTTGATTAGGTATATTTTGGTTACGATTGAGTGCTTTCAGACCATCCTGTAGTAGCTTATTTTAATTCTGCACTAGTAGCTGCTGTGGTAATTTTTATTGGATGATTGATCTATTCACCCCCCTCTAGATCACTTTTCAGTTGGTATCAGAGCCTAACTCTTTTCTAGGGATCAACATCCTAAAGAGGAAACGGCCATGGATGCTAGAGGGATGACGGCTGAGGGACATTCTACCACCAATCCCCCATACTTCGATGGATCTAACTACGCATATTGGACGAACCGTATGCAAGTCTTTCTGAGGGTGAAGGACTATGAAATCTGGAAGGTGGTAAGCAAAGGACCGTTCGAGCTACACCCGAACGAGGATGTTTGGACGAGAGAGGAAATCAGAAAGTTCACTCTCAACTGGAGCGCCATCAACGCAATTCAGTGCGCTCTACACCCCACAGAGTTCTCCAGGATTTCGTCATGCTCGACTGCGAAGGAAATGTGGGATAAACTAGAGGTTATATACGAAGGAACCTCGTAGGTGAGGGTGACGAAAGCAAATCTGCTGGTCTCAGAATATGAAGCATTCAGAATGAAGCCCATCGAGACCATTACAGAGATGTACGCACGTCTCACGATAATCACCAATGGTCTCAGAAGCATGGGAAAAAAATATTCTGATTATGAGATAGTGAGGAAGATATTGTGATCTCTGACTCTGATTTGGCACACCAAAGCAACTGTGATTGAAGAGTCCAGAGATCTTCAGAACACCAAGGTAGATGAGCTTATCGGTTCATTGATGACTTACGAGATGGATCTGCCCAAGGCCGAAGAGCTGGAGAAGAAGAAGAAGCCTATAGCGTTGAAGGCTAGTTCCAGTCGATCCAGTTATAGTGGATTGTCAAGCGATTAGAGTCTCTCTGGGTCATAGTTCGAAGGAGATCAATTAGCAATGCTGACCAGAAAGTTCAGAAGGTTTCTGAGAAAGGAAGGAAGAAATTTCGGCCGAAGACAATATGGTGGCCGAAGGCAAACCAGGTATAAATCTAATCCTGCAAAGAAAATTAATACTAATGGTTGCTATCACTGCAGGAAGGCGGGCCATATAAAGGCAGACTGCCCGGAACTCCAAAAGGTTAAGGAGAAAGCCAAGAAGAAGAATCCTAATAGGAAAGCCATGGTGAGTACCTGGAGCGATGAGGATGAGGGCACCTTGAGCTGTACCCCGGAAAGTGAAGATGAAGAAAAGCTAATCTACCTGATGGCTAAAGATTGTGACAATGAAGAAGAAGCTGATGAGCTATCCTCTCTCGTTGAACATTATACTATTGCTGATTGGGAGGATGCATATGGTGATTTGTTAGATAAAGCTGATGACATCAGAAAAGAAAATAGACATTTAAGGAAGAAAGTTAATTCTCTCATGAATGATACTACTTTGCCTGATAGAGTTGCCTATCTTGAAATTGATAATGACATGCTAAAGAAAACTTGTGCTATGTGACGACCCGGATCCCGGATACCGGATACCGGATATACCCGATAGGACTACCGAGTAAACCCGATACCGCTTGGAACCTGTGAAGCCTCCCAAGAGCTGTAAAGCTCCGAAGGGATAAAAAGGATTGTCGTGTAGTACATTGAAGCCACAGAGATATAACAATAAGCAATTAAATTTCATTAGATCGGTTTGCTAAAGTAGCAGAAATAAAATTACTTTTTAATTAACAGTTCAATTTAACAATTATACCAGAGTCCAGTCTAAAAGAAAGACAAGTACAGTCAGACAGAAAGAAAGACATACACTGAGGTCGGGGGAAACCCGACGCAGGTACCACTGGCAACTACGAACTCGGCACACCAGGAACCGCCAAGGAAGCAGAGACGATCACACCTGAAAAGCAGGGGTGAGTCTCGTGTCACTGGCCCAGTAAGGGTCACGCGGATCCCCACTGAAAAACCACGCAGTAACACGGAACAACTAAAACAACAACAATAGAAGTAGTAAAGCAGGAAAAAGTAGGAAACTACTACTTGAAAGCTGTAAAAGAAAAATCAGGAACGGAAGGAGTAGGAACAGCTAAAAGAAAAGGGAAAAGCCGTACCGAGCAAAGCATGGACTATCCTCGGCCCCCAAGCTACTCCAACAGTAATAGAAAGGCGAACCCTGATCTCACAAAGTCAGGAGTTACCGATCTGCTGACACAGCACAAGGCCCTAGGCGAAGGCCTACGAAGATAGGCGAAAAGCCTAGAAAAGACCTGGACACACAACAGACATGGACACACACGACTAGAACGTCGTATATACGACACCGAGCTATCTTCGGTAAAGTCGAGAACGGGCTAACTCGGAAGGGGAAGCTGAACTTGGACGGAGCCAAGGTCAGGCTAACTCGGAAGGGGAAAGCAGACTCTGAGAAACACGAGAGTCACATGTCACCTGACGGAAGCACCTCCTCACTAGAAGAATAGCCAGCTGCGTCCACTGATGTCTTATGCTACGCCTACAAGTGTCTGTCTACGATGCCTACAAGACGACAGAGACTAAGACACTGTCAGAACCAGAACTAGGAACTACAGTCGCGAGTGACTAGTGAGGGTCACACCCATCGGCGTAAGTCCAAAGTCTCTGACCACGTGTGCACACACAGGCTCGGGCCTAGAGCTAGGCCTCTAGCTAGTTTTCCCCCCAACAGGACGCTACCATTAAGCAGGGGCTCACGGAACTAGCTTAAAAACCGTGTCTCGGGAATTGCCCCGCCACATGGGCCGACACGCCGTAATGTGTCATAAGGCTACGACTAGTGGAGGCTCACTAGACACAGAACTCCAAAACACGAGTGCTGGAGGACAGACAGGCAAAGAAGCACTGTCACATGTACTACGAAGCACCGAGACAGCAAGACAATTGTCGACAGACTCAGGACAGGGCAACTAGACCTACTGCTACAACGATCCTTGAGTCTCACGACTCGGAGTCAAGATCGTTGCGCAAAGCGGAACAGGCCGCCAATCGGTCTAATCCTAAGCTAGAGGAAACGACACATCCGCGTAAAACGACACACGGAGACTTGAGGGATCAACAAGACCCTCAGCACACCTGGACATGAAAACCGAGGTAAGATGATACCTCGAGGCATCCAGAACCATGTCTCGGACTGGACGAAACCGTCGAGACACACGCAAGGTTACCTGTCAACCACTGGGTCACCCCGGGTTGACCGGAAGCAGACAATGACGATTCTACAGTCGAAAAGAGAATCCTACTTCAAGCAAGAAAACTCCTGGCTATCTCATAACGTGGCCATAGCCTTCATAGGACATCAATAGATATCCACAGGAATGGCAAACCACAAGGTCAAGCCGAGGCACTTGTAAACCAACACATCGGGAAATGACATGCAGGAATTTAGGGGAGGAACATAATCTGGCGGTCATAGAATGAGCCTCTAGGGGACTGTAGCAGTCAAGGATTAAGCAGCTAAACCCAGTCAACCCTGAACCGACCTACTTGGACAAACCACCAAAGCGGTCTAATATAGACCCGCCACACAGACTAGGCAGTCCAAGAGACAACCGCCACACTAACCGCCCTAAGACAAAGACCTAAGTCAAACGACATGTAGCGGCCTAAGAAAGGCGCACTACAGCGAAGAAACGCCTGAAGGTTGGGCCGCCAAGGCCAACTGACTTAAATTATTGACTAGGTCTAAAACCATGGTAACGCGAATACTGAGGTAGACCACAAGCCGCCGAGACCATCCCCTCAAGACGGGAACTCAAGGGAGGCCACACACATGCGGGGGAACCCCACCGCACTCACCCCGATACACGGTGACTCGATCGAGTGTAACACAAAGCCCGGGACATACATCCCTACGGGCATGCTAATCGAAGTAACATGGCACCTCCCGACACCCCAGAAACACGGACACGGAACCCACAGGGTGTCCGGGACACTCGCGAGGCCATAGGTCCGTCATTGGGTCTCAACTGGACCGACCAGGACTCAAAACGAACAAAAATAGAGAATTTCGGTCGACCTGCCCCTGGGGTCGGTCGACCGGACTAGTGGGGTCGGTCGAACGGACCAACAGCCGGACCCAACACGGTCCGCGGGCAACCACCGATCGACCGGCCCATCCGGTCTGGTCGACTGGTCACGGCGAAAAACCAGCCAAACCCTAATCTCCAGGCCTGATTCCACACCCCGTTCGATTCTGATCGAAGGGGGAAACATCCATAATGAGAATACCGACCTTCCACACTCCGGAAGGGATCAAAACAAAGCACAAACGGCTTGAAATGGGCAATTCCACCGAATTGACCCTAAATGAGTCACTGGGGTTCCTGGGCTCGTACCGGCCCCAAATGACAACCAATCGACACGAAATCAACGGATCTGGAACGCTGACTTTCCAGGGGTTCGATTGATACCAATTGATCTAAAAACCGTCACTATTTTCCGGCGAACCCTATGAACACCCCAAAAGCATGATTTTCCCCAAACTGAACGAAATCCGCTCAAACTCGCACCGAACAACGTGAAATTGAAGGGAAAACACAGAAGAGAAGTAGGTGATCCGTCTCCCTACCTCCACCGAAGATTCTGTGCACCGAGGTGACTAAACCACATCAAAAACCGCATCGCGAGCTCGATTGTCGGCTTTGAATCCACCGTTTGGGATCGCACCAGAAACGGTCCGATCCTCGCCCCATGGCGCTCCGGACCACTCCCACGGCATCTCCTCTACTTGCCCGAGCCTCCTCCGTTTGCAACCGGAGCCGGGTGGGCGAGAGAAGAGAGAAAATAGGGGAGAGAGGAGTCACAACGGTGAATGAAAGGGAGGAGAGAGAAAGAAGAAAGAAAAAGAATAAAAGGAAAAAAAATTAGGAAATTTTCCTAATTTTTGAAAATTCGATAATTTGTCCGAAAATAGACTAATTCAGAAAAAATACGCAAAAATAGTCGAAACGATCCTGGGGAAGAGTACAACGAGACTGCGGCATCTACGAGTTGATGAACTGAGAAATAAACTCACCGTAGGGTTCCGTAACTTGTACAAGAGAAAAACCCACACGAATCGTAAAACTCAACTCCGGACCCACAAAAGCGATCCGAACTCTCCGAAGAAGATCCGAAAGACCCAATAAAGATCCAGGGTATTACAGCCTCCCCTCCTTCAAGAAATTTCATCGTCGAAATTTAAGGAACGAACAAGAAGAAGTAGGGACGAACAACCCCAAGACATAACTTGAAACAACACGAATCTCGAGAAACACAATTCAGAGGAACATAATCAAATCATAATCACAAGTACATGCTCTGGATCGAGCACGACACAAGTGAACACAAGTCTGCCACCTCCGAAATAGGGCAACGTCGCTTACGTCTCACAGGGAAGGAGACATGACACATGCCACGACGATAGCTATCGATAAAATAAAACAACAGGCACGACAAGCATCAGCTTAAACAAGGAAGCATAGTCCTCTCAGCTGACAGCTCGACACATCGACTCCAGTGCGAAAGGCAACTATGAAACCTGGCACACAGGACGCCAACGACAGCACCGGACCATAAACACAATCAAGTCAGTCCTCACTCAGATATTACATCTGATCGAGTCACATGCTAACTCTATTAGGAGAGAAGAGTACAACAAAGCTAACCGACAAGACCTGGTCTACACAGTGCCAAGACACATACACAAAATCATAGAAAAATAGCGATAAAATGACAACAACGGCAACACTTGCAGGATCCCGGCTCCGCACTGAACACAGAACCACGGAACACAACCGCAAGTTGGGTCACATCAAGGCAAAATAACAGCTGAACACATGACTACAAAAGACTAGCCATACGTCGAGCAGCTTACAAAGAAAAACCCACAACAACAAGGACAACAATCTCGGGAAAACGCATCTCAAGGACCACGATCACGTCCTGAGAACACAACACCCAAGAAAGAATTACAGAGCAAAGGGTACTCAACCAGCAGGAATGCCGACGGATTCCCCAATACTCACAAATGCCAGTGCCAACACCATAAAGCCTCCAAGAATAACGGCGTGGCAACAGACAACATCAAGGTACACGAAGCCAAGATGAAGTCACATCGAGAAAAACAATTCTCTCGATCGGCCAGAATCTTACAACCAACGATCCTCGACCTGTGGGTCATCAGCCCACATGCTTCCGCTGCGCACTCAAACAACACACACATGGATCAAAAAGTATCTCGGTATTCGTATCTCAGCACACACTCGGCACCATCGTAATTCATGAAAATCACAATATACCACGCCACGAGTACTGATCCTGCTAACAACCGATCACAAGCAGCCTAAGTGCAAACCAAGAAGAGCACCAGCTTCAGCACAAAGCACAAAGAGAGGCTAATCTCAGATTACCATTATGTCCTGGAAGAATAAATGAGCCTTCACAACACATCGGCCGCTAGACATGGCACGACGAAACACGGTGCACCACGGCTTTTAACACAAGGATTAGGTCCAAAGCCAAGCAACCGTAGAACAAAGAGCAGATCATGCTCAGAATAAATGCTGTCCACACTTAAGCAGACACAAGACAAAGGTCTCACCAAGAAATCAATTCTAAGACTTACCTCGAAAAGACTCCACCAACAGGATGAGAAGCATCAAGCTCGACCAACAGAAGCTCACCAGGAAGGAAAATCCTAGGTTCACTCGAGCATCTTCTCGATCGAGGCAACAAAGCAATCACTTCAACAAAAATGAAACACCTCAGGAGCTGCATAGACTTAAGTTGGGATGACCAAAACAATGTAAGAACGTGTACGGCCATCACACCAACGCTATAAGTCACCAGCCACCTAAACAAATCACGGAAAAGATCTCGAACAATGTACTACAGATTCAAGCCTACCGACGAACTCTACCAAGTACAGCACGATCAAGACAAACACCACGATGAAAAGGAGCATCCCGTCGCATCTTGACGAGAGTAAAACCATCTCACACAGTGCTAACACAGTACGCACAAGACCACACATGGAAAACAAAGCGACAAAGAATCACGAACCTAATGCCCGCTGAAGACTGTACTGGACTTTCAGGACTCTGGATACTGTATATCTCAGATTCCCATGTACTTTACACAACAACGCTATGATACCAGCTGTGATGACCCGGATCCCAGATACCGGATACCGGATATACCCGATAGGACTACCGAGTAAACCCGATACCGCTTGGAACCCGTGAAGCCTCTCAAGAGCTGTAAAGCTCCGAAGGGATAAAAGGATTGTCGTGTAGTACATTGAAGCCATAGAGATATAACAGTAAGCAATTAAATTTCATTAGATCGGTTTGCTAAAGTAGCAGAAATAAAATTACTTTTTAATTAACAGTTTAAGTTAACAATTATACCAGAGTCCAATCCAAAGGAAAGACAAGTATAGTCAGATAGAAAGAAAGACGTACACTGAGGTCGGGGGAAACCCGACGCAGGTACCGTCGGCAACTACGAACTCGGTACACCAGGAACCGCCAAGGAAGCAGAGACGACCATACCTGAAAAATAGGGGTGAGCCTCGTGTCACTGACCCAGTAGGGGTCATGCGGATCCCCACTGAAAAATAATGCAGTAACATGGAACAACTAAAACAGCAGCAGCAGTAGTAGTAAAGCAGGAAAAAGTTGGAAACTACTACTAGAGAGATGTAAAAGGAAAATCGAGAACAGAAGGAGTAGGAATAGCTAAAAGAAAAGGGAAAAGCCATACCGGGCAAAGCATGGCTGCTGAACTAACCTCGGCCCTCCAAGCTACTCCAATAGCAACAGAAAGGCGAACCCTGATCTCACAAAGTCAGGAGTTACCGATCTGCTGACACAGCACAAGGCCCTAGGCGAAGGCCTATGAAGACAGGCGAAAAGCCTAGAAAAGACCTGGACACACAACAGACATGGACACACACGACTAGAACGTCATGTATACGACACCGAGCTATCCTCGGCAAAGCCGAGAACGGGCTAACTCGGAAGGGGAAGTTGAACTTGGATGGAGCCAAGGTCAGGATAACTCGGAAGGGGAAAGCAGACTCCAAGAAACACGAGAGTCACGTGTCACGTGACGGAAGCACCTCCTCACTAGAAGAACAGCCAGCTAAGTCCACTGACGTCTTATGCTGTGCCTATAAGTGTCTATCTACGATGCCTACAAGATGATAGAGACTAAGACACTGTCAGAACTAGAACCAGGAACTACAGTCGCGAGTGACTAGTCAGGGTCACACCCATCGGCGTAAGTCCAAAGCCTCTGACCACGTGTGCACACACAGGCTCGTGCCTAGAGCTAGGCCTCTAGCTAGTTTTCCCCCCAACAGGACGCTACCATTAAGCAGGGGCCCACGGAACTAGCTTAAAAACCATGTCTCGGGAACTACCCCGCCACATGGGCCGACACGCCATAACGTGTCATAAGGCTACGACTAGTGGAGGCTCACTAGACACAGAACTCCAAAACACGAGTGCTGGAGGATAGACATGCAAAGAAGCACTGTCGCATGTACTACAAAGCACCGAGGCAGCAAGACAACTGTCGACAGACTTAGGACAAGGCAACTAGACCTACTACTACAACGATCCCTGAGTCTCACGACTCGGAGTCAAGATCGTTGCGCAAAGCAGAACAAGACGCCAATCGGTCTAATCCTAAGCTAGAGGAAATGACACATCCGCGTAAAACGACACACGGAGACCTGAGGGATTAACAAGACGCTTAGCACACTTGGACATGAAAACCAAGGTAAGACGATACCTAGAGGCATCCAGAACCATGCCTCAGACTGGACGAAACCGTCGAGACACACACAAGGTTACCTGTCAACCACTGGGTTATCCCGGGTTGACCGGAACCAGACAATGACGATTCTACAGTAGGAAAGAGAATCCTACTTCAAGCAAGAAAACTCCTAGCTATCTCATAACATGGCCATAGCCCTCATAGGACATCAATAGATATCCATGGGAATGGTGAACCACAAGGTCAAGCCGAGGCACTTGTAAACCAACACATCGAGAAACGACACACAGGAATTTAGCGGAGGAACATAATCTGGCGGTCATAGAATGAGCCGCTAGGGGACTGTAGCGGTCAAGGATTAAGCCGCTAAACTCAATCAACCCTGAACCGACCTATTCGGACAAACCACCAAAGCGGTCTAATATAGACCCGCCACACGGACTGGGCGGTCCAAGGGACAACCGCCACACTAACCGCCCTAAGACAAAGACCTAAGTCAAACGACATGTAGCGGCCTAAGAAAGGTGCGCTACAGCGAAGAAACGCATGAAGGTTGGGCCGCCAAGGCCAACCTAATTAAATTCTTGACTAGGTCTAAAACCACGGTTACACGAATACTGAGGCAGACCACAAGCCGCCGAGATCATCCCCTCAAGATGGGAACTCAAGGGAGGCCACACACATGCAGGGGAACCCCACCGCACTCACATCAATACACGATGACTCGATCGAGTGTAACACAAAGCCCGTGACACACATCCCTATGGGCACGCTAATCGAAGTAACATGGCACCTCCCGACACCCCAGAAACACGGACACGGAACCCACAGGGTGTCCGGAACACTCACGAGGCCATAGGTTGGTCATTGGGTCTCAACCGGACCGACCAGGACTCAAAACGAAGAAAAATAGAGAATTCCAGTATGTTGGAACCCTAGTTTTAATGATGACAATCAATGAGTCATGTGAAGTCTGGATTGCGTAAATTTGTTTGCATTTGATCATTTCATATAAAATGTATGTCTGTGCACAGGTGAGTCATTCAGCATACAAGGTATGTGTACCTTGCGTTTGTTGCATACAGTCTATTCATAGGTTGAAGAAGTTAGTGCAGAGTCAGGTCTGTGCATACCACGCTATTTGGCAGATAATGACTGCATACGTTTTAGTTGTCTGCATATTCAGGGTCGGTGCAATGCATTCATAGTCGATGCATGTGTTCCTGTCTGTTATACATAGTCGGTGCATGTCCTACATCCTTCATATGAAAGTCCGTGCATATCCTGCATTGCATATAGCCGAGGTCTGTTCAAGTCTTCACACACGCTAACTGAAGTCCGTGCATATCCAGCATTGCATAGAGTCAAGGTCTGTGCAGGTCCTCGCATGTGCATAACTGAGGTCTGTGCAAGTCTTCACACACGCTAACTGAAGTCCGTGCATATCCAACATTGCATAGAGTCAAGGTTTGTGCAGGTCCTCGCATGTGCATAACTAAGTCTGTGCATGACTCCCTTACAGTATAACAAAGTCGGTGCATGTTGTAATTCATGCATACTTGAGTCCGTGCACGCTTGCTCTCATGCTATCTGAAGTCTGTGCAATTCCTATGATTGTCTAACTATCTTATGCTGACTGAATGTCTAACACTTTGACAGGACACTTATTTGTAGAGACTAAGAAAGGCACGTGATCCAAGGCTGAAGATTGAGCCATGCTCATGACACGTGGAGGGTAGTTATGCTCAGATGCTGCCACGTGGCCTTGGTCCTCAGATCTAGACGAAAAGCTTGGGCGGAAAATCTGGTCTCCATACGCCCTCTTTCTGCTGCTCAAATAAAAATGAGAATCTGCTCGTGAAAGAGGAAGTAGTAGATGATGAAAAAGAAAAAAATAGAAGAAGAAAAAGTGAGAGAAAAAGATAAAAGAAAAAAGAAGGATCAGAGACAGAAATAGAAACATAGAGAAAAAGAAGAGATGAAGAGGGAGTAAGATCGAGAGAAGAGACTAGAGTTCCTGAGGATTTGTCCAACTGGTCCTTGGATCAAATCCAACCCGGCCAGTTTACTTCTGTGTGAGCTTCATTCTATCGGGTTTCAGTTCTAGCTTTCCGTTGCTATTGTTTTTCCTATTTTTTTCTTAAACTCTTATTCAAGCTGTGTGTCAGCGTTACAGAGGAGGATTCCTCTGGATAGCAAGCTATGAAGCTCAACGGTTGTAGGGATTCATCCCCGAAGCTGTGGATCAGCGGCAAGCTATTTGTCAGCGGGTGGCATAAGCTGTAAGGCCCAGCGCAAGCTGTTGGTCAGCGGATTGTAGGCAAGCTGTGAGGCCCAGCTGATTAAGCTGTGTATCAGCGGAAGCCATACTCTGGTTGGAGTGTGGGGTGGATGTAGGTCAGCTGACCGAACCACCTAAAATATCTTGTGCAGTGTGATTGAATGCTTTTTCGTGTGAGATTGATTGTTCCTAATCGTCTAGATAGCTTCCGTTTGTATGTCTCTTAACAGTTGATTAGGCATGCATTTCTGGTGTTTGAGAAATTATCCACTGAATAAGCCATCATAGTTCTATACATCTTTAAACTGGGCAAAATGTTTTAAGAAGATCCATTCACCACCCTCTAGATCTACGTTTATCTCAATATTTGCACCCAACAATTGGTATCAGAGCTGGTGTCTACACAGAGGGTCCAACGACCCGCAGATCCATTCCTACACATAGTTTTGGTGCGATCTGGTTTGATCTATTTTGCATTGTGATTTCTGATTTAATCTGAACTTGATACTCATGGCCGATCTTACGAGATTTGAGGGATTGAGCTTTTACAGTTGGCTTGATAGATTCAGAGAATATGTAATGCATTTTAATCCAAATCTGTGGATAATTATTGCACACAGTCTATACGAAGTTCCAGAGGATAAATCCCAATGGAAAACTTCAGACCGACTGGAATTCTCTAAAAATCAAAAGGCCCCGGAATTAACCAGTAGGGCAATAAACTCTGACAAATTCCCTCGTATCTTTGAATGCTGCAGTGCCTCTGAAATTATCAATATAATTACAGCTAGCAGATGTGAAGAAGAAGTGAAGTGCTTCATGGTCACATATGAAATCAATGACCAAATGGAAGATGCTTCGTCACAGGTAAATTCTGAAATTGCTAATTTCAGTTTTGATGATCTGATTGTCTTGAATGAACATCTGGTTGATAAATATGATAGAGTCGCGTCTGAAAAGAAAAAGCTTAGAAAAGAAATGATTTCTGAAGTTACTCGCTTGAAAGCTGAAAATGAAAATTTGAAATCAGACATAAAAAGGGAGAGATCTGAAATAAACAGATTGAAATTTGAAAATGAAAGTCTTAAGAATGAAGCTTTTAAAGATGAAAATTCGTGTAATGAGTGTGCCTTCTTAAAGGAATTGATTGAAGACCTTGATTCTGATGATAATATGCAGAAGAATTTAATCAGATCCTTGAAAGAAGAAAATGAATCATTGATTGAACAGAAAAAGGAGACTGATGAATATCAAGGCAAATTGATTGAAGAGAATAGCTATTTGATGGAATAGAACAAAAAGTTGATAGTTCTTAACACCGTCTTATCTAAAAGATGGCTGGCTTTTGAAAAAGGAAAATCTGTTTTGGAGGAAAAGGAAACAAATAATGAAATAAAGCTTCAACAAGAAAATGAATCTTTGAAAAATCTCAATGACTGTCTGCATCAACAAGTTATCTCCTGTGAAAATGATGTTGCCACTTTGCAAGTTGAAATTGAAGATCTAAAAAATTCTCTTTCAAAATTTGTTAAGGGAAAAGATAACTTGAATAAGTTGCTTGGGTCAAATGTGAATTTTCAGAAAGAAGGCTTGGGTTTTAATCCTGTTAATAAGAAGATTGATATGAAAAGGAACTCCACTGTCTTTGTAAAAAGTTCTGAACAAGAAAAGCCATCCAGCTCATATGTCTTCCAATTCACTGCCCAGAAAATAGAAAATCCAACTAAAAATCTAAAAAAGATTCAAAAATAGAAAAAGAAGGTTATTTCAAATAAATCCAAATCTGCTTCTGATTCTTCTATGCAAGTTGTCAATAATTTTCACACACACTCACATGCACATGCAAATAATAAATCTGTCACAACAGTGCATGTTCACAATAAAAGAAATGTTTCATGTCACTACTGTGGTAGGAAAGGACATGTCATGGATGATTGCATAGTTTTGAAAAATGATGAGTTAGATGCATGCAAGCATACCAATACAGTTCAAAACAAATCTGTGAAAATGCCTAATAGAGATATCTCCAATGCATATTTTTATTGTGGCAAAAAGGGTCATTACATGCATAACTGTTATTTAAAGAAATAAGAAGATCAAAATTATAGAAACAATTATGCAAAGAAGCATGTGAAGAAATCTCAAAATTAGAGAGTCAATTATTTTAACTATGGAAGATTTGGGCATGTTATATCTGAATGTTGGTTTTTGAAAGACAGTAAAATCTATCTTGCTCACATGAACCATTTTGCATCTAGGAGAGTTCAGAATCCTGTATTCATGCATAAACTTCCTATATGCAATAAGTGTGGCAGATTAGGTCACATTACTTTTAATTGTTCCTGGAATAACTGGAGAGCATCAATGTGGGGTGCTACTCATCATGTTGGACCCAAGAATCCTTAGGGTCCAAGACTGTTCAAATAACACTTTGGCTGCAGGTGTGCTCCTAAAGATAAAATAAAAATGGGGCTCAATAAATTCAGGGCACTAAGGTCAGTCAAATTCCACTTTTCAGTTTTGTTAATTTTTGTTTGAATAATAATCTATGTGGAATGCTGCATGATTGATTGGAACAAATCTGATAATTGATGATATTCTCTTAAGAGTAATACATATTGAGAATGTAATTCATGCAAATTCCATGCGAGACCTTTAGTTAGTCATTCATATTAATAAGTAAATGCATACATCTGCATGACCTCCTGGTATATCAAATGGATACAATTTCACATTACATTACCAAGTCCGTGCACAGTTAGAGTAGTTCGCATATAACATCAGTGCATGTCTAACTAGAGTGTTATAACGTCTGTGCAAGTATTGTTGCTTCATGCATGCAAGTCGGTGCACTTATTAGCTGCATGCATATAAACTCGGTGCATCCCTTGCCTCGAGCCAGATGAGGTCGGTGCAATTTTTTTGTGTGTCATGACATAAATGGGTATGTGCATATTTCTGTAGAATGCATATATTGTTGATACATATCTGTGTACTTTAAGAAAATCAAATAGTGATTGTTTGAAATCTCTGCACATATTGAGGGGGAGCTGTGCTAATCAGAGATCGAATACATGTTTTGGTTAGTAATTTCTTACTGCTTAGACAGTTAGCTTTCTGTGTTTGATGAATTGTAAGGTACTGCTGTTGTGATATTGACTTTGGAGTCAGCTTGAATCTGATCTAAGATGAGAGGTCAATTGGTTGTGATTTAGGCTTTTGGATGCACTGATTTCCCAGAAGGCCGAATGTTTGCTGGTTTATAGATATGGGTGGTTATATGATGATGGTCATTCAGGTTGTGTTTTTGGATTTGTGCTATCTAGCCCTTAGTCTTAACCCTGCTCATGAACGGTCTTCACCTACATCACTTTGTTCTTTGTCTCCTTCCCTTATTCACATCTGTCTTCAAAGAAATTCATAGAATATGCTAGTCAGGGGGAGTAATATCTGAATACTGTCACCTTTACTTATTTTCAATAATTAACTACTAAGATCACCCTGAACTAAGAACAAAATTGCTGATCTTAACTGAGGTGTGATTTTTAGTGTATGAACATTAAATCTTATATGAAAAGCTCTCACAATTAACCCTGAAAGATACCTCAATGGTCTTAAAATAGTCTAAATTGAAAATTGCTCAGTAGGACATCAAAAATCTGAAAGTCCTTAGTAATAAACCAATCTGATAGAAAATCGAAGATTTATATGGTCCTTAAGTCATGTCTAAAGAAAATTCTGACAAAAGACCTAGGAATACGTCATTAAATAAAAAATTGAGTGTGGTAGAGCAATGTCATATTATTTGAGAAACTGATCATCTGTCTCAAAGAAATTCAGAGGTCAAGTCATGATAATGTATGCTATCTCTTTTCAAAAAAAATAATTATGAAACATAAAGGTAAACTGCACTGATTAACCAGGGACTCTGGTGTTTGATCAACATGTTTCCTTGAGTAAAAAAGGGCAGTTATACTGAAATGTTCAATAAAAATCTCTTTTTGCAAAAGATCAATTAAAACTTGGTTGACCCTATGGTTCCTTCAGAAAATTTAGACTGGTTTAATGTCAATATAAAAATTTGGGTTTTTCAATCGGTAATTGGTTAATAAAAGGGAGCTAGTAAGATTAATGATCTCCTTAATTGGGTTATTTCCTTGATTAAGCTGTCTCATTTCCATTGATTCACAGGGATAACTTGTGGAGAATAGCGTTTTAAGATATAATCTCATATGCCGGAAATCGCATTTTTGCGTAGAAAGGCATTTTATTTTAAGGGGTAGTTTGGGTATTAACTGTTGAATATTGGTAAAGTTGGCAGTGTCTCTTGTATTCACGTAACCCTACTTGCCTTACCCATCATACCCTCTCTTTTGAAGCCGAAGTGACCTCCCGCTCTCGTGTTTTCCTCTCTCGAGTTTAGCTAGCAAGCCCGCCTCTCCAACCTTCCCTCTTCTCATCTCGTCTATTCCTTCTCTACGTCTCGTCCTTCTCTTCCTATTGCTTCCACCATGTCCTCTCCGTCCGCCACGAGTGAGGGGAAAAAGAAGCTCACGGAAGAGTCGCAACCCTCGTCTCCTCAAGTCTTGGAGACCGATGTGACCAAATGCTATAAGCGAAGATCAAAGGAGTTACATGCAAAAGGAGTAACTTCTGAATCAGTTCAGAAGAAGTCTGTCAAGGGGAAGAGAAAGGAAACAGAGGTACAGTCGCTAGAAGATCGTGAGTCAGCAAAGGTTGATGTGCCGCTACCAAAAGTAAAGAAGTTGAAGACAGCACATGGTCGAGGTAAGAGAAAGGTACTCGAAGAAGAAGATTTCTCAGCTGAAGCATCAAGACATGCAAAAATAACACTGGAAGCTGGAAAGATAGTTTTTCCACGGTACGTAGGTTTTCATGATCAGGAAATGATTGAAAAATTTCCTAAGTTGATTGAAAATTTTAAAGTTCAGAAATGGATAAATTTTTTGGGTAAGCATAGAGTATACTATCCGAGACTCGTAGCTGAGTTCTATCAGAATATGAAGTATGATTTGGATCAGGCAAAATTGTTTTCTAAAGTCAAGGGGTCTAGGATTGAAGTCTCTAAGCATCTCCTACATACAGTATTTAGAATACCAGAAGAAGGAGAAACTGAAAAAAAGTTTGCATATGATCTTCATGATGCATACTCACTCATCACAGATGAGCCTAGGAATCCCCAAGACAAAAATCAGTTAAAATTGGGTCAGTTCAACGCAAACAATTTCTCTCCTCTCAAGAGATTGCTGCATCACATTCTTACTGCTATGATCACTCCACAAGTTGGAGGAAGAGGAAGACTGACCAACACTCAGAGATTTGTTTTATATTGTCTGCTGAAGAGAATCAAAGTTTGCTTGCCTGAAATAATTATTCAGATAATGAGAACTTGCAAAGAGTCTAGAAGACATTTGCCATATGCAGCTCATTTAACTGCTATATTTAAGAAGGCAAACATATCTTTAGAAAATGAGCCTTCAAAAGAAATTCCAAAGTTTAATGTGTACAACATGGATTTTATTGAAACATACTTGAGGTTTAAAGATACTGATTCAGAGAGTTTTTCTGGTGAAATTCAAAGAAAGGATAAATCAGAAAAACATGATCCTTTGAAGAAGAAGAGGAAAGTTCAATTGGAAACAGTGTCAGAATAGCCTCCTCAGATTCCTCAAGAAGAAACTCTTCCTATGTTAGCTGAAAAAGACCAAGAATCTGCTGATAAAACTGTTGAGAAGAATCTCAAGGATCTACAACTAGAACAAGAAATCCATGAATTAGACTTAACTGATGCTCAAATTGTACAACAGCTGGATCAAAATATTAGTGAGCTATTTGATAAATTTGGAGTGCAATCTGAGCAGGAACATCAATTTGTTCAGCAAGAACAAGAGGAAGATCAACCAAATGAAGCAAAAATACAAGAGGTTGATTCACAAGGTGTAGAAGAGGAAAGAGAAGAAGAAATTGAAGTAGATGAAGAATTACTATCTGAGATGGTTACACAGATTATGATAGAAGAGACTGACAAAATGTATGAAGAAATTGCTGAGTCAGTTGTCAATGATCAGGAGGGTGAACAACCAAGAGAAGAAGAAGCTCCACAAGAAGCTCCAGGGGCTGCTGAAGAGGATATACAGGAGTATGTCATGGGACCAGCTCCTTAATTTCAGTTGTATCCAAGAATGTCTCTTGCTCCTGCTCCCTCATATGGACCTTATCTTGGGGAAATGATTAGTCTTGGTATACCACCCACTTCATCTCCTGAACCACATCATGAATACTATACTGAATTTCCAGAGTCTAGTGCATCTACATTTAGTTCACCTGGAGCTAGTGCTGAGTCTGATATTGCACAGATGCTGTCCAATTTGACTGAGATAGTGCTAAATCAAAATGAATTGATGAATAAACAGTTTCTGTTCAATACCCTTCACCTGGACAGAGTAGATGCCCGAATGCAACATTTGGAGAGGATTGTGAAATCCCAATGGGTTGAATTTATGACTGCCAAACAAAGAACTGATGCAGCAGTCTGAGAGATCTTGGAATCTCTTATGGGAATCAGTAATAGAATTGGTGACATGGTGAGCAATATACAAGATACTAAACTCTCAACTGTCACCAGGCTTGCTCAAATTCTGAGCTACACTTTTGATCTGAAGATTGAATTTGAGTTGATAAAAAGTTCATTGAACAATATTGCAGCCAGTCAGCCTGAAGTCATCAACAAGTTTCAAGATGTTCAGTCTCAACTGGAGACCCTCTCAAAGAGTATTAAACAAAATCTCACAAAGTAAGATTTTACCACCTCCCTAGTGGACAGACTTGGGAATACAGTACATCAAAGCTAGATGAGCTGTTAGACTCCATGAGAAATCTTCACACCTCAGTGCTGAACAGATCTTCAACCCCTAGTTCCAGCTCTGCACATCATCCTAGAGCCAGGGGGAGTTACAGAGGTCAATGATTCACAAAAATTCCCCATAATTTTTTTGATAATGACAAAGGGGGAGAATATATTGTGGAAATATTTTGTGGTGGAAGGTGAACATGTATGAAAGCTTATAGTTTACTGATGGATAGTTTTGTTTTTCAGGTTTCTGATGTAAAAAATGCTGAATGAGATAGTTCACTCAGACACTAGTCTGTATTCTCTTACTGTACACAGAAATGTAACATCTACATGGTGCATATTTGTGTTGGATGCATGTTTTATGTTGAATGTTATCTTTGCCATACATGTCAACAAATAAATTCTATGTTAGTTTCAATCATACATGAATTATAGTTGTCATCATCAAAAAGGGGGAGATTGTTAGAAGCCTAGTTTTAATGATGACAATCAATGAGTCATGTGAAGTTTGGATTGCATAAATTTGTTTGCATTTGATCATTTCATATAAAATGTATGTCTGTGCACAGGTGAGTCATTCAGCATACAAGGTCTGTGTACCTTGCGTTTGTTGCATACAGTCCATGCATAGGTTGAAGAAGTCAGTGCATAGTCAGGTATGTGCATACCACGTTATTTGGCAGATAACGACTGAATATGTTTTAGTTGTTTGCATATTCAGGGTCGGTGCAATGCATTCATAGTCAATGCATGTGTTCCTGTCTATTATACATAGTCGGTGCATGTTCTACGTCCTTCATATGAAAGTCCGTGCATATCCTGCATTGCATATAGCCGAGGTCTGTGCAAGTCTTCGCACATGCTAACTGAAGTCCGTGGATATCCAGCATTGCATAGAGTCAAGGTCTGTGCAGGTCCTCACATGTGCATAACCGAGGTCTATGCAAGTCTTCGCACACGCTAACTGAAGTCCGTGCATATCCAGCATTGCATAGAGTCAAGGTCTGTGCAGGTCCTCGCATGTGCATAACTGAGTCTGTGCATGACTCTCTTACAGAATAACAAAGTCGGTGCATGTTCTAATTCATGCATACTTGAGTTCGTGCACGCTTGCTCTCATGCTATCTGAAGTCTGTGCAATTCCTATGATTGTCTAACTATCTTATGCTGACTGAATGTCTAACACTTTGACGGGACACTTATTCGTAGAGACTAAGGAAGGCACGTGATCCAATGCTGAAGACTGAGCCATGCTCATGACACGTGGAGGGTAGTTACGCTCAGATGCTGCCACGTGGCCTTGGTCCTCAGATCTGGACGAAAAGCTTAGGCGGGAAATGTGTTCTCCACACGCCCTCTTTCTGCTGCTCATATAAAAATGAGAATCTGCTCGTGAAAGAGGAAGTAGTAGATGATGAAAAAGAAAAAATAGAAGAAGAAAAAGTGAGAGAAAAAGATAAAAGGAAAAAGAAGGATCAGAGACAGAAATAGAAACATAGAGAAAAAAAAGAGATGAAGAGGGACTAAGATCGAGAGAATAGACTAGAGTTCCTGAAGATTTGTCCAATTGGTCCTTGGATCAAATCCAACCCAGTTTGCTTCTGTGTGAGCTTCATTCTATCGAGTTTCAGTTCTAGCTTTCCGTTGCTATTATTTTTCCTATTGTTTTTCTTAAACTCTTATTCAAGCTATGTGTCAGCGTTGCAGAGGAGGATTCCTCTGGATAGCAAGCTGTGAAGCTCAACGGTTATAGGGATTCGTCCCCAAAGCTGTGGATCAGTGGCAAGCTGTTTGTCAGCGACTGGCATAAGCTATAAGGCCCAGCGCAAGCTGTTAGTCAGCGGATTGTAGGCAAGCTGTGAGGCCCAGCTGATTAAGCTGTGTATCAGCGGAAGCCATACTCTGGTTGGAGTGTGGGGTGGATGTAGGTAAGCTGACCGAACCACATAAAATATCTTGTGCAGTATGATTGAATGCTTTTTCGTGTGAGATTGATTGTTCCTAATCGTCTAGATAGCTTCCATTTGTATGTCCCCTAACAGTTGATTATGCGTGCATTTCTGGTGTTTGAGAAATTATCCACTTAATAAGCCATCATAGTTCTATACATCTTTAAACTGGGCAAAATGTTTTAAGAAGATCCATTCACCCCCCTCTGGATCTACGTTTATCTCTATATCCGCACCCAACACGGTCGACCTGGCCCCTGGGTCGATCGACCTGATTGGGTCGGTCGACCGGACCTGTGGGGTCGATCGACTGGACCAATAGCTAGACCCAACACGGTCTGCGGGCAACCGCCGGTCGACCGGCCCATCCGGTCCGGTCGACTGGTCACGGCGAAAAACCGGCCAAACCGTAATCTCCGGGCCCGATTCCACGCCCTGTTCGATTCCGATCAAAGGGGGAAACATCCATAATGAGAATACCGACCTTCCACACTCTGGAAGGGATCAAAACAATGCACAAACGACTTGAAATGGGTAATTCCACCGAATTGACCCTAAATGAGTCACCGGGGTTCCCGGGCTCGTACTGGCCCCAAATGACAACCAATCGACACGAAATCAGCGGATCTGGAACGCTGACATTCCAAGGGTTCGATTGATACCAACTGATCTAAAAATCGTCGTCGTTTTCTTGCGAACCCTGCGAACACCCCAAAAGTATGAATTTCCTAAAACTGAACGAAACCCGCTCAAACTCGCACCGAACAACGTAAAATTGTAGGGTAAACGCAGAGGAGAAGTAGGTGATCCGTCTCCCTACCTCCACCGAAGATTCCGTGCACCGAGGTGACTAAACCATGCCAAAAACCGCATCGCGAGCTCGACCGTCGGCTTTGAATCCACCGTTTGGGATCGCGCCAGAAATGGTCCGATCCTCGCCCCATCGCACTCCGGACCACTCCCACGGCATCTCCTCTGCCTGCCCGAGCCTCCTCCGTCTGCAGCCAGAGCTGGGAGGGCGGGAGAAGAGAGAAAATGGGAGAGAGAGGAGTCACGACGGCGAATGAAAGGGGGGAGAGAGGAAGAAGAAAGAAAAAGAATAAAAGGAAAAGAAATTAGGAAATTTTCCTAATTTCCAAAAATTAGATAATTGGTTCAAAAATGGACTAATTCAGAAAAATACGCAAAAAATAGTCGAAACGATGCTCGGGAAGAGTACAACGCGACTGCAGCGTCCACGAGTCGATGAACTGAGAAATAAGCTCACCGCAGGATTCCGTAACTTGTACGAGAGAAAAACCCACACGGATTGTAAAACTCAACTCAGGACCCACAAAAGTAATCTGAAACTCTCCGAAGAAGATCTGAAAGACCCAATAAGGATCCAGGGTATTACATGCTGAATCTAATGACATGAAAATTGCCGTGTCTGATGCTAGAGAAGAAAATGAAATGCTGAAAAATGACATTGATGAATTGAAACTTAAATTACAGAAATGTGAGAATAAAATGAAAGGTGTAAATGAGAAATATGATGCTGTGTTGTGTGTTAATGGTGAACTGAAGAAAACGATAGAAAAATATGAAAAAGATAATCAGGACAAATAGAAAATCATTGAAAGCATGACCCAAGGTACAGAAAATTTGAATGCTCTGTTGGGGTCTAAAGTTTATTACAGAAAAGAGGGTCTCGGCTTTAATCCCATAGCCAAGAAAAGCCTTGAACTGAAAATAATCTCATTTGTGGCTGAGAAGGAGAAGAGACCTCTTATTAAGATGAACTGTGGAAATTCTGCAGTTAAAAATGCTAATTCCAAAATACCCAGTGCCAAAGACAAGGGCAAGCAGATAGTTGGTGAGTCCAACCATGTTAGTACACACTGTCCCACTCCTCAGGGAAGGGCTCAGATTAGGGGTCAATCGATTCAGTTCTACCAACCCAGAATTCAGACCTATCACACCCATTATCATGCACAATCACATCATATCAATAAGTCTGGATGGAACAGAATACAAGGGAGGTCTGAATTTCATCTATATCCGACTCAGAGTTACAGACCTCAAACCATGAACTGGGTTAGGAAGTCTAAGACATGGGCTCCTAGCAGACAAACTCCTTTCGGTCAGCCTAAGACCAACACTGGCCACAACTTTCTGAATGCTCATTGGCCTAGGCACTGGCACAAACAAACTCGCACTGTTAATAACCATGGTGCCAGGACACAAAGGAAGAAATGAAAAACTCAATTTGTCAATGCTGAAAGGAAGTGAAACAATAAAAAGAATGTTGAAAAATTCACCAAACAAACAAGGTTTAAACAGATGTGGATTCCAAGGAATTTGTTATCTTATTTGAATAGCTCTGCATCTGCTCTGGTGCCCAAACATTTTTGGGTTCCAAACTTTTCTCCGTGATTGTGATTGCAGGTATGCCTGGCAGCCAAGCACAACATGTGGTACCTGGATAGTGGCTGCTCCAGGCATATGATAGGAGACATGGCTAAATTTTGCATGCTGACTGAGAAGAATGGAGGCCTTGTCACCTTCGGAGGAAATACTAAGGGTAAAATCATCGGGTCAGGTAAGATAAGTAAGTGTACTACCTGCTGTATTAAGGAGGTGTTGCTGGTTGATGGTCTTGCATACAATTTACTTAATATCAGCCAACTATGTGATAAAGGACATAAGGTAGTCTTCGATTCTCATAATTGCAAAATTTTTGAACCAGATTCCAATGTAGTTAAGTTTTCTGGAAAAAGAGTAAATACCATCTACTTAGTAGATTTAGATGACATTGCTCACTCTAATCTGTGCCTCACTGTAAATAAAGATGATTTAGCATATTTGTTGCATCACAGATTAGGCCATGCTAGCTATACTGTTTTGCATAAATTGAATAAACATAGCATGGTTAGAGGACTCCCTGAAATTTCATTCAAAAAGGAAAGTAAAGTTTGTGATACATGCACACAGTCCAAGCAAAATAGGAAGTCATTTAAATCTAGAACTGAAAATATGTCTTCCAAACCTTATGAGCTGATTCATATGGACCTTTTTGGACCCACAAGATCTGTCAGCTTGTCAGGTAGGATATATGGATATGTACTTGTTGATGACTTCTCTAGGTTTACTTGGGTATTTTTCCTTACTCATAAAAATGATGCATTCACAGAATTTCAGGAGTTCTATTTGAAAATCAAATAGAAAAATAAAAATCCAATTGAAAATATTTTATCTGATCATGGCGGTGAGTTTGAAAACTCATAATTTGATAATTTTTGCAGGGACAATGGCATCACTCATCGGTTCTCCTCCCCTAGAACACCAGAGCAAAATGGAGTAGTGGAAAGGAGGAACCGGACTCTTGTGGAGATGGCCCGTACTCTTCTAGTGGAAGGTAGCCTACCAAGGAAGTTTTGGGTAGAGGCAGTCAATACTGCATGCCATGTAATTAACAGAGCCATGGTAAGGCCGTTTATCCAGAAAACTCCATATGAAATCCTCAAGGGTAAGAAACCTTCACTTGCTCACTTCAAGGTCTTTGGCTGTAGGTGTTTTATTCATGTCAATGATAAAAGAGACCTTGATAAGTTTGAACCTAAAAGTAATCCAGGAATTTTCATAGGATATTCTGAAACTACTAGAGCATATAAGGTGTACAATCTAAATTCCAAAACTGTTGAAGAGTCTCCACATGTAGTCTTCGATGAAACCCTGACTAAATCTGATAATGGTCTGTGCAGGAAAGAAGATGATGGAGAAATTCTGAAGGAAGGAAAGTCTACAGACCAATCAGATCAGGAAGATGAACCTGAAGATAATAATGCAGAGGAGCCTGCTGTTCAGAGGGAGGTAAATTAAGGTCAGGGTAACCAAGTTATCAATGTGAGATTTCTTAGAGACCATCATGTAGATAATGTCATTGGTAACTTGCATGAACCCCCTAGGACCAGAGGTTACTTTCGAGCTCAAAATGAATTGAATGCCTTTGCATTAGTTTCTCATGTAGAACCCAAGACTATTGACAGTGCCCTAAATGATGTGCATTGGATCAATGCCATGCACGAGGAGCTGAATCAGTTTGACAGGAACAAGGTGTGGCACCTCCTGATCATGGGACTGTCATTGGGACTAAATGGGTTTTTAGAAATAAAACTGATGAGCAGGGAAATGTGGTTAAGAATAAAGCCAGACTTGTAGCTCAGGGGTACAATCAAGAATTTGAAATTGACTTCGAAGAGTCTTTTACCCCTGTAGCTAGGTTAGTGGCAATTAAGATTTTACTTGCTTATGCATGCTCTCTAGGAATAACTCTCCAGCAGATGGATGTGAAATCTCCCTTCTTAAATGGGGAAATAAAAGAGGATGTCTTTGTAAGACAACCTCCTGGTTTTGAATGTTTAGATTTCCCTAGTCATGTTTATAAATTGAATAAAGCTCTCTATGGTTTTAAGCAAGCCCCTAGAGCTTGCTATGATAGGCTTAGCAAATTCCTTACTGAAAAGAAATTTTTAAGAGGTGAGATTGACCAAACGCTGTTTACCAAGGTATGTCATCCATACATTCTCATAGTTCAAATATATGTGGATGATATTGTTTTCGGTTCAACTAACTCGAAGATGTGTAAGGAATTTTCTGATTTGATGACACAAGAATTTGAGATGAGCTCAATGGGTGAGATAAAATTATTTCTTGGACTGCAGGTGACACAAACTAAAGATGGAACATTCATCACCCAGTCTAAGTACATAAGGGACCTGCTGAAGAAGTTCAAATTTGAAAACCTCAAGGAAATTGCAGCACCAATGGGTACTTCAATAAGTCTTGATGAAGACTCCAAAGGTAAAATAGTTGATAACAACCTGTATAGAGGTATGATCGGATCCCTTCTTTACCTTACTACATCTAGGCCTGATATACAGTTTGTAGTGTGTTTATGTGCTAGATTTCAGGCTAGTCCTAAGGAGTCTCACTTTAGTGCAGTGAAAATGATTTTTAGGTATCTATCAGGCACTCGAGAGCTTGGGCTTTGGTACCCTGCTAAGTGTGAGCTAGAGCTTCTAGCATACACTGATGCAGACTATGCTGGGTGTCGGGTAGATAGGAAAAGAACTAGTGGCTACTGCCAATTTCTAGGTGGTTGCCTAGTATCCTGGGCTTCCAGGAAGCAACACACAGTCACCTTATCCACTGTAGAGGCAGAATATGTCGCTGCAGGGAATTGTACAACTCAGGTACTATGGATCAAGCACCAACTTTCAGATTATTAGATAAATTTGGGATGTATTCTAATTTTATGTGATAATACTAGTGCTATTTGCCTTACCAAAAATCCTGTTCATCACTCTAGGACTAAGCACATTGAAATCAAACACCATTTTCTTAGAGATGCAGTAAGCAAGAATGAAATTGAAATATATTTTGTTGAAACTGAAAAACAGATTGCTGATATTTTTACTAAGCCTCATGGAAATGAAAGATTTAAATATCTAAGAAGAGAATTGGGGCTATGTAAATTTCAGCATGAAGATGATTTTTGATTTCATTCTTGACTTGACTTGAATTGCTTTGGGAATAATTCTGTGTCAACATGTTTCTGAAATTTGAATAAACAGTTTCTGATGTCTAAACAATTGCTTCGCATAGTTGAACTGTCATATGCTTACCTTGCACTATTGAGTTTTTAAGTTCAATGCATACTCTTGCACGGAGTATAAGTCGTTGCATATTTTTCACATAGTCGATGCATAATGTGAGTTTTCTGCATACAAGGTCGGTGAATCATGTGTTTAAGCCACATGAAAGTCAGTGCACCTCGTGTCTTCACATGTCATAGTCGATGCATCTTCACATCATTCGCATACATAGTCGGTGCATTGTCTACGTCCTGCTTGTTAAGGTCGGTGCAAGGTCTGCTTTTTGCATATCAAAGTCGATGCATCATGATGTCAGGGGGAGTTTAGTAGAGTCTGATTTGAGTTCAACCCTTTCTACTCTCTTCTAATTCTCAGAAGCTATTATCACATGGCATTATGTACATTTGCTATAAATGGGCCTTGCATGAAACTTCTCTCTCCTTGAAATTCCCTTGAGCTGATTCTGCACTTTATCGTCTACTTCTCTCACTCAGAATGGATGACAGTCTAGTAATTGGTTCATTGTCATGAGTATGAATTATTTCAAGTCTTCTTTTATAAGAATCTCATTTGCTCCTTGAATGAACTAAAGGTTTAATTTTAATAGACTGTAAAGTCAAAAGACTGTTCCTCAGAAAATAAGGTGATAGAAAAGATTTATAGCTCTTAACCTTTCTTCCATGATTTTAATAGGAAAGATATTTACAGTATCTGAACATTACAGTTTTAGTGATGTCTAGATTGGGTCGACTTGAATGGGTATTGTTTTTAAACAAGTCACTTTGAAAAGTAAAAAAAGGGCAGCAAAAATGAAATCTGTACTGAAAGAGATGAACAAAGTGGCAGAGCAATGACTGAACTACACTAAGAAACTGAACCCTCCATCAAAGAAGTGGAGAGGACCTCATGTCATGAAGTGCTTCATGTTATCTATGATTACATGGTCTAATCTATATGGCTAATTTCAGTAAGTAACTGGAGATGCTGGCGTCTGATAAATGTGTACCCTTAATGTCAAAGGTGCAAATCATCTTGGTAGTTTTTGATCAGAGGCAGATATAGTAGGTTATGCTTAGTAACTGGGGGTACTTACGTCTAACACACGTGTACCCTTAATGTCAACGGCATAAATGACACTTGTCTGTTCACCGAGTTCAGATTAAAAAATCAAAAGCGAAATAGTATGCTGTAACCCTTCATGTCACGCCCCGACGCGGAATATCGGGACTGGCAGTAGAAAACGCTAGTAATGATAACATGCTAAGCTAAGAATTTACATAACGTCATGAACAGAAATAACTCCAAATCTATTACAATAGCCATCAAACTGACTTAAACATAATCAAGCATAACCTCTACTTGACTCCGTTACAATAACTAACACAAGCTCTAAGGCATAGCTAGATGTAAAAAACCTATAACAATCTCAACATATCTACTAGCTGATACACTCCAAGTCATCACTCTGGCCCATTCCCATCCATCTATGAATCTTCACCTGAGCTGCCGGGAAAGGGGGGAAACAACTATATGAGCGAACGCTCAGTAGGTAACAACAGGCAAGTGTAAGTAATTAACTAATTAATTACATGTTTATATCAAACGGAAAGAAAAGAAATGACGATCGGATGAAACAACATAAAAAGAAAGTGCTAAAGAACGAAATGGAATACCAATATGGCAGGATGATATAGCTATAAGAATTGGAAGTTTATGAACAATATAAATAACAGGAAATTGTAGGAGATTGGCCAATAAGCAAGAATATAACCAAGTCGAACACGATTCAAGTAAGAGATTAAGAGATCATTGTCATAGACATCACGCTAGTCATGCACTCGGTGCAATGCCTCACCATGTCATTACAAACTCCCATGGGCACAAATACTTTTCGGGCGCTCTCCCCAGGACCAGATAGGGCCCCTATGATGCGTTGGCATTGATTTATTGGATCCAAGATCCCAAGTTGTCTAGACTTTAATCAAGTTAAAATGGCCAATTACAATCAAGTACAAACTTACCTCGGAACATCCCAAGGCTAAGTTGAAGAGATACTGTCCAGCATTTCTGTCCAGGAGTTCAAGTTATCAAGAACCATCATGTTCTTGGATTCAAAACCATAAAACACGGAGAAAACTCATCTCTGGGAGATAGGCGGTCACTACTAGGCCGCGCAAGCACTGGGTGGTCAATTCTGAGCCGCTCAAGAACTGGGCTGGAGATCAGCCTCCACGAGGTCGAGGTTGAACGGATGATTAAGGGCCGCTCAGAAGTTGGACGGTAATTACTAGGCCGCGCAAGTCCACTGAACGGGCACTACTAGACCGCGCAAGATACAGACGGTCAAAAATAAGCCGTGCAGGGCCAGAAGGTAAGAACAAGATATACGGGCAACATTGGGCCGCTCAATAGAAGGACTGTCCAATATGGGCTGCCTGTAACATGGACGGTCCAATATAGTCCGCGCAACACAGGGCCTATCAATAAGTTGGAAATTCGCCCAAGTGGGCTCCCGGGCTACCATAGACAGGGTGGAACTGAACCAAAGTCCAGCCCACTGTCTGTTGGTCGGCCTAGGGCTTACTAGGCTGATCAATTCGGGGTTTGGTCGAAGATGGATCAAGGATAAATGACCAAGGTTAATTGGCAATAATCAGAATCGAACGGTCTCTTGTTGGCCGCTCAATGATATAGGCGGTCCACTTATGGCCGCGCAACGATATAGGCGGTCCACTTATGGCCGCTTAATCTCTGTCAGGTCCGAAGGCCTTATGGAGTTGGGCGGTCAGTAGGGTGCCGCTGAGGATGTTGAATGGTTGAAGACTGTCCGCTCTTAGGTTGAGCGGTCAGGGATCTGCCGCGTGCCTCTGGAGACGTAACAGTAGTAAAACAATAGAACGGTCGAAATCCGGCCGCTTATAAGGATATGCGGTCTGTCGCGAGGCCATCTAAACCAAAATCGGGGGTCAGGGAAACGATCAGAGATCGAAGCATTGGACGGTCCGTAACTGGCCGCCTAAATGGTTGGGCGGTCTATCGGGAGGCCGCGCAACCTCAACAGGTCGCTGCCCCTTCTGCCTTGCCCGCCTCCGGCGAGGTTGGCTAGGGTTGGGATAAAACATAAAATTCGCATGATATAAAGCATTAAATTTGGGGCTTTTACTATCAAAAGAAAGAGCATGAAAAACTCTACAAGATGCATGACTCAATTTTGTGTTTACAACCTAAAATTACTACTTAATCGAAACGGAACAATTATAACCCTAGATGTGACATGCTTCTACTAAAACTAAAAATTCTGGCATAACACTTGATAAAATTTAGGGCTTTCTACATCAATGAAAAGCTGACACGATGATGCTTCCAACCATATATTATTTGTAGGGTTTGGCTTGCTATCACCTACCTGAATCGGATGAAGAAGGAAGGAGAAAGAAAACCCAAGGCGCTAATAGACACAGCCCCTAATCGCTGGAGATCTCCCTCGATCCAGCTCCTCTGCAGCCGCCACTGGTTCTAAACGATTCTAGGGTTAGAGAGCTTCATTTTTATAGGTCACACGCCTTCTAGAGGGTTCTATGTGCGGAGTATTCATCCACGCAAGTTGGGTTGATGCGAACGCCGCCGTAATTGTTGACGCGATCCAATCTCCGCCGACTGCATCTCCTAGGGTTAGGGTTTCGGGAGATTAAGAGAGGGAAAATGATCCTCTCATCCTGACCTTTCATTTGCCACTGGTTTGGGCTCATTTGATGGTTAACTAAGTGTTTAATTTGGGCTTAATCCACAGATTCGGCCTATTTACAGATTTTTTTTGGATTGGTCATAGAAGACAAGTTTGTTAAATGTGTTATCCTCTATAAGAATATAATTTTTTAGGATTTTTATAAAATGGTCAAAATTCAACTTATTCTATTTATTAAGGAATTTCTAATTAATTTCTTGAAAAAATCGGGGTATTACACTTCAAGTTCAAATTGTTATGAAGTGTCAACTGTTTAACCTCAATACAAGTTCAGGTAACTCCTCTTGATATTCATTGATTCTGAAATCAGTAAGATATAGTCTTGAACTAGTCTATTATGGTTATGTGACTTAGGTTCTTTGCTATAAACGGATGTTATAGCCCTATTTCAGAGAGTCAGTGAATTCACTCTACTTTCTATAACTGTTAAACCTGAATGATATCAAGAATGCACATTGCTTGATTCGTATACCTAAAGAACTGTTCCATAATTTGCTCTTATTCTGAACCTTTACATAGAATGTTGTTCAGTCTTCTTCTATCCTCCTTATTTGCTGATGGCAAAGGGGGAGAGTTTATTGTCTCCTTTTTTCTAATGGAGAGGATTGAAAAGATTGCGTTCTGATGGCAGAGGGGGAGAGTCTATGTAGTTAGGGGAGAGTTCAAAGAGTTCTTAATGGGGAGTTCTTAATGGAAATAGGTACGAGAAGGGAAGAGAAAGAGTTCATGCTATTTTGATTAAGGAGGAGGAGCATCTTAATAGAGTCTGCATCATATCATTGGACTATGCTTCATGTCTCATCACAATGCATCATCTTTATGGCATTTATTTTTGGATTGCCATTGGGGCCATTAGGGTTGCCATCATCAAAAAGGGGGAGAATGTTGGGTCTCCTCTAAGATGGCATGATGGGGGAGAATGCTGAATCTCCTATGGATTGATAAGCAGTATGTGTACTGCTTTGGGCTGAATTATTTTAAATGATTGGCAACATGATGAATAGTTTTGAGTGATGGCAAAAGTCTAGCTTGACCTGGTTGACTAAAGTGTTAACTTTGTCAACTTTATCTTGACATGATGATATGTGTATTTTGATATGCATTTTGATGACTCTTTTATGTCAGTTGATCATAAATGTTGTTGGCATTTTATACGTAGTCTTTGCATAAGAATATAGTCAGTGCAACACTTAGTTCATTCTGTATTAAGTCCGTGCATAGGGTGCATCTCATGCGTATAAGATCTGTGCAATTCACTGTTCCAACCGATGCTAGTTCAGCTTTAGGCTGACTAAGGTTGGTGCATATCGACGCAAGGGTCGGTGCATGTCTTGTCTTAGGCAGTACAAGGTCGGTGCAGTTTTTGCTACTGCACGCTTGCACACAGTCGGTGCACGTTCTGCCTTACATTCATGGGACCTCGGTGCATGTCTCTGTTAGTCCATATCTAGATCAGTGCACTAGTTAAGTTAGTGCAATCTTCGTTGATAGACGCGACTAAGTCCGTGCATGTTGAGCTCTAGGCACAACAAGTCGATGCAACAATTGCTGTCGCACGCCATCAAGTCAGTGCAACCTTTGCACCGTGTACATAAAGTCTGTACACAGTTCATTGGCTTGTCTGTGCATGAGTAGTTTGTGAGTCGTAAGTCTATGCAAGATTGCTCACGACACATTTAGTTAGTACAGCATTTGTGCTTCGCACACACGTAGTATGTGCACTTTGTAGTCCTGCGCTGGGATCATGTCTGTGCATATGTTTGCTGCGTGTACATTAAGTTCGTGCACATATAATCAAATGTTGTGTTGAGTCTGTGCACTTCAGTTCTGACTATATTTCAACTCCGTGCAATCTCTTTATCTCTTATAAAACTGTCATAAGTTGACATTGAGTCTGATACTTTGACAAGATACTTGTTCGAGGAAGTTAAGAAAGGAACGTGATCCAAGAATGAAAGATGTGCCAGGATCGTGACACGTGGAAAGTAGTCGAGTTGGGATGCTGCCACGTGGCCTAGGAATGTTAGATCTGGATAAGGCAATTAGGCAGGAACTGTGGTGAGCACGCGCCCTACCTCTCTGCTACTGCCCATGAATAAGGAGATGCTCATTCAAAAGAAGAATTGATCGCGGCAGAAGAGTTGAGTGAAATATTGGGAGAAGAAGCTGAGTGAGAACAAGAGCAAGCCCGATCCAGATTGATAGAGAGCAAATCTGAGAAGAGAAAAAGGAAGAGAGTTTGGAGAGAAGACTTTTAAAGAGTGTCTGTCATCAGTCTCCAGGTTCAGAACCGGAGCTGATCTTACTCGTTGTTGAGCTACATTCCCATTTGGGTTTCTTGATTTTTGCTTTGTTTTCATTTCATTTTTGAAACTCTTGTTCAAGCTGTGTGTCAGCAGAGGTTAAGCTGTAATCCTCAGCGGGCAGAGGTGGATTCCTCTGGACAGGTTAAGCTGTAATCCTCAGCGGGCAGAGGTGGATTTCTCTGGACAGGTTAAGCTGTAATCCTCAGCGGTTGTAGAAGAGGGTTCCTCTGGACAGCAAGCTGTGAAGCTCAGCGGGTTGTAGGGATCCGTCCCCGAAGCTGTGGATCAGTGGCAAGCTGTGAGTCAGCAGTGAAGCCACACTCTAGTTTGAGTGTGGGGTGGATGTAGACCTCTAGATTGAGGTTGAACCACCTAAAACCCATTGTCTTCTATGTAATTGCTTTGTGACTTGTGTTCATCGTGTCATTTTGATCATCGCTTAGTAGATAGTTGTTTAGGATCGCATAAGGACTGATCTACTTGATTAGGTATATTTTGGTTGCGATTGAGTGCTTTCAAACTGTCCTGCAGGAGCTTGTTTTAATTCCACACTAGTAGCTGTTGTGGTAATGTTTATTGGGTGATTGATCTATTCACCCCCCTCTAGATCACTATTCAATATTGGCACTGCCCGTTGAGGGTGATGGCTTTGAAGTCTATACCAATGCATCTGACATTGGCCTGGGATGCGTTCTTATGCAAAATGGTAAGGTAATTTGCTATTCATCGAGGCAGTTAAAGCGTCATGAAGAAAACTACCCTGTGCATGATCTGGAACTAGCTACGGTTATATTCGCCTTAAAAATTTGGCGACATTACCTCTATGGGGAGAAGTTCACTATATTTTCAGATCACAAAGTCTGAAATACCTCTTCACCCAAAAGGAATTGAACATGAGGCAACACAGATGGTTGGAGTATCTCAAAGACTTCGACTTTACTATCCAATATCATCCAGGCAAAGCAAATGCTGTAGCTGACGCTCTTAGCATAAGACCAATGGCAACTCTAGCAAGCCTCAGGAAAGGTATGACTTATCTTATCGAGGATTTAGCTCATTTGAATCTCGATGTTGATAAAGAAGAGGAAGGGTGTATAATTGCTAATATAAGGTCATAGCCTACATTGATAGAAGATCTAGTCAAATTACACGAAAATGACCCCACATTGATGGAGATCAAGGCTAATATTGATCAAAGGTCAGAATTCTCCATTTCAACTGATGGAAGACTGTTGTTCAAATATCGAATCTGTGTGCCGGATCATACCGACACTAAGAAGTTAATCATGGAAGAAGCTCATAAATCAAGATATGCTATTCACCCTGGTTCTACCAAGATGTACCAAGACTTAAAAAGAAATTGCTGGTGGCCCAATATGACAAGAGAAGTAGCGGACTTTGTATCTCGCTGCCTCACTTGTCAGCAAGTAAAGGTGGAACATTTAAAGCCCGCCGGGAAACTACATCCCTTGAATATTCCCGAGTAGAAATGAGAAAGTATAAGGATGGATTTCATCATGGGTTTGCCTAAGACAAGTGGTGAACATGATGGTATATGGGTGATTATAGACCAATTGACTAAATCTGTATATTTTCTACCAATCAAAAGTCAATGGTCTGTGGATGTATTAGCAGCACTATACATGAAGGAAATTGTCAAATTACATGGTGTCCCTGTCACCATTATATATGACCGAGACCCTCGGTTCACATCACAATTCTGGAAGGGTCTACAGCATTCATTAGGGACCAGACTCAACTTTAGCACTGCGTTCCATCCACAAACTAATGGTCAAACTGAAAGGACAAATCAGGTGGTGGAAGATATGCTCAGGACATGTGCTATTGATTTTGGAGGGAGTTGGCACGACCACTTGCCTCTAGTGGAATTCACCTATAACAATAGCTATCAAGCCAGTATACAAATGCCACCATTCGAGGCACTATATGGAAGAAGCTGTCGCTCACCTATATTTTGGAATGAAGTAGGAGAAAGGTAATTTCTCAGCCTCGACATCATCAGAGATACTACCGAGAAGACAAACGTTATTCGGGAGAGACTCCAAATGGCTCAAGATAGGCAAAAATCATATGCTGATAACAGAAGGCACGACCTGAAATTTCAAGTAGGAGACCATGTATTTCTTAATGTTTCTCCGGGTCGAGGTATTTGAAGATTCGGCATCAAAGGTAAGCTCACTCTGAGATTCATTGGCCCCTTTGAAATTCTCTAAAGGGTTGGTGAAGTCGCGTATCGAATAGCTTTGCCCGCTCAATTAGCTGGAGTCCATGATGTATTTTACGTCTCAATGCTCAAAAAGTACATCCCTGATCCATTCCATGTCATAACTTATGACAACCTGGAGATTAAAAAGGATTTGACGTATGAGAAAAAGTCAATCAAAATAATTGAACGAGAAGTACGTCAACTTCGGAATAAAACTTTTCTCATGGTCAAAGTTTAATGGAGCAAATCTTGTCCACACGAAGCAACATGGGAACAGAAGAAGCCATGCGCAAAAGGTTTCTGGAGATATTTTGAATGTAAGTACACTCTCCTTAGTAAATCTTATTACGATAAATTTGGGGATCAAATTCTTTTAAGTGGGGGAGAGTGTAACGCTCAAAAATTTTCTAGGGATTTTTTAGATTTAAGTATAATTATTAAGCAATTATGAAGAATTAAGGATTTATTGAATCCATTTAAAGGCCCTCTATTAACCCAAGGGTTAAGCTCAACTCAAATGGGCCCACAGACCCAATTCCAAGACTTTTAGACCCAAGCCCATTAATAGAAACGTAAATTAGGTAATTTACGGTTTAAAATGGGATATATACACCAATTGGAGGATAAATGAGAGATAATAAAAAAATTTGAATTTTTTGGATTAAGTGCCGCTTGGCGGTCTATCGCGAGACCGCTAAGCACACCCTAGCGGTTCGGCTATGACCGCTAAGCGACCCCAGTTCCGTGAATCGTAGAAACGTGAAAAGCTTGGATCTTTGACGACCAAAATACCTTAGATCGAAGCTACCGGGTGTGAAAGACTCTCTAGAACTCTCTAGGCATTAACTCTACTCCAATTTAGGACTCTAGGTTCGATCTAATCCCTTAAACCCTAGGTGAACACTATAAATAGACCCTAACTTCGACTCATGCGAACCCTAATGTTGGCTCACGTATTTTGAAGGTAAGGAAACCCTATCTCAGGTTGGTTCTTTAGAACTTTATGTTCTTCTTAGTTTTATCTAACACACTTCCAATTTCGTTCTAGAAGACCCGACCGTTGGAGAGATAGAGCATCTGAAAGTTGCTGGTTCGGTGCAGTCTACACAGGAACCAGAGCATTGGTCCAGTAAAGATCAGGAGATTAGAAGCCCTAAACGAGGTTAGTTCAAGTTGGTCCTTTAGAACTTTTTGTTACCCTTTGTATCTTCTACATATCCTCCAATTTTCATGGATTTAGGTCAAGAGGATCAGGAGATAGAAGGACAGAAAGTTGCTAGTTTGACACAGGATGTGCAGGAACTAGGGTTTACTTCCAGTCAGAAATCCAAAGTCTAGGGACCAAATCAAAGGTAGGTTATCTCATGAAAAGGCTAAATTAACGTGTTAGGAACAAAATCCCTCTGTTCCCTCTTGTTTTCATTGATTGTACATGATGAATTTGATGTTTTATTATGACTACGTATATAGGGTTAACATAGTATGCATGAACCTTACCCTTAATAAGAAATTGATAATTTTGGCTTACTTCACTCAAACCCATGCACCTCCATGTTTTAATATAGTTGCATCCGGCCTTATTTACCTCCTGGCATATTTTTCTATGCACCTATTTGCCTTAGATTTGGCCTGCTCTTCGGGTTTTATATTGTTACCTGATAAGTGTGTATTTTTACATATTAATTCATGATTACACACATTTTTATGAGCTTAAATAATAATAAATATACACGTATCACACTCACTGTTAATTTAGAGTCAAATAATTAATTTTCTAAAATTAAATAAATTTAATAACGATGTTTACTTATTTATGTAGGCACTCGGTACGAGGGAAGCTACAAGAAACAAATATAAAGAAAAAAAAAGAGAAACAAATGACTTTCAATATATATATATATATATATTGAAAGTATAGAATAGATATATTATATAGAATATATATATATATACAATATATGTATATATATCTCTATATATGTATATATATATTTATATATATCCATAAAAAGATAATATGTATATAATATATATATATATATATATATTATATTTCTACTACACCTACATACTTCACTCACGTTGCACACACACACAATGGCACTCACGTTAAAAGCATTGGACTTAAAAGCATGTAAAATTGTTTTTAACGCTCACATGTTCACGTGGTCGAATGGGCACAGGCCAAGGTGGCGAATGGGCCACATTCTTCAGCGGCTCCACATGCAAAGATGGCCAGCTGCGGTTGGGCTTCAAGGCAGCTAAAGACAGCAGCGAATGGTTGGCGGGCTCGGTCGGCTGGCAAGCTTCTACAAGTTGGCCAAGGGTCACGCGGTTAACAGAAAAGGCATACAAAGGCTGCTGGAGGGTCCAATAAAGCAACAACACGTGGTCAGCAAAATAGAAGCAAAATAGAATCATAAAGGATGTTGGGCCATGCAACACGTGGGGCTTTTCTCCGCGGTGGGCAGCTCTCCAACACGGCAGCAAGGATGGCTTTAACGTTCACACCACCGAACACATCAACACTGCCAGGGCTGGGTTCTTCACGTCGGCATGCTGCAGGCTTCAAAGGGCGGATGCCAGCTGTGGTCCACGATGTACTTGACAGCATTTTCATTCAACAAAGCAAGGCCGTAGCAAAGGCTGGCCTCCTTCACACGGCCAACGTGAGAAAGAAGAGAAAAATGGGTTGTTAAATAAAGAAAATGGCTTGGTGTGTTCACATGTAATAGTGTGATTTTGTAACCTATATAAGGAGGGCATATGGAAGGCACTTCTCTTCCTAGTAGATAATAGGCAATAGACATTAGTTGTGTAGCTCTCATCTCCCTATCTACTCTTAGTCCTTAGTTTAGGCTTAGGATTTCTCATTTTATTTCTCTTTGTTTTTGTTCAAATTTTGTTGTAATTTATGTTATTCATGTTATAATTTATATGCTTTTGTGATTTGATTTAATTTACGTTATATTCTAGTGTTTGTTTTGTTTAATTTTATTCTGCATAATCCTTCTCCATTTCTCCAATATTTCTTCCAAAATTCTCTCTCGGTCAATTTCTAAAATTCTTCCAAAGACGGTTAAGAGACGCGGTTCCGATTCGGTCGAGTGTACGTGGTCGTTCCCGACGACTCGTAAATCAAAGGCTCGAGGAGACGACGCCGTTATCACACCACGGCCGCACCAAATCTATCACACTTCGTCTATTTTATTTCGCATTTAATTTTGTTATTTCTTTAGATTCATTTATTTTCATGCAATTTTACTTTTCAATTAGTTAAATCTCACTCAAAATTTGAAACTCTCAAATACAAGAATTTTTTAACTCATGCCTAAATGAAAATATTTCTTCCTCGTGGGATCGACCCGTATTTACCACTTTACTCGTATTTTCAAAATCATTTAAGTGAGTGAGTGCGGTTGTATAAATTTTGAAATTTGTGTGGCATGGCATTTTTAAACGACGGGTGTCGAGCGCATCAAATTTTTGGCGCCATTGCCGGGGGAGAGAATTTTTGAATGTTGGGATATTTTTGTGTTTGATGTGTATATTTGTATATTAATTTTGCTGTTTTTATTTTGCAGGCAAAAGAAAACAAATCAGAAAATCAAAGAAAGAGGAAACTCATGCCTGAAATTCCAAGAAAATGAAGCGTCACTGAAAGCATGGTACTGTAGCAGTCAAGCATCGCTAAAGGGCAGAAACGTAGGAACATGTTCTGTTTTTCCAATTTCTGAAAAATCTTTAAAAAATCTGAAAAAATTCTTGAAAAAAAATCTATTAAAATCAAAAACATCAAAACAAAAGAAAATTTTACTGGCTAGATAGGTTCATTAATTAAAAATAAAAAAATAAATACTTGCACCAAAATAAAAAATTTTCATTCCAAGATTAGAAACCACACTCATCATATTCTAGGTCATGCATCATTTAGTATAGAATTTTTCTTTGTTTAATTCCTGTCATTACATTTTGAAGATTGCGAGGGGTAAGGTACGTTCTACTTATCCTATTCTGACATGCATATTGTATAAGAACCCCTTGTTTGAAATTGTGGTATGCATTTCATTTCAAAATATTCTAAGGGCACTACCTTTAAATAACATAAGGTGGGGAATTCATCACCCTTCCTTAGCCCACAAATCACATTTCCCTTGCATATCTGCATGACCTACGCCATAAATAAAAGTCAGTAGACGTTGACCCTAGGATCACACTGTGGTTCTTGTGTTATTTGGGTTTACCCTCTTATGAAAACCAGTGCCTAAGGCAAGACGGTCGGACGGCAAATGCCTTAAGCGGGCTAGTGGTTTGGCATAATTAGGTCCCTACGAAAGTAGGGGGAACCTCCCACTTCCCCACCCCTTACCTGGCTGGTGGACATATTGAGGGTGAACTTAAGTTTCACTTTAATCATTTTGTGAAACCACATCTGTAGGTTTAGGACACATCTAGGTCATTAGGATAATTTGTGTAATAACTTGTTTATCTTTGCATAAAAGAATAATAAAATCAAAACAGAAAAAAATTCATCACTCTTTCTTGGGTCTTTTGCATGGCCACATCCAATTTTGTTCAAGCCCATTAATAGATTCTTTCATATTCAACCATGTGGGCAATTTGAATTCAACTCCTTCATTTGCCTATTATCATCAAAATCATTCACTCTTCCACAATGAGGTTTACAATTCATCTTTTACCCAAGAGCCACACCAATTTCCATCAGATTTTTTCACCTCTGTCTCCTACACGAACCCAAATCCTCGGTGGAAAAATCAGCAATTTTCTTCTTGGGTACCATATAAAGACCCTATGCAAAGTCCTTCAAACCCACACTTCTCAGGTCGGGCTTCTTACTCAAATGATCCTTACAATCAAGCACCATATGAAGAACAACCCATCTACTCTCCATCACCTCCGTACCAGACTGATTTCTATTCAGATTGTTACTTACCACAGTCTGAGTGCCACCTAACCTATCCAGCTCCTCCAAAGTCTAATTTCGAGGACAGGTTCAATCAAATGACTCAACTCATCTTGGCCAATCAGCAATCCCTTCAAGCTCGGAGCCAAATCATTCAAGCCCAGCTTGACCAATGTGATAGAGAGCTTGAAATGGACCAACATACTAGCCTCCCCACGGAAAATTTTGACATTCAATTTTCTGATGATAATATCACATTGATTGATCTATCCATCAATCCTCAATTCAACACCTCTCCAATAATTTTTGATACTGAGGATAATATGGAGCAACCATATCAGGAATATTTGGGGGAAGCTAATGAATCTCAATTTGTAATGGCCAAGGCAAATAATAAGGAGTCTAAGTTGGGGGGAGAAGAAGGGAATAAGGAAAATCATATTTGGGCCCCAAACTCTAATGACTATTATGATCCAGCCCAACATACAAATTATTTCCCTCCTTGCTATTCATCTCTTCCACCCTCAGATAATAACCCAAATGATCAATTCACTCAGTTAATTATCCAACGTCAATCCCTCCAAGAACCAATCAATAGACTTACCAAAGAAGTCAAAAATATGGAGGGAGATCAATTCTTTGATTACTCTGAATCCAATCTTACTCATCAAGTCCTTCGCACTGACTGTAATCAATCCTTAATTCCTCAATCTTATAACACTCAAATAACATTTGATTCCGAAGATGAAGGGATTATGGAGAGAAATTGTCAGCAGATTTTACATGCAAACTTTAAGGACTCTGAGGGGAATGAGGAATGTTTTCGAAAAGAAATTGATGACGGTGATGACTTAGTAAATGATCAACCTATGCTTGATTATTCTTGTGAGGATAATGCTAGAGAGGTGGATGATCTCCAGTTAGGGGGAGCGGAAGAGTATATTGAGCCTCAAATCTTTAATCACATGTCTCTCCCCGAATTTGATGAAACTCTCTTTGAAGATGGGAAGGAAGAACATGATGATGGGGCCTTATTAGAAAAGTTTACATTTCATCTACCGACCCCATTTCTGGAAAATTTGATTGATAATTTTGGGTTTAGTGATGAGTGTGATGATGGGCCCTTCTTAGAGAAATTCACATTTGATCTGACTTATGATGAAAGGGCCGGGCTGGAATCATTTACATTTCCTCTATCCACCCCATTATTGGGCAATTTGGTTAATAATCCTCAGATGAGTGATGAGTGTGATGAAGGGGTTTTATTAGAAAATTTTATATTTGATCTAACCCCTAAATCCTATCTAATAAAGTTTGAATCTGTGGATGAGTTAGATACTGGGCTCATGCTTTCTTCTACTTTGATTCCCCTGCCAGTTGAGCCTCTCCAATTTGACATTCTAGGACCTGAGGGGGATGTGCCAACCACATTCACCTTTGATTTGACTTCCTCTCAGGAAGATAAGTTGATCAATACCCTTAAACTTCATGAGACTGTTGACAGAAAAGTGGCTAAGGATGACAATCTTATTCCTAAGCTACCAGGGACTGAACAAGTTACCATGGAGATGGTCGTTCCTACAAAGCTCGTCAGGCGAGACGATATAGGACAAGGGGACCACTGGGTAGATATTATGCAAAGGTTCCACCTCAGTCTTGAAATATTATTGGCCATGGATCCTTTCATGATCCCGAAAATTAAAAACTGGCTCACACTTATGGTTACAGAAAGCTTCAATAAAGTGCGCGACATGCATATTTCTGGCCCCAATCCCTACATGGTTACTCTTGTCTTCCAATGGCATAAGGGCTGGAATTTGAAGGAGGACAAGATCACATGGTGGCTCATTTTGAATGCCACACGTTGGTTAGTGATCTACCTTGTGTCTGGCTGATGACATAAAACTTAGCGCTTCTTGGGAGGCAACCCAAAGTTTTAGTGACTTTTGTGTGCTAATAAATGGCTTCTGGGAGGCAACCCATGGTTTTTATAATTTGATATCTTATTTTAGTGTGTTTCTTTTTCAGTTGTCAGGCCACAACGCAACGAAGCCTCGTCATTTTGTCCCGACCATCAAGTTGTATCCTTCCATCCCACCCATATTATCTATTTACTTGTTCTCTGATATGTCTCATGCTTATGCCATTGAGGACAATGTCATTTAAGTTGGGGGGGGAGAAATTTTTTTCTTGCTATCATGTGTTGTCACGCTAAACAAAAGTTTTCTCCATTTGGAGTTTCTTGATTCATGTCTCATGAATAGTAATTCTGGAATGGAAAAGATTAGGGAGAAGGATGATGGAACATTTATCTAATCGAGCCATGGAAAACTGATTTAAGAATCTCTTTAAAGTTCATGTGCACTTTAGAAAAATAAAATCACGTTGCACGCTAATGAAACAAGTAGGACAAGCCTTCTGCTAATTTGGGTATGTTGTCTGATATTCAGCACTTCTTGAAGAAGAGATCTTTTATTTCTAAAGCTTTCTGCCATATTATCTTTTGAAAAATAAAATTTTGAGAAAAACACCATGAAAAATGCTCCGATTCTGAGTAACCGGGCCTACTTCACTTAAGACGTGTTGAGGTTCGCGTCAAAAGGAAAAGGGAACTTTGATCTGTGTAATCGGGCCTACTTCACCTAAGACGTGTTGAGGTTCGCGTAAAATAATGAAGGGTAGTGCAACATCATGTGTGTATAGAAAAACTAAAGTAGAAAGATAAGAAAAAAAAAGACAGATCCCAAAAGGGACAACCGTAATAAGGCAGACAAAAAGCTCTTATGCTGAATGCTCTAATTAAGAAGTGCAGAATTGAAAGGTATTTGTTCGGAATAGCAACTGGAGGACGCAATTGTCTCTACTGTGAATTTAGTATTACACATGCACAAGTGCTACTGAATTTTGACTAAAATTCTTGATCATGTACCTGAATTTCCTACGTAAGGCTAGTATGTGATAATGATTCCAGATTCATAATCTTTTGTTGACTCTATGAAAGATGATCTAGAAATGAGGCATGAACTTTGTAAACTCTTGTTAGTCCTTACATTTTGAGATTATTTGCATTGCTAAGGGACTAGCAATGAGTAAGTTGGAGGGTGTGATAAGTGTGTATTTTTACATATTAATTCATAATTACACACATTTTTATGAGCTTAAATAATAATAAATATACACGTATCACACTCACTGTTAATTTAGAGTCAAATAATTAATTTTCTAAAATTAAATAAATTTAATAATAATTTTTACTTATTTATGCAGGCACTCGGTACGAGGGAAGCTACAAGAAACAAATATAAAGAAAAAAAAGAGAAACAAATGACTTTCAATATATATATTTATATATATTGAAAGTATAGAATAGATATATTATATAGAATATATATATATACAATATATGTATATATATCTCTATATATGTATATATATACTTATATATATCCATAAAAAGATAATATGTATATAATATATATATATATATATATATATTATATTTCTACTACACCTACATACTTCACTCACGTTGCACACACACACAATGGCACTCACGTTAAAAGCATTAGACTTAAAAGCATGTAAAATTGTTTTTAACGCTCACATGTTCACGTGGTCGAATGGGCACATGCTAAGGTGGCGAATGGGCCACATTCTTCAGCGGCTCCACATGCAAAGATGGCCAGCTGCGGTTGGGCTTCAAGGCAGCTAAAGACAGCAGCGAATGGTTGGCGGGCTCGGTCGGCTGGCAAGCTTCTACAAGTTGGCCAAGGGTCACGCGGTTAACAGAAAAGGCATACAAAGGCTGCTAGCGGGTCCAATAAAGCAACAACATGTGGTCAGCAAAATAGAAGCAAAATAGAATCATAAAGGATGTTGGGCCATGCAACACGTGGGGATTTTCTCCGCGGTGGGCAGCTCTCCAACACGGCAGCAAGGATGGCTTTAACGTTCACACCACCGAACACATCAACACTGCCAGGGCTGGGTTCTTCACGTCGGCATGCTACAGGCTTCAAAGGGCGGATGCCAGCTGTGGTCCACGATGGACTTGGCAGCATTCTCATTCAACAAAGCAAGGCCGCAGCAAAGGCTGGCCTCCTTCACACGGCCAACGTGAGAAAGAAGAGAAAAATGGGTTGTTAAATAAAGAAAATGGCTTGGTGTGTTCACATGTAATAGTGTGATTTTGTAACCTATATAAGGAGGGCATATGGAAGGCACTTCTCTTCCTAGTAGACAATAGGCAATAGACATTAGTTGTGTAGCTCTCATCTCCCTATCCACTCTTAGTCCTTAGTTTAGACTTAGGATTTCTCATTTTATTTCTCTTTTTTTTGTTCAAACTTTGTTGTAATTTATGTTATTCATGTTACAATTTATATGCTTTTGTGATTTGATTTAATTTACGTTATATTCTAGTGTTTATTTTGTTTAATTTTATTCTGCATAATCCTTCTCCATTTCTCCAATATTTCTTCCAAAATTCTCTCTCGGTCAATTTCTAAAATTCTTCCAAAGACGGTTAAGAGACGCGGTTCCGATCCGGTCGAGTGTACGTGGTCGTTCCCGACGACTCGTAAATCAAAGGCTCGAGGAGACGACGCCGTTATCACACTATGGCCGCACCAAATCTATCACACTTTGTCTATTTTATTTTGCATTTAATTTTATTATTTCTTTTGATTCATTTATTTTCATGCAATTTTACTTTTCAATTAGTTAAATCTCACTCAAAATTTGAAACTCTCAAATACAAGAATTTTTCAACTCATGCCTAAATGAAAATATTTCTTCCTCGTGGGATCGACCCGTATTTACCACTTTACTCGTATTTTCAAAATCATTTAAGTGAGTGAGTGCGGTTGTATAAATTTTAAAATTTGTGTGGCACGGTATTTTTAAACGACGGGTGTCGAGCGCATCATTGCCACAGACAGAAAGAAACGGTCTTTCTGTGACCGCCAGAGGTACCTAACGGCCTTGGGACAGACCGCTAAGCCCTGTTAAGCGGCCATCCTATGACTGCTAATAGATTTCTGTAACCTCCACTTTGTTAACTCTAAACAGATGGCAGATTGACCCTATTGACTATATGTTAAGCGTAGTTAATGTGGGCTTATTCCTAGTTTTGACTTTATGTTCGTAATATTGGTTATATTATACACCATCCCTGATAGATTGCATGTCTTACATGATTTAAATGCTTATTTTAAATTTATGTTACTTTCATGCTAAAACATATACTCTTGTATTAATGATCATAATTTCATAAGATTCATGGACTTTGCAGTGATGTTTTGATCGATGTCTTTCACGATCACACTCTTACCTTGAGTCTTTCATAAGTACATGGTGCCTACCCCAGTGCGTAGCCATTAGATACAATTTGCACTTAAGCACACAATCTTAGACTTGTGATCCTCTCCGTTGGATATTCCTTCCACCGGACTAGGTGATCTTGTTTCAAGGCCTCCGTAAGTCTCCGTGAGCCTGGGATTACCACTAGGACGCCGAGCTGGTTGTACCGTCAAAACTCAAATGTATAGAGAGCACTTTACCGGAGTTTTCTAAGTTCTGGATCTTAGCGGCCATCCATTAGACCAAATGAGTCTAGTAGCGGCCATTCACTTGACCGCCAAAGACGCCTAGCGGCCCTGCCATGACCACAAGGTTCCAGAGATTCACTGCGTCGACACTCCCTTTGTTCATGCGTCAACTCTGTCAATAAACGGTCTAGCACTGACTGCTATTTCCAATAAATGGTCCAGTCATGACCGTAACTATCTTCAGTGTTCTTAACCCAAGGTTTGACCCAATGGTTGATTTTTCCTATGATCCTAGATGGTCTAATGATTATCTAGAACCTGACACTTTATTCAATAAACTAGCTAATGAATTTTGGAAATTAAAGAATATGCTATTATGCTGTCAAATTTTCTCCAGGGCATAACCTTGTTCTAAATCAATCTTGAACTCTCATGTCTTAATTAAAACATTGTTACCTTGATATTTGTTATCATGAAACTATAGTTTGAACTTGTTCATTATTGGCCTACATTATTGATATTTCTCATGGAAGTAGTTTGATTTATAACTTGAAGATGCAAGAGCGAGCACGGACAGTGTCCAAGGACTCCACTCTAGTCCCCTCGGCAGATAGCTGGAAACATACTATAAACCATGGGGTATGATGAACACTGGCATCGCATTGTGCTGGGAGTACTTTTTTTATAAACGAGTGAAGATCCATAAGGCAATCTTGTGAAATTACATGCTTGCTAGTACATTCTCGTTACATGACTTTCTAGTGCATAGCCTTTATGGTTATGAAAAAGTATATTCTTGTTCATGAAAGGCCAAATTACATTCATGTTATATTCTTGCTTGATCATATTTCCAGGTCTACATGAACTCTCATATCTCACCTTGATCATATCTTGTTATTTGTGTTACTATGGTTTATTCACATGTTTCATCATATTTTCATGACTTATTTTATACTCTAGAGCTAAAATGTTAATTACTTAAACATTGCCTTCATGTTGATACGAAGATACCTACTAAATGATGCACATATGCAAACCCAGACTCCGGCGAGGTAGGGCGGCTCCGGCGAGCTGCTTGATCACGCCGGTATGATTGGCGAGGGGGGCGCCCCCCCCGCCTCCGGCATCGGAAGAGGCGCTACTGGAGACTATTCCTTGGTGGCGAATCCAATAGTAAGGAAGACTTATGCGCAAACCCTGTTGCAAAATCACCATAGGGACAAGTGCACGATTCCGGTGAAGGATCCAGGATTCACGGATATGGGGGAACCAGCAGTTTACTTCACTAAAGCCGACATCCAAGCTTCCTTGAAGGATCTTTCATTTGCTATCATTGCGAAATGCTCGTATGGTAGACTGGCTTTTCCAGAGATCAAATCCTGCCTGGCGCAGAGATTGGCTCTGTCCATGGACTTCATTATCAGCAGGTTAAATCAGAGGCATATTCTCATTCGTTTGGGTTGTGAAGAATATTTTCTAAAGCTTTTGATGCAGAAGAATCTCTATATCAAGGGGTATTTGTTTAGATTTTTTAGATGGACTCTAGATTTTGACTATGCTGTTGACCCTGCTTCCGCTCCGGTTTGGCTGGATTTCCCAGCGCTTCCTGTCAATCTCTACCATGAAGATTGCATGAAGTCGATTGCTGGCAACTTCGGGACCATGCTAAGAATTCATGATAAAACTTTGGCGATGACTGACACTGCTGAAGCTTTGGCTTGTGTAGAATTGGATCTTTTTGCTCCGCGTAAAGAAAGGATATGGATTGATCTGGATGGAGCAGGCTTCTGGCAGATGGTCAATTATTACAGAGTTCCACAACTTTGTGGTGTATGTCACAAACTTGGTCATCGTGATGCTGAATGTAAAAGGAATTTGAGAAACCCTGGCCAGCCTCTGCGAGCTAGGCCAGAACAACTACCAGTTAAGCAGAAATTCATGCCTAGGCAATCGTGCACAAGAGATGTTCGACAGGATGTCTCAACGTTGAACAGATTTCAAGTATTATAGGAGATGGCAATGTCTAATTGTAGTGGATTGGAAACAACTAAAAATGGTATAAACTTACCTGAAGAAACACAAATGATTGAGTCTGATGGTGGTAAAGTATCAGAAAACCTTGATGGGGAGGAACTGGAATTTTAGAATAATGATGCGACACAGAACTCCAAAGTCCCAGATTTTGTTTTCTTTTCATCATCATTTTTTTTATTTCTTTTCATCATCATGCCCGGGTGAGGGACGCCGCTGACGAGGACTGGTTGGGCGGGGCTGTAGGTGGTGGACGGTGGCGGCGGGCTGCCCACCCTTCAATGGCGACTCTGCATGGTGGGACGACGAGCAATGGAAGGGTCAGGGAAAGGAAGGATGATGGCCGGGTAGGGGACGCCACTGACGAGGACTCGCTGGGCGGGGCTCCTGGAGACGATGGCAGCGTGTTGGCCGTAGCGGACTACTCGCTAGGAGTCGGTGGGGGTTCGCTCGTGCGGCTGCGATCCTGGGCAGAAGGGTCCAGAAGGTGGTGGCTGGCGGTCATGTTCTGGGTTTTAAGAGACGGAGGGGAGGTGGAGATGCACGCCTGGGGGGGTCTGCTGTATGGAATGTGAGGAGCGATTGAAGGTGGTAGGGTGGGAAGATGTTGATGTGGGATTCTTGTGGACAACATTGACGGGATATGAGGAAGAAACGGGGCTCTGTTTTCTTCTTCCCGCCGTGGCTATTTGGGGTGTGGTCTAGCCTAGAAGCTTTGGCCATGGGGCAGGTGGGGAAGAGGGTTTGGGACGTGGGGAATGGGAGGGGTATGGACCTGAAGTTGCTACCGTAACTGGAGAAGGGTTGGACGGGGGAATGGGGCGGTGGTAAGAGTGCTCTGTTTTCTGAGCTCTATGGGCTATGGCGACCATGGTGGAGGCTTGGGAGTGGCAGTGGAAGGGGGGAGAGGGACTTCACGTGGGAGATTCGTGTGTAGGTGGGCTGTAACTTTTCTGGAGAAGATACTTATAGGGGAAGTGGTGGTAGCAAGGGGTGGGAGGAGATGGTGAAGGCAGAGGGAGAGAGAGGCAAGGTGGTGATCGGAAGCAGCGGAGTAGCCAGAGATGAAGGAGGAAGTGCTGTTGGGGCTTCTCACCCGATCCCATCTCGGGGCTGATGCAGCCAAACTCTTCCTTCGACTTGGTGCTATAGATGACGGTGGTGGAGGGAGGATGGAGGGAAGGAGGTGGACGGTGGGTAGGAAGGGGATTCTCACCCCGGGGCATCTCACCCCATCTCCTTCTCGGAGAAGAGAACATGATACAAGGCTTCACACCTCACGATGGATGGTTTCCAAAAATTCTAATCACTTCATTACTTCTTAAAGAGAGGTTACATAACACATTTATAGACTTCAAAAGAAAATCAAAAGACACTCATTAAACTTCAACTAACACCTAACACCTAAGACTCATTATAACTCTCTTGGGAAGACTAAAAGACACAAAATAAAAAAAAAGACTCTTACATGATTATTGTAGACATAAACATGATCCATTAGGCTTAAACATGTGGCCCGATTAACAAAACACGACCATAAATACTAATTCACAACTCTTTTTTTTGTTGGAGCCATTTTCCGATCCCGTCAAACCCCTCCACTTGGAGAAGGTTCGACCTCGAACCTTGATTCTCGAATCTGCAGGACCCTGACTTGTTGGGACAAACCGGATGACTTGCTCTGATACCATTTGATGCGACACAGAACTCCAAAGTCCCAGATTTTGTTTTCTTTTCATCATCATTTTTTTTATTTCTTTTCATCATCATGCCCGGGTGAGGGACGCCGCTGACGAGGACTGGCTGGGCGGGGCTGTAGGTGGTGGACGGTGGCGGCAGGCTGCCCACCCTTCAATGGCGACTCTGCATGGTGGGACGACGAGCAATGGCAAGGTCAGGGAAAGGAAGATGACGGCGATGGCTTCTTGTGCTATTCGATGATGGTCGGGTGGGGGACGCCACTGACGAGGACTGGCTGGGCGGGGCTCCTGGAGACGATGGCAGCGTGTTGGCCGCGGCGGACTGCTCGCTAGGAGTCGGTGGGGGTTCGCTCATGCGGCTGTGATCCTGGGTAGAAGGGTCCAGAAGGTGGTGGCTGGCGGTCATGTTCTGGGTTTTAAGAGGCGGAGGGGAGGTGGAGATGCACGCCTGGGGGGGTCTGCTGGATGGAATGTGAGGAGTGATTAAAGGTGGTAGGGTGGGAAGATGTTGATGTGGGATTCTTGTGGACAACATTGACGGGATAGGAGGAAGAAACGGGGCTCTGTTTTCTTCTTCCCACCGTGGCTATTTGGGGTGTGGTCTAGCCTAGAAGCTTTGGCCATGGGGCAGATGGGGAAGAGGGTTTGGGACGTGGGGAATGGGAGGGGTATGGACATGAAGTTGCTACCGTAACTGGAGAAGGGTTGGACGAGGGAATGGGGCGGTGGTAAGAGTGCTCTGTTTTTTGAGCTCTATTGGCTGTGGCGACCATGGTGGAGGCTTGGGAGTGGCAATGGAAGGGGGGAGAGGGACTTCACGTGGGAGATTCGTGTGTAGGTGGGCTGTGCCTTTTCTGGAGAAGATACTTATAGGGGAAGTGGTGGTAGCAAGGGGTGGGAGGAGATGGTGAAGGCAGAGGGAGAGAGAGGCAAGGTGGTGATCGGCAGCAGCGGAGTAGCTAGAGATGAAGGAGGAAGTGCGGTTGGGGCTTCTCACCCGATCCCATCTCGGGGCTGATGCAGCCGAACTCTTCCTTCGACTCGGTGCTATAGATGACGGTGGTGGAGGGAGGATGGAGGGAAGGAGGTGGACGGTGGGTAGGAAGGGGCTTCTCACCCCGGGGCATCTCACCCCATCTCCTTCTCGGAGAAGAGACCAGGATACAAGGCTTCACACCTCACGATGGATGGTTTCCAAAAATTCTAATCACTTCATTGCTTCTTAAAGAGAGGTTACATAACACATTTATAGACTTCAAAAGAAAATCAAAAGACACTCATTAACTTCAACTAACACCTAACACCTAAGACTCATTATAACTCTCTTGGGAAGACTAAAAGACACAAAATAAAAAAAAGACTCTTACATGATTATTGTAGACATAAACATGATCCATTAGGCTTAAACATGTGGCCCGATTAATAAAACACGACCATAAATACTAATTCACAACTCTTTTTTTTGTTGGAGCCATTTTTCGATCCCGTCAAATAAAGTTTGTACTTCTCATACTTCCACTTCTCAACAGTAGGTAGAGCTTCTTTCAATTCCAACAGTGTTCAGCCAACTGAAGGATAAAGCTAAGGTAAATGACCAAGGTCAGTCAAATGTAAGCAGCTTCAATATGGTGATATATGGCAAAGAGGCTATAATTATTGATGATGGAAATAGTTTGGTGGTTCCATCTAAGCAAGCTGGGGGTATTGACATACTAGCTCCGAATACTGACGTTATTGAGGTAAATTTGCAAATGGAGGAAAATTTTGAGGCCATCAATTTGGCTAAAGTCAAAAAAGCTATATCTTCTTTTAAAATCAACACTAGCGACCGGTCGGTGGCTGATCAATCACAGGCCGAAAATATATTTATGCAGGATTATACTTTGGATAATGAACAGGAGTCCTTGATTGATCATGGTGCTGGAATGAAAATAGCAGGTATCAACATAAAACAACCTTTGACAAGAGCCAAAGTTAAGAATTTAGCAGGTGGACAACAACCTCTTTCTTTATCTCAATGATTAGCCCCACAATGATTTGGAATATCAGAGGTCTCGGGAATGCAAAATCTTTGAGAAGTCTTAAACAACATTTAAGGTGCAACAACATACAGATGGTATGTATTATTGAGCCTAAGACCACTGTGGATAGGCTGGAGTAGATAAAATCAAAACTGATGTTTGAACATGCTTGTGTGAATCAAGAGGATAATTCTAAAATCTGGTTATTTTGGCAGAATTCTATTAATGTCTTGGTAATCCAGTGCAACCCTCAATTCATTACTGTCCAAGTTAAGATTGATGAAGGTGCTGAGTACATGGCTTCATTTGTTTATGCTTCCTGTAATGTGGCAGTTAGGAGAGAGCTTTTTTCAGATTTAGAGCTGTTCGGAAGGTCGGTTAACCAGCCTTGGTTTGTGGGAGGGGATTTTAATGCCATTTTATCCCCTGATGAAAAGAAAGGAGGTACAATGGGTTTTGTTAATTCAATGATTGATTTCCAAGGATTTGTAGCTGTGGCCGGGCTTATGGATGCTGGGTATTCTGGCAATCCATTCACCTGGTCTAATAATCAAGCTGGGACTAGGAATATGAAAGCCAGGCTGGATAGGATTCTCTTCAATGACTGTTGGGTTGATAAATTTCCTGTGGTTGCTGTTAAACATTTGCTGAGAGAACCATCTGATCACTCACCGTTGATGCTTTACTGTCCTCAATTCAAAGGTGGGCCTAGTAGATTTGTCTTTCAACATATGTGGTTAGAGGATGATAATTTTATCCCCATGGTGCAGACTACTTGGAATTCTATTCCTACTATTCATCATAATGCCTTTTACAATCTTCAAAACAAACTCAAGGCTCTCAAACCTGTCATTAAACAATGGAACAAAGACAGGTTTGGCATAATTTTTGACAAAAAATGCAGAGCTGAGGAGAAATGCTTATTGGCTGAGTCTATATTTGATGGTGATCCTAATGAAGGCAATAGAGTTACGTTGCAGGTTGCCCAAGCTGAATTAAGGAGATGCTTGCATCTTGAAGAAATTTTCTGGGGGCAAAAGGCTAGAATTAACTGGATGAAGATGGGAGATCGTAACAGTAAGTTCTATCATATGTATGTCACCCAAAGAAGAGCTAGGATGGCCATTCACAGAATCAAGTTAGACAATGGGGAATGGTGTGAGGATGAAGATGTGATTAAGGTCAAGGCTGTTGAATTTTTCCAGCAACAATTTATGTAAGGCCCGTGCCTTAATGGATCCTTGATGGTTTTTGTTCTATTATTTGTTCTGGAATTGCCTGTTATTTTCTTGGATTTTTTAGGAATTTGTCTGGTATTTTTCCAGATTTATTTGGAGTTATTTGAGGGTTATTAGAATTAATGAGATTTTAATGTATATAATGATTATATTATATATATTTTAAATTCTTTTTTTTCTTTTAATCCCTCTCTCACCCTCTTTCTCCCCGTCGATCTCTCATTCCCACCCTCTCTCTTTCTCTCCTCCGTGCGATCGCCCCTCTCTCCTCTCTAGGGAACGCGGGCGAGATGAGGTCGGATTGAGACAAGGTTGGCGCCGTTGGATTCATAGCGTCGAGAGGAGCGCGTAGGTGTCCACTTCGGCATGGTTCGGTGATCGTGGGAGCGAGGTGGAGCGTGGAGGCTTCGTAGCTCTTCCTCCTTGCATGCGGTCTTTTCTTCGGTTTCGGCTTGCGAGAGGTAGGGGGATGGAATCTCGATATCGCTAGGATCGTTTTCCCTTAGCTCGTTTGTTGATTAGCGTCCCGTAGCATGCATGATGCCCATGTTTCCATATTTGGGGTTTTAGCTTAAATCCTTCAGTCTAATGCGTTTTAGGCCTTGCATGTGCTAGATTTAGTTGTTAAACTGTTGTATAAACTGTATGGTTTGGCAGGATATCAGGTTTTTCGACGATACCCGGCGATTTCTGTCATCCGGGAGGGCTTCGGTTTACAAACCGTACCCGCCCGTAACCCAGGTGAAGTGACGGTCCTGCCAGGAACCGTCACTTGCCTGACGGTCCATAGTGGACGCGTCGCTTCCAAATAACGGCCCATCGGGGGTGCATCATTTGGAGAGTAACGGTGGGAATCCCATCCGTTACTCGCTCGTTGTTTTCAGTTAGCTAGGTGAGGCGGTGAGTCCGGCGGTCTATTGGCCGACCGTCGTTCACTTCCGACGCGCTTAGACCGGAGCGTCGCTTCGCCTGCTGTCGTTTTCGACGCTGTTAGTTGATTTGGTGGCCTCGGGTGGATATAACGGCGGTGACCCACCGCGTTGCTTGGAAGTAACGCATAGGGCCCCTACCGTTACATTCCCTCTTGCACCTTTGAGCTGGAACTCAGGTGGAAGTAACGGATGGAGACCAACGCGTCATTCTTGGTGTAACGCGCCAGTCCCCGACTGTCACTTTCAAGTAGCGCGTGGGTATTAGACCGCCGCTTCCCTGATGGTTTTAATATGTTGCCAGCCCATTTGTATGCGTTCCTTTTTATACTTATGTCATATTCGTATTGTTTTAATGTATAGTGGCGTGTTTTATTACCGTTAGAGTAGCCTTTCTTTCCACACAATGGAGCCACTATTGTTGCCCTGAGGTCTGTTGAGTGTCGACCCGCTTGAGGATAGCGGAGGGGTGTGTTTCCCATGCAAGGTTTATAAGCTAGTTCTGTGGGCTCCCAGCCAATGGTAGCGTCCTACCAAGGGGGAAAACTAGCTAGAGGGCCTGGCTCAGGCTAGAGTCAGTGTGTGCACACGTGGTCGGAGACTGTGGACTGACACCGACGGGTGCCACTCCGACTAGTCACTTGGTTTGGTACTGCTTACGCGCTTAGCTTGTCGCTTCGTCGACTGCGAGTGCTTGAGATGCAGTGTAAGTCGTCAATGGACGCTTCTGGTTTCTGCTCCAGTGGTTGTCCTTCCTTGTTGCTTGGATTAGTTAAGACTTATTCTATTTGGTAGCTTTAATTTTAATCGCTTGCATTTAGTTAACTGTGGCATACTTTGGCTGTTATACCTGTTTAGTTAGAGTTTACAGCTTTACTTGAGTAGTTATTCATGCCATTGCCTGTTAGCGTATTTAAATGCATGCTATACTTGCCTTATTTATGCATGTATGTTCGTTTAGTGCGAGGTAGGGATCCGCGTGACCCCTACTGAGTCTGGCTGTGACTCACCCTTCTCCTTTCAGGTGAGCCGCGCCCGTCATCTCCCGGTGCTTTGTGAGCCGTTTCGGAGACCGTGCTTAGCTGCTAGCTTTAGTCGAGGCGCCTTTTGAGGCTTCGTTTGTACTTTTGCCGGGGTATGCCCCGTGTAGTTGTACCTTGTGGACTAGTACTCTTGTTTCTCTGGACTAGTATATATATATCACTCCGTTTATTTTGAATTGCTTCCGCACTTGTATTAATTTTAAACGCTTATTGCTATCTGCGCGTTCCGAATTCCAATTCGTTATGCATACCCCTCAGCACTTTCTACTAACCCTTCAGGGGCCTCATCAGTCTCTTGGGTGGCTTCCCCAGTTCTTGGTATCGGTGTGTCGATGTTATCGGTATATCGGTATCCTGAACTCTGGGTCGTTACAGTTGGTATCAGAGCGTTGTTTGAGGAATTGTATAAGGAATTGAAATTTGTGCTTTGTCCAGAGCTAGTCCTGTTGTCGTCTATTGCTGGCACAGGATGTTTTCCGTATGATTGATTAATTGCGATTGATTTGTGTTTTGGCAGTGTAATTATGCCTCCCCGTCGAGGAAGACCCCCTCGAGCTCCTCGTGTTCCTCGAGATGCGCCCAGGGAAGATAGTGGTTCTACACCTCCTCCTGCAGTTCCTGCTGTTCCAGTTGTTCCTCCTCCAGCGCCGATTGTTGCTCCTCCTGTTGAAGCGCCTGGCAGTCGAGGCAAGGCATTGAAAGAATTTCTTATGTTCAATCTGCCTGCTTTCGATGGTCAAGCTGATCCAGAGGTGGCAAGGCAATGGTTGGATGCGATCGAGCGTGTGTTCGTATCGATGGAGTGTGCTGAAGATGAAAAAGTTATGCTTGCTACTTTTCAACTCGAGGGTACATCCATCACGTGGTGGAAAGCCGAGTGGTAGATTGCCTTCCGTTCAAGACCTCTTCGGCAGATCACTTGGGCAGAGTTTGTTGCTGCTTTCGAGCGTGCCTATACTCCCGCCTGTCTTCAAATAGACAAGATGTATCAATTCATGGAGCTGACTCAGGGCGGTATGACTGTGCTTCAGTACCGGAATAGGTTTATGGAATTGGGTCAGTATGCACCTCATGTGTTGGCTAGTGAAGCTTTGAAGACTCAACAATTTTTGCGAGGTTTGAGGCCCGAATTGAAGATGCCTCTTATCGCCAGTCGTGTTGCGGATCTTGATAGTGCGTGCCAGACAGCAGTGGCTTTAGAGCTGGAGATGACGAGACCTGGTGGATATCCTTAGGCAAGGTCAGTGCAGTCGGTAGCTCAGTCGCAGCAGACTTACCGACCGCCAGTGCCAGGTATTCCCTCGGTCCAGTCAGAGATTTCTAGTGCTTCCTCTCCTTCCAAGCCCAAGTTCAAGCGGTTCAAGAAGAAGAAGAAGTTTTTCCAACAGCCGTCCGGTACAGATTCTGTTCAGCAGCCGACAACACCTTCTTCTCAGACTTGGCAGAGCTCAGCTGTCAGTCAGCCATGGACGTGTAGGAGATGCGGTGGTCATCACAAGGGCCAGCAGTGTTCTCTTCCTGTTGTTTGCTTTAGGTGTGATCAGCCGGGTCATATGGTTCGTGATTGCCCGCTGAGGCCGAAACAATTACAAGTTCCTCAGTTTTCTCAACCTCAGCAGCCGCAATTCAGACCTCCGACTGCACCTCAAGCTCAGCAATTTTTCTCTCAAGCGTCGGTGTCTTCTCAGCAATCTTCAGCTGGTTCTAAGAAGCAGAAAGGCAAGGTTTCTCATTTGACTAGAGCTGATGCTGTTGCGTCCCATCTTGTGGAAGGTACGATTATGCTTTATGGTCATTCAGCTCGTGTCTTATTTGATTCTGATGCTTCTCACTCTTTTATTTCTGAGGATTTCATGGCCTGTATTGAGGAACCGACTTCCGAGGTATCTTGTGAGATGTTTGTTGAATTGCCTTATGGAGATTTCATGGTTACACCTTTGTGCCTGGAAGAATCTCCTGTGATGATTGATAATCACCAGTTACCGGCGAGATTGTATGCGTTGCAGCTGGCAGATTATGATGTTATTCTGGGAATGGATTGGTTGAAGCATTATGGAGCTGTGGTTGACTGCAGATCGAAGAAAGTCTATTTTCAGCCACAGGGAAAATCAGCCTTTTATTTTCAAGGTATTCGATCCCGATCTTCTCGTATGATTATTTCTGCTATTCGAGCCTATAGGTCGCTTAGCGCAGGCTGCCAGGGATTCCTTGCTTCAGTGGTTATTGTTGAAAAATCACGACGGGATGTTTGTGATATTCCGGTTGTCTGTGAGTTCCCTGATGTGTTTCCTGACGAGTTTCCAGGCTTGCCCCCAGAGCGAGAGATAGAGATGGTGATTGAACTGATTCCAGGTACCGGCCCCTTAGCAAAGCCGCCGTATCGAATGGCCCCAGCTGAATTGAAAGTACTGCGAGCACAGCTACTAGAGTTACTGGAAAAAGGTTATATTCGTCCCAGTTTTTCTCCGTGGAGTGCCCCAGTGCTGTTTGTGAAAAAGAAGGATGGAAGCCTGAGACTTTGTATTGATTACAGGCAGTTGAATCAGGTGACTATCAAGAATAAGTATCCGCTTCCCAGGATTGATGATTTGTTTGACCAGTTACAGTATGCTACTGTCTTTTCACGGATTGATCTCAGATCTGGCTACTTTCAGTTACGGATCCGGGAATCTGATGTGGAGAAGACTGCGTTCAGCACTCGTTATGGTCATTTTGAATTTTTAGTCATGCCGTTTGGGTTGACTAATGCCCCAGCAACTTTCATGGACCTGATGCAGCGTATCTTTCGTCCATTTCTTGATCAATTCGTGGTGATCTTTGTTGATGATATTTTGATCTACTCTGCTTCTGATGAAGATCATGTGCAACATTTGAGGATCGTTCTGCAGACTCTAAGAGATCACGAGCTTTATGCGAAGTTTAGTAAATGTGAATTCTGGCTTCGGGAAATTCATTTTCTTGGTCATGTGATTTCTGGTGATGGAGTGGCAGTGGACCCTGCAAAGATCGATGCTATTTTGAGTTGGCAGAGACCGAGAACTGTAACAGAGATTCGAAGTTTTCTAGGTTTGGCTGGGTATTACCGCAGATTCATTCAAGACTTTGCGAAAATTGCAGCCCCGATGACTAGATTGACTCATAAAGATGTGTCCTTTGTCTGGTCGGATCAGTGTGAGGCTAGCTTTGTTGAATTGAAAAGGCTATTGACTTCTTCTCCTGTATTGACTTTGCCTTCCGGCTCGGGTGGATTTATGGTCTGTACAGATGCTTCTCGAGTAGGTTTGGGTGCATTGCTAATGCAACATGGTAAGGTTATTGCATATGCATCCCGGCAGTTGAAACAACATGAAGGAAATTATCCCACGCATGATCTAGAGCTAGCTGCAGTTATTTTTGCCTTAAAGATCTGAAGACATTATCTGTATGGTGAGAAATTTCAGATTTTCACCGATCATCAGAGTTTACAGTATATTTTCTCCCAGAAAGATCTGAATCTCAGGCAGAGGCGATGGATGGAATTCATGAAAGATTATGACTTTACACTCTCCTATCAGCCTGGTAAAATGAATGTTGTGGCTGATGCTCTGAGCAGGAAAGTGCAGGTCAGTCATTTGTTGCTTCATGAATGGAAATTGTGGGAACAGCTTCCAAGTGAGGCATTCAGTGCGGAGTTTCCTGCTGATCCGAAGATGGCAGTTTATGCTAGCTTAGTTTTGGGTTCAGCTTTATATCATCAGATTAAAGATGCCCAGCAGGCTGATTCTGATTTGGCTCGTGTTATATCAAGCTATGATATGGATTTTGATGACGAGCTGGTTGTAAGTTTCCAGGGCAGATGGTATGTTCCCGCTGATGATGAATTAAGACTTGAGATTCTGAGTGAGGCCCATGGTTCTCGTTTTGCCATTCATCCGGGTGTCACCAAGATGTATCAGAATTTGAAGAAGCAGTTCTGGTGGCCAGGTATGAAGAAAGACGTGGCTGTGTTTGTTTCTAAGTGCTTGACTTGTCAGTTAGTTAAAGCCGAACATCAAAAGCCAGGTGGTTTGCTTCAGCCGTTAGAGATTCCGATGTGGAAATGGGACCATGTTACTACAAATTTTGTGGTGGGTTTGCCTCGGACTTCTCAGGGTTTTGATGGCATCTGGTTGTTAGTCGACAGATTGACTAAAACTACCAGATTGTTGTCGATTAAGGTTTCTTGGAATGTGCAGAGAATGGCCGAGCTGTATGTGCAGAAGATCGTGCCACTGCATGGAATTCCTGTTTCACTTGTGTCAGATCGTGGCCCACATTTTACCTCCGACTTCTGGCGTAGTTTCCAAAAAGCTTTGGGCACTGAGTTAGCTTTCAGTTCAGCGTATCACCCTCAGTCAGATGGACAGTCAGAAAGGACTATTCAGACTTTGGAGGACATGCTGAGATTGTGTTGCCTTGATTGGCAGGGTTCGTGGAGTCAGCATTTGCCACTTGGTGAATTTGCTTATAATAACAGTTTTCACTCCAGTATTGGAATGGCTCCTTATGAAGCACTTTATGGTCGTCCTTGTCGAACTTCTCTGAACTGGTTTGATGTTGGGGACAGATTGTTGACATGACCTGACATGGTGTAGCAATGTTCTGATGTGGTTTGTCTGATCAGGCAGAGATTGTTGACGGCTCAGAGTCGACAGAAAAGCTACGTAGATCAGCGCAGACGTCCACTACAATTTGAACCTGGAGATATGGTGTTTGTTAAAATGTCTCCGATGAAGGGTGTTTCCAGATTTGGGAAGCGTGGAAAGCTTAGTCCGCGGTATGTTGGCCCTTTTCCGATTATTGAAACTATTGGTCAGGTGGATTATCGTTTGCAACTTCCTGCGGCTATGCAAGCTGTTCACGATGTGTTCCACGTGTCTCAATTGAGGAAATATGTGCCGGATGCTTCTCACGTTCTTGATGATTCAGTGTGGCCTGAGGTGACTGCTGATTTGTCCACGCCAGAATTTCCTATCAGAATTGAAGACCGTCGCGAGTAGCGGTTGAGAAATAAGGTTATTCCTCTGGTAAGGGTTGCTTGGCAGCGTCACTCTGGTAATGAGTCTACTTGGGAGCGTGAAGATGAGTTGCGTCAGCTTTTTCCCTTTTTATTCCAGTGAGGTATAAGTCCTTTCTCAGTTTCCTCCTTTTCGGTTGTTGTAAATTTCATGGGCGAAATTTCTGTAAGGAGGGAGGGACTGTAAGGCCCGTGCCTTAATGGATCCTTGATGGTTTTTGTTCTATTATTTGTTCTGGAATTGCCGGTTATTTTCCTAGATTTTTTAGGAATTTGTCTGGTATTTTTCCAGATTTATTTGGAGTTATTTGAGGGTTATTAGAATTAATGATATTTTAATGTATATAATGATTATATTATATATATTTTAATTTCTTTTTTTTCTTTTAATCCCTCTCTCACCCTCTTTCTCCCCGTCGATCTCTCATTCCCACCCTCTCTCTTTCTCTCCTCCGTGCGATCGCCCCTCTCTCCTCTCTAGGGAACGCGGGTGAGACGAGGTCGGATTGAGACAAGGTTGGCGCCGTTGGATTCCTCGCGTCGAGAGGAGCGCGTAGGTGTCCACTTCGGCATGGTTCGGTGATCGTGGGAGCGAGGTGGAGCGTGGAGGCTTCGTAGCTCTTCCTCCTTGCATGAGGTCTTTTCTTCGGTTTCGGCTTGCGAGAGGTAGGGGGATGGAATCTCGATCTCGCTAGGATCATTTTCCCTTAGCTCGTTTGTTGATTAGCGCCCCGTAGCATGCATGATGCCCATGTTTCCATATTTGGGGTTTTAGCTTAAATCCTTGAGTCTAATGCGTTTTAGGCCTTGCATGTGCTAGATTTAGTTGTTAAACTGTTGTATAAACTATATGGTTTGGCAGGATATCAGGTTTTTCGACGATACCCGGCGATTTCTGTCATCCGGGAGGGCTTCGGTTTACAAACCGTACCCGCCCGTAACCCAGGTGAAGTGACGGTCCTGCCAGGAACCGTCACTTGCCTGACGGTCCATAGTGGACGCGTCGCTTCCAAATAACGGCCCATCGGGGGTGCGTCATTTGGAGAGTAACGGTGGGAATCCCATCCGTTACTCGCTCGTTGTTTTCAGTTAGCCAGGTGAGGCGGTGAGTCCGGCGGTCTATTGGCCGACCGTCGTTCACTTCCGATGTGCTTAGACCGGAGCGTCGCTTCGCCTGCTGTCGTTTTTGATGCTGTTAGTTGATTTGGTGGCCTCGGGTGGATATAACTGCGGTGACCCACCGCGTTGCTTGGAAGTAACGCATAGGGCCCCTACCGTTACATTCCCTCTTGCACCTTTGAGCTGGAACTCAGGTGGAAGTAACGGATGGAGACCAACGCGTCATTCTTGGTGTAACGCGCCAGTCCCCGACCGTCACTTTCAAGTAGCGCGTGGGTATTAGACCGCCGCTTCCCTGATGGTTTTAATATGTTGCCAGCCCATTTGTTATGCGTTCCTTTTTATACTCATGCCATATTCGTATTGTTTTAATGTATAATGGCGTGTTTTATTACCGTTAGAGTAGCCTTTCTTTCCACGCAATGGAGCCACTGTTGTTGCCCTGAGGTCTGTTGAGTGCCGACCCGCTTGAGGATAGCGGAGGGGTGTGTTTCCCATGCACGGTTTATAAGCTAGTTCCGTGGGCTCCCAGCCAATGGTAGCGTCCTACCAAGGGGGAAAACTAGCTAGAGGGCCTGGCTCAGGCTAGAGTCAGTGTGTGCACACGTGGTCGGAGACTGTGGACTGACACCGACGGGTGCCACTCCGACTGGTCACTTGGTTTGGTACTGCTTACGCGCTTAGCTTGTCGCTTCGTCGACTGCGAGTGCTTGAGACGCAGTGTAAGTCGTCAGTGGACGCTTCTGGTTTCTGCTCCAGTGGTTGTCCTTCCTTGTTGCTTGGATTAGTTAAGACTTATTCTATTTGGTAGCTTTAATTTTAATCGCTTGCATTTAGTTAACTGTGGCATACTTTGGCTGTTATACCTGTTTAGTTAGAGTTTACAGCTTTACTTGAGTAGTTATTCATGCCATTGCCTGTTAGCGTATTTAAATGCATGCTCTACTTGCCTTATTTATGCATGTATGTTCGTTTAGTGCGAGGTAGGGATCCGCGTGACCCCTACTGAGTCTGGCTGTGACTCACCCTTATCCTTTCAAGTGAGCCGCGCCCGTCGTCTCCCGGTGCTTTGTGAGCCGTTTCGGAGACCGTGCTTAGCTGCCAACTTTAGTCGAGGCGCCTTTTGAGGCTTCATTTGTACTTTTGCCGGGGTATGTCCCGTGTAGTTGTACCTTGTGGACTAGTACTCTTGTTTCTCTGGACTAGTATATATATATCACTCCGTTTATTTTGAATTGCTTCCGCACTTGTATTAATTTTAAACGCTTATTGCTATCTGCGCGTTCCGAATTCTAATTCGTTATGCATACCCCTCAGCACTTTCTACTAACCCTTCAGGGGCCTCATCAGCCTCTTGGGTGGCTTCCCCAGTTCTTGGTATCGGTGTGTCGATGTTATCGGTATATCGGTATCCTGAACTCTGGGTCGTTACAATTTACCTCATCGGAGCATGTTATAAAGCCTGCTGTATTAGATCATATCCCCTCTCTGGTCACTGCTGAGGAAAATGAGGCTCTAACCATTGTACCTGATGAAGAAGAAATTAAAAAAGCTGTTCACTGCTTGGGGTCTGACAGTGCCCCAGGTCCTGATGGTTATACTGGCATGTTCTTTATTTCATGTTGGGAATTTATATCAGCTGATGTGATTAGGGCGGTGCAAGGTTTTTTTAGAGGTATGCCTCTACCAAAAGTACCACTTCTTCATGTATCGCTATGATTCCTAAAGTGGCATCACCTACTTCTTTTGCTGAGATGCGGCCTATTAGCCTTTGCAACTTCACTTATAAAATTATTTCTAGAATCATCAGCAATAGGATGGTTAAAATTCTACCTAATATCATATCTGAAAATCAAGGGGCCTTTGTTCAAGGGAGACATATTGTGGACACAATCTCTTTAGCCTCAGAGCTGATGAAGGAGCTAGGGAGGAAGGTAAGGGGTCATAATATTATCCTCAAACTCGACATGGCCAAGGCTTATGACAAATTGGAATGGGATTTTCTGCTTGCAGTAATGAGGAAATTTGGTTTCTCGAACAGATTTTGCTCTCTTATCTCTATGATGCTTTGTAACTGTTGGTTCTCTGTCTTAGTTAATGGTTCACCAACAGGTTATTTTAAATCAACCAGAGGGGTTAGACAGGGAGACCCTCTGGCTCTGGCCCTTTTCATTATTGCAGAAGAGGCTCTCAGTAGGGGTATTACTAGGCTGTTTCTTGATGGTGAAATTCAACCATTTCATGTACCCCGTGGTTGTCCACATGTATCCCTTTTACTTTATGCTGATGATACATTAATATTCAGTAATGGTAAGACAAGGAACCTTAGAAGGCTGTTGGATTTCATCAATGACTATGAGATGTCATCAGGACAGAAGGTGAACAAAGCTAAAAGCAGTTTTATGGTCTCTCAGAAAGTTTCTCATGCTGCCATTAGTAGGATTGCTGACTGCACGGGTTTTCAGTATACAAATGGTATCCAATCGTATCTTGGCATTCCTCTTTTTGAAGGCAGGAAGAGAATATCGTACTACAAATATTTGCTGGAGAAAATTTGCAATAGAATAAATAGTTGGCAGTCCAAATTCCTTTCTCAGGCTGGCCGGAGATGCCTTATCATTTCTGTATTACAATCCATCCCAATTTATACTGCTAGTGCTTCCTGTATTCCAGCTACTATTATCAGCATGATCAACAAGTTATGTGCTAACTTTTTCTGGGCTGGTAAAGATGGAACTAGGCATCATTGGGTGGCATGGTCCAGCATCACCAATCCTTTTGAGGAAGGTGGCCTTGGAATCAAAAGTCTGCGTCACATTCAAATTTCGATGGTCGCTAAGTAAATTTGGACAATTCTCCATGGTTCCTCTCTCTGGTCACAGTATGCCAATTCAAGATATATTAAGGAGCATTTGAGTTCTATTCAGGACCCCTTTCCAAGTGGTGTCCGGAGGGACATATTCAGGCAAGCCAGAAACCTGGTTTTATCCGAAACCCGGTGGATTCCTATGAATGGTAAAACTATTAATGTTTTGAAGGACAATTGGTGTGGTGTAATTTTGGCACCCAACAACTGCCCCATTAATGTTATGCTTGATGAAGCCATGGCTAATCCTAATCACCAGGTATGGTCCTATATTCCTCCTAATGTGGCTCAATATATGGGTAATTTGTAGTTAAAACAGATGTCAGATATTTGTGTTTGGGATGCCAATAATGAAGGTGAATTTACCAATAAAATTGCATATAACTCAGTGAGATATCAAAGGATTAAAAGACCTCCATTAAAGAGGATATGGGGAGAGCATTTCCCTCCTAGGGCCTCTATATTCTGTTGGCGGACTTTAAACCGAGTAGTGCCGGTGGACAGTATTATTGTAAAGGTGGGAATATGCTTACCTTCTAAATGTGTTTGCTGCAAGGACAATAACCAAGAGGAGACTTTGAATCACTTACTTTTGGAGAGTCAAATAGCCAGGCCATTGTGGAATTTTTTCAGGCTACTTTTTGACTCTAGATGCAGATCTAACAGCTCTGTTACGGGTTTTTGTTGGGATATACTATGTTCAGCTGACTGCAAGTCTCCATTTGGTTTTACTGCCACCCTTGTCATGCTGCTCATTCTTTGGGAGACTTGGAAAGCCCGTTGCAGTATAAAATTTGAAGACAAAAGGTGCCCAATCAGAGTTATACAGCAGCATATTTGTAGGCAGACTGAGTATTCCTTGCAACAAGTGATCTTCAGCAAGGCTCCCTCAGATAGTGAGAGACTCATCCTAGATCAGTATAAATTCACCTTCAGGCTGAATGTGAAACCCCCAATGTTAATTAAATGGTCATGTCCTAGTCATGGTTATGCTTTGAATGTTGACGGGGCTGCTAAAGGGAACCCTGGGCAGGCAGGTGGAGGTGGTTGCATCATAGGAAATCATGGTGAATTTGTCTTTGGATTCTCTTATTACTATGGAGTGGCTACCAATATGTTGGCAGAGGCGAGAGCCTTACTTGATGGGCTGAGAGTCCTAGTTAAATGTGGTCTCCCAATTACTGTGATATATTCTGACTCCAAAGTTTTAGTTACTTTGTTACAGTCGAACAACAAACCACCTTGGAGGATACGAAAATGGTGGGATGAGATTAGGCATACCATCATTAATAATAACTGGTCTCTTCAGCATATATATAGAGAGGGGAACTCTATTGCTGATGCTTTGGCATCCCAAGCATGTTATACCCGGATTAACAAGAACTATAGAAGTTGGCATGACCTTCCTCATAGAGTGCGTGGTCTTGCTACTGTTGATGTTGCTGGCCTTCCTAGCTGGAGGAGGTAAAATGAACAAAGCCCAGACATTGAATGCTCTGACTTCACAATGTATAGACTTCAACAGCAATTGGGCGTGCAGTGCATGGATTCACAGTGTACATACTTTAGCAGCAACAGGGCATGTAGTGCATGGATTCACAATGTACATACTTTATAATGTACAGACTTTACCGTGTACAGACTTCAGCAGCAAAAGAGAGTGTTTCTCAATGTACAGACTTCAGAAGTGAATGGGCATGCAGTGGATAGACTTCACAAAGCCTAGACATTGAATGTACAGACTTCGGCATCTATTCTCAAAATGTATAGACTTCTCAAATTACAATGTACAGACTTCACGATGGGCATGCAGTGGATAGACTTCACAAAGCCTAGACTTTGAATGTACAAACTTCAGCAGTAATTCTCAAAATGTACAGACTTCTCAAATTACAATGTACAGACTTCACGATGTATAGACTTCAGCAGCAACAGGGAATGCAATGCATGGATTCATAATGTTCAGACTTCACAACGTGCAGACTTTACAATGTTCAGACTTCAACAGCGAAGGACTATAGAAGTTAGCATGACCTCCCTCGTAGAGTGCGTGGTCTTGCTACTGTTGATGCTGCTGGCATTCATAGCTGGAGGGGGTATAATGAACAAAGCCCAGACATTGAATGCTCTGACTTCACAATGTATAGACTTCAACAGCAATAGGGCGTGCAGTGCATGGATTCATAGTGTACAGACTTTAGCAGCAGCAGGGCATGCAGTGCATGGATTCACAATGTATAGACTTTATAATGTACAGACTTTACAGTGTACAGACTTCAACAGTGAAAGGGAGTGTTTCTCAATGTACAGACTTCAGAAGTGAATGGGCATGCAGTGGATAGACTTCACAAAGCCTAGACATTGAATGTACAGACTTCAGCAGCTATTCTCAAAATGTACAGACTTCTCAAATTACAATGTACAGACTTCACGATGGGCATGCAGTGGATAGACTTCGCAAAGCCTAGACATTGAATGTACAGACTTCAGCAGCAATTCTCAAATTGTACAGACTTCTCAAATTACAATGTACAGACTTCACGATGTTCAGATTCCACAATGTATAGACTTCAGCAGCAACAGGGAATGCAACGCATGGATTCACAATGTTCAAACTTCATAACGTACAGACTTTACAATGTTCAGACTTCAGCAGCGAAGGGGGATGCTTCACAATGTACAGACTTCAGAAGCGAATGGGCGTGCAGTGGTTGGACTTCACAACGTACAGACTTCACAAAGTCTAGACATTGAAGGTATAGACTTCAGCAGCAATTCACACAATGTACAGACTTCTTAAAGAGACTTTAACAGAGAATGGGCGTTAAATTCTTCACAACGAACAGACTTTACAAAGTCTAGACATTGAAGGTACAGACCTCATCAGCAATTCTCACACAGATTTCACAAAGTCTAGATATTGAAGGTATAGACTTCAGCAGCAATTCTCACAATGTATAGACTTCTCAAAGAGACTTTAACAGCGAATGGGCGTGCTTCACAATGTACAGACATTGAAAGCGTCGAGCTATAGAGGACTGTACAGCGATCTTTACATTTCATATTCCCTTGTACTTTTAGAGGCTTGGCCTCTTATGTTTTTGTTCATATTTGAAAAATCAATAAAATAAAGCATCAAGTGGTGATTTGGTGGAGTGAGAACATTCCCTTCCTCTGGAATGGGGGTGCACTCTCCCTTCTTCCTGCTTGATGACTTGGATTTATATAAAAAAAATGAAGATACCTACTGGGCATGTATGCTCATTCCCTACTTTTCCAATCTTTTTCACAAAATTCTAGCGGTCGGATTCAGACTATTCAAGCGATGGATCCGAGAGTGATTAAAGAAGGAGCGAAGCCTTAGATTGTCATTAGTTGATAGTCAAGAGTCGCTATGTAAATTTTCATTTTATTGAGACTAGTTAGTCAAAGAGTCAAGAGTCAACCTTATGTACTTTTGATTATTATTTAAATAAGCAAAGATTTGTCCATATATTGTGCATTCATTTTATATGTGAGAATGTGTTAGCGCTCTGATTATATTGCTTGCTTGAGGCGTACTAGACGACTGTTCACGTTCTCGATTATTTCCGCTGCATAATCTCGGGGCGTGACATGATCTATCATGGTTACGCGATCTATTGCGGTTCCGTGTTCAGGAAGATAGAGATGAACGCGGTCTCTGGTTATGCCGCGTTTAGAATAGACTGAACAGAATCATGTCCTAGACAGGGAACATGTTTTCAAAGGCTGGTTGAATCACATCTTAAATAGTAAGACAAGATTCAGAACTGTAACAACTTGGGTTTTCTGAGCAGGAATCTGTGGGTTTCAAAGTGTTTTCGGGGTCCCCGAATCATGTTTTATAATTAAATAGGAGTTTTTGGATATCGGGCCTTCAGATCCCAAAATTTTGAGAAATATTATGTGTCCAGGCTCTGAGACATTGCAGGCGAGTTGTGCATTGTCCGAGGATCGTAGGGGTTATTTTTCCACATTTTTCTATTTTTTGAATTTAAAAAAAGTAATTTCTATTTAAACCCCTTAACCCCCTCTTTCCCTCATTCTCACGTTCTCCCTCTTTCACCCTTGTTTCTCCCTTTCTCACCACCCCTTTCTTTGGGCGGCCAATGGAGGATGGTGTGGGTGAGGCGGCGGGCTACACGGGACCATGAGCAGCCAAGATGGAGTGAGGAACAAGGTGGTGGCACGTCGGAGCTCGTTCCCAGGTTTGCGAGCTCGGCGTTGGTTCGAGGGGCAATTTCTCATGGAATCAACATTCTCGACGTGGGATTTCATCGTGAGAGGTAGGGGGGTGGATCCCTACCCTGTACATTTTATTTTCCCATGATTTGTAGGTCGAGGCGAGGCCGAGAGTGGATTTTCATTCATGCCAGGGTGGTTTTCCATGTTTAGGGTGAGTGACAATTTCTGCCGGATCGAGTGGCATTTCCCCATTTATTTGCATGCTTTTAGGGGTTTGGGAGCCTGGGCAAGGTCCTTGATGTTTTCCCCCTCGATCGGGGTCGAGTGGGGGGTAGATTAGAACCCGTCAGATGGGGTTACGTAAGGAGAATGCTTGAATCAGTCAACTGATAGGGCAAATTGGTCGACCGATCTTGGTTCGCCATGGAATGGGCGACCGTCCTAGAATGGTCGACCGACGCAGGCACCGGTCGACCGACCCAATGGGTTGGCCGACCGACCTATCAGCATTAGGTTGACCAACCCAAGGGTCTGGTCGACAAAAATGCAACTTTGTTTGCCCTTTTGGCTGTCAGTCAACACGGTTGAGACCGACCTATCGACCTTTTGCCCCGAGGATGTCCCAGGCAACCCTGTAGGGACCGAGTTCATGTTTTTGGGCATCCAGGGAGGTCATAATACCTCATATACCATGCTAGATAGATTTGAGGGTCCAAGCGACCCCTTGTGTTTCAGGCTTCTACATTGTGCTATTTTCGCATCACCATGCGCCCGAGTTAGTGCAGAGGGCAATCCCTGCATAGTGTTGGTTTCTCCGGGAAGCGGTTTTCTATATGGGCCATGAGTATGGCCAATGACCGTGAGTTTTGTGACCCAGCCAGGGGTACTGGGGGATTTTTAGTCTCCCTTAGAGAGGGAATGAACCCGGTGGTTATGAGCCGCCTCGTAAGTCCATTTGATCATGGTTTCTAGCTCTTGGCTTCGGGTGATTTGACGGCGTGGAGCTGTAATGTGCAGCGGCCTTGGGATGAGTCGCGTGACTCGACGGCCGATGGTTTAGCTAGTCTAGTTAGCAGTTTTGAGTTAGTGGCATCGAGCTGCCTTGTGTTTCTCGATACCTACGGCGAGTTTTCACATCCAGTGACCACCTACTAGTCGTAGCTTTCTTTACGACACGCAGGTGTCGACCTACTCAGGAGTGGTAGAGTGGCTTTCCCAGTTGAGATGGTTTTAGGCTGGTTTCCGTAGAGCTCCCCACTATGGCTGTCTAACTTCAGGCTGGGGAGAAAATCAGCTAGAGGGCCTGACGTAGCGCAGTCAATCAGTGTGTGCACACGTGATCGAGGGCAGATGGACACGTGCTGACGAGTACGACCCTGACTAGACCCTGTCCTAAGTTACTTGAGTTATGGTGTCACAGTTACCGCCTCTTAGGCCTGTGGGGTGACACCTGAGGCGCGAACTAAGTCATCAGTGGACGCATCCGGCATTGCTTCTAGTGGGCAGGTACTCCTGTCATGCGAGACATGACTCTCCTTACTCAAGGTTTTGGTTTCTCGATTTTGAAGTCATGGTTTCTCAGATGACTTCCGAATGATCGTCCCGACATCGAAGTCATGGGTTTTTCGACAGGGCCATCGAGGTCTCACCCGTAGATAGTGTAGGGTTCATGATAGTGAGGTCGTGACTATACCCTTAGACCGCGTAGTCTTGGTTTTCCCTTCGTCAGTGAGGGTGGGCCTTCACGATAGAGGTGTCGTGGTTTCCCCTTTTTAGTAGCGTCACAAAGTTGTGCCGGGGGTCCGAAATTCCCGTATGTGAGATCAGGGTTTACTTTCCATTATGAATAAGAGTAGCTTAGAGAACCGTGTTTCGACCGCCTCCTGTTGTTATCACTATTGTAGTTATTATTGTTATTATTGCTGTTGTTCACTGCCATTTTTTGTGGTGGGGGAACTGCATGATCCCTATTGAGCCAGTGATATGAAGCTCACCCCCTTACTTTTCAAGTGTTATAGTTCCTCCTCGAGGTCCAGAGGTGCAGCGCGGAGGTTCTTAGTTTCCAGCTTTCCATAGTCGGGACGTGTTTGGTGATTTGGGTACTCTCCTTCCCCTATTGGCAGTTGTGGATCGTGATAAATCCACACATGTGGAACAAACCACTCATGTGAGATATGTAAAAGGGTGGAGATGACAATAAGAACAAAAGAAAGCACGTGGTGCTAGAAGGAGTGTGATCGCCAGAGGGGTTACCTCAATAATAAAACAAATGATCGTGAATACCTGGTGATAATTGGGATGCGGGATGGATTGTGAATTCCTTCCTCCTCCTTCAATCGGCCGGCCAATGAAGGGGGTTTTCCTTGTTGATTACCTTGCACAAAGACAAAACAAACAAGCAAAAGGAAGTGGATCAGCCGAGTGAATGTAGTATCAATCCCAATAAACCATATGATGAAAAAGAAACATGACATGCGCACCTTTTTTTTTGTTTGTTTTAAAACCCCTAAAGAACTAGGGAGAGGAGAAATATGATACTAAACTAATGCAAGAAAAGAAAACAGTGGATGATAACCGATGGAAAACGTAAATAGATAAAGCAAAAGACCCCTGCTGTCCCTGACGACAGTAGAGGGGAACTGAGGCTGATTCCGCCGGGAGGATGAAGAGGAAGCAGAGAGCTCTTCTAAAAGATCGTACAGGAAGAAGATGAAGAGAGCCTCTGTGCGCCTGTGTGTTCTCTGCTCTCTGCCTCTTGCTGCTAACCTCGCGCGAGGTCGATCAAGACATCCCTATATAGGGTTCCAGATCCAAGATAACCTCAAATTTGGGAAGATAAGAACGGGTAATGATCAAAAGAAGGCAGGACTCTAGTTCCAATCGAGCAAGGAGACTATGAAAGGTAGGGAACTCCTCAGGAAAGACGAGTTTTAGAAGGACACGAAAAAGGTGAGACACGACCTACCGAAGGGCGTCAATTCAACAATTGACGACCTGCCCAAGGACGTTAAATCAAAACACGACCAGGATCAGGGCGTTACTTCCTGGATTCAATTTTGGTAATAAAACCTTCTTTATTCAAAAATTACAAAAAGACGCCTGAAGCAAAGGCGTTGATTAATAACACGCCCTGAGGAAGGACGCCAATCAATAATTGGAATTTATTTTGAAATCGGATAATACCCGGAATTGACGCCCTGACATTTGGTCGTCCTTTCTTTTGAACACGCCCTAGGTAAGGTCGCTTTTAAAATAACGTCCCTCGTCAGGTCGGGAATCACAAAAATGCAAGAACAAACCAAAAAAACACATAAAAATAGAAAAACTTCATATTTATGAATGTATTGAAGTTCACTTTGGGGCGTCAACATAGTGACATGAGATTTGATCAACATAGCGTCAATTTTGGCGTGTCTACAGCTGCCCCGCCTTGGCGTCTGCTTTACAAGGGAGTGAGACGAAAATGAAGTGAAAGTGCAACCAGCGGAATGAACTGGAATGAACTGATAAGTAGACGCCAAGGTGTGATGTGACATGCCTCAGACACCAAGTATTAGAAATCTTTCCAAGATTCTGAATGAAACAACTCCGAGTGATTCCAAGGAAGCATCGATTTGCTGGATAAAAGAGACTAAACTAAACAAGTAAAATGTGCGCGCGGCAAGATAATGAGACACCATTGGAGAGCGGTTACCAGCCAACGTGGACGTGCTACAACCAAGGTGGATTTGCAGAAAAATAAAGGGAATTGAGATGGAGACCCAGCAAAGGGACATTTTCAAGGAACCAGCCTGAGCGGCTTCAGAGAGAATAAAGTATTCGATTTGGAATGGAATATCTGATGTCAACTCAATCTAGAACGAGTGACTTTCATTATCGCCATAATATGAAGATTTTCAGCATGAAACTCAAAATCCTATATGATGCATGCTGGGCTAAAAGAAAAAGATAAGACAAACTAAAAGATAGAAAATAATCAAGGATAATATTGCCAAGCCATCTAGATTTGGTTAAGAATCCAGATCTACGAGCTGACACTAAGCCGAAGCCTGTTTGTCCGCGCATCAACCCAGAAAGTGGAACCATCGTTCCAGACCTTCAACGACTCAACGGCCTATCCATGTGATCAAGATTCTCCTGGAACTATCACTGTTTTTTATGAAGGGGAACTCAAATTCCAGGTTCATCAGAACCACAAGGTCCTTGATATATTATAATAACGTAGAATACCATATAGTAATAATGCTTACAACATGATGTTACTCCAACAATGATCCGGGCATCTCGAAACCTGCAATCTTCTGCACTTGAAAACTCATTAGTTCTCTCAAAGCAAAGTAAAATATGATCATAAGTGCTTAACCAAAAATAACTCCAATTAAAAGATAGCACTTAAGTTCATAGAGGAACCAAACTTTGAAGCCAATAAAATAACGACTGCGGTGCATGGCGTCAAATTTATAAGAGACGACTGACATCAGGGCGTCTAAAAAAAAACAACACGCCCTTCATCAAGGCGTTGATTGAGGTGAAAGTTCAAGAAAGAGATGCCCCTCAGGAAGGCGCTAAATAAAACACGACCCCAGTAAGGTCATCAATTTCACAATTGACGCCCTAACGAAGGACGTTAAACAACTGGAGTTCGCAACACCCCGCTTCCGACTAAGAATCAAAAAGCTTGATCCCAGTACTAATTGTAATCAATCTTCCAACTTCGAACAGGCATCAAACTCCCCAAACTTCTATAAAAAGGAAGTATCTTCCTCAGATCAATCAAACAGCTCGTCGAATTTCTGCTTCTTCTACTACTTCTGTCTGTTCACAGGTACTACTACTGTTCAAGTTCTTCCTGTATACTGCCGTAACCGTAGAAGATGGAGAGGGCAATCAAGAGATCAAAGATATCCACTCCTAGACTCTCAGAAATCACCGAACATATAAGCAACAAAATTGCATCGAACCAGGTATGTGAATTTGCTTTACGTTCCTTTTTCATCATTCTTACTGTATTACTTCGTTCTGCATTCATCCGCTTCTTTGTCTTTTCCTTTTCTGCCTTCCGCAGGATTATCCAAATATTCCGGGTGCAAGAAGATTCACAAAAGTCAAGTGGTTGCCTCTTCTGCTCTCAAAATTCTCTTCAGACATGAGGGTCTATTTAGCAAGATGGCACCTCTTAGGCCTAATCACTCATGCCAAACACTATGATCAAGTTCACCTTGATTGGGCTGCCATAGGAGCTTTAGTTGAAACATGGCACCCTTCCACTCATACCTTCCTTTTCTCAACTTTTGAAGCCACAATCCTGTTAGAAGAACTAGAGATGCTCTTGGGCCTAACGAAGATGAAGCAAGGAGAAGAGGAAAAGATGGCCATCATGCCAAGACCAATCTCCTCACATGAGCTACTAATAAGTTTAATTCCCAGCCCAAACTTAGTGAACCAAATCAAAGCTACAAAAGGAATCAATCTCTTAAAGCTTGCTTCTTGGGCGTACAAGAGAGCGGATCAAGCTAAAGAAGAAGAAGAGATCGAACGGGTAGCAAAGGCCTTCGTGGTGTGCTTGGTAGGAGCGATCCTATTTCCATCCACGGAGGATTTTCTAGAGGAGACCCAATTAAGCGCCATAGCGAGCCTATGGGAAGGAGAGAGAGCGGGAGCAGCAATTCTAGCTTATCTCTATAGCGGGCTTACCTCGGCGGCAATGGGAAGACCCCTCTATGGATGCATGCTAGCTCTCTCTAGTTGGGTAGATCTCCACTTCAAGTTCGATCCATGTGATGAGGCCCAACAATCCTCAAGAATCTTCTCAAAAAGCCCACTCTCTTACATGACCGGTTCATTAGGAATAAGCAATAGAGTGATGAACCGGATACCTCAAATCAAAAAGAGAGTGGAATGGAGAGCACATCTCAAGGTAATGCCAAAGAATCTTTTTACTTGCGCCCCGGGAATACTCAAGACTCAAGAACTCCGCGCACGATTCTCCCCCGGCACGGACCTTCGACTCATAGGCGCTTCAGAATTCGTTCTGTATAACTCACATCGGTGCCTTCCTCAACTCGGGCTTCCAAGGCAAGTATTTGAAGATCCATCTCATCTCCCTCCGATCAAGACACGGGACCTCGGCAGCAATGAAGATGGAGAAGAGTGCACAACTATCCAAGCTCTGTGGAAAATCAACAAGGCTCATCGTCCTGTGGAAAACTTAGAAGAAGACAGAGAACAGTGGAAATCTTATGTAATAGCTTTAAGAAGCTTGAGACCCAAAATGGCTCATTGAAGCAATGTACTCTTTCTTCCAAATAAATCAATGATAATTTTCTGATTGAGCCAATAACACAGTGCTTCTGATCAAATCTTCCAATAACCTGCGGTTTTGTTGCAAATAACGACTCAGGAAATGTCGAGAATTCACGAAGTGACGCCTCAGCCAACGTCGTCTTCAATAATTGATTTCTCATAACTGACGCCTTCACCAATGGGCGTTAACTAAATAACGTCTTAAGACAAGGCGTTAATTCAATTTATACTCCAAAAGATATTCGTTGAAATTCCAAAATTAACGCCTTCAGTAAAGCCACGTTTCATATAAATAACGCCTCAAGCTTAGTCGTTACTCATAAACAGTAATCATCACTCCCATCCCATCAATCAATCCCCATTGAATGCGTCTGACGACGGTTATCATTCCCCATGCAAACAAAAATAACGCCTTAAGCAATGTCGTCAATCATAAAGAAACGCCCTTGTTTCAGTCGTTAATTCCATAATACACGGCCTTGCTTACGTCGTGAATTCTTTTTGACCGTTCGACTTAACTTTCCCTCCTTTCTTCTTCTTCCTTCGTCCTCTTTCTTCTTTCTGCAACCCTAACCGAACCCAAAACTCCCCTTCTTTCATTCTCTCTTCCCCTCACCCCCTAGCCCTAGCCATGGCCGGTGGACTCAAGTGGCAGAGGGTGGCCGCACCGGAGGTTGTGGACTTGGGTGAGGACGCCCACGAAGAAGACGCCGTCGTGGAGGGAGATCCGCCAGCGGCGGCCGAGGAAGGTCCGGCGGCGATGGCCGACAACGAAGAAGAACACGGCGATGAGGCCGTGGGAAATGAAGAAGACGAAGGTGAAGGAAGAGGAAATGAAGAAGAAGAAGAAGGTGAAGGCGGTGAGGAGGAAGACGGTGACGGTGATCACGAAGACGGTGACGAGCCACCGTCCTCCACGGGAAGAACCCAAACGCCACAAGGTAGGCCCCCAACCCAATTTCCATTTTTCTCAATTTTCTTTTATTTTTACCTCAATTTCCATAGCCCTCGGGCTAGAAGACCTGCAACTCAGAAAGAAGACGCCCTCAGGGGTGTCGTGAATTCAAGAAGAGACGCCCATACCTGGGTCGTGAATTCAAATTATTTCCTGAAAAATAATTAACATCATGAAAACACGCCCTAGAGCATGTCGTCCATTTAAATTATCATTTTTTCATATCAATCATGCTGTTAATTCCGTGCATATTTGTTCAATTATGTATTTTTCCATGATTTATATCGCATGCTATTTTTGATTTTATTTTCACAACCCTGGAAAACAACGCCCCCCATCGGGGCGTCAATTCAACAGATAACGACCATAGGGATGGTCGTCCATTTCATTAATTCCCGAATAAATTATTAAACCCAAAATCCATTTTAACAGAAAACGCCCTACACAGGGGCGTTACTTAATGAAAATACGACCCTGGGACGGGTGTCAATTGAGAATCCTTTTAGGAATTTAGAAATTAACCTCAGAACCACGCCTCCCACCGAGGCGTTTCTTAGATAAACAACGACCTAGGGTAGGTCGTTAATTCAATGCTCTCTTAGAAACCACGCCCTCCTCAGGGGCGCCAATTAAACCAACCACGACCTTGGGATGGTCGTTAATTAAGTCAAACATCAGCATCTCAAACCAAGGCAATTAAGTGAATTTCAACAAGAATAATTGAACAATTAAACCAAAATCTCTTTCTTTATGCGTGCAGGGGTTGATGAAGACACGGATCTCCTGGGTCATGGTCCGAGCAGCATATTACGGCCTCCCCGAGTTCCAGAGAGCCAGGGTAGATGCTATGGGGTTTGGGGCCTTCCTCAGCATAGAGCCAGTCAGACCCGACCTACCACTTATCCAGGTTCTGAGGGAGAGATGGGATAGGACTAGCCGGGCATTCCTGATGCCTTGGGGACATATGGTTCCTACCCTAGAGGATGTAGCTAGGATCACTAGACTTAGGGCAAACGGGGAGGCAGTGAGCGGGATCACTTTACCAGACTATACCGAGGTTGCCCAGAGGCTGCTAGGGCTAGAGATGGTCTACGAGACACCTAGCGAGTGTAGGACTATCTTTCGCACCGACCTGACTACAGTGATGGGCTTAGGGGATGCTAGGCATAGGTCAGGGGAGTCCTTAGAGCAGTTTTCACAGAGGTTGATAGATAGGGCTAGGGCGGTCTACTGCCAGGACCCAGCTGACAGGGAGAGAGCAGACCGGGACTTAAGGAGGGTTCTACTGCTGCTGCTCGGGAGGCTATTGCTGGGGACGAAGGGCGACGTCATCAACTGCCGATTCCTGGGCATTCTCGAGGACTTAGAGGGAGTTGGCAGATACACCTGGGGAGCGGCACTGCTGGCGCACCTACTAGCCGACCTATCCACGGGAACAGGACGGGAGACGACCGTCAGTGGTTTCTCACCTTTTCTTCAGGTATGTATTTCTCTTTTTCTTTTCTTTTCTTTTATTATGCATGCGAATGCCTCACTAATGCTATGCATGGATGTAGGTTTGGAGCCACCTATACATGCCCATGGGGCGTGCTGACCCACGGCCAGTAGGTGAGGGATCTTTTCCTCTAGCACGGCGCTAGGTGCCAGTGGTTTTTGGTGCCCCACTCGGCTACGAGTTGTGGGTGCTACGGAGAGAGTTCCAAGACTTCCCTCCCTCGCTGGTATGAATGATGCATTTTTTATTTGATTTTATTATGATTATGATTATGATGGAATGATGATGACATGCATGTTTCTGGATGCAGGTGCGATGGAGGCCCTACGAGGGTATGACTGACGAGGGCCAGCCATGGGTCATAGCGGGGCGACCTCGCTTTGGGCATGAGCTCTGGGTTCATTGCTTGAGCGAGATTGAGCCGTTACGGCTTAGGCTGGTGATGAGGACCCTGGGCCTACACCAGGAGTGGATAGAGGTCGGGGAGCCACGAGGGATCGGGAAGAAGACGCGCGGTCGCACGAAGGCGATCGACTGGAGAGTACGGTTCGAGGAGCAGTACGCCAACTGGCGGCGAGGCGGGACCCGAGTCACCTCCCATGCGACTGACAGCTCCGAGTACCTCCGACGCTACTGGGAGGTATACGCCGACCGGCCCCAGATGAGGGTCTTAGGGGTATGTATGAATGCCATTATTTCTAAATTGAATGCACATGCTTATGTGACTATCATGTGACTAATATGAAATGGATGCAGGATGCACGGGACATAGCGGCGATGGATGCCCAGGCCCATCTACACGGCCTGGAGGACCAGCTGGCCGCCACACGGGCCGACCTAGAGACCCTGGTGAGTGTTTAAATTATTTCTATATGCAAATGAATTTTTATTGAATTATTGATGATTAACCACTGACGACTTCAATGAGTGCAGCGTGCCCAGCAGGGAGCCGTAGGGAGAGATACGAGAGAGGCCTCTAGCTCGAGGGGACCCAGTGCAGATGTGACTGCACTAGCATAGCAGCTAGCGGGAGCGGTGGCTCGGGCCGAGGCTGCAGAGCGCGACCTCACCTCACGGGTAAATTTCTAAAACTCAAGCCTTTATTCAATTACTGATTATATAATTATGCACTGATAAAATTCATTTTTCAGACTGAGGAGCTCCGAGCCGCTCTTGCTTGCGTCTGCGAGGGACAGCAGGCGATGACTGCCCAGGTGAGTGATTTACTTTCTGTCATGCATTGCTTATTTCATGAATTTGAACTGTGGAACTGATGATTTGTTTACCTATTTGCAGACCAAAAAGTTACAGGCGGCACGTACCCAGGCTGCCCTGGTCGGGACAGAGCTGGCGATCCGCGAGCAGCGGATTACGGAGCTGGAGCGGTCCCTGAGATGACAGGAGGAGTTGCCTCAGAACGTAGCAGAGCTGCGGGTTGCCCTCGAGCTGGAGCGACGAGAGCGTGCTCGAGAGCGAGAGGAGCACCTGGCAGACCGTGCCCGTCACCACGAGCTACAACAGTCAGAGCGTGCCCGGTTCCAGGAGCTACAGCAGTCAGAGCGTGCCCGATACCAGGAGCTGGTGGTAGCACCCGAGCGCGAGCTGGCAGACTCGAGGACGCAGCTGGTCCTTGTTCAGGAGCGGCTACGAGTTGCTGAGGAGTGTCTCCAGCGCGAGCGTGAGCGAGCTCGTGCTGCGGGGTACTCCTTCACTAGCTCCACCTTTGTGGCGGGTTCTTCTCTTCGAGAGAGGAGCGAGGCAGGGGGCCAGGCTCGAGTTCCAGCTTCTTCTCGGGGGCCCATGCCCCCTCCACCAGTGCCTCCTCGGGACGGCGAGGACGAGGTAGAGAGTAGGAGAGAGGAGGGTGGAGGCGAGAGCTGAGAGACTTACTTGTACTCCTCCACCCTCATACCTGTACTCAGATATTTTATGATGTATATATATATGAGATTGGCATATTTGTTACCTGAGCACTTGTGTAGTTGTGTACTTGTGGTTGTGTACTTCGCTTCTTTTCTCGTTCTTCGTGTTTGCTTTTACTTTGCCCTGTACTAGTGGCTGTGGTTCACACTTAAATAAACAGGTTAATTCATCTGTTCGACTTGGCCCCTTGCTCAATAAGCAAGGGGTACCTTTACTTTTGACCTGGATAGCGAGTCAAGGGGCCAAGCCTTTAATCAAATAAGGCAAATGAAATAACCCATAAAGGGAGATGCAACACGCAATCATACGTATGCAAACAATAATCAAGATGCCCTATGCAATAATGCAAGCACACACATGAAGAATAAATCCCATTTCCTCTTTTCTTTTCTTTTATATATATATATTTTTATTATTATTATTTTTTTTTTCAAAAGACGCGCCTTAGATTAGGTCGTTATTCAAATAAAAGACGCCCTAGGTGACGGCGTGAATTTGAAAAATGTTTTTTTTTGGATTTTGAAACGACGACCATACATGTGGGCGTTATTTAAAAAGAGACGACCTGATTAAAGGCGTGAATTCAATAAAAAGTGCCTTAATCAAAGGCGTTAAATTTTTTTTTCTTTTTTTTTCTTTGGGTTGACAAAGCCACCGGGCTCTTAATCCTACCCGGTCACCATTTAAAATTCGTTGGTCTTTCTTGATAAATCAAAAGGGGGGTGACGTGACGATAATTAACTTATACCCGAGATTTCGCATGGTTCAATCTCCTAGGTTGGCCTTGACCATTCTGCCGGTTTACGACTTACCACAAAGAAAATGAAGATATAAGGAAGCCCATAAGAGATTCTGAGAAACTCTAGATAAAACCACTTCCCCTTACCCTATGCCTGTTGGGGTTCGATCTTTGGCATAGGGAAACTTTGTTGCCTTTTGCCCTCATTTATTGCATGCATACGCCCAAGGTTTTCCTTGCGGGGACTTTGCCCTCTTGACATGCTTTTCTTTTCATGATTTGACTTTCACTTTGGCACTGAATTGTATTGCTGAAAAATAAACCTAATTGTACTTGGGCTTTTGTGGCATTTGTTCCCTTTTTGGGCCCTGACTTCCACCTACTAGGGCGGCGGATAGTTTTGGTGGATCTACCCCGAGACTTCCTTTCCTCCCTTATGGGCCGAAGAGAAAAAGAATGGGCATCGTCTTCACCTTTAGTCAGGTTTTTTTGACTTCCCCTCGGATTTTGCACCACTTGAGTTCACGGTTTAAGTGTGTAATGTGTGTGGGTGTCAACCCCCTTTTGAGTTAACAAGACTGATGAATGAATTCTGAATTTTTGACCTTTCAGACCTTGAGCCCTTGTGTGCCATGGCAACCCTTTTCAATGTATATATATATATATATTTTTTGGATTTTGGTTTTTGGAAATATTCCATTTTGTTTTGGATTTTTGAATCAATTTTCATTTTTTTATATATTTTTTAGATTTTTGAATCAAGGGTAGTATTTCTTAAGATACAAACCATTCCAAGGGTGAGTTAACTCTTCTACTTCAGCATTAATCAGTTTATAAGCATTGCCTGGATAAACCTATTTTATGATGAACGGTCCTTCCCAGTTTGGTTGGAGTTTTGAGCGGGGCCCACCGGGTTTTACGAAAATTCTCTTGATCACCATTTCACTAATTTTGAATTTTCCCTTAATTACTTTCTTTTGATAAAAACGTGAGAGCCTATTTTGATAAACGCGCGCATGCTCAGCGGCGACCAGACGCTTCTCATCTAGGAGTTCCAATTGAGCAAGGAGTGAATCACGACGCTCATCGATAGAGAGTTCCTTGTCAAATTGTACTCTCAGAGTGGGAATGAGAATCTCATAAGGGACTACCGCCTCCATTCCATAAGTAAGGGCGAAAGGGGTTTGCCCAGTGGGGGTACGAATGGAAGTACGATAGGCCCAAAGAGCTTCAACTAGCTTGTCTGGCCAATCCGAAAATTTATTAACCTCACACGTCTTTTTAACAATTTTGATCAAAGTTTTATTAGTTGCCTCTGCTTGGCCATTGCCCTGCGGATAATAGGGAGAAGAATGATGGAATGCAATGTTATACCTGTTGCAGAGATCCTTGAGCTCTTGAGAGATGAATTGAGGTCCATTGTCGGTGACGATGGTGCTTGGAATACCGAACCTCGTGATGATGTTCTTCATTATGAACTTGCAGACAGTCGATGCTTTAATCTCCACGTAAGCTTCTGCTTCCGCCCACTTGGTGAAGTACTCCGTTGCCGTAAGGATGAATGACTTTTGTTTGGTCAGGAGGTTTGGATCACCAAGAGGTCCAATGATATCAAAAGCCCACATGGAGAAAGGCCATGGGGAGGACATAGGATGGAGGGAAGAAGCAGGAGAATGAATTTTGTCGGCATGCAGTTGGCACTTAACACACCTTCGAACATAGATAGAACAATCCTCTTCTAGAGTGGGCCAATAGAAACCTAGCCTAAGAATCTTCTTAGCTAACATCTGGCTGTTCACATGACCGCCACACACCCCAGAATGCGCCTCTTCCACAACCTTCCAAGATTCATCATCATCGAGGCATCTCAATAAAACACCTGTGAGCCCTCTCCTATAGAGCACACCTCCAACCAAGACATAACGCTGAGCCACTCTTCTGATTGCCTTCTTTTCTTCCACAGTGGCTTCCTCGGGGTAGGACTGATCATTGCAATACCTGGCAATCTCATAATACCAAGGTTTTTCTTCGTCAGCCAGCTCTTCTTGCCAATCTAATAACATGACCTCTCTGCCTTTAAGAGCTTCCTTCTGCTTGACCTTTTCGAACACTTGATCCCTAATATCGAGGAATGCACGATCCTTAATAGCTGGAGTGTCGCGCTGATGAATCAGAGGAACATGAAAATCACGCTCAGGAGGGAAGACTAAAGCAGAAGCTAAAGAGGCAAGGGCGTCAGCCAAGATGTTCTGGCTACGAGGAACATGGACGAAAATCAATTTGGTGAAGAGCTTGGCATAAGCTGAAGCAAGTTCCTGGTAGGGTTTGAGCTTAGGATTGATAGTGCGGCACTTGACGAGCACCTGGCGCAGAATAAGCTGACTATCACTAACAATTCGCAAGTGAGTGACACCATATTTATGAGCGGTTTGAAGATCGGCCAAAAGAGCTTCATACTCAGCTATATTGTTGGTGACAGGGAAAGTGAGCCGAGCAGCAAATGGGATGGTGACCCCTTCTGGTGTTAAAAGAACCATGCCGATCCCTCTTCCTTGGGAATTTAGAGCTCCATCGAAATGTAATGTCCACATAGGATCCTGGGGTTGATTAATGGACATCAGTTCTTCATCTGGAAACTCCGAATTGACAGGATCAAAGCGGGGAAGAGGGTGATGAGCAAGGTGTTCGGCAATGGCGTAGCCTTTGATAGCTTTCTGTTGAATGTAAGTGATGTCAAATTGGGAGAGGAAGCTTTGCCAGCATGCTAATCGATCAGTGAGGACATATTTTTCAAGAAGGAATTTAATTGGATTCATGCGAGCAATGAGGTGAACCTCGTGAGCTAAGAAATAGTGTTTTAATTTCTGAACTACCCAGACTAAAGCAGTGCAAGTCTTCTCTATGGCTGAGTACCTCTGCTCACAAGGGTTAAGAAGTTTAGACAAATAGTATGCTGCCATTTCCTTCCCTTCTTCATCCACTTGAGCTAGGACAGCACCTACAGAGTCATCCAGGACAGAAACATAGAGAATAAGTGGTTTGCCTGGGATTGGGGGCCTCAGGACAGGAGGATTGGCCAAATAATCCTTCAATCCGTCAAAGGCTGCCTGACACTTATCATCCCAATTAAACTTGACTCTCGGCTTGGTGAGCTCGTAAAACGTCCTGCATCGTTGTGAGTGCTGGGAGACGAAGCGGCGAATAAATTACAACCTCCCGATTAATCCTCGAACTTCCTTCAAATTCTTGGGAGGAGGCATATCTGTGATGGCCTTTACCTTGTTGGGATCAACTTCAATTCCCCTCTTGCTAACAATGAAACCAAGCAGCTTCCCTGAAGAAACACCAAATACACACTTTTTAGGGTTCATCTTCAATTGGTATTCTCGTGATCTTTGCAAGACCTTAGCTAGAACCCCAGGGTGCTCAATCCTTGTCCTCGATTTCACAACCAGGTCATCCACATACACCTCAATAAAAATGTGAATCATATCATGAAAAATCGCCATCATAGCCCTCTGATAGGTAGCTCCAGCATTCTTGAGTCCAAAGGGCATGATGACATAACAATATGTACCCCATGGTGTAGTGAATGATGTTTTCTCCTGATCTTCTTCAGCCAGGCGAATCTGATTGTAACCTGAAAAACCGTCCATGAAAGAGAGAGTCTCAAATCCTGCCGTATTATCAATCAGAACATCGATATGAGGGAGGGGGAAGTCATCTTTAGGACACGCACAGTTGAGATCCCAGAAGTCTATACAAATCCGAACTTTGCCATCTTTCTTCATAACCGGGACGATGTTAGCCACCCAGTTGGGATAGAGGACAACTCTAACAAACCTAGCCTTATGAAGCTTGTCGACCTCTTCTTTCATCTTTAAAGCCATGTTAGGGTGGAAACGTCTCAACCGTTGTTTGATCGGTACAGACCCTGGCTTAAGTGTAAGCCAATGTTCAACGAGCGCAGGGTCTAATCCAGGCATATCCTCATAACTCCACGCAAACGTGTCCTTGTATTCTTGAAGTACCAAAATAAGCGCCTCCTCTTCGGAGGGCGGCAAATTCTTGCTGATGAGGACAATCCTAGGGTCTTCCTCAGTACCCAAATTTACTTCTTTGGTAGGCTCCTCTACAGAGGCTGATGGTTCGTCAAATCTTCTCATGCCACTGGCAAAGGCATCAGCCTCGTCCTCATATTCTTCATGACTTTCATCCCCCTCTTCAATAGGGTCTTCATCATTCATGATCTCGTAGACACCCAAACCCTCATAAGAAACAACAGTAACCTCATATTCCAACTCTGGCAGGATGATCGGATTTTCTACAAATTCAGGAAGAGCTAAACAAGCCTGGCATCTTCTAGCTAACTCCAACAGAAACCTACGTGGAATCTGCTTACCCTTGGATTTCTTATGAAAATCTATCCCATGAATTTTAGAAGAAGAAGAATAGCTAGCTTGATTGAAGGAAGGAGGTGAAAAAGTGGATACAGAAGGTGATACAGATGGAGACCCCTCATCGGAGGGGGAAAAGAGATTTATCAATGAATCTTGAAGGAGTGGCCCCTGGGTCGGGACACACTCGGGAGAAAAAAAGGAGGTCTCCTCAATAGAGATGGAGGATTGGAAAGTTGGATTTTTGGCATTTTTTTTCATTTTTATTTTTATCTTCATTTTTATTTTCTTTTTTTAGAAGAAAGCAATGTGAAGGGAGAATAGCAGGAGGAGTAGAGATTGAAAGTTTGGAGAAAGATTGAATCAGTGATGGCCCGCGCGGGGGCGTAATGGAGAGTCTGGAGAATTGCTCGAGGAGCAAAGGAGGAATGGGGAGAGAAACTTGGATTGAACTTGGAGAGAAATTGATCATAATCGGTGACAGTCTCGGCACGCGACCAAACCAGTGGGAATGTAAGGAAGCAAGAAGAGACGGATGCATGGAAGTGAGGGAAAAGAGGCCGGCCCACAGCCTGTCCACAGTGAAACCTTCTTCAAACGGAATATCTGGCTCCCCAGTGTCTGTGTAATCACTCAGCAACTGTCTCTTGTCTGTAATCACAGCAGGTTTCTCAATCAAATCATGAATGAGCGGCGGCCATTCCGGATCAGTCGGCATAAAGAGGCGGCTCAAGGAAATAGTAATGTCCTGCATATCGAACCACCTGTACCAGTCACATTTCGGATCCTCCATTTTCCTTCTCTTATCAGGCCTTAGAGATTCCAGGGCTTTATAAGTGGCCAGCGGGGCAATATGACGAGCAAACTGTCTAGCATGAACATCCTGACAGTCTAGTATGGAAGTGATTATTGTAGTTTGCTCATTATTCTGAAAGCCACCCGTGACAAAATGTGTCTTTAATGTCCAGGTAAGCGGCTGACGGTCAGTCTTCAAAGTGGATGTCATAACTGCCCACGGTTCATCTTCATTTTTGCCTGGCCCTTTGTAGCCCAAACCACCTCTTGCAATTAATTTCTGAGGATTTACAGGCCTAATCCTGCCTTGACAATTGGCACCCAGACCTTTGCCATTTTGATACCCCATTTTCATTAAAATGTTCCAGCCATGGGTGTTCATCACCGTTTTCTTCTTCTTCCCCTTGGACGGCAGGGGTGTCATAGCAACTGTTGTGATAGTCTCGGATGGCATCGACTGTGGGCGAGGGACCTCCAATACAGATAACAATGGCTTATTGGCAGGCCAAATAGAAGGAACTGATGAAGCCACATGAATATCCTCCTCTGGCAAAATCGGCATACTGGTAACCTTGACAATGGGGCCCTTGTGTGAAAATTTAAGGCATTGGTGATTTGTTGAGGGCACCGCATCGAGTTGCTGGATGTAGGGGCGGCCAAGAATGCCATTAAATGTCGGATCCATGTCCAAAATATGAAAATCAGCTGTGATTGTTGCTGGACCCAAGCTTACTTTTAGTGTTATCATGCCTAGAGGAGGCTTCTTCATGTTATCATATGCAGTGACCGTTATGGTGGACGGCCGAATCAGATTCTCGGGAATGCCGCACATCTTCAAAGTGCTCGGCGGCAAGACATTGATGGATGCCCCAGTGTCCACCAAACACTGTTGTACAGCCACTTTATTGATATCAACTGTGATGCATAGAGCATATTTTCTTGCTGAGATTGGTGCCAGCTCATGCTCATAAAAAGTGATTGCTGGTTGACTGCCAGTAGGTGTTAAGACTGCGGTTATCTGCTCGACCGGAATGTCCTCATTGACCATGACTTTCTGCAGATATTCCTTTAGAGCCATCTGATGAGTAGTCGACCTCTTGATCAGTTCTAGAATTGAAATTCTTGCCGGAGTCCGGTCCAAATGCTTTAACAAGTCGTATTCTGTGCCTGGTATAGACTCCTGTTCTTGTTCCTGTTCTTGCGGCCCCTGCGCGGGCTCTAACCCTCTCTGTGGAAAAATGCGGTGGAACATCTGTCCACTGCGGAGCGGCGCCACGCCTTGACGTGCCTCTGTCGGGGCAAGTGTGGGAGGAGGGTTAGAAGAAGAAGAAGGTGTGTTGGTGTTGATAAGCGGGGGAGGAGTGTTTGAAGAAGGATCCCCCACAGGGGGTGTTGATGAAGAGTTCAATAAAGATGCCCCCGTAGGAGGCGTAGGAGTAGAAAGGGATACCCGAATGTGGGGGGAATTGGTGGGTGGAACGAGGAGAGATCTGGGCATAAAAGGTGGGGTGGCCGATGGTGGAGGGATCCTTGCCGGTGGAGGAGTAGTGGCGGCGGGTGCAACGGGCGTTGGCGACGGGCGGTTAAGGAGTGGCCTAGATGGCAGTGGTGAAGGGTTGGTGGTGGATGGGGTTTGTTGTGGTGTAGGTTGCGGAGGTGGTAAGCGGGTAAGAAGGGGGCGAACTGGCACGGTTGGAAAATAAGTGGGGGTAGGTGGATTAACGGTGCGCAGAAGGGATCGGCTCAATTGGGTGGTAGAAGAAGAAGAAAGGGTGCGCAAGAGGCGCGGAGGTTGGTTTTGATTGTGATTAAATGCCCCGACAGAGGCATTTTCTTCATACCACCCCTGCCCTCTCTCCACCTCAGGGAGAGACGTGATAGGGTTTACGTGCTGGTTTGGCGGGTGCTCCGGCAGTGGATTGTGGACCATCCCCATATCCTGCTGAGGTGCTGGAGCTTGCTGTTGCTGCTATGGAGCTGGTTGCTGTGGTTGATGAGCCTGTTGCTATCGAGGAGGCCTTCTTTCTTTCATAGTGGTAATAAACTGCCTCATCTCATCCCAGTTGATGCCGCCCTGGTCATTTAGATCATAAATATAATCTCTGAAGTGAAAGCAATGATCAAGGTTGTGACCAGGTGCGCGATGGAAAGCGCAGTAACGGGATGTGTCAACGTTAGCGGGCCACGCTGTTCTTTCCCTTGGTAACATGAGCAAGTTGGCGGCCATTAAGGCGTTGAAAATATCCGGGAGACTTTCTGGCGGTGGAGGGTAGTGGGCTCTCTTGGGGCCAAGTGGTGGTCTCCGTTGTTGTTGTTGGCCATAGTTGGTAGGTGGTGGTACCTGGTGGTACTGTTGCGGAGCTGGAGGGTTAGCGTGGGGCGCTTGGTTTTGCGATGGAGCAAAGGAATGTTGGGGTGCGAATTGGTGTTGTGGAGTGGAGTTGAAATGGGGGTTTTGTGGTGGAGGTGGGTTAGGTCGTGGGTTAGATTGATGGTGGGTGTGGCCAACTACACCGACCTGCTCGTTTGCAATTGTGCCCTCGGTCGTGGGCCCGCTGTTGTTGACATTTGTACTTTTCTTAAATAGCCATGGCTTCAGCTCAAACATGCCCATAATGGGCGAATCCTTCATCTGTGTCTGAATATAATGAGCTCTTTCATAGAGCTCTTCCATGGTTGTTAATCTGTTCATGGCCAGTATGTGCCGGAACTGAGGAGTTGCATTGGAAATTATCATCTTAACTTGTTCTTGTTCCGCCAAAGTGTCTTTCAACTTCTCGGCCATTGAACGCCACCTATCAGCAAATATGATGAAGTCCTCCTCGGGCTTCATTTTTTCTGCAACCAGATCTGTGACTGAGAGGGAGGGTCCGACCCGGTCTCTATACTTCTGCAAGAACTTCTTTTGAACAACATCAAAATCGCTGGCATCAGCGGGATCCAACGAATAGAACCACTCAAGGGCTGGCCCCTCTAAAGATCTCCTGAATAAATAGGCCAAAGAGGCCTTGTTGTCTTGTCAGAAAGAGGTCTCGTACATAAAATCCTTCAGATGAATAAAAGGATTGCTAGTGCCATTATATCGCCGAAAATTCGGCATCTCAGATGGTGGCAGATGGAAGACTGGCAGTGTTGGGAGCGAGATTTCCGGGGCATTCTTGGCCGTTGTGACTTTCTTAAGTTGCTCTTCCATGCTAGCCAACTTCTGAAACAATAGAATATTAGTATCAGACTCGACTGGGGCCGGGTTTTGAATGAAAGAATGCGGTATAGGCATCCGTAGAATTCGGGGAGGTTGGAGAGACTGAGGCCTAACCGCTGAGTAGCTCGCCTGTTGGGCCGGCATGGCCGCAACGGGCGTTGGTGGACGGGAAGGAGGTTTGTGCAAGACCGCCTGGTCATTAACAATGTGATGGCCACTCTCGGCCGGAGGGGGATTAGAGGAGGAAGAGGGAACTGACTTCCCCTTCAAAGCGGCCTGAACTGCCTGCCGCTGGGACTCATCTAATTGGGATAGAGCATTAATTAAATCCGTGACATTGAAGGATGGGGAAGGGTTCCCCGAAGTGTTGGAGGGTAAAGTCTGAGAAGAGGGCACAACCTCTTGAGGAGTGGTATCAACCACATGAACCTGAGGGTAATGAGACTGAGGAGGAGGGTAATTTCCCTCATGATAAATGGAATCTTGGAGGGGGACTTCATATTGACCAAAAATATTCTCATCCTCATCATCATAAGAATACCCGTAGCCTGCCATGTTGATGATTTTACCTGAACGGAGTTTCATGTTTAAGTAGGGGGAATGCTTTTATGAAAGGGGTTATCACACAAAAAGCACTCAATCCAAGCAAACTTTAAGCAAATTAATCCAACCAAATTTATGCAATCAAGTTGAGATGAACGTAAAATTTTAGTGTTATGCTTGAGATTAGAGTGGATAACCTAGTTTATCCAAGTGTGACTTCCGGGTCAACTAGGTTCTTTCTCTCTCTTCACCAACGATGGGTTCTCTATACTCCGGGTACTTCAAGGGTACAACCAGCCCGGCGTCCGTGAGGGAATCCACGGGTGCGGGGACTTACGGAGGTCTTGGAAAAGGGATTTCCGGTCCAAAGAGACGGAATGCTCAATGGAGGGTTGTCCCGATCCCAAGAGAGATGTGTGGAATCCTAGTGTAGAGAGAGGAGGTCTCTCAACCAAATGCCACAAAATGCAAGCCAAGATATGCAGATCACACCAATATAGCCAAATAATCAATATAAGAATCAATGCAGCATGAATAAGCAAAGGCAACAGGGTTCTGTAAAATCACAGGAAAGAGACGACCTAGCCACGGTCGCTATCAATAAAAAAGACGACAGTGAGGCTGTCGTGAATCCCTGGGGATCCCACAGGCAATGGAGAAAACGCGCCTTGGTGTGAAGCGCTATATGTGAAAAGGACGCCTTCGTTAGAGGGCGTCAAATCTGGAAACGCGCCTTGATGTGAGGTGCTAATCAATAAAGAGACGCCCTGGGGTAGGGCGTGAATCCACAGACAGCGTAATAAAAGCAGGGGATATGATGAAGCACGCCTTATCAGAAGACGTTAAACATAAATAAGACGCCCTGGATGAAGGCGTTAAATTAAAACGCGCCTCTGGGTGAGGCGTTAATTCAGATCACAAACTAGCTGATCCCGGGAGTGTGCAGTGTGCACTGTGGAGGGTGCCCGTGGGGCACAAAAGGAGGGGTACCGTGGGTACCGAGGGGAAAGGGCACACATGGGTGCCGAAGGGGAAAGGGCACACATGGGTGCCAATAGGAAAGGGCACACGTGGGTGCCAATAGGAGATGGTAATCAAAAGAAAAACAGTGGAAGTCCCACCGTGATCGCCAATTTGTGGATCGTGATAAATCCACACATGTGGAACAAACCACTCATGTGAGATATGTAAAAGGGTGGAGATGACAATAAGAACAAAAGAAAGCACGTGGTGCTAGAAGGAGTGTGATCGCCAGAGGGGTTACCTCAATAATAAAACAAATGATCGCGAATACCTGGTGATAATTGGGATGCGGGATGGATTGTGAATTCCTTCCTCCTCCTTCAATCGGCCGGCCGATGAAGGGGGTTTTCCTTGTTGATTACCTCGCACAAAGACAAAACAAACAAGCAAAAGGAAGTGGATCAGCCGAGTGAATGTAGTATCAATCCCAATAAACCATATGATGAAAAAGAAACATGACATGCGCACCTTTTCGTTTGTTTATTTTAAAACCACTAAAGAACTAGGGAGAGGAGAAATATGATACTAAACTAATGCAAGAAAAGAAAACAGTGGATGATAACCGATGGAAAATGCAAATAGATAAAGCAAAAGACCCCTGCTGTCCCTGACGACAGTAGAGGGGAACTGCAGCTGATTCCGCCGGGAGGATGAAGAGGAAGCAGAGAGCTCTTCTAAAAGATCGTACAAGAAGAAGATGAAGAGAGCCTCTGTGCGCCTGTGTGTTCTCTGCTCTCTGCCTCTTGCTGCTAACCTCGCGTGAGGTCGATCAAGACATCCCTATACAGGGTTCCAGATCCAAGATAACCTCAAATTTGGGAAGATAAGAACGGGTAATGATCAAAAGAAGGCAGGACTCTAGTTCCAATCGAGCAAGGAGACTATGAAAGGTAGGGAACTCCTTAGGAAAGACGAGTTTTAGAAGGACACGAAAAAGGTGAGACACGACCTACCGAAGGGCGTCAATTCAACAATTGACGACCTGCCCAAGGACGTTAAATCAAAACACGACCAGGATCAGGGCGTTACTTCCTGGATTCAATTTTGGTAATAAAACCTTCTTTATTCAAAAATTAAAAAAAGACGCCTGAAGCAAAGGCGTTGATTAATAACACGCCCTGAGGAAGGACGCCAATCAGTAATTGGAATTTATTTTGAAATCTGATAATACCAGGAATTGACGCCCTGACATTTGGTCGTCCTTTCTTTTGAACACGCCCTAGGTAAGGTCGCTTTTAAAATAACGCCCCTCATCAGGTCGCGAATCATAAAAATGCAAGAACAAACCAAAAAAACACACAAAAATAGAAAAACTTCATATTTATGAATGTATTGAAGTTCACTTTGGGGCGTCAACATAGTGACATGAGATTTGATCAACATAGCATCAATTTTGGCGCGTCTACAGCAGTGCTTGTAGATTGGACTCTATAGTTAATTTATTTAATTAAAAATATAAACTTTAATATCTATTATTTAAATTATTAAATCTATAGTTTATTTTTGCATTATTTCAAATTTTAATGCATCTCCACAACACCAAATTAACCCTTCCGAGTCTGTCAGCTCATGGGTGAGGGGCAAAGATTCTAATAGTGTCGGGTCCTTCCTGGTACTAGGATCCTGGGTTGTGACAGATGGTATCAGAGCAAGGTTGTGGACATGCATGGGAGTTTGAAATGATTGTAGTGTTCCAGAGTCCAGACAGTCCAGTACAGTTGACAGCTGGCGTAGAATTTTTATGTTTGTTTACTACATTGTTCCTCGCGTATGAGCTAGAGTAAGTGGTGATGGCGTTGTGATGGTGGCTCGAGTTATTATCAGGGTGCTAGCGGAGGCATAAGGAGTAAGGTAGAGAGTTACCTCTCCCAGAGGTGGTGGTCCCAGATGTGCTGACTTGGGCAGAGTTTTCGCTGACATGTATGAGTTTTTGGTGTATCATTAGAGATACTAGCGTTGAGGTTAGGTGGCTGGCGAGGATAGTTCATTGCGAGATGGCCGTGAATGTACTCCGAAGGAGTTAGTGTCACTTTGGCCACCCCAACTCGAGGTTTAGCCAGCCCCTAAGGTGACAAGGTTACGAATTGAGGTGGTGGAACGGATGTCTCAATTGAGAGAGTGCTCAGACGAGAAGAGAATCCATCTGGTCAGCTATTGATCATCGAGCTCGACATTCTCATCATGCACTGTGTTGTCAGAAATGACGTGCCAGTCCCAACCATTTTTGTAGATTTGGGGGTAGAAATCTGTAGAGATGTCCAAGTGAGTTTTAAATCATGCATGCCTGCGCATGAAAAGGGCTATGTTAGTTTTGGATCCGATTTGGAATAGTTTGGCGGTGGTTTAATTCTAGGCCCAAATTGTAGAAACTGGGGACCATTAGGCACCGCACCAGATGTGCTGCATGAGGTGGAAGATGAAATGTGGAGGTTTAGCAGTGGATTCAGGACTTGAGGATAGGCTTAGGCAGGTGCCGATCATGGTTCGTGTTGTGGTTCCTAGGCGTGGTGGTCCGTGCAGCAGCAACGTAGGAGGTAGATATTTTGAGGATTTGGAAACTAAGAGTGGGACAGTTTTATTAAGGATATATCTGATGGAATAATGTCCAGTGGTTAGAGGTGTAGCAGCCTTCGAGCTTGGCATCTTTAGTGATTTCTTCGCTCCTCGGTAAGCTTTCTAATAGGTTAGTGGTCTTAGGGCCAGAGACATGCACAGGAAGGGAGCGTGCAGTAGTGTCCAGCTCAACCACTGTGGTAGAGTGTGGCTGGGGATCAGCAGAGTCAGTGCTCGAGGTGTGGTGAGTTGCAATTTGGCAAGTTGTGATGGTGTGCTAGGAAATGCTACAAGTGTGGTGTGGACACCTAAAATTCACCATTATAAGCGTCAAGTCACTCCGAGCCGAACAAGGGCAACAGAGAAAGAAAAGAAGGAGTACGTCGATACATGTATATCGATGCATGCACACATATCAATGCACATGAGAACAAAAAAAGAAAATGAAGAAACAATAACAAAAAAGAAAAAGAAAACAAGAGGGGGGGTTTTCCCGTTGAACCGGCGGCCAAGGAGCCCATGAGCCGGCGATAGATGAAAGCAAACAAAAAAATAAAGAAAGAAGGGGGGAGGTGAGCCGACGGCTCATCTCCCCCCCTGATACGACAGACAAGGCCCCCCTCTTCCTTTTGAGCTGGAGGCAGGTGAAAACAAAACCAAAAAGAGAAGAAAGAAGAAGGAGGGAGGTGATCCGGCGGCTCATTCCTCCCTCTCTTGAACTGGCGTAGCCTCTCTCCACTTAAACCCCTACGGCAGACAAAAAAACACATAACAAAGGCAAAAGGAGTGAACCGGCGGCCCCTCAACCCCTCATCCGGCGACAGAAAATGACAACTCGAGAAATGTCACTTCCTCAACACTGTTCACCTCTTCTCGCGCCGGATCACCTTCTCGTGCCGAATCAACGAACAAAATGGGCAAGGCATTCAATGCCCGTCCGATGGTTAACAAAAAACTCTGCTCAAAGGAGATTATCTCCCTCATCAACCAACAAGTAAAGCTATGGCTCCGCTAGCAGACCGGCGAGAGAACTCTTCTTCGTCGCCACAAACCTCCAAGAGCGGCAAGCGCTACGAAGCTACAAGCCTCCGTCTACAGGGGCAAAGTTGCACCAGTCGCCATCGGCCAATCACAGGGAGGCACCCCGCCTACCTCCTGCTGCCCCTATACGCAAGCCTCTCAACGGCTTCAAGCAGGGTGAAGAGAGAAGAGAAAGAAGAAGGAGGAATGGGGGTTCGAGGCCACCTACGCTCCCTATAAAAAGGACTCAAGGCCCGTCGAAGATAAGGTTGGTTTGCCCCTGTGCTTACGGAGTGAAGGAAAAGTGAGGGAGAGTAGAAGAAGAGAGGTGAGGTTGGGGGGAGAGGGGCAGTGCTCTGTTCCTCCCCCATTGTATCTTTTTTTCTTTCTTCTAGTTTGTCTGTGTATTTTCTCCTTTGCTAAGATGTACACCCCCTTGTACTATGTCATTCTTACAGATAATGAAAAGAATCTCTGCGGTTTCAAGTGAGATGGCCTTCATTTTTCTCTTTCTTCTGTCCCGAGCATGCCTCCCCATCCCCCTTGCTGCCCGATTTTGGGCGCTTCTTTCTATCTCTATTTCTTTTTACGGATCTGCCATTTTCTTGTCTCGCTATGCTTGGCACACCTGGGCCCTCCACGCTTCATGCGTATGTGCTCCCGGTGTCTCCAACATAAACTCATGAAGGGGCCTCTCGAGGTGGAGGTCCAGGGCTTACCCAGTGTCATGGGTATGGCTATGGATCCGGATCCTCGGAGGCCATTTCACCTCCACAATTTTTTCTACACCCACCGGTTTTGACCCGCTATTCCTCCAGCTCGTATGTTGCCACTCTTGCGCACGTCCATGCAAATCTGGGGCCGTCTCGGACTTCTGTGGATGGGCACCCGTTTAACCCCCCTTCCCCCCAAACGCTCTGGATGATGGGGAGATGTTGTCAGATTTTCATCGGAAACTCGAACTAACTGCTAAACTTGTCAAAAAATGTGTAAACAGAATGGGACTATAATAAAAATTATGAGAATGGCAACACAAAAGAAACTGCAAAATGTTGAACGAACATAAGGGAGATAAGATTGTTATCGAGTTCGGAGCCCTATTGCACATGTGCATTCGCATGGGCATTTCTGCCTAACTTCATGGACCAAAATAGAGAATCTCTAAACATTGAGCATCCCTTTTTGTATGCATTAAGGCATGGCACTCTTGTGCATGAACTTGTACAATATCATGTCTCTGCAAAACATCTAGGTATGCATCAAACTGCATGTTGGCCTCCTACTGCTTCTTCATGAGCCAACATTAAAAGGGGGCGAAGAGCTCCATGTGATCGCCATAAAACTGGAAATATCACCTCCCCTTTTGCATCAAGTCACATGCATGCATACTGAATATCTCCCCTTGGCACATATGGAGCCTTGCATCCATCACCAATATAGCATACCCTCCCCTTAGCCTGCGTGATGGTTCTTGCCCAATTCCCCTAGGCACCAACGAAGGTCTTATGCATGCATCAAGCTGCTTATGCGATTTCCTGCTACCTCTCCATGGACGAGCCCTAAGAGGGATGAGGAATCCTCATGTGTTCATAATACACAAAAAGCGAGTATATCACACATGTATAATAAGCTATCTCCAAGCTCAGTAATATACACCTCAAGCGGCATAAAAATTTCTCAATCCACCTTGTTCGACACGCAATGCAAAAAATGGAAAAAATGAAATCTGGGTCTATCCGCTAGTTCGGTCGATCGAATTAGATTTTCGATCGACTGGTCAGTGGGTGAGTCGACGCCCTGTGTGGCTGGCGTCGACTCATGCGTGAGCCCCCCCCCCCCGTTATGGGAGGTTCGGTCGACTGACCCTCTCAATTCGGTCGACCGAACCCTCCCCCATTTAAAAAAAAAGAAAAAAAATGAAAGCGGGGAGTGATCCGGCGCTTGTGTTCTTACACCGGATCACCTCCCCCGCCGTATTACCCCCCCACCGTCTCACCATCCCTCTTTGCATCTCTCTCCTCCCGCCGTATCACTCTCTCACATTAAAAAAAACAAAACACAAACCAAAATGAGAGGATGGGAGTGATCCGACGGCAGTGTTGCTCGCCAGATCATGGCCCCCCTTCCTTTGTTTTTTTTAAAAAAAGAGAAGAGAGAGAGAGAGAAAAAAATAGAAAAAACAAAGAGAAACAATACAACAAAAAATAGCAACAACAAATGCAATAAAAGAAAAATCAAAATCAAACAACACAAAAAAAATGACTGAACAATAGATGAATAAAAATTGTATGTATGCATCTAAAAAAATTAATTAATAGAATAATAACCAAACTACAAAGTGAAACAAAACAACACTTAAAGTTATAAATAGCCAAATAAAAAACTATAATGGTGATAATAACAAATGAACAAAAAAAGTGATACATCTATGCACCTAAATAAAGATCAAATAACCAAGTAACAGAATAAAACAAAATAACATCCAAAGTTATAAATAATCAAACAAAATATAATAATAATAACAAATGAACAAAAATGCACCCATCCACCTAAATAAAAAAATAAATAAATTAAATAACCAAAACAACAAGAAATATATCATGTCCGCTCTGGACCCCCCCTCGTTTCCCCGGACTCGGTGTGAAGGGAATATGAATGACGCCTCGGTAAGTCGTGTTTGGACCTCGGGGACCACCCCAATATGGCCATGACTTGACATTACCCCGGGCCAATAGTTCACTAAACGGGACCCGTTTCCACTGGGATCTAATCTCAATTTCTTACCAAGCTTGCCTTATACTCGGCAGACATTTGCGCGGGTTTACCTCCATCTGCATCGAGCTTTCAACACGGATTTCCGTCCGAACATGAAGTGGTCGATAAGCGACCAACATGATTCAAATGCTTACACCTAACGTGGGGCGTTTTAACGCGGTTCGAGATTTCATTATCTCATTTCATTGATGCTAATTTTAGGCCATATGGCCCCTTTTCTTGGTGATTAATTAAGGGTTTTCCCCTCTCTGAGAGGATGTAATTAACGTCGTGGCCTTCATGGCGCGGCGGGTTTTTGTCCCGACACGAAACCCACTATCGTCTGATCAAGTAGATGGCGCGCACTAGTGGCTTCTTCGTAACCCGAATAAATCGTCACTTTGTGACTGGCACTCCCACGCACTAAATAGATGAATTAAATAAACGAATAAATAAATAAATGAATGAATAGATAAAAGAGATCCCGAAAGTGTATCCATAAGTCTGGCATGCCCGGTGGGACTTAGCTTCCCTTCATCTCCTCGCTAGGATTAGGGCCCCTATGGCCTCTTCTTAAAATTCTAAATGTCTAATTTAACCTTGCAGGTTGCATTCCGACAACTGTGATGGCGGTGACATTTGGACCCCTTGTCGTCGCGAGCCATGCTGAGCATGGTTATTTGGCCGTGCCGATTAAGTTCGGTGATTTTCCTCTCGTTGTGGGTTTCCCTAACTTCTTGGGGGTCGCCTTCGTGGAGCTCTTGGCCACCCAAGAGATGAAGCCAGAAGCCTCCAACATCGCAGAGGCACCAAGGACAACGAAGGTGGTGGGCTGCCATGTCTACCACACTGACTCCCGCACCTCAAGTAGTGAGAGGCATACCCCAGCTGCCAGGAGGGCAGCCAAGAAGAATGTCGGCACACTACGAAGCCGGCTATCCACCTCGGGCAAGTCCGTGCTCATCGGAGGTGTCCAAGTATTCTTGAATGGCCAACAGGCCAGGATTACACCCGACAGGGTGACTTCAACAGTGCCGGTGTGCAATTCCTTCCAAGCACTGGCCCAAATCAAGATGGACCATTTCGAGTCCAAGACAAAGGGTGGGTTGGCACCAAAGCCAACCAGATAGATGCAAATTTGGGTGCCCAAACAAGCACGGGCCCCGATTTCAGCTCCACTAAGGCCTACCATGGCTAGTGGACTTGCAAGAAGAAGAGAAGAACAAGAAGAAAAGATCGAGATGCCGGTCCGGCCGCGTCTTGAACCGGCATCCCAGACCTGCAATCTACGGGCAAACATCTACCTATATGATGAGAAGCATGGCAGGGCGACCGAACAAGGCCGCCGTACCTACAAGTCTCCAGTATAGGTCAGAGCGCCATAATATGTAATACGCCCTGCTGAAGGGCAAAATGATACTACTCAAGCCATCTGGGGGCACTCCCACAGCACTTCTCTAGGGATGTGGCGACCCTTAGAAGCTATGGGCGTCGTAAAAAAAGGTCGGGGGCGATGAGCCGACCGGGAAGAAATGAAAGATGCAGGCTCGGGATGCTACATGCCACTCCTCTACAAGCAAGCTGCGCCAAGGATTTCGGTGTTCACTAGACTAACCTTCCCTAGTCAGCCAACCAAGAAGGTGATTCAAAGAAGCAAACTGCTCCAGGTCTTTACATGCAACATGGCAGGAATGGCTGGCCACTATGTGACTCTGCTTGAAGATCATGACGAGATAATCGGGCTCGCTGGAGGGCCGGATCCTACTACTAGAAGAGGGGAGGCTACAGCCGAGACAGCACAAGCCGTCTTTAAAGAAACCGGCGCGGATCTGATCACGATGACTGCAAATGTGATCACCGCCGCGGATGACGGCGAAGGACCAACACATTCTCCAAATGTTCCATCGGCAACAAGAGGCCATGGTCCTAGCTCCTTCACGCTCGATATGGCCGTGATGATGATGCTCTGAAATTATCAACAAAAAGTTGAGATGTTAAAAAGGTGACTCAACGAGCTGAGCATGAATCCTGCGGCCTCGAAACAAGCCAAGGTCCCTCCTAAAACCTCACAGCGAGGTGCTGATGAAGTTGAAGCTTCCCCTCCAATGATGGCGTTTCAATTGGCACCTGATTACACTAGGGGCATGACCCCGATACCTCAGCTTGCTCCTCAGCATCAAGGGATTGCCGCTACACCTCAAGCAACGGTGCCGATGACGCCGCAGATGTAGCAAGCTCACCTATGCCGAGGCCCAGTCGACCCGACGATGATGAATAAAATGATGATAGAAAAGATGATCAAGAGGAAGCTAGCCGATCGAGGTACCGATGACTATGCTTCATTTGATGTATACAAGGTGCCGTACCTGACCCACCATGCTGTCAAAAGGCTACCTCCTGGCATCAACAAGCCGCCAAAGTTTGATAAATTCGACGGGCAAGGATCGCCCAAAGAACACATAGCCCACTTCAGTAATGTGATGGGCGATCTGGCCATGGAGGAATCCTATCTGCTAAAGTTCTTCAGATCTTCCCTCACGGGCCTCGCGTTCGAGTGGTACTCAAACCTACCAACGAGGTCTATCAACGACTGGCCAAATATGCAACGAAAGTTCTAGGAATAGTTCCATGTTGCCGAAAGGGAAGTCACTCTGGCCGAACTATATGCCTCCAAGCAGAAGAACGATGAAACAGCCTTGTAGTATATTAAAAGATGGCGGAATCTCAACATGAGATGTAGGCGCCCGCCACATCAAGAAGATGCAGTTCAAATATGCAAACAAAACTTGAGGAGATAAATCCTCGAAAAGATTTGGAATTGAAATTAGGTCTTTCTACCGGCTAAATAATCTAGTGGCAGAAATTGAGGCCTTCTTCTCCAGTGGTTCCGCTACCCCTGCTACCGCAAGCCAGAAGGATAAATCAGCTGATAAGCGGCCCGCGCCTGAGGAGGTTCATGAAGTCGACTTCAAGGTGTTCGAGCAGCAAAAAGATAAAGGGGTTACCTGCCCTCCTCCCGCCAAACCAACTGAACGACATGAAGGCTTCTCCTTGCGAGCCAGGATGAGCAAGCTCTACTCCTTTCCTAAGGAGAGAACTCGGGTCCTTTTTGAATGGGCCACGAAATTCAACAAGATTACCCAACCAGAGCCGAAGAGACCCGGTGATGCCAAAAGAAAGGATGATCCCCGATTCTGCCCATATCGCCAGGCGCTTGGGCACCCCATTGAAGATTGTTATATTTTTAAAGATATCATTGAAAGCTTGATCAAGAATGGGGAGCTCTAGATGGGCGAACATAAGGTGGATCCTCCACGCCCTTATGAATTGCCCGATCTGAAAAGGGCAGTCCACATTGTTGAGTCGGATAACTAGCAGATCTAGAGGGGGGGTGAATAGATCTACCCCCAAATTCTTTTGAAATTTAAGCACTTAAGATGCAGAATTAACATGCTAAGGTAGACACCACCAATTTAGATACACAAGCTGAAACATGTAAGAGATTAACCAGATGATACACAGATGACTGAGATGAAAAACAAAGATTTCTTAAGTAACATTAGTAATATACGATAGAATATGTAGAAGCACACAAGTTACAGACGAGATACTTGGCGAAGATTTGACTTAGAAGTCACTCACGCAAGGAAGACAACCTTTACGATAGGCTTAACCTATCCTTCAAGTTACTCCTTTTGATATACCTCATTGCAACAGTTAATTCAGTTAGGAGAGAACTACAAATCAAATCTAGCATACCAGCAGAAAGAAGCAACAATCACATAAGCACAGTGCAAAGTAAATTTTAAGGTGGTTTGATCTCAACCTTGAGATCTACGTCCACCCCTTGCTCAATCGAGTAAGGCTTACCGTTGACTAACAGATTGACCTGCTAATCCACAGCTTTGGGGATCAAATACCTACAAACCGCTGAGCATTATAGCTTGCTAAGACCGCTGGTTTCACAGCTTAACCCGCTGAGCTTCACATCTTGCTGACCGCTGATACACAGCTTACAAATGATGTCAAAAAAAATGAAAAACCAAAATGGCAATGAAAAGAAACAATATAGCTCACTACGAAGCAAATTGACTCTGGATATGATCCAGGAGTCAAGACATCAATATTTCCACTCAGACTCTCTTCTCACTCAAATGATCTTCACCATCTTACGACACTCTATTTTTCTCTCTATTCTTTACATCAGGCTCTTTCTCTCGATCTCCTCTCAGACACTTCTCTCTAAAACTTTAACTCTTCCCAGCCTCTCTTCTCTTTTACTCTTCTGCTTCGTGTACCTCTGCACATCTATATCTTCTTCTTCTACCTTTTTATAGGCGCAAGCTGAGCCAGGTGGTCCCTTGAGCTTTTTGAATTTTGGGTACGTGGAAGACACACTCCCGCTCACAAGAAATATCCATAGCTTGTACTTCGATGGGCACGTGTCAGGAGTGGAGGTTGTGACGATCCACGTGGCAGATTATCAGTTTTGCTCCCCGCCTTGGATCACGCGTCTTTAATCTGATACACTTTAAGTTCCACGTGAGATTGATGCAGACTGCCTTTATGCCACGTACCCAGGTGTTCGATCATAGAACTGGGCTGGTTCTTCCTTTTTTTGTTTAAAACATAATCCAAGATTTATGAATTTAATAAAGCATGTAGCAGTTGTTAGAAAATGCAATTTCAGATGCTTCATAAATTTAGGCAATTTATCTAAGTGTCTGCACAAGATACTTCAAGAGCATCGATGCATAAACGAGATATATCAGACTGTATAACTAACATATGCAGCAGGTCAGAATAGGAACATCGACCTTAGTATGATACAGGTAGACCGTATGTGCGAGATATACTGACTCTGTAATGAAGGTGCCTCGACCTAATTTTATAGTGAATGCACAAAGCACATCGACTTTAAGAGTGATAACATACTAGCATCGACCTTACTCAATCATGTATAGACCCATGCATCAGTCGCTAGCTAACTAGCATCGACCTTACTAAGACATTCATTGACCAGTGCTTCAGTTGCTAGCTTACAAGCATCGACCTTACAGTAGTCGCTAGCCAACTAGCATCGACCTGTGCTTCAGTTGCTAGCTTACAAGCATCGACCTTACAGTAGTCGCTAGCCAACTAGCATCGACATGTACTGCAAATCTTCTACGAATGCATCGACCTTCTAATGCAAGTCTTCCACATGTACACAGACCTTCTAGATGGAATGAATATATGCACCGACCTTTTAGTGCAAGACATTCACATGTGCATCGACCTCCTGAACTAGTATGTATGTGTGCACTGACTTGACTGTGTATTCAGTGTATAAGGTGCATCGACCTTGAAAATGCCTATGTGCATCGACCTTATAGACTCAGCGATATATGTGCATCGACCTTCTTGGTCTATAACCAATACATGCATCAACCTTTTAGACCCAATGCCATATATGCATCGACCAGGTAGTTTAATGAAGTGAAAGATGCATCGGCCTTCCTATCTCAATGTATGAATGTGCATCGACTTGCAAACATCGTTCATGAGCATGCATCAACCTGCATCGACCTTGATATGCAACAAAACTCATTCTGACTAAAGTAAACGCTTTAATATAATAATGTTGCCAGAGTCAAACTATGATTAAAAGCACTGTCACCATCATTAAAACTAGACATCAAAATCAGAGGAGACACAACATTCTCCCCCTTTTTGATGATGACAACACTTCTATATTTTTATGGCAACACCTATTACTTAGTGAGTCAGAATATGCAAATGTCACCGTTAAATGCAATAAGAGACATATATGCATAGACAGACATGCAGACATGCATATGCATAGACAGAAACAAGGCAGACTCTCCCCTAAGGCAATCTCTCTCAGGATCTATCCCCAGCTAGAATCAGTGATCTTTCATTTCCTTTTTACTCATAATTTTTCAGAACAGTCAGGTGTAATCCGTACCTTTTGACATAAGGGTACACATTGATTAGACGCCAGTACCACTAGTTACTCAGTAGAATTTAGCATCCTGTGACATTTTGAACAGAGATAACATTGGAGTGATTTTTGACATGAGGCACAACACGTCTCAGGTGAAGTGATCCAGTTACTCACCACATATAATGTCATTGCTCTGCCTATAAAATTTTCAATCATTACAGTAATCTATTGAATCAGAGATAGCAGTACTCTTCATGACATATGTTATCTTCATTTCTTTGATGAAGAGCCTAGTTTCTCAGTGTAATCTGCCATTGCTTTGCCTACATGGATGTTTATTCATAGTTTTTAACATAGTTGCCCTTTGGTTTTGCAGAAGATTTTATGTTTAAAAATAATACACAATTCAAGATTTTGACCAAGATTATCATGAATATTAAATTATCAAATTTAGAGAGACTTTACAAAACATACCATGGAAGATATGGTTGAAGACTATTAAATGTGAACTGCAGCCTTTTCATTGAGTTCAAACTTTAGATTTTTTGATTCATTAGACTCAAACCAAAATTTTTTTATGGTGCATCAAAGATTCTTATAGGAGAAGATTTTTGAATTTCGGAGCTCAGAATAATGAATTGAAGACCAGATTGTATTATATTTAGGTTGGATCAGAGAGCAGTACTAAAATACAGCAGACAAAGCTGTTGCCAACCAAATAGGACGCATAATTGACAGAATGTTTTTGAGACAAGCTCCCTCTGTGTATATGCACTACTGCTAGACACAACATTGAATACACAGACTCATGGACATGTATGTCAATAATGAACTCCCCCTTACTGCATCCATAATGGAATGATATGCAAGATATAGATGTATGCATTATTGACCCATGGTACCAGGTGGAGGTGAACCTCTACACATGATGTGGGTTTCCAGATAGACATAATATGTCTTTCTCCCAGCGTACCATTTGATATACCTATGGGTCAGAGAGTGAAGAGTAGCACACAATCATGTAGACACTGACAGTACCGTATAGAATATTTATTGATAGAATCATGCGTTTAAGCAAATAGAAACATTCATTTATGCTGAGAATTTACACAAACCAAGTTCTCTTCTCAAATATTTAAATCTTTCATTATTAAGAGGCTTGGTGAAGATGTCAGCAATCTATTTTTCAAACTCAATGAAATTTAATTCAATTTCCTGTTTATTGACTTCATCTCTAAGAAAGTGGTGTTTTATTTCAATATTCTTAGTCCGGGAATGGTGAACAAGATTTTTTGTTAGAGATATGGCACTAGTGTTGTCACAGAAAATAGTAATACAACCAAGTTTAATGTGATAGTCAATAAGCTGGTGCTTAATCCAAAGGACTTGGGCTGCACAGTTCCCTGTAGCAACATACTCTGACTCAGCTATGGAGAGAGCAACCGTATGTTTTTTTTAGATTCCCAAGATACTAGACAACCCCCTAGATATTGACAATATCCAATAGTGCTTTTCCTGTCTATTCTACACCCTGCATAGTCTGCATCAGTGTAAGCTACAAGGTCTAACTCACACCTAGCAGGATACCAAAGACCTAAATCCAAGGTACCAGATAGATATCTAAAAATCCTTTTGACTGCACTCAAGTGTGAATCCTTAGGACTAGCTTGAAATCTAGCACACAAACACACTGAGAATTGAATATCAGGTTTAGATGCAGTTAAATACAACAGGGATCCGATCATACCTCGATAGGTTTTGGGGTCAACCATTTTACCTTCTGGGTCAGTATCAAGACTGGTTGTTGTACCCATTGGTGTAGCAATTTCCTTGAGATTCTACAGCTTATATTTCTTCAGGAAATCCTTGATGTACTTTCCTTATGTGATGAAGCTTCTTTATGAGGTTTGGCAAATCTACAGTCCAAGGAAAAACTTCAACTCACCCATTAAACTCATTTCAAATTCATCAGTCATTAGTTTAGAGAATTCCTCACACATAGATTGTTTGGTTGAACCAAATACAATGTCATCTACATAAATCTGAACAACAAGAATATCCTTGTTATCTACTTTAGTAAACAAAGTTTGGTCAACCTCACCTCTTGTGAAGCCCTTACCTGTGAGGAATAATGTCAGCCTATCATACCAGGCCCTGGGAGCCTGCTTTAGTCCATATAAGGCCTTATCCAACTTGTATACATAATCAGGGAAATCAACACATTCAAAGTCAAGAGGTTGTTTAGCAAAAACTTCTTCCTTTATTCAGCCATTTAAGAAAGCAGATTTGACATCCATCTGTTGAAGCTTTATTCCTAAGCTAAATGCAAATGCAAGAAGAATCCTAATGGCTTCAAGTCTGGACACAGGGGCAAAAGACTCTTCAAAGTCTACCCCAAATTCTTGATTATACTCTTGAGCAACTAGACTAGCTTTGTTTCTGACAAATTTTTCTTGTTCATCTGTTTTATTCCTAAAAACCCATTTTGTACCTATGATGGAGCCATGCGTAGGTTTGGGAACAAGGTGCCATACTTTGTTCCTTTCAAACTGACTAAGTTCTTCATGCATGGCATTTATCCAATGATTATCTTTTAAAGCATCATCAATATTTCTGGGTTCTATTTGAGAAACAAGAGCAAAAGAGTTAAGCTCATTTTCAATCCTGAAGTGAGACCTAGGTCTACACGGTTCATTAATATTACCAATGATATTTTCTAATGGGTGATCTCTAAGATTTTTGATATTGATAAGCTGATTACCTGAATCCCCATTTACCTCCCCCTGAACTTCTAGCTCTTCAACTTCATCTTCAGTCCCTTGTTCTGCCTTTTCCGTTTCTTTATTCTCTAAGATTTCTCCTTCATCCTTATTCCTGTAAAAGTCACTTTCAGACCTGTTAGTTGTTTCATCTAAAATCACATGAGGTGTTTCTTCAACAGTTTTAGATCTTTTATTGTAGACTCTATAAGCTCTTGATATTTCAGAATATCCTAAGAAAATTCTAGGTCACTCTTTGCCTCAAACTTATCAAGATCTCTTTTAGAGTTAACATGAATGAAACATTTTGATCCAAACAAATCCATGTGAATCAGTTCAAATGGTTTAGAAGACATGCTTTCAGTTCTGGATTTTAGAGATTTCCTAGTGTGTTTTCCTTGTGTACAAGCTTCACAGATTTTATTCTTTTCTTTGAATGATATTTCAGGTAATCCTTTTACCATGCACAATTTATTCAACTTATGCAAAATCCTATAGCTAGCTTGACCTAGCCTACGATGCCAAAGGAATGCAAGGTCATCTTTATTTATAGACAGACACATGTTTATGTGGACTTCATCATCCAAGTCAACCATGTACATGTTATTGACTCTTTTTCCAGTGAATTTTACAATTTCAAAATTAGGTTCAAAAATGGTGCAAGCAAGTGAGTCAAAAACAACTTTATACCCCTTATCGCAGAGTTGATTGATGCTAAGCAGATTATATGCAAGTCTATCTACTAATAAGACATCATCAATGCAACATGAAGAACATTTACCTACCTTACCTAATCCTATGATTTTGCCGGCATGATAAGGCGCAGGCTGAGCCAGGTGGTCCCTTGAGCTTTTTGAATTTTGGGCGCGTGTAAGACACACTCCCGCTCACAAGAAATATCCAGAGCTCGTACTTCGATGGGCCACGTGTCAGGAGTGGAGGTTGTTGTTGACACTCGTTTTAGCCGGCAAGTTGCGTTATTTCTCTCATTCGTCATTTTGATGTCCCGAATTACTCATTATTTTGGAGCCTTCCTTGGATGGATTTCTAGCCCATTTCATTATTCCCTAGTCTTTGAACTTCAGAGATCATGATTTCTTAGAGCCCTGGGATAATTCTATCAACTTCTGGCCTTCCAAGTCGACTTACGGCCCATTTAGTCAACTTCCATCAAACATTCGGCTACTTTCGCTGCGTAGTCCTGAACACGGCCATTTTTCATCCTCTTCTGGTCCTCTATTCATTAAGTGCCCTTCACCAAAGTTGTTCATTTTTCAAAGCTCTACATTTTCTTTTTCTACGCCATTGATCAGTTCTCCACCGATTTCAAGTTATTCATATTTTTTTGGCAGGCTATGATGTTCACCTGCGTCCCAACATTTTTCTTCTCTGTTCTTGACCTATTTTCTCCCTCTTCTGATCATCTTCTCCTCTTGCGCTCTTCATGAAAGTTGTTCATCTTTTTGTTATCTATAATTTTATCTTCTACCACTTTTGCTAGTTTTACACCATTTTCGAGGTATACTTTGATTTTTAAATTTACGCAAAGTCTTCCCAGAAATTTTCCTCCAGCAACCTAGTGGTCCTGGGAAGACCGCTAGGTCATAAAAAATGGTCATCACTAGACCGTTAGGCCCCAAACTTGTCCAAAATCGCCCCGTTTCACCCCTGGAGCCTTACAGTCACCCCCTAGACCGTTTGCCATAGCCTTGCGGTCCTTCCTAGACCGTTTTCATCCGTATGCGACCGTGCGATAGACCGTTTGTCAGACAGAGAGTCCTAAACTTCTTGAACTCCGATTTCTTCATCGTGGGACTCTTTGGAGACCTTGTTTGATCTATTTTCTCCAAGAAGAAGCTTCCATATTGACTCTAATTGATCTAGCACTCTTATCTGGGGATTTGTGCATCGAAATGCCCTAATTTGGGTGTTCATCTCGGATTCAAACTCAAAGGCTTTTCTGCTCCTATAAATAGATGTCCAGTTTGCAGAACGCGAAGGGGTGGCTCTTTCTTGGTTCGAGGTGAAGCCATGCTGCAACGTCATCCCGTCTCTTCGACCCTGGCCTTAAGAGGGAAGTATTAGCTTTCTATTCCACGCTCAAGGGCTTGATTTCATTGTCTCTACTCTTAGTTCTTATCCTCCCAAATCTCAATTTTATCACAAATCACTGTTTCTATTCACTCTTGTGCTTTTCTCCATATTGCATCGCATATTCCCGCAGTTATACCATGTAATTTCTCCTCATATTTGTTTCTATATCATCACAACACACACACCTATCTTTTGCACCCTTCCACATGGGTTAAAACCCCCCCGGTGCATTCTCCCTCAATTTCTACCCTTATTTTATCACTTCGGGATAGATATTACACTTCATGTTCTAATGGGTTTTTCTCTTGTGTTTTCATCTTTGTTTTGTAGGAGAGCATGAATACAACGTGAGGCTTTCTTCCTCTAGCCGGCCGGAAGGAGAAGAGGTGTAATCCATGACGTTCTCCGCACCCGTCCCTTAAGCGCGATCAACTCTTCATCATTTTCCAAGGTACACGGCGCCATCCCTTCATCTCTTCATCCTTTTGGCGTTGTTGCAACCTTGGTGGCGATCACGGTTTACTTCTATATCTCCATCGCCCTTTTCTTTGCTCATATTGTTGCATGTTCACGCAGATATTAGTTTAGGGGCGGGGTGATACAAAACATCAACAACCTTATTTTTTGGCGATCATGGTGGGTCACCTAGTTCCCATCACGTTATTCATGCTCTTTTGCAAGTTGGGTGTGGGTATGTGCATGTTTAGGTAGTGTTTTCTCCTTTTCCTCACTGTTGTGGGTGTTTTCGGGTCTGTCCAGGCCTTGCGGTCGTCTCCAGGACCGCCAGACGAGCCTAGAGGTCATCAATTGGCCGCCAAGGCCTTTCTGGTAGCCTTCTTGTCCTTTGGTAGACCGCAAGGGTTCAAAAAATGGTCGTTTGGTAGATAACTGTCTGATTCTAGCAGTTCTGGCGTAGTGCTTACATGGCCATGTTCATTGATGCATAACTTGGCCTGCTGGGGTCAGATTGCCCTGTTCTTGGGCCTGTTGCGTAGCCCTTTGTATTGTCTTTCCTTCCATATATTATATGCATCATTTGAGTCATGTTTGCATAGTTTAATCCTACCTTCATTTTTGAGTTTTCTGCATAAAGTCTGCAGGCAGACCCAAGGACAGGTTTACAGGTATGTCTTTCCTTGATGATTTGATTGCCTTCCCGAAGTCTGATTGCTTATTTCTTGGGCCCGTTCTGTAGCCCTTCATATTGTCTTTCCATCCATATATTATTTACATTATTTGGGTCACGTTTGCATAGTTAAATATTTTCTCCATTTTTACATTTTGTGCATAAATTCTACATGCAGGTTCAGGGGCAGACGCACAGGTACACTTTACATTGGTGATTTAATTATCTTCCAGGTTCTGATTGAGTCTTTTTCTGGTCTTGCCTTGTTGTCCTTCGTATTATCTTCGTTTTCATACATTGTTTACACTCATATCATTGTGTTTGCATAATTAAATCTTGTCTTGATTTTCTAGTTTTAGGCTAGAAATTGCATGCACTCCGGTGCACATAGGGCCATGCATTACATATCATAGTTGCATTCTCCCTTGGTAAGTGATCCTCTTGCCTCCATATTCCTTGGGGTCGACTAGGTGATCTTATTCGAGACCTCCATAAGTCCCCGTGAGCAGTGGATTCCCACAGGGACATCAGGCCGGTTGTACCTTTCCACCCCTTAGGCTTGCATTTTGCATACGTGTGAGGGAGTTAACCTTAGTCAACGCAAAGTTTGGACCTTATTCCCATAGGATTCATATCTTGAGAGAATTATTCTTAATTTAAATCATTAAAAGGTCTACTAAAACTCCTAAAATATTTCCCATCACATCAACTTGTTTGAGTTGGGTGAAAACTCTCACATTACGTTGTTTGTGTTGTTTGGGCTTGTCTAAGCCCATTAGTGGTGTTTTGTGCTGCATCCACATGTTTTGCTGTTGATTGGCCCATTCCGTTTAGCTCATTTTGTGTGTCCATTATCTAGTCCATTGTCCTTGGTCTGTTCTCCCTTGGTCCTTGCATTAGTGGTTCAGTCCCCCCTTATTTTCAAGCCCATTAAGCCCTTGCTTCCCCACTTGTATTCTCCTTGATATCCTTGTATTAAGTCTCCATTTGCCCTCATGGAGCATCATTCCAACCCCTTGTATCATTTTTCTTCCCAATCTTCTTCCTATTCTCGGGTGGAATCCTCTTCCCACGTGGGCCCATCTTCCCGTGGTCCTTTTGATCCATCCGAGGAATAGGCTAATCTCATGGCCCAGTTATCAAGCCTTGTTCGCCGAATGGACCCGGCCCAAGCCCAACGTCTCATTGCATCTCATCTTCATGGGTCTTCATTTCATAATGGGCCTTCTTTCTCTCATTAATGGGCCTCATCATGTTAACGGGCCCCATCCTCCTAGTGGGCTTTATTTTTCAAATGGGCCTTAATCTTCTTCTCCTTATACTGCCGGCCTAATGGGTCCTTATGCTCATGCTTCTTCCAGGCCCGCATATCCCTCTATTCCCAGAATGGGCCCTTCTTCTTCTCATCCCAGACTTCTTATCTGGCCCATTATCATCCTGGTTCATATTCACAATCTCTTGCTCAAGTTGGCCCACATTCTTCTCGATATCTCCCTACTCAGGAGATGATCACTCAAACCCAACGCCAGCTTGGTGAACTCCAATGCCAAATTGATCCCAAAACCTCCTTGAGTGTCCCGCTTGCATTTCAAAATCTTCGGCTTCCACCCCCTTCTCAAATCCCAGCATATCGCCGTTATGGTGGAGTCAGTGACCCTTATGTGCACTTGAAGAAGTTTGTTTATGGGTCGGCCTAATTTCGACATGACCAATGTTTGATGGCCTATCTATTTGGTCTATCATTGAAAGGCCCAGCTCGGGATTGGTTCTTCTCATTACCGCAAGAGCGGATTGTGAATTTTCAAGTTGTGCAAGAAAGATTTATTCAGCAGTTTCAAGACCAAGTTAGGCATAAGTATTCTATGGTGGATTTGGCCCCTGAGAAGATAAAGCACGAAGAGGAGTTCTCTACCCTTGCCGATCATTGGCGTCGCCTCGCCGTACAAGTCCCGAGACACATTCCGGAGTAGGAGCTGATCAAGATGCTGATTTCCAATGCAGCGCCCGAGTACCGCTTCATCTTAGCTCTCAATGACATCACTGTGGATATAAAAATGTTATGTTTCTAATCTATCCTTCCCCGCCCCATGCTAACTATGCACACATAAACATGCATATAAACATGAAACATAAAGGGCGATGAAGATATAGAAATGAACCGTGATCGCCACCAAGGACTTACAGCACCAAAAGGATGAAGAAAGGATGAAGACGGCGCCGTGTACCTTGGAAAATATGGAGGAAGACACGGCCTAAAGGGAAGCCGCTACAACGTGATCGCGCTTGAAAAGGGACGCGGGAACCGATGTGAGTGACACCTTTTCACCTCCTAGCCGGCTAGAAAGCAAGAGCCTCACGTTCTATCAATAGTCTCCTGCAAAACAAAGCCACAAAAAAGACAGAAAACCCATTAGAATGTGAAGTGTAGCATATGTCCCGAAATGATAAAATAGCATGAAAGAAAGGGGGAGAATGTACCGAGGGAGGGGTTTTAACCCCTATAAATGGGTGAAAATAAAAGGTGGGAGTGTTGTGCATGCATAGGATTTGAAATCATGAAATTTGATGAAGAGAATAAAGATAAAAGTGCTGTGCAAAATGGAGAAAAATGTAGAAATGTGCAGAAACAGTGCGGTTTGTTATGATTTTGAAAAAGTATGAGAGAAGAACTAGAGATTGGAGCGATAAAAATGAGCCTAAAGAGGTGGAAATCAAAGTTTATACTTCCCTCTTCGAAGTGGGGTCGAAGGTGTGAGTCGACGATCTGGCATGGCTTCGCCCCAAGTCTAAGAAGAGCCCCCCGTCGCGCAGGCGAATTGGGCACTTATTTATAGAAAAGTGGTGAAACCCCAAACTTTCTCTCATGATTCCAGGAGATAGAGTCCACCAAATCTTGAGATCTCTGGATCATTCTCGAGATAATAGTCAAGATAAGACGAAGGAACAAACGAGACTCTTTTTAGTGGAAGGATGTGGAAGTTATGGCTCTTGGAAGAAGCCTATGGAACCTAATATGTAGGAGTTTTGTTGCACGAAATGCGTAAAACCTGATATTGCGGCCAAGATTTCAGGAGATATGGTCAATTAAAAATCATGCTCCATATACCAAATTTGAGATAATACAAAGATGAAGACACAGAAATAAACGGGGCTCAATTTCGTGGAGGATTCTAGAAGATAGAGCCCTAACAAGGAGGCCCCGTTGCACAGGTTTCGGCCTCCGGCGGCGAAGAAGACAGAGTTCAGGGTCTTCTGGACTTTGTCATATAAATGGTCGCTCGATAGACTATTTTTAAAAATAAATGGTCATTTCCAAACCATTTTTATTATGAAGAACAGAGACTTGGGCGACCACGGCAGTTCGGGCTAAAACAGGATGCAAAACGGTCTATCAAACGACCTTCCAATGAATTGGGCGGTCTAGGGGAGACCTTTCAATGATGGAACGGTCTAGGGGAGACCTTTCAATAATTGGACGGTCTAGGAGAGGCCTTTCAATAATTAGACGGTCTAGGGGAGACCTTTCAATCATTGGACGGTCTAGGAGAGACCTTTCAATGAATTGGACGGTCTAGGAGAGACCTTTCAATGAATTGAATAACATTCTGAGCTAACTGCGCGCGACTTTAAAAATTAGAGTGTACATCTCAAGCGGTATAAAAGTGGTAGAAGAATAAATTGTAGATAACTGAAAGATGAACAGCTTTCTTGAAGAAAGCAAGATGAAAAGACGATCCAAAGAGGGAGAAAATGGGGTGAGAACAGAGAAAAATATTGAGACTTGAAAATGATGTAGAACTGGATAATGGCGTAGAAGAAGAAGATGTAGGGCTTTAAAATTGGAACAACTTGGTGAAGGACACTTAATGAATAGAGGAATGGAAGAGGATGAAAAAGGACCACTTATTACGACTGCGTAGCAAAAGGGGCCGAATGCTTGAGGGAAGTCGACCTAAATGGGCCGTAAGTCGACTTGGAAAGTCGAAAGGTGATAGAATAGGCTCCAGGGCTCTAAGAAATAATGATCTCCAAGGCTCAACGGGAATGGAACAATGAAATGGGCTCGAAATCCATCTAAGGAATGCTCCAAAACAACGGATAATTCGGGACATCAAAATTGATGAATAAGAGAAATAACGTAACTTGCAGGTTAAAAACGGGTGTCAACAGATGCCCCTCCTTGATGTCCGCTTTGCAAGGGAACGAGCGAAAGTGACGCGGAGGCGAAATGGAAAGGAGATGGAGCGAAAGCGACAGCGACGTGAAATGGAGATGATGCAAAGAGAACTAAAAAGTGGGCATCAAGGTAAAAGACACCCATTTTAAACAACAAGCGACAAGAATTCTCCTGAAAATGCCGAACTAACCACCAGGATTGGATGACAAGAATGAGACATGTCTGGAGAACTAAACTAACATGAAAAAAAGGAAACATGACCAGCCTCCTCGGGGACACAATCCACAGACGATGAGGGGATCGGAAAGGAGCATAATGTAAAAAGCAGGAGAAATATAACTGAAATAAAATGCAGATAGGAATCAGCTGACCAACCAGACCAAGCGGCAAGATCAGAGAAATCGTTCAAATTCAGAGTGGAATGAGAATCTCTTATCCAAGAGAGCTGAGGTGCAAACAACTATTGTTTGAGGAACAATCTTGAGAGAATCATGAGGCGTGAATGCTCAAAATATGACATGATGCATGTTGGGCTAAAATAAAGAAATCATCAAAATGAATGTAAAGAAAGCTAAAATAGAAAGTACTCGAGAATAGTATTGCTAGACCGGAACAATCAGGGTCAAGACACTATCTGTAACCACGGCGTGCGAGATAGAACCATCGTTCTCTAATTTTCCTAACCTAACGGCCTATCCGATGATTAAACACATGCACCTAGATGATCATCATTTTTGTTAGAGGGGAACATTAGATCCTGGAACACATGAATGACCAGCCAGTTCTCGAGATAATATAATAATATAGATACCATATACTAATGCAACAATGAGAAGGGATAGAAGACCATACCTGACTTACTTGTGCAAGCGAAACGACATATTTTGGATTTTCATTTTCTGATTTTTTTTTAAAAATAAGACGACCAGCAACATGAATAAACAAGCATGAACAAAATAAAAATATAACGACCAAATGAACGAAACAATATAACATAACAAAGAGTGAACGAGCACGCAACACATGTAAAACACCACATAAACAAACAATAAGCATGAGAACGGAGAAAATGGTGGGGCATGACAACACATGGCGGGACATCACACCATGCAGAATAAAACCACATGCAATGGGACAGAAATACGTAGGACGAGGACATCTAAGACAACCACAGGAAGGACGATATAACACATATGAAATAATCACAAGTGGGACAAGGACACATGCAACACATGGCGGAACGAGACAACACGTGGAACTAGAACATGCATGAGATGACCCTAGGGGATAAGACACCTGGACGATGACCATAGAGGGACAACACAGGAAATGACAATTCTTCAATCAATCCCAAGATCTGACGACGTAGAACCGCCAGGTTCGCAACAGTGAGGAAAAGAGCCATCTCTCATGAAGACATGATCAAAAGCTGAGCGACGCAAAGCATGAGAAGGACATGAGCTTCGGAACAGATCGAGGGACATGTTTGAAGAAAGAGAGGACATATCAGAAAAGTATGAACAGGAGGCAGAGCAAAAGATAGAGTCAGAAAGCTTGAACACTTGCGACCTGCACACTTAGCAAACAAATCATACATGTCCTTAAAATAAAAGATAAAAAGGAACAGAAGACAAATATTTTTGGATTTTTGACATTTTTTTAAAATTTTTTAAGATTTTAAACAATATTTGATTTTTTTAGATTTTGGCAATATTTGATTTTTTTGGGATTTTGACAATATTTGATTTTTTTGAATTTTGGAACATATTTAATTTTTTTGGACTTTTGATAATATCTCATTTTTTTGGATTTTTGGCAATATTTCTCTTTTTTCTTTGAATTTTTGAAATAGCAATCTGCAGCACCCAAAGACGGGCTCGAACTACTAGCCAAGGACCGTCGTTCCTACCCCTCTCATTAAAGGCTTCCCTTAAGCAGGGCGTGCATATGAGGGTGGCTCGCCACAACCAACCGCCTCTAAAGAACGGTGCCCCTACTAAGGCCATACCCGGGATACAACCCAGCCTAAGAGGGAGAAATAGAAGAAAAATTGGAGACAAGCTTTATGCAGGATGGGAGATATTAGGACTCGACTTCCTTCCAGAGCACTAACCCTCAAAGATATAGTCTGTTGCGCTGGGACTTTGTGTCTTTGATTTTTAGACCCATATTTATCAGGCACGCATGCGACCGGACTCATGGCGTCCCACGGGGAACTGTACTGCCACTCTTGCCATGCCTTCCAATCATAATTTTGCATTGAATTATTTTCTCATTTTGGTAGCCCTTATTGGCTAGATATTACATGAAAGTTCACTCTTAGGGGTCAAGACTGCCCCTATTTGAGACCTCTCTCGTATTAGAGAGCGCCTAGGTTGGTCATCTCATCCATCCATCTCTTGTCCCTACACTTGGTCGAGCAGAGAAAAGAAAAGACCTTTGTGCATACCCAAAGTATGGCCAAAGCAGCAATGGTGTGCCTAAGAGGAATCGGCTATGGCTTACCGTGAAGTGTGTGAAAAACCCGTACAAAAGGTCACCCTCAACAATCGAGGAAAGAAACTAGACTCCCAGCGCGGAGCTATCACCAGCCTAAGGATGCTGCAGAAGCTAACTTTTTTATTTGACACAAAGTTAAGATCTAATTAAGCAAAGACTCCTAAAGCCACTCAATCATGTTAAGGAATCATGTGCAGAAACAATAGAAATACTGAAAATAAAAGCACGTTTCTTGCACAAAATAAAGATACCTTTGCAAATCCATGGCGTGGAAACCGGCATCCTGAAGTGATCTCGATCATCGAGCTTTGAGGGGCGCGAGTAGCTTTGTATTCCTTGCTTGCCAGGATAAAGGATGAAAGGAGAGCAAATGATTGGATTCCTCGACACAGAGGAGTGGCAGACATCATACTGGATGAAGAAGGGATTAAAAGGAAGAGATACGAGGGCTAGAACTCCCTCGTTAAGGCACTGAGGCCCTGATAACAAGGAACTAGATACAGAATAAATAGGGATTAACTGAGATCAAGGCGGGCTAAAGCCTCGAAAAGAGAAAGACAAAGGGTGGTGACCCTGAAAGGGTGAAGAGGAGTGAGAAGAAAGAGGAGAATAAGAATCATCCGACATGGTTGGAGAAGGAGAGTAGCGATCACCCGCCCGAGGCGGGGAAGAAGAAGCATAAACACCTGACAAGGTCGGGGAAGAACCAGAAGTGGCACTCGAAAGTCCCGAGGAAGAATTGGATGATGTCCCGAGATCGGGATGGAAGAATGACATAGGCCGAGGCCTAAAATCATGAGAAAATGGAGAATCCAGAGGTTCCGGATGATGGGAGAAAGAAGGATGGGGGTTTACGGAACCGAAAAGAGAAGAGAAAAAATATGGAAACTGGATTAGAGGAACGGAGGTACACCACCCAAGGGTAGGAGCTGAGCAGAAGAAAAGATGATTGAAAGGAAGAAGAAGAGGAAGAAGTGGACCCCTGAGTGCACAATCGACGGCCCTTGAACTTGTGCCGCCACCTCTTCTTGGTAGAAATCTCCTTGAAATGAATTCATCTGACACGGACTCGGGCCTTCGGGCTTCTTAATCTACAATGTTTTCTCAAATAGCCGGCCCATCTGGCGGACGACCTAGCCCGTCTATGAACATGCATCCTTGTTGGGGCAATTGCCCCTAAACATCTGGTGCTAACAACATGTGGACATCCTTGAGCAAGTGACTCCTTAGAAGGATGAATATCAGAAAACCATGGAGTTTTGTCTCTCGGCACAAGCAACATGAGATTTGACATCTCCCCTCGGCAATCAGGCATGAAACATAGCTCCCTTGCTAGAAGAGATGGATGAAGCCGAGGGAGGTCAATGCGCGGCGTTGACGCAACCGGCATGCTAATAAACTGAGGGAGATTACATAGAATGTTCAGTATGTCCTTGGAAAATCTTGAAAATACGGCCAATTGCCCCTTGAATATGGAATCCATCAGGCTCTTGGCAGCCGTACGAGTTAGCACAATCTGGGTAGAGAACCCTTCCTGGCCAACGAACTGAACAACAATAGAGCGAGAATTAATAACATCATTGGAGAGGGGGATTCCTGCAACCCACTCAAAGAGCATACCCAACTAGGCCCAACAAGGCCCAACGAGGTAAGCTCATCCAAGTGACAGCCCACAGTGCCCACTCGGAAAAGCCCAATAAAACAATGCTCGAGGAATTGACTCTCCTAGGCGGCCCCAAGGCTCGGAGAGCCCGAGCCTCGGTCAGGTCACAGGAAGACCCGCGCACGAGCTATCCATCCTCACGAAGGGGGGAAGCGCTAGCCGGTCTGTCCGACCCATCTCCTCACCGAGCTAGGCCTATCGCCCGATAGGGCCGGCCCCCCTAAGCTCGGTACGACCGATAAAATGTTCATCACTGCAGCCGTTAAGAGTCCACAGCGGGCCGGACGCTAAGAAGTCCAGGAGCTCCGGCTTCCCCGCGAGGATAACGCCCCCACGATGAGGCCATAAAAGCCCACGACGAGGACGTAACCTCCACCGGAGACCTCTCAGCTTGCAGGACTCCAGAAGGCGGCGCACTATTTAAACATGGGATACCCTCCGGCGAAAGGTAAGTCCAAAAGGGCATTGATCCACCCCCAATTCCTGAGCAAGGATCACTTCACCCCGTTGGTGGAGAGGGATCTCGCGCCTTCACTTTCTCCTCCCTATCGCCGCTCCCACCATTGCTCTACTGACTTGAGCGTCGGAGGGTTTCGCCCCAGGGAATCCCCCTGGGCCCTCTGACCAGTTTCCCTATCTTGCAGTTCACAAACTTGGTGATTACCAGCCCGCTCAGGAACCAGCGCGAGATTTCACATCTTCATCTGGCGCCGTCTGTGGGAAACGCACGAAGAGCCAACATGGTGAGAAGGAGCTTAGGGAGGAGGTCCGCCGGCGAAAAGGGTAAGGCCATGGTAGCAGCAGGGGATGGCCCTTCCAGGGCCTCACAGAACCCTCCCTCCAATGCCAGCATCCCCACCGACGGACCACCACCCCCCCCCCCCCGCGGCGGCGGGGCTACCCCCCTACGGTGGCGCCGAAGCCTTCCAGGCCCTCAACGCCAAATTGTATGTCCTCGTGGAACTCATGAAGACCCAGGCGGCCAGGGATGCAAGGTCCCGTGCCCCGTCAGGGAGCCCCCCCCGCAGGAGTTTGTCCCAGCACACAGCTGGGGGCCGCTTCACCCTTCGCGGCCAGCAGCTCATCCGCAACAACGTCGGAGGACCCTCACAAGCTCCGCCTCCAGAGCAAGAGGCCTCCTCCGTGCCGAGGAAAGGAAGGCGGGGGACACAACGGCCAGATCCGAAAGCTGATGTTCCCGGAGATCGCCAAGACGCTCCCCCTAGCCTCGCGGCACGATAGCAACCGGAGTTATCCCTCCAGCAGTGAGATTTCGAAAGGCACTTCACTGAGCAGGAGCGCACCCTTCGTGCCCTGTAGAAGGCCTCTTCCCTGGAAGACGAGGAGAAATCCCCATTCTCCGAGTACATCTTGAAGGCAGAGGTATCTCCCAGAACCCCCATACCTACCTTCAAGCTTTACGATGGCCAGGGCGACCCGGCCGACCATTATGATAGCTTCGACGCCCTGATGACTCTACACGGAGCGTCGGACCCCCTCAAGTGCCGAGCCTTCACGACCACTCTGGTCCAAGGCGCTTAAGCGTGGTTCCGGGCCCTCGCCTCCGGATCCATCCGAGACTTCAGGCAATTCGGGCGAGTCTTCAAGGAGAGCTTCGCCGGAAGTGCCCCCCCAAGGTCGGTAGCGAGGCTCTTGGCCCTCAAACAGGTGCAAGGGGAAAGGCTCCGGGCTTACGTCCACCGATTTAAATCGGAAGCCCTCCGAATCCCCCGCCTGGACGTGGCCTCTGCCACAACCGCACTGACCGGGGGTACCCGAGAAGAGAACCTCCGCCGTGAACTTGTCCTCCACCCTCCCTCGACCCTTGCCGAGCTAGTGACTCTGGCCCTACGCCATGCCGAGTGCGAAGAAGTACTCAACGCTTGCCGGGACGCAACCGGCTCGGGTCGGGAGGGGGACAAGAAGCGGGGCCCCGAGCCAAATCCTAGCTCGGGAAAGAAGCGAGACCGAGATGGAGAACGCAAGCAGAAGTACGATAGGTACACCCCGTTAACCACCCCGGTCTATGAAATCTATGAAGACGTCAAAGACTCGGGACTTCTCCGTCGACCCGAGCCGATGAGGTCGAAGAACCGCAAGTGAGATAGACATTGTCTATTCCACGGCGATCATGGGCATCACACCGGTGACTGCCACCAGCTCCAAGACGAAATCGAGCGCCTCATCCGCTTGGGGCACCTGGCTCGGTTCACTGCCGAGCGTAGAGAAGATCAAGGCGCCGCAGAGGAGATCGACAACGCCCCCCGAGGGGTCCACATCAACGTCATCTCTGGAGGAATAGCATCAGGAGGCAACAGTAGCCGGGGAAGGAAGCGTCATGCCGAGCGGACGAGTCGAGCCCCAGAGCCACCCAAGGCCCCGCCCCAGGTCATAGTCTTCTCCGATCAAGACCTGGAGGGGCTGAGCACCCCGCACGATGACGCCCTCGTAATCTCGGCCACTATAAACCATTGTAACGTAGATCGGATTCTTGTGGACAATGGAAGTGCCCATGATGTATTGTCTTATGACTGTTTCCTCAAAATGGGGGAGGATCCATCCAAACTCCGACCGATTCGAACGCCCCTCTGTGGGTTCAACGGCCTGGCCACTCTCCCCGAAGGAGCCCTAAGCATGCTGGTTACCCTCGACACCCCACCCAAAACCGTTACGGTCATGGTAGACTTCATGGTGATCAAAGGGATGATAGCGTACAACGCCATCTTCGGCCGGGGAATCCTCAGCCAGATCAATGCAGTACCATCTACCTATCACCAAAAAATGAAGTTCCCCACCAAAAACGGGGTAGGGGAAATCCGAGGTAACCAGGCCACGGCCTGAAGGTGCTATAATATCTCGGTGGAGGCCACGAGGCCGGACGGGAATGATAAGGGCCCCCGGGAAGTTGAGGAAAAATCCGCAGCTACTGAGCCAGGCGGCGAGTTGCTGACAATTTTCCTAAACGACGACCCGACCCTAGGAGTAAGGATCGGGGCCGACCTACCACCCGAGGAACAGCAGCAATATAAGAAATTTCTTTCTGAGTACATCCGAGTCTTCGCTTGGTCCGACGATCAACTCCCTGGGATACCAGAGGAGATCGTGCTGCACCGACTCAACCTCAACCCCACCATGAAGCCCGTGCAGCAGCACCGAAGGAAGCACGCACCAGAGAAACAGACGATTATCAAGGCGCAGGTCACCAAGGGGCAAGAGACTGGTCTTTTTAGACCGGTCCTGTACCCGACGTGGCTAGCCAATGTCGTCCTGGTACCAAAGGCTTCCGGCGAGTGGCGGATGTGCGTGGACTTCACCGACTTGAATAAGGTGACCCCTAAGGACTGCTATCCCTTGCCCAGCATCGACCAACTGGTCGACTCGACATCGGCCAACGAGATGCTCAGCTTCCTGGACGCCTATTCGGGTTACCATCAGATCAGAATGAATTCTGAAGACGTCGAGAAGACCACCTTCATCACCGACTACGGCGTGTACTGCTATACCCGGATGCCTTTCGGGTTGAAGAACGCCGGAGCCACGTACCAAAGACTAGTCAATCACATGTTCGAGGAGCAGCTAGGTCGTAACGTCGAGGCCTACATTGACGACATGCTCATCAAGACCCCCAAGGCCCAGGACCACTTCACCGACCTCGTCGAAACCTTCGGCGTCCTCCTAAAGTACAACATGAAGCTCAATCCTGCCAAGTGCGCCTTCGGAGTAAGATCTGGGAAGTTCCTGGGTTTCCTGGTCACTCAGCGTGGGATCGAAGCTAACCCCGACAATGTCCAGGCCATCCTGGACGTGCGCCCGCCCGCCTGCATTAAGGACATCCAGCGTCTGATAGGGCGTGTCGCCGCTCTCAGCCGTTTCTTGTCCCGTGCGGCCGAACGATGCTTGCCCTTTTCTAAACTATTGAGGGGGCCCAAGTTGGCATCTGCTTCGTTCGCATGGGATGAGGAATGCCAGAAAGCGTTCGCTGAGCTCAAGGAGTTCCTGGCTTTGCCCCCGGTGCTCTCAAAGCCCGTGCCGGGCGAAGCCTTGCTACTCTATCTCTCGGCGACGTCATCAACGGTCAGCTTGGTCCTAGTCAGAAATGACTCGGGAATCGAAAGACCAGTCTACTACACCAGCAAGGTGCTTAATGAGGCCGAGAGGAGGTACCCCGCAACCGAGAAGCTCGTGCTAGCGCTAGTTACCTCCACAAAATGCCTCCGACCCTACTTCCAGGGGCACCCCATCACCGTGCTAACCGGCGAGCCGGTGAAGAAGATTTTGGCCCACCCCGAGGCCTCGGGGCGACTCGTCAAATGGGCCATTATGCTTGGGGCCTACGACATCTCGTATCGCCCGCGCTCAGCTATCATCGCCGAAAGCACCATCCCGACCGAAGAAAGACTACTGACCATGCCCGGGCCAACCTGGGAACTGTACGTCGACGGATCATCCAACTCAGTCGGTAGTGGTGCTGGGATCCTCCTAAGATCCGTCGAAGGAGTGGAGCTGCAGTACGCCTTGAAATTCAACTTTCAGGCGTCCAACAATGCTTCCGAGTACGAGGCCATTATATCGGGAGCACGCATGGCCCGGCGGTTGGGGGCTGAGCGAGTCAGGATCCACACCGACTCTCAGCTGGTCGCAAGCCAGGTCAACGGTGAGTACGAAGCTCGAGAGGCACCCATGATCAAATACCTCCAGCTGGTCAGGAGCCTGGCCCAACAATTCGAGGGATTCGAGGTAGTCCGAATAGCCCGGGAAGAAAACTCCCGAGCGGACGCCCTCTCTCGATTAGCCTCCTCCCTAGACCCAGAAGGTACCCGATCGGTCCTCCTCGAAGAGCTAGAACGCCCGAGCATTGACTCGGAGCTCCTTGCTGTTGACTCGACCGTCCCGAGCGATTGGCGCACCCCCTACCTGTCTTGGCTTCGAGACTCCCAAGAGCCCTCCGACCCTCGGGAAGCACGCCGAATGAAGTACCAAGCCCGGCGCTTCATCGTCCTGGATGACACACTCTACCGAAGGTCTTTCGCCGGCCCTATCCTGAAGTGCCTCGGCCCCGACGAAGCCAGCCGAGCCATCCAAGAGGTTCATGAAGGCCTGTGCGGAGCGCACTCAGGGGCAAGGTCACTGGCCAGGATCCTGTTACGACAGGGGTACTGGTGGCCCACCCTGCAGCGCGACTGCTCGGCCAATGATCAACAGTGCGACCGATGCCAGCGGTTCGACCACTTGGTCCATCAGTCGGCTACAGAACTCGTCACCCTCGCCGAGACTTATCCCTTCGCTCTGTGGGGGATCGACATTCTCGGACCATTCCCCACGGCTCAGTCCCAGAAAAAGTTCATTGTCGTCGCCATCGACTACTTCACTAAATGGATCGAGGCCGAAGCCACTGCAAGGATCACCGAGACAGTCGTCTGGAGTTTCATCTGAAAATCGATCATTTGTCGCTTCGACATCCCCTGAGTGATAGTGAGCGATAATGGTCGGCAATTCGATTCTCGATATTTCTGAGACAGATGCACCGACCTAAACATCCGCAACCACTTCACTTCGGTCGCCCACCCTCAGGCCAACGGGCTGGTCGAAAATGCCAATAAGACTATCTTGAAAGGCATAAAGGCCAGACTCGGCAAAACCAAGGGTAGTTAGCTCGAGGAATTGCCTAGCGTACTGTGGTCGCACCGAACGACTCCCAGGATGGCAACCGGTGAAAGTCCTTTTCAGTTGGTGTACGTCAATGAGGCCGTCATTCCATTAGAGATCGCCAACCCGTCTCTCCGAGTCATCCGCTACTCGCTCGAGGAAAACAACCAAAAGTTACTTGAGAACCTCGACCTAGCCGATGAACTCCGGGATATTGCCAGCATCCGAGCGACGGAATACCAGCGACGCCTCACTCGATACTACAACGCCAGAGTCCGACGCAGACACTTCCAACCGGGAGACTTCATCCTCAGAAAAGCCGAAGCCTCTCGACCACTAGAGGCGGCGGGCAAGCTGTCCCCTAACTGGGAAGGCCCCTACCGAGTGGTCGAGACACTCGAGAAAGGTGCGTACAGGTTAGCAACAATGGAAGGGGATCCCATTCCTCGGACATGGAACGCAGCCGCACTACGCAAATTCTATTTTTGAAATTGTACAACAAGAAGGATGAAATAAATTCCTTTTCATTCAAAACTATTGATACATCAGAAAGGCGAAGGCCAGTACATTGCATGACAAAAACCAAGAAAATCTGTCCAACACCGCTACAAGGGGTCATCGCTCGGTTGACTCGATCTCGATCTCCTTGCGTCCAGCCACTGACTCTGCCTCGCGTAGAAACTGGCTCGGACAAGAGGGGGTCGATCCAGTTGGCTCAGATGACCCCTGACAAAGGTGACAGAGGGACTGCAGAGAAAGATAACCACCTTCTAAAGTTGGGGAAGGCCACCTTCCAAGTTGATAGAGGCCAAGGAGAAGGAGCGCCGTGAAGACCCCCTCTTTCCCAACCTACCAACTCCTTGGAAGGGAACAGAGAGCAAGCAGCCTCCGAAGAGTGAAAGAAATGAAGAGCAGAAGAGGGAGAAAGAGGCTGCAGACGGAGGAAGGCTTTGGTGAGGAGGGAACTTGATGCGCCTCCCCCCCCATGCAGAGGGGGAGTGGCGGCAGGCATCCCTGATACCCCCATCCGTCCTCCGCCTCGGTGCCCGCCCGGAAGCCACGCCAGAACTGAGAAAGGGCAAGAGCCATGCCCTCACACGTCGAAGCCCTCCCCAGATCCGCGCGGCGACCGTCGGACCCGTCTTAAACCCGCGTGGTGACCGTGGGACCCATCCGACAAGCTGGGATGGCAAGAGCCCTCTGCTCCCCATCGTCGGCTGCGTCGCCCTCCGAAGGATCCTCCATGCTCCGAATGCAACGGCACAACGTAGAGTGAAGAAGAAGGAGTGAGGAAAGACTGTTAGAGAAAATCCCAAGCGGTAAAGAGGAAGGGGCGCCCTTCGGTCCTTCTTATAGGCCAAGGGAGGCTACGCGCCTTAAATGACTCCCCCCTCAAAAACACGCCAAAGGATTTCTCCCCTGAATGGTCACCTCCAACTCCTCGTTTCCCGCCCTAGCGGGAGTCACGAAGCGGCCTGGCATTCAAAGCGTGAGGGAACGGAAAGACGCCCCGTCAGAAACCTACCAAATCAGCATGCGAAAACCACGCAGGACATATCGACACTTTTCAACTCTTTCAGATACGCCAGCCAAATCACGGCAAGGATGGCGATCAAACAAGTAAGTCATTCATTATCGCATAAAGAGAAAACTCTCTAAAGGAGGAAAGAGAGACAAACAGGAGAAATGGGTAAAATAAGGCAAAATACATCAGGCCTCAGGCCCACTTTGAAGCTCGGGAGCGGCGGAAGTAGGCGTGTCACCCCCGGCACCCTCGGTGATGGCCGACCCGGGCACTGACCTCGCTTGTGCGAGAACTATCTCGGTCGCGAGCCCTCCCGAGACGTCCGGAGTTGGTGACCCCGCCAGAGGAGACTCCTCTGGATCTTCCCCGCTCGACGTAGAGGAGCTAGAAACTGACTCATCCGAGTCATAGCTCTGGCCCAAAGGGAACTCGATCCCGGAGTCTTGACCGAAGGCATAGTACACCGCCCGACGATAACCCTGCTTAAACCCCTTTCGGGCGCCCCGGTGAAGCACTACCTCGTAATATGGTAGGGCGGCTCTCTCCAGGTCGGCTGAATAGGCGTCCGAGCTCCTATACCGCTCGATCGCCTCCGCCTCGATCTGCTCCGTCCTCCCAACGAGCTCGACCCAAGCCCGCTCCGCCTTGGCCGCACGCTCCTCTGTCCCCACCAGGCATTCCTCTGCCCCGACCCTCCCTCGCTCGGCTTCGCTCGATCGCCTCTCCGCCCGGGCTCGGTCCGCCTCGGCCACGGAACGAAGGCGCTCCGCTACCTCCGCCCGGTCCAGTAGCTCGGCATGTTCAAGCTCCCAACGACCGTCCAGCTCGAGGTGACGCAGACGCTCCTCTTCCAAGAGTTTGCCCTTCCTCTCGAGTGACTCTCGGGCCTTAGCCAACTGCTCAATCAGCGCCTCAGTTTCTAGCCGGCTCGCCCGTGCGAAGTCCCTGACCGCGGAGAACTCCCGTCGGAGCCCCTCATGCTCCTCGCTGAGGCGGGCCAGTTTCCTCTCGCACCCCCCGAGGGCCCAGGCGAGATTCGACCGCTCCGCCTCCGTCTGAGCGTACGTCTCCGCCATCAAGGCCGCCGACCGAGCCATGACTAGGCCACCCTCCATGAGGACGTCGAGGACTCTGGAGGGGGAGTGGCGCTTGTCTCCCCCCCTCATCTTTGCGGCAACCTCTCGGCAAACCCGGTAGAGGTCGCCCGAAACATCGAGCCTTTCTAGGGCCTCCGACATGGAGATCCGCTCCCCACCGGACGCCCCGCCAGAAGGTTCGGCTCGAGCAATGGGGCCGACCGCCCCGCGCGCCGCGGTCGGTTGGGGTTGCGACGCCTCCCCGGGTGAACCCCCAACCTCGACTGACGCCACGGGATCGACCGCACCAGGAACTTCGAGCACTTGGGGCTGCGACGCCCTCGCGGGCGAACCCCCATCCCTATCTGTCTCGGCCCGCGCCTCGCCGCCAGAGACAGCGTCGACCTCGACCGGTCTCCCGGTCTCGATGCCGGCTGCTTCAGCACCGGTCCCCTCCGTCCCCAGGGAGGGGAGAACCGACCCATCTCCGCCCCCTGAGGGGCCCCTAGTCTCCTCGGCCCCCTCTCACCCGGTAGGTGGGGGAGCTGGCCCGGAAGGGTCGGCCCCATCTTGTCCCCAAGAGGGGAGCGCCGCCGAGCCAGAGTCGCCCCCGGCAGCGGTAGGAAGGCCAGCCTTCTTGGCCCATTTCTTGGCCTTCGCGGCTTCCTGCAATTTTCCCTCCATGGGATCCTTGCGCTTCGGTCCGCTTGGCCGCGAAGACCCCTCGGAGGCCACCCCCTTGCCCTTATCTCGGGCTTGGGAATGACCCGCGGGAACGACAGACTCATCAGCCGCCGAGTAATCCCCAAGATCGACGACCTCGGTGACCTCTTCCAAGGGCTCCCGCCGGATGTCTACAATGAAGAAGAAGGTTCGGTTAGGAAGCGAAAAGGCGACCCTCCGACCCCGCAGAAGAATCCAAAGAATGGTACCTGATGGCTTGAGCTGTGTAAGAAGATACCGCTCCACGTTCTCCAGCGTCACCAGCTCCTCAGTCGACCGGTGATTTGTCAACAAGCGAGCGGCGTACTCTTCCACGTCGGCGGGGAACTCCTCCTGTCGCGGGGGAAGATTCGGATGGAAGTTGGGCATAACCTGGCACCTCCAGGACTCATCCACTGCTTCCGCCTTCACCCAGAAAAACTGCCTCTTCCACCCTTTATGCGAAGAATCCTTTATCGCCAGCGGAATACAGCTCCGATTCCTGCGCGCCTGAATAAAATAGAAGCCTTTCCCCGCCGACGGATGTGCCTTCAGCTTGAAGAAATAATGAAAAAGATCCAGCGACGGGGGAACCCCCTGCAGGTGACAGAGGATCCGAAAGGCAGACAGCAGGAGATACGAGTTGGCCACCAGCTGAACAGGCCTCAACACGAAAAAATTGAGAAGCTTCAAGACGAAAGGCTCGAAGGGGAGGCAGAATCCGCTCTTCCACGCCAGGAGAAAAGTACAAATATGGCTCGTGCGGCTATCCAAGCTCGTCTCGTATGGGGCAGCGGCTACAAAGCTATATCGGAGAGGCAGGCGAAACCGATGCTCCGGTTTCTTCACATCAGCCTCCCCCAACTCGCTGCGATTGGGGACGGGCTCCTGCCTCACTTGCTCGGTTTCCAAGCGCAGATCCGCCATCGAGCTGGAAGAAGAACCTTCACTAGAGCCCGAAGACTCCGGGGGAGAAGGAAGCTCCCGGATCGCCTCCGCGGTTATACGCGCCAACTCCTCAAATGCCGCCGCAAGAGCTTGCTCCCCCGCTGTATCTTCACGGCGCATCAAAGAGCCCCAGAAGCAAAGAAATGGAGGAAAGGCCAAAAACCCTAAAAAGACTGGGAGGAACTAGCAGCGCCCTATGCCTATAAACCCTCGCGGGAGGCGGCGCGCCGTTTCAACCTCCGAGAAAAAGGGGGCCCCTTCATTTCAAATCCGTCAGGATCATTATTACTATAGGCCCAGGCGACCACTACACGTGGCTTCATAACGCCAACAGGATTCCACCCACCCGAGCCACGCCGGTCCAAAGCCTCGAAAAACTACTCAACCGAGCCTCCTTGGCTCGGGAGTAGGAGGGGGACAAGTGGAGAGGGGGATTCCTGCAGCCCACTCAAAGAGCAGACCCAACTAGGCCCAACAAGGCCCAACGAGGCAACCTCGTCCAAGTGACAGCCCACAGGGCCCACTCGGAAAAGCCCAATAAAACAATGCTCGAGGAATTGACTCTCCTAGGCGGCCCCAAGGCTCGGAGAGCCCGAGCCTCGGTCAGGTCACAGGAAGACCCGCGCACGAGCTATCCCTCCGCACGAAGGGGGAAAGCGCTAGCCGGTCTGTCCGACCCATCTCCTCACCGAGCTAGGCCTATCGCCCGATAGGGCCGGCCCCCCTAAGCTCGGTACGACCGATAAAATGTTCATCACTGTAGCCGTTAAGAGTCCACAGCGGGCCGGACGCTAAGAAGTCCAGGAGCTCCGGCTTCCCCACGAGGATAACGCCCCCACGATGAGGCCATAAAAGCCCACGACGAGGACGTAACCTCCACCGGAGACCTCTCAGCTTGCAGGACTCCAGAGGGCGGCGCACTATTTAAACCTGGGATACCCTCCGGCGAAAGGTAAGTCCAAAAGGGCATTGATCCACCCCCAATTCCTGAGCAAGGATCACTTCACCCCATTGGTGGAGAGGGATCTCACGCCTTCACTTTCTCCTCCCTATCGCCGCTCCCACCATTGCTCTACTGACTTGAGCGTCGGAGGGTTTCGCCCCAGGGAATCCCCCTGGGCCCTCTGACCAGTTTCCCTATCTTGCAGTTCACAAACTTGGTGATTACCAGCCCGCTCAAGAACCAGCGCGAGATTTCGCATCTTCAATCATTAATGGTGGACTTCTCGGCAAGCAAAGAGATTACCACCGGCCTCGCTTTAGCAGAAGCTTGCACTAATGCAAGGGAACTCTTCTTAATAACCATCTTTAAAAGTGTAGGCTCATCATCCCCAAAACAGCCAGGGACTAGGACTCGGATTGGCATGCGGGAAATAACATCCCAAATCTTGAAATGCACCATCGAAACCTGGCTTGGCTTATCATCTCCCTGGGGACCAAACCCGAGGGGCACCAAAGATAATGCACACCCGCTCCGTAGGGTGAAAAGGGATGGAGAAGTGGAGGTAATAGGCTTGGAAGGCGTGGGTGAAGGTTTAGGAGGTGTAGAGGCCTTAGGCGGTAGAGGGATAGCGGTGATAATAAGCTCGGGTAGGGGCAAAGGCAAAGGTGGAGGCATAGGAGGGGTAAAGGCGAAGGCGGAGGTGTAGGTGCAGGGGTAGCCTGCTCAGGCTCGGGCAATGATGGCGAAGGAAATGGCAGAAGCGGTGGAGATGGTGGTAGTAATGGAAGAGGGGTCGCTAGGAGAGGATGTAGTGAGAGCGATGGTGATGGCAGTAGGGATAGCGGAGATGGTGATGTGGTCAATGGAGGTAGTGGAGGTGGTGCTGGTGATGAAGAGGGTGAAGAGGAGGGTCGCGGCGCCCACCGTCGACGTATCGGCACAACCCGCCGAGTGGCGTCAAGAGTGGAAGTGGTGGTAACAGAAATGGAGGAAGAAAGGGTGGCACTTGCCTGAGTAGAGGCTGGGGTGGGTGGAGGTTGTGAAGATTGAGTAGAAGATAGTGAAGGCAAGGGGGTAGGTGGAGATGGAGAGGGTGATGAGGTAGGCAACGAGGTAGACAAAAGCATAGGGGAGGAGACAGGTGATGGAGTAGGTGGCGGAGTGGGTGTAATGCCAGATAAAGAATCGCAGGGGTGTCCTTGGTCTTGTAGTGGAAACGGCTGCCTGGACGGCGACTACTGCTGCTGCTTGCTGCGGAAATTTAAAATGACTTCATGCATGGCGGCCCAATCGATCCTCTTATTATCTTCTAGGCCATAAATAATTTCCTGAAACTCTGGGCAATCCTCAACCAAATGCCCCTGCTGACGATGAAAATCACAAAATTGGAGTGAATCTCCGATCACGGGTCAGCAAGGCATAACCGGAGGAAGTTGCAACGCGTAAGCGGCCATCAAAGCCCTAAAAATGTCTGTAAAAGACTCCGACAACGACAGAGAAGGAGCCTGTTTCGGGCAAGGTGGATGTCGAGAGGTATAAGAAGGTAATGGAGATGGGAGTGGAGAAGGAAGCGGGAGTTGTGAAGGCAAATGCGTATGGCAACTGGTGGAGAGACTAGGCGGAGGCATATGTGGAGCAGAGCAAGGAGGTATGTAGACGGCATCCACCTGCTCGGGGTGTAGTGTTTCCTTGACCGGAGGGAGGGACGCTTGCGGAGATGAAATGGCGGAGGGCTGACTGTGGATGGCGGCAGGTTGACTCACGGAGGGTTGATACGTGGAGGTATATGGGTATGTGGGAGTGGAAGGCTGACTCATGGAAGGATATGTGGTGGAGGGCTGACTTATGGAAGGTGATGGATAGGAGGCGTATGTGGGTGTAGAAGGTGGAGGGGACTCGGGGTCAAGGAAACTAGGAGTACTTGGCGGATGAAGCGGGCTCGGCTATACAGCTGCTACCAGGAGGTGATGTCATTCAAGGCTAAGATGAACTGATACTCGGGCGTTGCATTAGAAATGATCATTTTGATTTGCTCTCCCTCCGAGATATGCCCTGGGACTTGAGCGGCCAAGCGACGCCAGCGGTCGGCGAAGGTAGAGAACTCCTCGTTGGGCTTCATCTTTTCATGGGTCAGATCAACCATAAAATACTTGGGCCCAACCTGGTCTTGATACTACCGAATAAAATTCTATTGGACGGCTTGAAAATTCACCACTTGATCTTGCGACAATGAAAAGAACCAATCCCGAGCCGGGCCTTCTAAAAACAGACCAAACAGATAAGCCATCAAGCGTTGGTCATGTCGGAATTGGACCGACTCACAAAGAAACTCCTTCAAGTGCACATAAGGGTCACCGACTCCACCATAGCGGTGATAAGCAGGAATTTGTGAACGCGGTGGAAGCTGAAGACCTTGGAATACGAATGGGACACTCAAAGAAGTTTGGGGATCAATTCGATGCTGAAGTTCATCAAGCCGACGCTGAGTTTGAGCAATCATCTCCTCGATGGGGAGAGACTGAGAAGGATGCAAGCCAGCTTGAGCAAAAGAATGTGAGTTTGGGCCAGGAGTATGATATTTGGCCGGATAAAGGGATCTGGATTGAGAAGAAGGGAAGCCCATTCCAGGAATAGAAGGATATGTGGGCCTAGAAAAATCATGAACATGAGAATAAGGACCGATTGGGCCAGCAGCAACATGGGCCCATTAAGAGAATAAGAGGGCCCGTTAAAGGAAGGGGGCCCACTAAGAGTAGAAGAGGGAGGCCCATTATGAGAATAAGGCCCATTAAGATTAGCAATGAATTTTTGGGCCTGGACCGGGGCCGTTTGGCAAGCAAGAGATGATAGGTGGGCCACAAGATTTGCTTGCGGGTCAGAAGGGCCACGAGGAGATGGGACCGCGTGGGAAGAGGAATCCACGCAGGAATAAGAAGACGGGGAGGAAGAAGGGTAATATACATGAGAAAAATGGCGCTCCATGAGGGCAAATGGAGACTTTATACAAGAAAATCAAGGGAATACAAGGAGGGAAGTAAGGGCTCAAAGATCAAGGAGGGAGACTGACTCAATAATGCAAAGGTAAAAAAAAAGAAAAAGAAACCTAGGACAATGAGACTAGACAAATGGACACACAGAATGGACTAGCCTAAATGGGCTTAACAACAAAATTTATATGGATGATGGGGAATGCGACACAAAGTAACACAAATGGGCTTGGACAAGCCCAAACAAACAATATGGGTGTGAGGGGGTTCAACCAAGATCAAACAAGTTGATATGATCGTCAATTTTTATTTTTCCAAAGTTTTGATGGGCCTTTCAGTGATTTGAATTCATGTCAATTCCCTCAAAATAGGAAACCTATAGGGAATAAGGTCCAAACTATGGGTTTGACTAAGGTTAATTCCTTTACACGTATGCAAATGCCAACCTAAGGGTAGAAAAGTACAACCGGCCCGATGTCCGTGTGGGAATCCACGGCTCGCGAAGACTTACGGAGGTCCCAGATAAGATCACCTAGTCGAGCCCAAGGAATATCAGAGCGAGAGGATCACTTACCAAGGGGGAATGCAACTACAATATGACAATATGCATGATCCTATGTGCACCGGGGTGCATGCAATTTCTAACCTAAGTCTAACAAAGCAAGACAATAACGAAATTATGCAAACTTCACAAAAATGTTTGAAAAATATGAAACAATATGAATAACAACGATGCAAGGCCTAAAATAGGGACAATTAGGCACTAAAAGATAAGAAAAATCATTAAAGGACAACGTATCTTTGTGTTTGCCCCCGGACCTACAAGTGAGTTTTATACATAAAATGCAAGAATGAAGGCAATATTTAGTAGGGAAACGAAGTTCAATGCATGCAAATAATATACGGATGTGAAGATAATACAAAAGACTTCCCAATGTAACCAAAAAATAGCCAAAATAGACCCTGGAAGGCAATTTAAATCAGCAAGCAAAATGCCCCTGTGAATCTGTCCCGAATCTGCCCACAAACTAGATGTGAAAAATGCAAAAAATGGAGGCACTTTTTAAATATGCAAATGATGTCTAAATGATGCAAATGAACTAAGGATGGAAAGATAATACAAAGGTCTATGCAATGGGCCCAAGAACAAGACAATCCGACCTCGGGAGGCCTATTAAATCTTCCAAGAAAGATGCCCCCATGAACTTATGCGCAGACCGCATGCAAGCTTATTGTGTATGTGATTTTGATGATTACAAAATAACTTTGTTGCCTAAACTTGCTTGGCCTTGTGCTTGAATGGTTATTCATGTTTTCATGGCTCTGTATTGATGAGAAAGTTTTTGTGAAAAATAATGCTTCATGAATGTTAGTTTTTATCAACAAGAATGTCATTTGAATGAATGTGTTCCCATGCTTTCCTACATGCTTTGCACTTGGCATGATTGTTAACATTTGGGTATTGAAACATTTTGATGTTGAAATTATGAAAGATACATGTAAGCTATTTGAATGTTTGAGCTCCCATGTCAATATATTTGATTGAATGATAGATTCATGCTTATCATTTTAAAACCTTGTCATTTGGTCAAATATATTTTTGTTGATTGATATGAGAAGCAAAATACATGTTTGAACAGGTTCATTGATGTATTTTATTGTGAACATGTTCATAGAATTGATGCTTGATGCAAGGATTTTGATTCTCATCTAACCTTGTGCTTTATCATGCTTTTCAGGAGGAAAATTCATGGTTGATACTCATGGGATCATGGTAATATCTAACCACCTTGTGTGCTTTAATTAGAGGAGGTTGAGGTTGAGCTTTCATGTCTTTATATTTGGATGAGTGATAGATTCAAGTTCATCATAACAAAATCTTGTGTAGTCATGAGTTTTCATGCATAGTGTGTATAGGCTGTAATACCATTGTTTGTGGTTCATGGTTTCTTCATGATCCTTGAGGCTCATAATATGTTTGACTCTTTTATAGCACTCATGGTTGAATGCATGTCTTAAGAGTGGAACTCCTTGATCTTGATTTCCATGTAGATCTAATGATTTATCTTGTTTTTGCAGGATGGACATTGATGGAAATCAGTTTGATATCACTTGGATGCATGGTAATATCCCTCTATTTTTTACCTGTGAAAAATGGCCTTTTAGTAGGCTAGAAAAGCCCTTAGCATGATTCATGAATATACCTTATGGTTCTTGAGGGTTGTTATGTGTTTAATACGTTCACACTCATCAAAGTGAAATTGGTTTCATGGTGCCCATATAATGAGTTTAAGTGGTTTGAATGACTTTGTTTCCACTTGAGGTTTTGGTGGTTTGGAAACTCCTTCATGCATTCACTTCATATGGTGTTGTAGTTTTCAAAGTGTTTCATGCATTGTCTAAATGACTTTTCCTTTGAGGTTGCAAAATGCTTAAGCCATTGAAATGACCATTTGTTGAATGAGGTCTTAAAATATGCCAACATCTTATCTCAATGTATGGTTATTTGATTTATATGTTGAATGAGGAAGAATAGTTTTTCATTGAGCTTGAATTAATGAAATCCGGGTTTAGGATGTGCTTTCATGCGAAAACCTTCATGATGTTGAATTACATGCACTCCATTTGAAACAATTTGTTTTTCATCATTAAAATTCATGAATGGATGTTAGAATTCATTGGGTTGCATGTTTAGATCATTGGGAATGGTTAACAAATCTTTTTTTAATGTTTCTAAGTGAATGGGTCGACCCCACTCAATAGGTCGACCCCTGGGCCAAAAAAATGGCCAAATAATGTTCTGTCTGCAAGTGGGTCGACCCACTTGCAGAGATGGGTCGACCTATTCCCTGTTCTGGGCAAAAACCAGAACTCTGCTTGTAGATGGGATGACCCACTTGCTAGATGGGACGTCCCATCTGGTTTCGCAGCTCCGCGCGACTTTTTCGTGGGCCACCGTAGCCCATCCAAATGACCTCCGATTGAGGTGAAATTTTACACCAATGCCCCTAGGTTACTAATGAACATATTAGGGTGGTTTTGCAAGGGTTTTGCATGGGTGTATGGGTCTTTTGGTGCCTTCTATATATACTTACATGTGACCTCCGAATTTGATAAGAGATGAACTCTAATGCTTGTTTGTGTTGTCTTGTAGTTGAAGAAAAAAAGGGGAAAAGGAAGAGGAGATATTGCAAGGTGGTTCTCATCTCCATCTCTGAGGATTTAGAGCTCATGGTAGAAGAAAAAAAGAAGCATCTCGAAGAGAGGAACGCAAGGATGCCAAAATCGCGGCCATCCGACAGCGAGCCAAGAAGAGCCGGAGTATTCCTTGAAGGGGGAGTTTCATACATGCTATATCTTCTTTGATTTAGTCCATAGAGTTTGTTTGGAGTCTATTGTATAAATTCGTGGACACTTTATCTTTCTCTGAACGATTATTCAGTGTGTGGGTTCGGAGAATGGTTTCTCCGAGTGGTTTGTGTTGACGCTTGTGCGTCGTGTGGTGCGGAGCATATCCGCGTGTGTGTTGGGATTCATTTCTCGGTGTGTGTGGGGAGAAATCCCCGTGTGTTACTGCATTTGAAGCGTGTGGTTTGGAGTTTTTACCCCGTGTGTGTGGGGAGAAATCTCTGTGTTTGCTGCATTCGCAGCGTGTGGAAAACGTCTCACCGGTTTGGTGAGGGGTGGACGTAGGGAGCCCGTCGTGGTCCCGAACCACCTTAAAAATCCCCGTGTCTCATGATTTGATTTGTGTGATTGTGTGCATCTCCGTTTAATCTATTTATGCAATCGTGTGAGCATGGTGAGATTAAGTGAATTTAGTTTATCCTGCTTGTTTAGCTTAAATTCCTTAATCTTGTTAATCTTGTTGATTCCGCTGTGCGAGTAGGTTTAAGTTTTTAATTGGACATAATTTTTAGTAGAGGGTTCTATTCACCCCCCCTCTAGAACCGTGTTCCTGCACTACGGGACCCAACAATTGGTATCATAGCGAGGCTATGTTGTCCCTAGATCTCACAATCTACAGAGTGATCCCAGTGCATTCTACAATCATGAATTTTTCTATTGATCAAATCTCTATGAATTACATTCCTACTTTTGATGGTCATGATTATATTTCTTGGAAAAATGCTATGTGTGTTTATCTAGGTTTGCATGAGCCTAATGTTTGGAAGGTCATATGTGAAGGTTCATACAAGCTTCCTACTGAACATAACAAATGGGATGATATGCATGTCAAGAAAAATGCAATGAATGTTAGAGCATTAAATTTCCTCATGAATGCCATTAAATCTAATATACTTTCACAAATTCCCTTGTGTAGGTCGGCAAGAGACCTTTGGGATGAGTTGGCACGAAAGTATGAAGAAGAAGTGATGGATCCATGCTTAATGGCTCATGGAGATGAAAATTCAAATGAGGTAAATTCAAACTCTGACTCTGATGAAGATGAAATGTCATTTGAAGAACTACTTGATGCTTATGAGGAGTTGTCGAGTAGATATAAGAAAATCAAGTCAAAAAATAAAAAATTGAAAAAGGAAGTTGAAGACAATGTTCATGACTCCCTCTGTGAAAATTGTATTGAGAGTGAGGAATTAAATGAGATATGCATGATTGATATTAAAGAATACAAAGATACAATTGCATGTTTAAGGAGTGAAAATGAAACTCTCAAGGATGAATTCAATCAAATAAAGAAGAATGAAGCATGCCTTAAAAACAAGCTTGCTTCTTTATCTGATGATGAGAAATTGTTTGAAAAACTTCTTGATAATGAAATTGATAGCAAGGGCATCTTAGATAAAAATGAACAACTTAAAAAGAAAAATGGTGCCATGCTAATTGAAATTTCTCTTCTTGAGGGAAGCTTGAAATGTCTTGAAAAATTTGAAAAAGAGAATGCGTTGTTAAAATCTGAAAATGAAAAACTGAAACATTTAAACAACGCTATGTCTGAAAAACTGTTAACTTTTGAAAAAGGGAAAGCTGTAGATGTCAATGTTGAATCTGAAAAACTACTTATTCTAGAACAAGAACTTGAAAGCCATAAAACTACAAATAAAGTGTTGAATGAATGTAATGTTTGTAGTGAACAAGAAATTGCTAGCTATGAGTTACACAGTGCATCCCTTGAAAATGAAATCATTGATTTGAATGCATCGTTGTCCAAATTTGTCAAGGGGAAAGATAGCTTGGATAAAATAATGGGGACCAAGGTAAATTTTCAAAGGGAAGGTCTTGGGTATGAACTCACTAAAAAGAAAGTCTTTGGTCTGAAAACCCAAACGTCATTCGTGCATGCTTCATGTTCTTCTAATGCATCCTTTGTTGAGAAACCCCAGATTAAAACTCATGCCCAACCTAGGACCAAGAAATTTACTCCATCACCCAACAGTCAAAATGGTCCTAAGAGTCATAATAGAAAATTTGATTCTCACCAAAATCATGAAAAGCATGCTCATGTTCCTAAAAGTTCAAAGTTGAGTTGTTTTTACTGTGGCATGCATGGTCATGTTATGGATGATTGTGATATCATGAAAAAAGATGACCAACATGCATGCAAAGAAAAATTTGCATGCAAAAGATAAAGAAATGTTTCATACTTTTATTGTCATAAACTAGGCCATGCGATGAAAAATTGCTTTGTGAAGCAAAAAGATGAACTTCATGCTAACAATGCTAAGTTCAATGTTCAAAGAAAATTCAGTGATAACCATGTGTTGTGCCCCTGTGATTTTGATGATAGCAAACACTATGAGTTATCTGAACATCTGTGACATGATTTTGAACTCTATGATTTTGATGATAGCATATCATGAATCTGTGTCTGAATGATTATTCTGCTTTGGGCATATGGACTGTACAGGGTAGTTCATGCATACAGCAAGTCCATACACTCTCTGCTATTATCTTCATGCTTATGCCAAGTCTACACATTGCAGTCTAGTCTGTACATTGTCTTTGCATAGGGCCACACAAAGTTTGTACATGCAATAGTCATGCATTTCTTCAAGTCTGTACAGCCTTTGCAGCACATCCAAGTCTATACATTCATGCACCACTTAATGTCTGTACAGAGTTTTGTACAGTTTGCATTGGCCAAGTCTGTACAGAGTCTTATTGCATTGTTCATCAAGTCTATACATCGTTGTAGCTTGTGCATGTCTCATGCCATCAAGTCTATACATTCATTCTGCATGCATCGTTCAACTAAAGTCTGCACATCGCCGTGTTCGTCTCACTTAGTGTCTATGCATATTTGAGTTGAAGTCTATACAGCCCAAGTCTGTACATCCATTTGTCTGCCCTACACACACAAGTCTATACACTGTCCTGTAGCACACACATGAAGTCTGTACAGCCCAAGTCTGTACATCCATTTGTCTGCACTGCACACACAAGTCTATACACTGTCCTGTAGCACACAATCTTAGTCTATACAGCCTGCATCATCTCACTCAGCGTCTTTGTGCATGGAGCATTCAAGTCTGCACATTGGCCAAGTCTGTACATCGCCACTTGTTCATGCATATGTGCAAGTCTATACATTGTCTGGTCATCCACACTTGAAGTCTATACATTTCTTACCTTTACCTACGTTCAGAACACTAAGTCTGTACATCGGTAAAGTCTGCACATGGTTGCTTTGAAGCCGCATCAAAGTCTATACATTGCAGCCTGTTGGTGTTCAAGCTTTCCAAGTCTAGACATTGCATATGTTTGTGCTTCACTCTAAGTCTGTACATTGCTTCATTGCATGCTACAAAGTCTGCACATTCCGTTTGCACTAAGTCTGTACACTGGTGTCGTCGTCTGCATGATCAAGTCTATATAGACTTAGCGAAAGCTTAGCAAGTCTGTACACTGGTGTCGTCTGCTGCAGGCACAGTAAGTCTGTACATTGGTTTCTCATGCACGTAAACATCAAGTTTATACACTCCTTATGTTTGCATCGCATTCACTTCAAGTCTATACAGTCTTGTGTCTACATTGCATTCACTTCATGTCTACACACTCGTTGCCTGCATCTCATGCATTTGAAGTATGTACACTCGTGAATGTAATGTCTGTACATTCATTCTCATTGTACATACCTTCTCATATGTGCACACTTCAATTGATGCATCAAGTCTGTACAAGCTCAGTTCATTCATCAAAGTGACTCGATGCATTCAGTCTTTCCTGTCAGATAAATTAACTTACACTGATAGTAAATTTGCTCTAACAGGACTGCTGATTCGAGGAGGTTAATGATGCACGTGATCCAAGAATAAGAGATGGCCCTGATCGTGACATGTGGAACCATTGTGCTGAAATGCTGCCACGTGGATTGAACTTTCTGGGCGGGAATCGTCGAGAGCACACGCCCTATCTGCTTGCTGCTGCTATAAAAGGAAGTCTTCTTCCTCAGAAGAAGGCTGATCGTGAAAACAGAAGCAGAGAGAGTAGCAGAAGAAAGAAAAGAAGAAGAAGAGCCAGCAGAAGAAGAAAAAAGAGAACAACAGAGAAAGAAGAGAGCTCGAGAAGGAAAGAGGAAGAGAGATCCAGAGATTGAGAAGTGGAGAGGAGAGAGTTTTTCTTGAAGAATTGTTTAGTCTGTTCGTGGATCAAATCCAGAACGACTGTGCTCATTGGAGCTAACTGGTTTTTGTTTTTCCCTTTGTTGTTTTGGTTTTCCCTTTTCTGCCTTTACCATCCTTGTTCTTCCGATCCTCTGGTTTGAGGTCGGGTTCCCTCCTGGTCTAGAGGAAGAGAGATCTGTGATCTCTGGTTTGGTAGTGACGGGCTGTCACTAGCAGTTCCCCTCCGGTTTGGAGGAAGGGAGGTTTTCCTCCGATTGGCAAGTGACTGGGTGTCACTTGTGTTTTCCCTCTGGTTTAGAGGAAGGGAGGCTCGCCCTCCGGTTCTGGTCTTGTGGGTAGCAAGTCCAGGTGTCAAGCTTCTGTGGGTTGCAGAGCTTGGTTTGAGGGATTTATTTCCCTTGGTTTGTCAAGCTATTTGGCAGCGTTTGTTTGCAGACTGAGTCTGCTGTTCTAGCTGTTGCTAGTGGAAGCCTCACTCCGGTTTGGAGTGAGGGGTGGATGTAGGTCTGTGGACCGAACCACCTAAAAAAATCCATTGTCCATCATGGTTTGATTGCTTTGTCTGGTTGATTGATCTCGCTACATGCATGCTAGAAACGTGATCTTATTGGTTGTCCATGTTCTAGTGATTGATGGGGCATGCATCTTTGATGTTTGAGTATTTTTCCATCGAATCTGTGATCATCATCTCATACGGTTTTTAATTTGGCTAAAAATCATTAGAAGATCCATTCACCCCCCCTCTGGATCTACATCTGTCTCATTATCCGCACCTAACACCATGCAATTCATGCTCAAAAATTTTCATCTTACAAGAGAAACTTCTTTCCAAAAACTCATGCAAACAATGAAAAAGTTTTCCGTAGACCCACATCTCTTTGTTGTCTTCATTGTGGGAAATATGGTCATGTAATGAAAAACTGTTGGTTTTTGAAAAGTGATAATTTCCATACTTTTAGAACGAATACTAGGTTTGATTTTATTAGACCTACATCTTTTGGAAATAGAAGATGGAATACTGTTGAAAATACTTTTTCTCATGAAAGAACATCTTTTGCTAGAAATGCTTCTCCTCAATATTTTTATTGTGAAATCATGGTCATGTGATTGAGGACTGCAAGATCATGAGAAATGATGACATTGAAGTAATGAAAGTGTGGAAGAATTCGGTTGGTGGTAATGCTACTAACTCCAAGGGACCCAAGAAGGCTTGGGTTCTCAAATTTGTCAAATGAGTTAGATTTGATGCAGGTGTGCCTTGAGGAAATAAATTGAAAGAGGTTCAATAAAAGGGAACAAGGCACACTGATTTGGTAAAATCCCGACTTTACTTTTTCTTATTTTCAAACTTGGTGATTTTGATGTTTTCACTTCTATTGCTTTGTTATGTTGTTGGAATCATGTTTTACATTTCTTCACAAGCCATACATGTTTTCATTGAATGAATATTTGGTATATCAAATGGTGATATGTGAAATGACAGATCAAGTGTGTCAAGAAGCTATCACTATGTGAGAGGTGATCTTAGGATCAACGTACTCCACCTTGTACCAATATTCAAAATTTCAATTTGGTTGGCTTATGAGGATTCATGTATTTTGAATGGAATTGATTTGTCTTTAATTTACATATATTTCAAATTGAATCTGAAAAACTCTCTTGTTTCAAAACGATAAAGATTTTTGAACTGTAGAATTGCTTATTCTCTAATGCAACAATTGGCATTGGATGATGACCATGGCTTAGTTTAAAGCCTGTTGACTGTGTGTGTGGTTGCTCTGCATGATCGATAAATTGCTTGATTTGTTCAATCTGAAAATTTATCTCATGCAATACCAATTTGAATGATCATAGTCGAATGTTTGGGTTGTAAGGAAAATAGCTGTTCATGATAAAGCCTGAAATGAAATACTCATGGTTCTGTGTTAAATTCATTGAAAACTCAACTCATACATTTACTGAATTCATGCTCACTTGAGTATTCAAGAATGCACAAAAATTGAAATCTCCATAAAAATATCGCATTGACATTTTTACATATCATTCACATATCATGCATGCTTTGTGAATTTGAGTCTGTTGCATACTTTGACTTATTTATGCTTGGAAGCCATGATTTATGGGCACACAAAATAAAATAAAAAAAATACATATTGCATATTCATGCATATAGGGCATATGCATATATTTCATGATAATTGCATATCTTGAATCATGAGTACTTGCATGAATAGTTTATTAAAACCTTGCTTGTTCATACATTCCCCGTTCGTCTAATTTTGAGCATAAACTTTGGATTTGAAAGATGGAAGTCATAGTGTGCATAGTTGCATATATTGCATACTTATCACTCATATAGTGCATACTCATTTCATTTGAAAGATGGAGCTCATTATGTGCCTATGTGCATATTTGGTATTTTCAGCATGCATATAGTGCATACTTTGAGATGCATCATTTTGAACACCGCTAACCTTCATGAACTGAAACTTCATAACATTGGGCCTTTAATTTACATCTTGCATTACATTCTCATGTTGTTATAGGTTGCACGCATAAGAGTTTGTGCATTAGGTGCATTTGGAACATTCATATAAAATCTGAAATTCTACATTCATAATGTACTCTACATTGCATATTTGCATGTTTCTGTTGTATGCTTGTATGTTAATATATGCTAAAACCCCTTCTTTGAAACTTCTAAGACCTCATATATCTTGATAAATAATGTTGCATCTGAGTCTTAACTATTGTGCTCAATGTTAAACACTCAAGGGGAACATTTCCTGTTTAGTGCATTCACATAGGGGGAGCTGCACTATCTTGTGTTAAGTTAAATTTTCTCCATACATGTTAAATCAAATTCTCACACTTTATGCACTTTAATGTGAAAAAGAGTGTTATTCATAAAAATATAGGAATTTTATTTCAACACTCTAAAGTAATTAAACTTGCTGCATTTATGATAAAGAGGCAGTTGAGAAAAAAATTGCCTGCCTCTGCTGAAAAAATTTGGATGAAATGAAAGGCAGAGCAATACTTAGTCTCACAGAGTAAACTGGATACACGTCACCTGAGACGTGATGTGGTTCATTTTTGAAAAGTGTTGACTAAAGTACCTCTGTTCAAAATGAAGTGAAATGGTTCAGTATTCTGAGTAACCGGTGATTCTGGCATGAGCTCCATGTGTCTCCTCGCGTAAAAAGGAATTATTTGAACCTGATCACTCTAAGAAAAATTCAGATTGTCAATGTGAAATTTTTGAGAAAAATTCTGATGAAAATTTAATGGGGCAGAGCGTAGCCTCCAATACGTTGTTCTCTAGATTTAAATGTAGTCTGTGTAATTACTCTTACGTTCAATTGAAAATATGGATATCCATATGGCTAAAGCCTATTTTCATGTTATTCACTTATACACATGGTAATTTGATTTAATATGTGTTTTGAAAATTTGATTGACTGCATGATTGGTGTATGTCTTTTGCTATCTATCTGCACACTCTCCTAGGTGTACATATGAGCACCATGGTTTTATTGACTCACCTTCACTGTTCGTACACCTATCCTCTCATTATAAATAAAATGGGGGAGGTATATTGTATGTATATAGATTTACTTGCGTGGAAGTCAATCATACTTGATCATTCTACTTGCATTCTGCATGTTCATATTGCCCAAAACTTGCATTTCAAACATGTGCAAATTAGTTCATGCATATTTGGCATTTAGTGCATTCACACATGCATATTTTAAATTGCATCTTCTTAAACATAATGTGCATATGGCTCTCTTAATAATCCCGTTGTCCGTCGATTCTCTGTCAATGACAAAAGGGGAGAGGCAGTTACTTTGTGCTTCTTTCATGAATATCATATTTTGCTTGTCCGTTCTCATTTTGCCATAAGGGGAGAAAGCATGTTGGTTTGGTCTTGATGCTATCGCGAATTCCCCATGTTGATTCCAATTTATTATTATGTCAAAGGGGGAGAGAGCATTAATGCATAATATTTTATCATCATCAAAATGGGGAAGATTATTGTGTATGTGATTTTGATGATTACAAAATGACTTTGTTGTCTAGACTTGCTTGGCCTTGTGCTTGAATGGTTATTCATGTTTTCATGGCTCTGTATTGATGAGAAAGTTTTTGTGAAAAATAATGCTTCATGAATGTTAGTTTTTATCAACAAGAATGCCACTTGAATGAATGTGGTCCAATGCTTTCCTACATGCTTTGCATTTGTCATGATTGTTAACATTTGGGTATTGAAGCATTTTGATGTTGAAATTATGAAAGATACATGTAAGCTATTTGAATGTTTGAGCTCCCATGTCAATATATTTGATTGAATGATAGATTCATGTTTATCATTTCAAAACCTTGTCATTTGGTCAAATATATTTTTGTTGATTGATATGAGAAGCAAAATACATGTTTGAACAGGTTCATCGATGTATTTTATTGTGAACATGTTCATAGAATTGATGTTTGATGCAAGGATTTTGATTCTCATCCAACCTCGTGCTTTATCATACTTTTCAGGAGGAAAATTCATGGTTGATACTCATGGGATCATGGTAATATCTAACCACCTTGTGTGCTAGAATTGGAGGAGGTTGAGGTTGAGCTTTCATGTCTTTATATTTGGATGAGTGATAGATTCAAGTTCATCATAACAAAATCTTGTGTAGTCATGAGTTTTCATGCATAGTGTGTATAGGTTGCAATACCCTTGTTTGTGGTTCATGGTTTCTTCATGATCCTTGTGGCTCATAATATGTTTGACTCTTTTATAGCACTCATGGTTGAATGCATGTCTTAAGAGTGGAACTCCTTGATCTTGATTTCCATGTAGATCTAATGATTTATCTTATTTTTGCAGGATGGACATTGATGGAAATCAATTTGATATCACTTGGATGCATGGTAATATCCGTCTATTTTTTACCTGTGAAAAATGGCCTTTTAGTAGGCTAGAAAAGCCCTTGGCATGATTCATGAATATACCTTATGGTTCTTGAGGGTTGTTATGTGTTTAATACGTTCACACTCATTAAAGTGAAATTGGTTTCATGGTGCCCATATAATGAGTTTAAGTGGTTTGAATGACTTTGTTTCCACTTGAGGTTTTGGTGGTTTGGAAACTCCTTCATGCATTCACTTCATATAGTGTTGTAGTTTTCAAAGTGTTTCATGCATTGTCTAAATGACTTTTCCTTTGAGGTTGCAAAATGCTTAAGCCATTGAAATGACCATTTGTTGAATGAGGTCTAAAAATATGCCAACATCTTGTCTCAATGCATGGTTATTTGATTTATATGTTGAATGATGAAGAATAGTTTTTCATTGAGCTTGAATTGATGAAATCCGGGTTTAGGATGTGCTTTCATGCGAAAACCTTCATGATGTTGAATTACATGCGCTCCATTTGAAACAATTTGTTTTTCATCATTGAAATTCATGAATGGATGTTAGAATTCATTGGGTTGCATGTTTAGATCATTGGGAATGGTTTAGAAATCTTTTTTTAATATTTCTAAGTGAATGGGTCGACCCCCCCCACTCAATGGGTCTACCCCTGGGTCAAAAAAATGGCCAAATAGTGTTCTGTCTGCAAGTGGGTCGACCCACTTGCAGAGATGGGTCCACCTATTCCCTGTTCTGGGCAAAAACCAGATCTCTGCTTGTAGATGGGACGACCCACTTGCTAGATGGGACGTCCCATCTGGTTTCGCAGCTCCGCGCGACTTTTCCGTGGGCCACCGTAGCCCATCCAAATGACCTCCGATTGAGGTGAAATTTTACACCAATGCCCCTAGGTTACTAATGAACATATTAGGGTGGTTTTTCAAGGGTTTTGCATGGGTATATGGGTCTTTTGATGCCTTCTATATATACTTACATGTGACCTCCGAATTTGATAAGACATGGACTCTAATGCTTGTTTGTGTTGTCTTGTAGGAGAAGAAAAAAAGGGGAAAAGGAAGATGAGCTATTGCAAGGTGGTTCTCATCTCCATCTCTGAGGATTTAGAGCTCGTGGTAGAAGAAGAAAAGAAGCATCTCAAAGAGAGGAACGCGAGGACGCCAAAATCGCGACCATCCGACAACGAGCCAAGAAGAGCCGGAGTATTCCTTGAAGGGGGAGTTTCATACATGCTACATCTTCTCTGATTTAGTCCATAGAGTTTGTTTGGAGTCTATTGTATACATTCGTGGACACTTCATCTTTCTCTGAACGATTATTCTGTGTGTGGGTTCGGAGAATGGTTTCTCCGAGTGGTTTGTGTTGACGCTTGTGCGTCGTGTGGTGCGGAGCATATCCACGTGTGTGTTAGGATTATTTTCCCGGTGTGTGTGGGGAGAAATCCCCGTGTGTTGCTGCATTCGCAGCGTGTGGTTTGGGGTTTTTATCCCGTGTGTGTGGGGAGAAATCTCCGTGTTTGCTGCATTCACAGCGTGTGGAAAAAGCCTCACCGGTTTGGTGAGAGGTGGACGTAGGGAGCCCGTCGTGGTCCCGAACCACCTTAAAAATCCCCGTGTCTCATGGTTTGATTTGTGTGATTGTGTGCATCTCCGTTTAATCTATTTATGCAATCGTGTGAGCACGGTGAGATTAAGTGAATTTAGTTTATCCTGCTTGTTTAGGTTAAATTCCTCAATCTTGTTTATCTTGCTAATTCTGCTGTGCGAGTAGGTTTAAGTTTTTAATTGGACATAATTTTTAGTAGAGGGTTCTATTCAACCCCCCTTTAGAACCGTGTTCCTGCACTACGGGACCCAACAATAGCTAAATGTAGAAAATGCAAAAATGGAGATAATTTTTAAATATGAAAATGATGTCCAAATGATGCAAACTTTATATGTATGAAAATACAATACAAAGGATAATAAAACGCAACAAGAATCAGCCCAATCCGACGTCGGGAGACAAAGTTATGCCCAAATGAATAAGGCCCCTATGAACAGAAATCCTGCCCGGCCAGAACCACTGAAAGGTCCCTGGATGACCATTTTTACACTGTAAGCGGTCTACTGGATGACCGCCCAAGTACTGGATGGTCCTGGGAGGACCGTTTTTAACGCTAGAGGGTTTGTGTGGTCCTGGAAAGGCCGTTTAAAGGTCTAGGCGGCCTTACGATAGACCGTGTACCCCTGACAGACCCGAAAATAGATAGAATGGTGGAAAAACGTGGAGGAGACTACCCAAACATGCATGAACACCTTCCCAACATGTAAGAGACTAAAAATATAACATGATGGGCACTAGGTGTCCCACCGTGATCGCCAAAAAAAGCTGTGGATATAAAAATGTTATGTTTCTAATCTCTCCTTCCTCGCCCCATGCTAACTATGCACACATAAACATGCATATAAACATGAAACACAAAGGGTGATGGAGATATAGAAATGAACCGTGATCGCCACCAAGGACTTACAGCACCAAAAGGATGAAGAATGGATGAAGATGACGCTGTGTACCTTGAAAAATATGGAGGAAGACACGACCTAAAGGGAAGCCGCTACAACGTGATCGCGCTTGAAAAGGGATGCGGGAACCAATGTGAGTGACACCTCCTCACCTCCTAGCTGGCTAGAAAGTAAGGGCCTCCTATTCTATCAATAGTCTCCTGCAAAACAAAGCCACAAAAAAGAGAGAAAACACATTAGAATGTGAAGTGTAGCATATATCCCGAAATGATAAAATAGCATGAAAGAAAGGGGGAGAACTCACCGGGGGAGGGTTTTTAACCCCTATGAATGGGTGCAAATAAAAGGTGGGAGTGTTGTGCATGCATAAGATTTGAAATCATGAAATTTGATGAAGAGAATAAAGAGAAAAGTGCTGTGCAAAATGGAGAAAAATGTAGAAACGTGTAGAAACAGTGCAGTTTGTGATGATTTTGAAAAAGTATGAGAGAAGAACTAGAGATTGGAGCGATAAAAATGAGCCCAAAGAGGTGGAAATCAAAGTTTATACTTCCCTCTTCGAAGTGGGGTCGAAGGAGTGAGTCGACGATCCGGCATGGCTTCGTCCCGAGTCCAAGAAGAGCCCCCCGTCGCGCAGGCGAACTGGGCACTTATTTATAGAAAAGTGGTGAAATCCTGAACTTTCTCCCACGATTCCAGGAGATAGAGTCCACCAAATCTCGAGATCTCTGGATCATTCTCGAGATAATAGTCAAGATAAGACGTAGGAACAAATGAGACTCTTTTTAGTGGAAGGATGTGGAAGTTATGACTCTTGGAAGAAGCCTTTGGAACCTAATCTGCAGAAGTTTTGTTGCACAAAATGCGTAAAGCTTGATATTGCGGCCAAGATTCTAGGAGATATGGTCAATTAAAAATCGTGCTCTATATCCCAAATTTGAGATAATACAAAGAGGAAGACACAAAAATAAACGGGGCTCAATTTCGTGGAGGATTCTAGAAGATAGAGCCCTAACAAGGAGGTCCCGTTGCACAGGTTTCGACCTTAGAGTCCGGCGGCGAAGAAGACAGAGTTCAAGGTCTTTTGGACTCTCTGTCATATAAACGATCGCTCGATAGACCGTTTTTAAAAATAAACGGTCATTTCCAAACCATTTTTATCATGAAGAATAGAGACTTGGGCGACCACGGTAGTTCGGGCTAAAATAGGATGCAAAACGGTCTATCGAACGACCTTCCAATGAATTGGGCGGTCTAGGGGAGACCTTTTAATGATGGAACGGTCTAGGGGAGACCTTTCAATCATTGGACGGTCTAGAGGAGACCTTTCAATAATTGGACGGTGTAGGAGAGGCCTTTTAATAATTGGACGGTCTAGGGGAGACCTTTCAATCATTGGATGGTCTAGGAGAGACCTTTCAATGAATTGGACGGTCTAGGAGAGACCTTTCAATGAATTGAAGAACATTCTGAGTAGACTGCGTGTGACTTTGGAAATCGGAGTGTACCTCTCAAACGGTGCAGAATTAGCGAAAGTGGTAGAAGAAGAAATTGTAGATAACTAAAAGATGAACAACTTTTATGAAAAGAGCAAGATGAAAAGATGATCCGAAGAGGGAGAAAATGGGGTGATAACAGAGAAAAATGCTGAGACTTGAAAATGATGTACAACTGGATAATGGCGTAGAAGAAGAAAATGTAGGGCTTTAAAAATGGAACAACTTGGTGAAGGACACTTAATGAATAGAGGAATGGAAGAGGATGAAAAAGGACCACTTTTCAAGACTGCGCAGTGAAAGGGGCCGAATGCTTGAGGGAAGTCGACCTAAATGGGCCGTAAGTCGACTTGGAAAGCCGAAAGGTGATAGAATAGGCTCCAGGGCTCTAAGAAATAATGATCTCCAAGGCTCAACGGGAATGAAATAATGAAATGGGCTCAAAATCCATCCAATGAACGCTCCAAAACAATGGGTAATTCGGGACATCAAAATTGATGAATAAGAGAAATAACGCAACTTGCAGGTTAAAAATGCGTGTCAACAATCACCTCTTGGCAACAGCTCTATAGTCGAGCCCACTTCATTCGTCAGCAACTCCAAGATTCCCTTGACCCTGAGTCTTCTCCGCATCCTACGCCCACTTACACCTCACCATCTACATCTACCCCCACATATCAACCTTCCGCATATCAACCCTCCATGAGTCAACCTTCCACTTATATCGCGCTCTCCATGAGTCAGCCTTACATCGCATCCACCTCCATAAGTCAAATCCCTACGAGTCAACCCTCCACCTCCGCATATCCACATTCATCTCCTCCTGTCAAGGAAACATGATACCCCGAGCAAGTGGATGCCGTCCACTACATACCTACCCACTCCACTCCACATACGCCTCCATCGAGTCCCGCCACTAGTCGTCACGCGCCCTTGCCTATGCAACCCCCACAACCATCTTCATTACCTTCCCATATCCCTCGGCATCCACCTTGCCCGAAGCGGGCTCCTCACTATCCTCCATTGCCGGAGTGTTTCACCGACATCTTTCGGGCTTTGATGGCTACTCACGCGTTGCAGCTCCCTCCAGTTGTGCCTTGCCGACCCGCAGTCGGTGATATGCTCCAGTTATGTGATTTCCACCACCAGCAGGGGCATTTAATCGAGGATTGCCCCGAGTTCCGGGAGTTTGTTTATGATCTGGAAGATAAGAAGAGGATCGATTGGTCGGCCATGCACAAGGTTATTGCAGATCTCCACAGTAAGCAGCAACAAGAAGTGCCCAAGCAGCCATGTCCATCACTACAAGGCCAGGGGCACCCCTATGATTCTTTGTCTAGCACTGCACCCGCTCCGTAACCTAGTCCATCCCCGTTCCCTCACCTACTCCCCCTACTCCTGTACCTACACCTCCACCTACCCCGTTGCCATCTCCACTAACTCCTTCTCCATCTCCTACCCCGACTTCATCACCGCCTCCTACCCAAGCCTCTGCTCAGGCGGGTACCTCTTGATACGCACAGCGGAAAGTGAGATAGAAGGGGGGAGGGATGAATAGATCACTCCCAAATTTGATAAACTCAAAAATAATTACTCAACCCTTCAAAACACAGTGAAGAAAAACTTCAGAGATAGGTAATAGAGATATCTAGACTATGGATTGAGATCGAGAAAGAAATTCATGATGAAGCAATATATCAAGTAGATGGAGAGCAAGCACAAAGTAGATAGGCAAACCCACAAGAGAGACAGAATTTTTAGGTGGTTCGATTGCTACCCGCAATCTACGTCCACCCCTCACTCAGAAGAGTAAGGTTTCCTTGCAATGAACAATCGCACACAACAGACTCAGTTTGCGACAACCGCTGCCAAACAGCTTGCCCTGAGGAACACCCTCCTCAGCCTTCTGATCAACCAGAAGAAGCACTAGAGAACAAATCTCCCTTCCTTTGCACGCAGCAAAGGGAACCCTATGAAATTGCTCCCAAGCAACTCACAAAACTAGAGGATCAAACCTCTCTTCCTCCAAGAACAATGGAGGGAAACTGGAGAACTTCTCCCTTCCTCCGAACAAGCTTGGAGGGTGACAGAATGGAATGGAAAATGAAGGAAACTCAAAAATAAAAGATCAATGGAAAATAAATATCTCTAAGTCAAAATAATGTAGCTTCTGTAGAAGCAGATCTTCAGATTCACAGATAGCTCTCTCTCAGAATCTTCTCTCTGCTCTTGATGGAGTGGTTTGTCTTTGGTTTTATCTCTTCATCCACAGCACTACTCTCACTCTTCTCTCCTTTTTCACTATTCCATCCCCTCCTTTACGAACCCTTTTCCTCAGTATATATATGTCTGTTCCAGAAACTTAGGCGTGTGGATACCACGTTTCCCACTTGAAAGGTTGGGGCACGTGTCAGAATGTTTTGGACCTCTGTCTTCCTCGGATCACATGCCATCCAACTGGTGAATGCACAGACAGACTGTCAGAAAAGGAATAAACATTTTGTCACACACTTAGCACAAGTCGTACCGACGTAGCGAGTAAGTAAGCATAAACTGCACTGAGTAGGAATTTCCAAGTCAACCAATGCACTGACTTACTACAAGGTGAACAAGAGGTTGCACCGAGTTGAAGTGAGCAAAAACGTGAGATGCACTGACTTGCGAAAACACATGACGTCATAAGCACGGACCATAGAGTCCAATCGTGCAACAGATATGAACCGACAAGAATCCATAAAGCACAAAGATGCATTGACTTTATTTTTGCCAGAAAGGAAAGTTTACATCGAGTCGGAAACAAGCACCAACTAAATCTGGCAGAAAAAGCACCGATGCGGAATGAAGCAGAAGATGCACCAATCTACTTTAGCTACCTATAAGATTTGCACCGAGTCTAATAGGCCTGAAACAAGAATTACACCAACCTCGTTGCTGTAGAGATTTGTATAGACTTGGTGTGCATGGAGCAAAACGTGCACAGACAGTTACAGTGAGTTGTATAGACTTGGCTATGCACCGATCATGTTTTTATCTTAAGCAAAGTATGCACCGAGATGGCAGAGTGAAATGCGCAGAACAAAGAGAGATGCAAGACAAACTTGCACCGAGTTGGATTTGCACTGAGATAAAAGAAATGAGCAGACTAAACAATGCATTCTAGTCAAGAATTGCACCGACTCAGATATTGCACCGACCTCGAGAGGTAAGATGCAGAGACATGATATGCACGGACCTTGGTGCACATGACCTAGTAACATGCACTGAGACAGAATATGAACGATAGAACCTGTGCATGAACAAGGACTTGCACCGAGCAAGCTTATGAACGAGACAATGCATGCACTGACTTAATATGCATTAAGCAACAAGACGAATGGCAAATAATGCACGGACCTAAATCATGCAACAAGCACAGACCTCCTTCATGCTTAGAAACAAAGAATGCACCGCTACAAAATATGCACAGACTTTATGCGAGATGCACCGAGCTCTTCTGAGATGAGCACAAGTGTTGAGCTTATTAAAAGAAACTTGCACCGAGGCAAGGACGTACCACGTCTAGAGTAAAGCATGCACTGATCTATTGAATGCATATGAACAGGAAAATGCACGGACCTTTATTGCAAGACTGCGATAAAGCAAATTGATTTATAGTGTGAGACATCATAAAAACCGTAGGGATGCAACACCTCTACCCCTACCTCTTCTTCCGTTGCCACCATTGCTTTCACTTCCAACACCGTCTGACGTGTCGTACCGACACGTCGACGGTGGGCACCATGCTCCTCCTTGCCATCACCATCACCTCCCTCTTTGCCAGCACCATCTCTACCCCCGTTGCCTCCTCTATCTCCATCATCCTTACCATCATCTCTCTCTCCATCTCCATCACCCCCATTGCCAGCATTGTCTCCACTAGCTTTACCACCCTCATCCACACCATCTCCATCCTTGAAACCTCTGCTTTCCCCTTCTTCATCTCCACCTTCGTCGCCTCCACCCGAGCATGAGCAAGCCACTCCTTTGCCTTTACCTTTACACCCGCCTACACCTCCACCTTTGCCTTTACCTTTGCTTGAGCTTATCATTGCCGCATTACCTGTACCGCCACTTGACACCACCATTCCCGCTGGGGCCTCCGTGCCTTCCGAGCCTTCACCTACGCCATCTGAGCCTATTCCCTCCACTTCTCCATCCACTTCCACCCCACGAAGCGGGTGTGCGTTATCTTTGGTGTCCCTCGGGTCTGGTCCCTTGGGAGATAATGAGCCAAGTCAGGATGGTACGGTGCTAGTTCTACATTTCAAGCTTCATGATTTCATCTGTCGCATGCCGGTCCACATCCTGGTCCCTGGCTATTTTGGAGATGATGTGTTATATCCCTGTGATTTTGATGAAGTCAAACACCATAAGTCAAAAGTCAAACACCTTAAGTCATACATAATTAGTCAGAAGCCTTCATGAGTTTGTGCATTGGAGTATGTGCACTTGATTCATTGGAGTCAGTGTGCCTGCATGAAGTCACGGTCTGTTGCTTACAAGTCTGTGCATATTTCTCATCTTGCATGAAAGGTCAGTGCACATTGTTATTGATGCACATAGGTCGGTGAACATCCTGTTTGTGCAAGACCAAGGCCGGTGCACATCCAATCTGTGCAAGACCAAGGTCGGTGCACATTTGCAACCTTGCATTCTCAAGTCGGTGCACTTTGTCATAATGCATCATATAGGTCGGTGCACATCTGGGACCTTGAGTTATAAGGTCGGTGCATTTTTTGCTTCATGCCATATGAAGTCGGTGCATGTTTTGCCTTACGCATGAAAGAGGTCGGTGCAATTTTTGCCATGCGCATGTAAGGTCGGTGCACATTTCTATCTTATCCATATGAAGGTTTGTGCACCTTTACAATAGGTCACTAAGGTCGGTGCACATCTGCCTTAGTCATTCATAGGGTCTGTGCACGTCTGCCTTGTGCCTATACCTGGTCGGTGCACATTTGCATTTAGCATATAGAAGGTCAGTGCACGCCTACCTTGGGCCTATATAAAGTCAGCGCATATTGTCTGTGCTAGCTGGGTGTGTCCTATACAATAAGGTCGACACTAGTAGCTGGGTGTGTGCTATATGAACCCTGAAGCATGAAGTCAGTGCATATCATCAAACAGCTAACACTCATGACTGTTTCAGTGCCAGGTCGGTCATATGGTCGAGCATCTACCGAGCAACCTGCGAACTTACCTCACGTGGAATTAAAGTACCAGGTTAATGGCATGTGATTCAAGGCAAGGAGCGGACCAGATGATCCTGCCACATGGACTGCTAAAGTGCCACGATTCTGACACATGGAACCTCGAAGGATCAGATCTGCGTGAAAGTTTGGGTGGGAAACGTGGTACCCACGCGCCCATTGTCTGTTACTTATAAAAGAGGATCGAAAGGCTGGGAGAAAAAGTATAGAAGAGAAGAGAGAATATTTAAAATCACTGTCAGTGCTGAAAATCCCCATTCGAGACGAGAGAAAAGTCTAGAAGAAAAATTGGAGAGAGAGAACCGGTTCAGAGAGAGAAGAGCCTGATTGATCGCTAGTCGTTGAGTCTGAAAGTCCGCTTCTACGAAAGCTACATTGTTATTGTTTCTGGGTTATTTTTCGTTTATTTTCAGCTTTGAGTTTTTCATCTTTCAATTCTACTTTGTTACCCTCTAAGTTTGCTTGGAGGAAGGGAGAGGTACTCCGATTTCCCTCCATTGTCTTTGGAGGAAGAGAGGAATGATCCTCTGGTTCGTGAGTTGCTGGGAGCAATTCACGGGGTTCCCTTTGCTGATTGCAATGGAAGGGAGGTTGGACCTCCAGTGATTCTTCTGGTCTTCAGAAGAGCGAGGAGAGTGTTCCTTAGAGCAAGCTGTCAGGCAGCGGGTGTTAGCAGACTAAGTATGTAGTTTTTAATTGCTTAGTGCAAGGAAGCCTTACTCCGAAGGAGTAAGGGGTGGGCCTACATTGCGGATCACAATCGAACCACCTTAAAAAGCTCTCTGTCCCATCTGTGTGGATTGCTTGTCTGATCTCTCAAATTGGCTTTAGCACGTCAACTGTTCGATCATTGTTTCATCATAACTTGCTTTCTCGATAAGCTTCTGTCTATCTGTCTGCTCCGTGGCCAGACTAGAAAAGTTTCATTATTGCATTTCAGATTGCATAATTTCTTTTTCAAATTATTCTAAATTGGGAGTGATCTATTCATCCCCCCCTTCTAGCTCACGTCCTGTGAGACTTATCATGATGAGCCTGCATTTACAATAAAGACGGTTGCTAAGAAGAGCCCCTCCGCATTAGTGCCAATTTCTTCTCGAGCGAGACCGGTGGCAATCTCTTTGCTCACCGGAGGATTCACTATTGATGCTGTTATCACATCTCGCTCGATTGCTGTTCAGTTCACTGGCCAAGAAGGGCTCTCTACTCGAGTTGTGCTAACTCATACGACCGCCAAGGGTTTGCTAGATTCCATGTTCAAGGGGCAATTGGATGTATTTTCAAGATTTTCTAAAGATATTCTGCACATTTTATGCAACCTCCCTCGATTTATTGGTAAGCTTGCCACGTCAATGCCGCGCATTACATCCCTCAGCTTCGTCCTTCTCTTCTAGCAAGGGAGTTATGCTTCACGCCCAATTACCGAGTGGAGTTGCTGAATCTCATGCTACCGATGCCAAGTGACAAAACTCTGTGGTTTTCTGATATTCATCCATCTAAGGAGTTCTCTGTTCAAGAATGTCCACATATTGTTGGCACTGGATGTCTCGGGGTAACTGCCCCAGCGAGGCTGCATGATCATGACCAAGCCAGGCCGTCTGCCAGGTGGGCCCGTTATTTGAGAAGGTATTGTAAGACAAGAGGCCCAAAGGTCCGAGTCCATGCCAGGAGGGCCTATTTTCAAGGAATATCCACTAAGAAGAGGCGGCGGCATAAGTTTAAGGGCCGTCAGTTGTGCACTCAGGGGTCCACTTCTCTGTCTTCTCATTTTCACTCATCATTTCTTCTGCTCGGTTCCTACCCCTGGGTGGTGTATCTTTCCTCTTCTAACTCTGTCTCTACGATTCTCTCCTCTCCTCTCGGGTCCATGAACCCCCGCTTTTTTTCTTCTCGTTCTGGGCCTCTGGGTTTTCCACATTCCTGTTATTCTAGGCCTTGGCCTATGCCTTCTCATCATCCGGATCCTAGGACTTCTTCTGATTCCCCTCCTCCGGTATCTCCGGGTTTTGTCTCTCGTTCTCCTTCCCCGACTCCGTTGGATGGTTCTCCTTCTTCTTTCCCTGACCTTGTCGGGTGTCTCCTATTTTCCTTCCCCGAGCTTGTCGTGTGATTTTCCTTCTTCTTCCCCGCCTCTATCGGGTGATCGCTATTCTCCTTCTCCGACCATGTCGGACGATTTTCCTTCTCATCTTCCTATTCACTCTTCTTCCCCCTTTCGAGGTCGTCACCCTTTTTCTTGCTATTTTCGAGGCTTTAGCCCGCCTTGATCTCAGTTAATCTCCATTTTGTCTGTATCTAGTTCCTTGTTATTAGGGTCTCTGTGCCTTAACGAGGGAGTTCTAGCCCTCGTCTCTCTTCCTTTTTATCCTACTTCGTCCAGTTTGGCGTCTACCGCTCCTCTGTGTCGAGGAATCTTGAAATCTTATTATCCTCTCCATTTTTGTCCTGACAAAGCAAGGAATATAAAGCTCGTGCTGCTCAAAGCTCAAAGCTCGATGATCAAGATCGCTTCAAGATGCTACTTCCACGCTATGGATTTGTAAGGTATCTTTGTTTTATGCAGGAATATGTTATTATTATCATTACTTATTGTTATTCCTATTCATTGTTATAATGTTGGTTCCTTAACATGGTAAAGTGGTTTAGGTCTAGCCTAGTTTGGTCTCATTTAGTCAAAAAAGAGTTTGCTTCTACAACATCCTTAGGCTAGTGATAGCTCCGCGCTGGGAGTCCAGTTTCTTTCCCCGATTGTTGAGGGTGATCTTGAGTATGGGTGTTTCACACACATCACGGCAAGCCATTGTTGATTTCTCTGAGGCAACACCGTTGCTACTTTGGTCATACTATGGGTATGCACAAAGGGCTTTTTCTTTTCTCTGCTCGGCCGAGTGCAGGGGCAAGAGATTGATGGATAAGATGACCAACTTAGGCGCTCCCTAATACGAGAGAGGTCTCAAATAGGGGTAGTCTTGACCCTCGTGAAAATGAGCTTTCATGCTATATCTGGCCAATAAGGGCTATCAAAATCAATGAATCAAAAGCAAAATTATGAATCAAAGGCATGTCAAGAGTGGCAATATAGTTCCCCGTAGGGCGTCATGAGCCCGGTTGCATGCGTGCTTGATAAATATGGGTATCAAAATCAAAGACACAAAGCCCCAGCGCAACAGACTATATCTTTGAGGGATAGTGCTCTGGAAGGAATTCGAGTCTTGATGTCTCCCATCCTACATTAAGCTTGTCTCCAATCTTCTTCTATTTCTCCCTCTTAGGCTGGGTTGTATCCCGGGTATGACCTTAGTAGGGGCACCGTTCTTTAGAGGTAGTTGGTTGTGGTAAGCCACCCTCACATGCACACCCTACTTAAGGGAAGCCTTTAATGAGAGGGGAAGGAACGATGATCCCTAGCCAACAGTTTAGCCTGTCTCTGGGTGCTGCAGATTGCTATGTCAAAATCTAAAATTTAATATTGTCAAAATTTAAAAAAAATCAGATATTTTAAAACTCCAAAAAAATCAGATATTTTAAAATCTAAAAAAATAGCAAATTGCCAAAAATCCAGAAATATGTGTCTTTTATTTTCACGTATCTTTGTTTTGAGGACATGTATGATCTGTTTGCTCAGTGTGTAGGTTGCAGGTATTCAAGTCCTTTGCTCCATATCATTTACGCTGTCTCCTATTTATATATTTGATATGTTCTCTCTTCTTCAATCTTATCTCTCGATCTGTTCTGAAGCTCATGTCCTTCTCAACTTTTGCTTATCTCTTCATTACATATCTTTATGAGAGGGCGTTGCCTGACGACTATTAACTTGGCGGTTCTGCTTCATTCTGATCTTGGGCTTTGATTGAAGGACGTATTTGTCATGTCTTTTATCCCGCCGTGTCATTGTCACGTGTTTATGTATCTCTGTGTCATCCCGCGCATGTTGTTTTGTCCCTCACTGTGTGTTATTAGTTGTCTTGCATATGTTGTTAGTCGTCCCTCTATATCCCGTGTGTTGTCCCAACCGTGTGGTCACCTCTTATATTCTTGTCCCAACCGTGTGTTCTCCCACCGCGTTGTTATCTTGTCCCACCATGTTCATCATACATACATGTTGTTTGTTCATGCCATTGCATGTTGTTGGTTTTAAATTGTTCCTTCAATGGTGTTGGGTATGATGATGAACAAGTTGATATAAATGATGTGAAATCATGAATAAATGCAACATCAACTCAAGCAATCAACATGAAGTGTAAAGCACATGGGCATGTCATCTTCATCAGAAATAAGCAAAAGAAAAGAAAAACACACGCCGGGGCGTGGAACAAAGGAATAAAATCAAACACACACCGTAGGTGTGGAGCAACTAAACTAAAGCCAAAAAAGAGAGATATGAAGAAGATAAAGAAGACTACTGCCCAAACTAAAGAAGTGTGATCGCCACCAACGTAATTAAAATAGCAAAGCTAAGGTAAATACCTTGAAAAGAGGAGGATGAAACACCCACCCACGGGAGATGAAAACCAGAGATCTATGCCTTCAAATGGTCGAATATCAGGCCGCGAACGAACCAGAAACGGCCTTATGATAAGCCGCCAGAGTCTCGCAAACGTTCCAATGTAGAGCCGCCAGAGCATACAGAACATCAACTTGGGACTTGAATCTCCACTTCTCCTGGCCGGCCAGAAGAGCTGGGCCTCGTGCTAGGAACCATGTGAACCTGCAAAAAAGTGTAGAAGCACAGAAAAATAACCCAGATTAGCCCTATGACAAGTGTAGCTGTTGTGCCCCTTGTGCTTTGTTGATGATGTGATGTTTTAATGATGGCAACATAATGAGTCACACTGACTCATCAAACTATTCTCCCCCTTTGACATAATCAAAAAGAAGGGAAATGGTTTGATAGTCAAATGCAGCACAACAATGCAGAGAATGAGTCAAGGTTCTTTAAAATGAAGATCTCCCTTATGACAGTGAAACAGTTCTCCCCCTATCAACATGCATGATTGACTACTCTCCCCTTAGATGATAAAAAACCATAACTCCCCCTGAAGCACAGGAATGGACTCTGGTTATCCAATAAATCAATCTGAAATCAGCCATTACAAAGAATCTGAATTCTGGTGAAGATACCACAGAATCAGAACATATTGCAGAACAAGATGGAAGATTCCAACAGTGTAAAGAGAAATACATCTCAGGAATCAATCTAAAATCCACCATCATAAAGATTCTGAGGTTCAGAAGGCTGCAAGTGAACAAGGTAATAATGGGAGTGGCACCTCACATTTGTATGGTCAGAAAAATGCAGATAGAATCAGTCAACTGATAAGAAAGGAGTTGACTATACAATTTTTGTTGATCATGCATAAATCTGATCATGAGGGATTTGAATGCAAGGTCACAAATGATATGAACATGATTCAGTGTGACAAGGAATGCTCTCCCTGAATAGATGCCAATTGATATGCAAGTGATGCATGACATGGAAGCTCCCCCTCAATAAGTGGAATCTTATGAGATAGATGAGAGGAGACCACAGGGGCATACAAGGAGAAGTTCAGGTCAATGAGCCAAGAACAGGTTCAATTAGCAGATTTCTAAAGAGGCTTCGACTACAAGAATTTCAGTCAGATTTTCAAGGAAATGTCATTCTCATAAATCCAAACATAAGTTTTCAAAGTCTTGCATTATAGGGGCTTATGAATGAGCTTTTTGAACAGCATGGTTTAAACATGATGTATGCAGATTTTATCAATAAAATTCTGTATTGATATCTAAAATCATGTTTTAATAAAAATGAACCAAGCCCTCATATTTATCTTGATTATCCTCCCTTTGTCTTACACAATCAAATTTATTGACTTCTTTCAGAATTACATGCATCAGTATTGAAATCAAGCAATTATGAAGTCATATGATTTTGTCTAGGGTTGTAGCAATTTGATTTTTGCATCAATATTCAGATATTTCAATTCGTTCAACAATTTTCATGCTACAAATTTTACGAGCACTCTAGTTCAGTGCACACCTTGTAACTAGAGGATATACCTTGATCAGAGGCCAATATCCCTAAGCACTTTGTGTGACTAACTGTCATGCTTTATATGAACAGAGATAGCATATACACATCATGACACACTGCAAATCATTTCTTGATGAGTGAATTATATTTCTCAGTATGCATGCCATTGCTCTGCCTGAATTTCAATGAATTCTTAATCAGAGTTAACTATGGTACCTCATGACACAGTCCTTTGGACATGTGTTTCTCAGTGACCAAGGTCATTGCTCTGACAGATATTACCCTTTAGACTTTTCAGAAAAATTCATTGCTTCAAGTCAATAATAAGTTCATGTACTTAATCAGTTGAAGTCATGTATTCAAGAGTGCAGATTTCAGAAGTTTTCACAAGACTCAACATGAACCAGATGGTTAAGATTTATTAAACATGCTTCAGATATGTTAAGAGATTTTAAAGTTAAACTCCATGAATACATTAAGCTTAAACCACATGAGTTATTTCAGACATTCATAAAAATGTATAATAGAAGATTTCTAGTTCAAGAATTTTCAGATTTATGATCGAGATAGTCCCATTGAAATCTTCATGAATGACTGATAGAAATTCTGATACCAAATGATACCAATTGTTATCAATTGATAGGAGAGATTTTGAAGCTTAATGATTTCAAAAATATGCTCAAGGTTTGGTCAAAGAGAATCAATGAAAGGATATGCAATGAATTTTCACATGAGTATGCATTTGACAACCTATATGCGATGCATTGACTCCCCCTAACACTATGCATTCAGACAATCTTTTTGGCATTTTTCATGAAATGCAATGCAATTAACTACATGCATGTAAAGACTCAACACTGAATGCTATGCAAAGACATGCAATTAACTCCCCCTGAAAACATGCAATGTTTGCACTGAAAACTGAACATATGAAACCAATTGATATTGTGACTTGTGCACAATCAGACTGTCCTATCAGATTTTTCAACATGGGCAGCATGCATGGATCAAATTTCAGCTAATCAGATTTTTCAGAAAGCAATGGACAGATTTTTAACAGCATTCAGATGCAGTTCATATTTTTTAATGTACTATATATGCAAATCACATATATGCACTTCAGATGAGGAGAGTTCAGAGGCATCAATTCAGACAATGCAGATGAAGAATGATTATGCAAAAATAGATTTAGTATGTCATGCAGTAGAACTAAAAATAGGAAGTGCAAGAAATTTACCTGAAAGACTCAGGAAGGGGTTTTCATTCTTGAGTGCCTTGGTTTATTACCCCTTTTATTTCAGTCCAAAGGCACACCTGCATAGCAATGTTATTTTGCACAAACAGGTACCCAAGAATTCTTGGGTCCTGACATGACAATATTACTCCTAACAGATTTTCTCAGCACATTTCTAGAAGCAATTTTCAGATCTGATTTATGCACATTCTTGTTAGCATGAATTCTATGTGCATATGCATGAGATTTCTTGTTAACAGAATAAAAATTCTGTTTGCCAAAACCAGTTTGGTTTTGATATCCTGCCAGCCAACAGGTTGCAGCCCTGTGACCTGTCTTCCCATAGTGATAGCATGCAGGAGACTTTCTGTTAATGGCAGGGAATTTAACAGTTTTAGAATTTAATTTTCTACACTGAGCATGCCAACAATTAATGGCTCTGTGGCCATGCTTTCCACATTCAAAGCATGAAATAGAATTTCTTTTAAAAGAGCCTGACCAGCATTCAGATGTCTTGTGACCAATTTTGTTGCAGTTAAAACAGATGATATGCTGGTTTATTGAAACAGATTTGTTTTTATTAAAAACATGTTGGTTTGCAGGGAATTTAGCATGATATGAATAAAAGGTTTTCTTACCACTAGCAAACTAGCAATGAGCAATTGAGTGTCCTAATTTGCCACAGTGCAGACATTCAATTGTCTTTTTTTGGAATGAAGACTTTTTATCATGAAGTTTCTTAGCATTCATTATCCCGGCCCTCATGTCATCCTTCTCCATCAATTTACACTCATGCATTAAATGTCCAAATCTATGACAGTAGTGGCATGACATTTTCCTTCTAGATGCATGTGAGTGTGTGTGAGGACTGTGATCAACATGCATAGATGAACCCTTTTTATTCATTTTCTGTTCTCCAATCATTTTCTGATTTCTATCCTGTTTCTCTGTTTTCTTAGCCTTATACTGAGGTGGAGATGAAGTAGAAGGCTTTTCCTGTTCAGAAGATTTAACGAAAACAGTTTGTTTTTGGGTTCTCTGAACAGTGGACTGAGAAACAGGTGACTTCTGAGAAGTGTGAGAAGTAGAGCTAGCAACAAAAGATGTATGAATTTTATTTTCAAAATTCTTTTTATTTACAGGATTATAACCTAACCCCTCCTTCTGAAAATTGACTTTTACTCCCAGCAGTTTGTTCAGATTATCTTGCCCACTAACAAACTTTGACAGAGAGTTCTTTAAGTCTTGGATTTCATTTTCTAAAGAGGTGATTTGTAACTCATAACTGGCAATCTCTTGCTCACTGCAATTCACACACTCAGTTAACACATTGTTAGCAGTTTTGTATCTTTCAACTTCCTGTTCCAGATTGCTCAGTTTATTAGAGTCTTCAACACAAATACTTTTTCATCTTTCCAAAGTAAGAAGTCTTTTAGACATGCCACTGTTTAACAGCTTCAATTTTTCAATTTCGTCTTTCAGTTTATCATTCTGAACCAATTCATGTATTAGAAGCTGATCTTCTGAATTGACTTCATACTTTCTTCCAGCCTCAAGTTCCTTCAAATCTTTTTGCTATTTTTCAAGATCTTTCTGTAACTCTATATTTACAGATTTTATGGCATTGAATTTTTCAGCAAACAAGTTCTTCTCCTGCTCAAGTTTCTCAAATTTTTTATCATTTTCATTAGCAGATGTTCTCAGAGAAACATTTTCAGATTTCAGCTTGTTTAAATCTGAGTTCACACTTTCAAAGTTTTTCAGCAGTTTTTCATACTGGTCATGATAGTTAACAAGAGTCTGATTATCATTATCTGAGTTGAATTTTTCTTTGAGTTCAGATATCACATTTATATGATCTTGATTTTCAATTTTCAATAATGAAACTTGTTTCTTCAATATTTGAAAATCAGACATACAGGCATCATGAATATTTTTTAATTCAACACAATTTCTACAAGGAGAACTTGAACTATCTAAACCAGTACCCTTCTTCAATTTTTTATACTGTTTTCTTAACATTTCATGAGATTCAAATAATTCAGCATATGCATTCTCCCAATCTTCTAGAGAAAAATTCTCGAAGAGATTTACCTCATCATCATCATCTTCTTCAGTTTGATTGCTGCCTTGATTGTCGCCACTTTGATTTCTTCTGTTGGCCATCATGCAGCTGTCCACATCTATCTCCTGAGTTCGCTTCAGTGTATCCAGAATGTCTTTAGCAGAACTGCAATCAATGAAGCATAAGTGAAAGGCTCTATCAGTAGCTGCCTTCATTAGATTTATAGCTATCTGATTCTCTTCATGCATAGACTTGTGACTGTCAGTCCATTTGGACTTTTTCTTTGGTAGTTCATGAGGATCATGTGAAATTACTTTCCACAGGTCTGGATTCACAGATTTGATATAATTCTTCAGACTAGCGAACCATGCATTAAAATGCGTACCACTAAAAATCGGTGGATGAGCCATTGAAAACAAATCAGATTAATGCAACAGGAGTATTGATGCACTAAAAACAAATTAGCACCTAAGACTGCAAGATCGAATCTGCAGATCGCTGGACCTTGTATGCAGACACCGCTTTGATACCAACTGTTAGGGTGCTAGGCCCGGATACAGAGGGGGGGTGAATGTATCCCTCTAGAAGATATAGCCCAAATTAAAAACTCTAAAGCTCAGATATGCGGAATAAAAATTAATGAGCTTTCCAAGATGAAATGATAAGGCAACAAATGAACAAATAGTTGGACTGCAACAATGCAGCCACCTGATCAACCAGAACCGAAGGCAGAGCTAAACAACCCAAACATACTTAGCAGAATGTAATGCTCAAAAATAACTTTCTAGATAATGCAACTAGCCAAGCATGCACAACCTGTGAATGGGAGGTAGAAGATATGGAGCTAACGCAAGACAAAACACTCAACAAATAATTTTTAGGTGGTTCGGTCCTCTAGACCTACATCCACCCCTCACTCCCAACCGGAGTGAGGCTTCACTAGCCAATGCTAGAACCAAGCAGACTCAGTCTGCGAACAGTTGCTGCCACACAGCTTGACCAGGGGAACAAACTCCCCTCTTCCTCCCAACCGGAGGGACACCCCAAGTGACTCCCAGCCACTTGGAAACCAGAGACCGAAGTCTCTCTTCCTCCAGACCAAGAGGGAACCCTGGACTTGCTAGCCACAAGCCCAGAACCGGAGACAAGTCTCCCTTCTCCTGAATCCACAGGAGGAACCCACAAGTAGCTCCCAGCTACTTGCAACAGGAGATCAGATCTCCCTTCTCCTGACCCACCAGGAGGAACCCGACCTCACTACTGAGAATCGGAAGAACAAGGATAACCAAATGAAAAAGGAAAAATAAAAACATGAAATGAAGATAACTTCAGCAAACAGAAATCTGAAAAATGAAATGCACAATGTGGCTCTCAACGGAGCTGACTGGCCTGGATCTGATCCACGGTCCAGTAGGAACTTCTTCTGCTACTTCTCTTCTTCTTCTTCTCAACTCACGATCTCTCTTTCTCTTCTCTGCTCTCCTTTTCTCTCTCACTGTCTTTTTCTTTTCTTTCCGTCCTCACGAGCTCTCTCTTTCTCTTTTTTCTTCTTCTGCTGCTCTCTTCCTCTTCTCTTTTTCTTCCTCTTTCTGTGGATCGAAGACTCTCTGCTCTCTTGGCTTCTTCTTCGATCACCTTCATCTGTCGGATGAAGGCTTCCTTTTATAAGCAGCAGCCAGTAGGAGGGCAGCACTGGGCACGTGTGGCTTCCTCATTTCCCGCCCACAACTTGTGGCCACGTGTCAGTCTCTCAGCCAGCTTCAGCACACGTGTCACAATCCTGTCTGCCCTTCCAGCGTCGGATCACGTGCCTCCCAGTCACTGAGGAATATTCTTCCTCGGACCACCTTCTTCTTTTTGTTTTTCTTCTTCTCCTGCAAAGAATTAAAATGATTAAAACTCAGGGCCACAAAAACTAAAACTGCACGAGGTGTGTAGGAACAACAATAGGTGCACTATACTGAGAACGACACGAGGTACGGAGAAGAAAATAGCACGGAGTAAAAACGATAGAAACACGCGATCAAAGGAACCTTGGACGAAGATAGAAAAAAATAACACGAGGACATAAACACAAGAATAACACGAAGACACGAATACAAAAACAACACGACATAACAAACAGCAAAGAGAACGGCACGAGGTGAAACGACACTTTACTAAAAAGACTTGAATACACAAGAAAACAACTCGAGTACTAAGTTGCTCGAACGTACGAACGACTCGAAGACGAGGACGACACGGGCTGACAACAACTCAAAGATGAAAACAGAAACCGACACGAAGTGTGGTTACAAAACAAGAAAGACACGAGGTCTAGGAAAAGCAACACGAAGATAGAAATAACAAAGAAACGACTCGAACTAAGGATGACATGGAGACAACACAGTCAGACTCGACTTGAGACACTTAAAGCTTGAATTTAGAGAAGAATGCACGAAGTAAAATCAACACGAAGACAGAAGACAGACACGGCTATCACGACACGTGATGAAGCAGTGAAACCAGGAAAGAACGACTCGAGGAACAACAGTAAGTGACATGAAAACACAAGAGCAAACATAAAGGATGACTCGAGATGAGCAACTAAATACTGAGGAAACGACACGAGGTTCACAGGGAAACGACTCGAAGTTCATCAGAACAATTCGAGCTGCTTTAGTAAACATCATGAAGACAGAAGGTGAAGCGACTCGAAGTTACAGGAAATCAACACGAAGTATGAAAGAAACAATACGGACACACAAAGTATTACCTCATAGCAGTTTTTCTGTTAATCATGGAAATTTCAAATGCATAACATTACGCAAGATATCTGATTAAAATGAGAATACTTAACATAGTGATGCTCATCATCAAAACACTCGGGAAGTCACAAACAAGAAAGTTGTGAACAACAAGGCATGTTGTACAGACCTCAAACAATATGCATCAGACAACTGTGTATGGACTTGAAGACCCTTAGCCAATGTATAGACTTCAGGTGGAGACCAATGTGTAGACTTCTCGTGAAACCCTAATGTGCAGACTTGACGCTGTACAGACTTTCCAAAGAGAACGTAACGCTGTACAGACTTGAACTGAAGACCAATGTATGGACTTCAAAATAGATGCTAAGGCCAAGAGGAGTGTATAGACTTTCACGATGTATGGACTTGGTCTAAAAAAAATGTAAGCGATGTACACACTTAGCCAATGTGTAGACTTTGCCTTAGACGCTAAATGAGACGCTAAAGTCTGTATAGACTTGAAGAACCTGAAACAAAGTGTATACTCACAGCGTTGACGCTGCAGACTTGAGAATGCTCACAGCGTTGACGCTGCAAGAGACGTAGGCTGTATAGACTTAGCCTAAGATAATGCATGAACATATCAGCAGAGAAGTAATGCACAGAACAGAAATCAAGCACAAGCCAATATATCACAGCATGACTCAAGCATACACATGCATTCTTCACAATTCAGACATGGCACACTTATGCAATCTTCCACAGAAAAGGTCAGACATATTCAAGACAATGTGGTGACTCATTCATATTGCTATCATTAAAACATCACATCATCAACAAAGCACAAGGGGCACAGCAGACTCAATTACCTTTTTAGGTGCACTGGACACCTTATCGTGATGAGGGTCACGAGGGGCAGCCTTGGGTGGAGGTAGCCCAGGCGTACGCCGGACGAGAGATCTGGCTTCATTGTTTAAACATCATCGAGCCTCTCCATCATCGGCTGATCATGAGGACGAGAGGAGTACACCAGCTGGAGGTGGAGTTCCCAGCGCGAGACGACGAGCGCATCGGACGGTCCTCGAAGGGACTCAACGGTGACATCGACTGGATCACTCGAGTGCACGACCAGGTGCGAGATTGGACACGGAGAGGTCGGAAGGTGAGGACCCGAGCTAATAGCGATGAGGCCTACCTAAAGGCCTACGCGCGGAGGTACGGCGACCAGGTGTTCTGCGATGTCCATCGACCGGTATGAATTCTAAACTCATGCTCTTTAATTAATTAACTTATCCCTATATGCACTAACACCATGGTTTTGCTATGTGCAGCTAGACCCCCAGGGTAGGATAGCAGAGCTCCAGGGCCTCCTCCACGCTACTGTACAGCAGAGGGATGAGCTCTAGCACACGTTGGATCTTCTGGTGAGAACCTCAGACTTAATTATGCTTATGATGATGAATGTGACTGAGCTTGACTTCTAAAATGCAGCGAGCAGAGGGAGCGCGGCGACGCGGACCAGATGCTCCTTCCTCTTTGTCCCAGCCTACGGGAGATCGAGCCGAGCGAGATGCGGACTTTGCTCGGGCGATCGCTCGGGCTGAGGAGGCCGAGGCCACTCTTGCGGAGAGGGTAAGCAAATCAAACTGAGACCCTTTTGACTTAAATGCTTATGGTATGCAAATGCGTAATTGTGATGAATGCTAATGCAGGCGAGAGAGCTGACCACGGCCTTGGCCGAGGTGGAGCGGTGGCGAGTAGAGGCGGTGGAGGTGACTCGCCTCCGCGAAGAGGTGGCACGACTGAGCGTAGGAGGAGCCCGTCGTCTTATAGAGGAGGAGGAGGTGGAGCGACTTAGAGCGGATGCTGCCCAGCTGAGGAGCGAGCGAGACCAGTCCTGAGTGCAGGTCATCGAGATGAGGGGGGTGATTGTGGGACTAAAGGATGCCCTCCGACTTTTGGGAAAGAGGTCGGATGCTAGCAGGAGCCACAGCGTTGCACCGAGCAGCGTGGTTTGAGGTTACTTCACTGGTTCTTCCGGCTACCGTAGGAACGAGGAGGAGGAGCGACGACGCCATCATGAGGAGGAGGGCACTGCCATAGAGCCACCAGCGAAGCGGCGTGAGGGCACGGGTGATAGTGGTGGTCCAGGAGAGGGACCGGCTGAGTGACTTGTACTCTTCCTTCTTTTCTTTTTTTGATGCACACTTGTACAGGGTTTTTTGATAGTGAAATGAAATCTTTTTGTTGTTTTTATTTAAGATGCAAATGCGTATGAATGTGAATGCTAACTGACTGACTACTACCTTAGTACTGATAGAGAGTACGGGTGAGAGAGATGGAGGGAGAACGGCCAGACTGATGACTGAGAGGGGAAAGAGTTAACCAAAATCTGACAAAACCTGATAAACGGTCTAACTTAAGATCGCCAGAATCAAAAAATGGTTAAACCAATGACCGTTATAGGGACGGAGGAAGGCGGTGTAAAGAGGGGCGATCTCACACTGCTCCTGAGCGAGGAAGAGGATGACCACGTACAATTGAAGTGTGAACTGGAAGAAGGGAAACGAGTCAGAGGTGCCCAGGGATAGATCCCCGGGGAAGACCCTCTGATGCTTAAGTCAGCAAAGTAGTAGAGCTCTGATGCGAAGGGAAGAGCTAGGAGGAAGATGGGAGCGCGAGATCCCTCTCCACCAAAATGTGAAGTGGTTCCTGCTCAGTGTTTTTGGCTCTTGCCTGGCTTACCTCTTTGTAGTAGGGCATTTCCAATTTAAATAGTGGCCCATTGTGTGACTGATCCCTGTAAGCGGAGAAGTCTCAGGGGGGGGTTACGTCTTTCATGTGGACTCCTTATAGCACGCAGACTCTTGGTCTCCCTATCCCCTTGTGCTTCCAGCCATTAAGGGACTCACAACGGCCGTACCAATAAGCTTCCATCAGTGAGCTCGAGCGATAGGCACTTGCCCAGGAGTGGTCTCCCGAGCAATGAGTGCACGGTCGGGATAGGGAATAGGGGGCTCCGAGGGAGCTTTCCCGATCGAACTGATGCTCGGACTTCCCAACCCGAAGGTCGCCTAGGAAGCGCTTGTTCCGAGTGAGTTATTGGGCTTATATTGAGTGAGCCCAGGTGCTACCCCTTCAAGGTGTTGGGCCTCGTTCAGTCTGGTTGGACCTCTTTTGGCCTCTCCGTACGGGCGATGAGATTTCCCCTCTCTACTTGTCCCCCTCCTACTCCCGAGCCAAAATTAGGCTCAGACGAGTAGCATTTGGGCTGGACTTTTTGTGGCTCTGGTTGGGTAGAGATTTCTCTCTGGTAGGGGCCACATGATGGGGTTGCTTTAAAAATATGCCCGTCATGATGAATAAGAGAAGGCTCCTCCTCGGGAGATCGGATCGCCGCGCCGCCTCCGGTTTAAGCATTACGCATTTTTGCATCCCTTTATCTCCGGGGTTTAGGGTTTTGCCTCTCTTCGTACTTATATTTGAGGGGGGCTCCTGTGTTGTGAGAACAGCTCGGAAGAGCGGAGAATCGTTGCAGCCATCGGAGCTAGGGGAGCATCTTGAGGCGACGATTCGTCAGCTTCCTTCTCCTCCGGAGTCCTCTGATGCAGGGCTTTCCCCTTCTTCTCCCAATTCTTCTGTCTGTTCCATGGCGGACCAAAATCCAGGGGCTGAGAGCTGAGAGGGAGAACAGGCCTCGAGGACTTTATTGGTGCCATCGAAGCCTCTTCGCAACGAGCTGGGTGAGGCGGACATGAAATGGCTGGAGAATCAGTATGGGCTATCATGGTGATTCAAGTTCCTGGCACCTGAGCCTCATGAATCGAGTCTGGCCGCTCGTTCTGGCCTCTTTTGTTCTTTCCTCCTGGCCTGGAAGTACGGCTTTCGGCTGCCCCTCCATCCTTTCATCGCCGAGTTGCTTCGGTTCTACCGGCTGGCTCCTGTCCAGCTGGTCTCCAATTCTTATACCCTTACTTTCTCCTTCATCTTTCTCTGTGGCAAGAGAGGGGTGCGCAGAATCCTTTTGCCGGGAAGGACTTCTTCTTCATTCAGGCGAAGCGGAAGAGGAGTTGCGTGTCCCTTTCTGTGAAGGATTCCTCTCATAAGGGGTGAAAGACCCAATATTTCTGGGTGGGCCCGTCGGTGGTTGGCGTGGTCTGGGATTTCCCGACGGTGCCCAACTTTCACCCGAACATCCCTCCGAAGCAAACGGAGGTCTCTCCGGAGGTGGAGAGGGATGCTGCTATCCTTCAGCCGAATCGCCTAGAAACTGTTGAGTTGGTGACTCCTCCTAACATCGAGGAGTATATTTCTCGACTGCTGTTGTCGACGGGTAAGGTTCTCAGGAACTTGTCCTCTGTCAAGCGAGTGTTTTCCTCTTCTCAATTTGCTCTTCTTCATGTAGATCTGCAGCGAGCGGCTGAGGAGGAGGAGGAGGAGGCACCGTCAGTAGAGCTGGAGGTCATCAATGTGGATGATACGCCGGCTCTGAGCCATCTCCCAGCTTCGGAGGGCTCATCCCGCACCCGGGAAAAGGGCAAGGGGGTCGCCCGAGACAATGCTTCTGAACGCCGGGGGACAAGCGAAAGGATCCCATGGCGAAGTTGTTGCGGTCTTTGATGCAGGCTCAGTCTGTTGAGAAGAAGCGTGCGAGGAAGGCAGAGGCCGCCCGCCTGGTTGATGAGGTTCCCCTATTGCCTCCTCCCTCTGCGGTGCAAGAGGGGGCAATTGACGAAGGGATCATGGCCGATGCTGGGGCACCGAGCGAAGTAGAGGGGGCGCCAGACGGAGGAGCCCGGTCTGAGCCGGTTGAGGCTGGAGGGTCGCAGGATGTAGCGGCTTGATCGCAGTCGACCGAGGCTGGGGAAGTACACGGTGGGGCCTCTCATCCCGAGTCAACCGGTGGGGCCCCCGAAACAGGATTGCTCGGGGAAGGTGCCCCAATCCCGACTACTCTGGAGAGAGTTTCCCTTCCCTCGACCAATTCCTTCAGCGTCTGAGCCTCCTTGTACCGGAGGTGCCATTCTATTACTTCGGGAGTTGTGTGAGAGAAGCTCCAGAGGGGTCCCCCCTCTACGCTTTTCGAGCAACTTATGAAAGGCAGCCTGATCTTGGCCCAGCTCGGGGCTGAGGTAGTAGGCACATATGCTCGGGTGGAGTCGGAGCGGGAGGCTCTCTCGTGGGCCCGTGGTGCACTCGATCGGAAGGTTGAGCATCTGACCCTTGATCTTGTTGACCTTCGTCGGGAGGTGGCCCCACTTCGGGCTAAGGTGCAGTCGAGCCAAGCGGAGGTTCGGTCGTTGGCGGAGCAGCTGGCCTAGGCCCGTCGTATGGTCGACCGGAAGAATGAGCTCCTGGAGGCGGGGCGTATGATTCAGGTCGAGCGTGAGAGCAGTGGAAGGCCGAGCGAGAGGCGCTCGAGGGCGGAGTCCAGGGGGCCAAAGATGCATTGATCGAGGCCAAGGGAAGGCTGTCCGGGTCAGAATAGAGGATAGTCGAGCTCGAGAGGCAGGCGGAGTTGGCCGGGGTGGAGGCACTCGAGCGACATAAGTGCTCAGAGGCCTATCACGTGGCTCTTCTCTAGGCTACCTTCCCTTATTATGAGTTGGGTTATCGCCGGGGCCTTCGAAAGGGCTTCTACCAGGGGTTCGATTGGGCCGCCATAGAGGCTGAGGCCCAAGCGAAGGAGCTCATTTTTCCTTCCGGGCAACGCTATGACTCGGACTGGGGTTCGATCGACTCTTACCATTATACCTCGAGTGAAGAGGAGGGTCGGGAGTCCTCGTCCAAGCGATTGCCAACTCCAGCATCTTCGGGAGAGCGCACGACCGAGACAGTTCCCACACAGGTGGGGTCAATGTCTGGGTCAGCCGTCGCCGAGAATACTGGGGGTAGATTATCTGGTGCTGAGGAAGCCTTGCCTGCTGAGCCTGAAGATGGGCCTGAGGCCTGATGTAATAACTCTCTATTTCTTTTTTCTTTCCCTTATGTAGCCGGGCAAGGCTTTTTTTTAGAAAATATAGTAGCGGCAGTATTAAATGTTGAATTGACTGTTTCTTACCGCTTTTGGTGTGATTTGACTATCGGATCCGTAGTCGTTGAAGAAGGCGCTGATTTTCTTTGTAGATATCGTGGGTGTCGATCTGTCAAATAACTGACATGGCACTGGCACCTTTCCATTTTTCCATACCACCCACAATGTGAAAGACCCAAAGAGCAGGTCAGTGCAAGTGTTGAATAGTAGGGTCGGTGCACTTATTAACAAGCAAGGGAAGGTCGGTGCAAAGATAGTGTCACACACAAGAAAAAGGCCTGTGCAAGCAAGACCAAGGTCTGTGCACTAAGTGAAACTCGGTGCAAGTTATGTAGCAAGATGGGTCGGTGCAAGTTTTTCAAAACAACAAATGTGAAGGTCAATGCACATTCATGAAATAGCAAAGAACAAAAACAAGAACCACCTAGGGGTTGACCCTTGGGGTCGACCCACGTGACTTCCAAGCCTGGACCCATGGGGTTTTGAGAACTAAACTCTCAGGGGTCGACCCTTGGGGTCGACCCATGCAACCAACCAACATGAAAACAGAGAGACCCGAAGGCTCGGGAACTCTCAAGGGTCGACCCATGGGGTCGACCCACACTGAAATCCAGAAGCTAAAGGTATGCATTGAATTAAAGACCAAGGCCAGCAAGTCCCCATACAGCCCCATTCTAAGACATTATTGTTGACACCCATTTTTTGCCGATAAGTTGAGTCATTTCTCTTACTCTCATTTATTGATGCCACGAGTTGTCCATTACTCGCTGGGCTATTTCCTGGCACGTTCTGGGCCAATTTTCTGGGTAGCCTCCCTCCCTGGCTAGGTCCGAGTTGATTCAGGGCTTCATGGGCTTTGGTTTTGGTTTATTGAGCTTTTTCTATGAATTTCAAATGCCCATATACATGTGCGGTCAACCTCCAGCCGTTCAACCATTTGTGAGGTTGATATTGGGCCGTCCAAACATTTAGTGGGTATATTGGTTAATTATCGAAATTATCACCGACAAGCATATATACGGCCTAGTATTAGCCACATAAGTCCATTGTGCGGTATATTCTAAGCCGTCTATCTCTCAAGAGTCATAGCGTCGTTTGACTATTCAGATAATTACCTATTTATCTTCTTATTTGTGATTTATCACCGATAGGCTTGGGCGGTTTTCCAAGAGCCGTTCAACTATGAAAGAGTCTAGCGGTGAATTCACCGGTCAGTTCAGTGGATAAATTAATTATCTTAGGATTTATTTGAATTTCCACTGACAGAGATGGACAGCCCATGTCTGGCCGCTCATCAGTTGTGCGGTCTATCGTGAGACCGTTTATCCTCTCGGACCAGAAAGTGGTTAAGGCTTTTTCCTATCATTCGTGGTTTTTCTCCCAAACTTTCTCCGATGATTTCTCCGCGAATCCTTAACCATTTTGAGCACCGTTTCTTCTAGTTGGGAGGTAATTGAACTATCTTCATCTTTTATTTGATAATCTTGCCCTGACAATGGCTAGAAACCCTAGTTTCGAGGTAGGACTTTAGGTGCTCTATAAATAGACCTTAAAGCCAAGCTTTGAAAGGGGGGGAGATTATTGGTCGACGGCGAAGCCCTGCTGAATCTTTGAGCGACCTACGACCAGGGAGGGAGGCCTTCTACATCCACACAGGCCTCCGGTTTAAGGGGGTATCTCATTATTCATGTCTTTAGTTCATTAATCTGCCGTTCTCTCTTGTTTGCATGCATCATCTTCTCCACGTTTCTTCCACGATTCTCTCATTCTCATGCATCATTCACACACCCTCCTATGTTTTTGACGCCCCCAGGGGTTTAAAAATTCCCAGGTATCCCCCATTTCATTTAGTCATATTCATTTCTTTCCATTTTAGCATTTGCTACACTCTCTATTTCTAATTTGGTTTTCCTTTTGTATTCTACATGTTATTTTGCAGGTCAGCAACACACTAACGCGAGGCCCATCCTTTCTGGCCAGCCGGAAAGGGTGGAGGTTGGACTCTTACAACTTCTGGCGTGGTGGCCTTTCGCAGCTCCCAACTGTCCGTTCAAGGAGACGTGCAGTGATATCTGGACCGTTCTTCTTCTCACTGCGGTTGGGTCGGAGCCGTTCATCTGCCAGAAGTTCTTTATCTCACGTCCTCTGCAGCGCCTTTAGACGGCCTGTCGTGCGGCCGCTCATCTTTACATGCGGTTCCTCCTGAGCCGTACATCCTCTCAGCGCTGCTCTTAAGGCGAGTACCTCTTCCTCTTCCCCTTTCCAAGATACGGCGTGTTCATCACGTTCGGCATCTTGGTGGCGATCACACACACTCCTTCCCCGACCCCTTCCCCTTGTTATTTACTTATTGCTTAGTTCTTCACATTACACAAGTAAAGAAGGGGTTGGAAGGGTCATCAAAAGGGGAAGAGTAGGAAAAACATGTCAACACTCCATTTTTTGGCGATCGCGGTGGGACACCTAATGCCCATTGTGTTAGTGTTTGCTGACCCCCTGTTTGGTGTTTGTTAGTCTCCTTTGTGTTGAGTTGTCACAGGTTGTTTGCTGGATCTGAGTTTTAGTGTTTCTGGTGGTTGTGCGGTTCTATGAGAGCCGTCTGGGACTTAGTCCAGCCGAGGATCGTCCGCGTTTCGTTGCTTCCAGCCCTGTTCGTTCTGTGATCCTGCTGCCTTATGCGGTCAACTACCGCCCGCGCTTCTCTCCTGCGGTCATATATTGACAGCCCATCTTCCTGGCACAGGTAAGCTCTGTGCCGTCAGTTTCGCTGATAGCCTGCGGTTTGTGCAGGACCGTTCCATAGTTCTTGCGGTCTATTAGAGGCCGTCCATCCAGATACGTTTCCAACCATTTTCCAGTTCAGTGATTTTGTGATTTATTTCGATTTTTTTAGGTTTATTTTAGCGTCGCTGAAGATATGTTCTTTTGTCGTTCCTCCCTACCGTTGAGCGGTCCACCCAGGACCGTCGGCCTCCCTGAGCGATCTTCCACAGACCGTCTATCCTTGCTACGGTGCACCCGAGCCTCACTTTGATTGCCATGACATATCATTTCATGTTATTTTGGTGCTGATTAGTGATCTCCCCTTTCTGTCATTACATGTTTGCATGCTTGTTTTCATGCTTATCATATTTGTTGACCATTGATTGTTAGATTTAGGTTAGATTTTGCATGCACTCCGGTGCACATAGGATTCATGCATCTTTACCATATTTAGTTGCATTCCTACCGAGGTAGGGTTTCCTCTCGTCTTCATACTCCTTGGAGCCGACTAGGGGACCTTGCTGAGGACCTCCGTAAGTCCCTGTGAGCCGTGGATTCCCACACAGATGCCGGGAAGGTTGTACCGTACCACCCCCCAGTCTAGAGTTTGCATCCGCGTGAGGGAGAGTCGCTTAAAGTCACCTAGTTTTCCATTCTTCCCCTGATTAGGTACTTTATGGTTGAGTGAATTCAGATATTAATTAATCCTCTAAGGTCCTAAAGAGGAACTTATAAGATTGTTCGTGCATCGTTTATAACTTGGGTGGTCAATTGGTTGATTCTTTTCTCATCTCTTCCCTCCATTGTATGTTGCAGTGCCATCATTTGCATCTTTTTATTAGATTAGGCTCATTTAGACTAGTTCATCTTTGTGTGTCTTCATTTTGTCACATTTGTCCTAGGTTGCTTCCCCTTTTGTATCCCCTCCCATTCTTGACTGTATAAAGTCTCCACCCTCTCCATGGAGCATTTTTCCCCTGTATCCCATTCCTATTCTTCTCTACCTTCTTATCCCTGCGTGGATTCCTCTTCCCATGCGGGCCCATCTCCTTATTCCTCCACTGGACCCTATCCGTTTAACGGGCCTTCTTGTCCCGCCCATGCTACTGCTAGCCCAATCAATTCTAGTCCCCACATACATAATCCTTCCAGGCCCATGCATTCCTACATTCCCAGAATGGGGTTGTCTTCTCCTCTGGCTGGATCCCCTTATTTGGCCCATCAACATTATCCTGGTTTAAATTCATCCTCTCTTGCTGAGGCTGGCCCATATCCTTCTCGGACTCTTCCTACCGAGGAGATGATCGCTCAAGCCCAACGTCAGCTTGATGAATTGCAACGTCGAATTAATCCCCAAACTTCTTTGGATATCCCATTTGCATTCCAGGGTCTTCAACTCCCACCACGTTCACAGATTCTCGCATATCGTCGCTGTGGTGGGATTGGTGACCCCTACGTCCATTTGAAGGATTTCTTATATGAGTCGGCCTAGTTTCGGCACGATCTACACTTGATGGCCTATTTGTTTGGCCTATCTTTAGAGGGCTCGGCCAAGGATTGGTTCTTCACGTTACCGCAAGAGCAGATGATGAATTTTCAAGTTACACAAGAAAAATTCGTTCAGCAGTACTGAGACCAGGTTGGGCCTAGATATTCTATGGTGGATTTGGCCCAAGAGAAGATGAAGCCCGACGAGAAATTCTCCACGTTCGCCGACCGCTGGCGTCGTCTAGCCACGCAAGTTCCAGGGCATATTCCGGAGGGTGAACAAATCAAGATGGTTATTTCTATTGCAACGCCTGAATTTAGATGCATCTTAGCCCTGAATGATATCACTTCCTGGCAATAACTCTACAGCCGAGCCCGCTTCATTAGCCAACAACTCCTAGTTTCCCTTGACCACGAGTCTCCTTCACCTTCGCCTTCCACATACCCCTTCTCTTCACCATCCCCCACAAGTCAGCACTTCACTACATATCCCTCCCTGAGTCGACCTTTCGCTCCTGCACACCCATATACCTCCACATATCAGCCCTTCACGAGTCAGCCCTCCGCTGTTTTATTTCCCCACACCTCTCCACTTCCGGTCAAGGAAACATCGCACCCTGAGCGGGTGGATGCCATCCATTATATTCCCACTCCCTCCACGCCTTCACATCATTCACTTACTAGCCCTCCACCTTCACCTACACAATTCCCCTTGCCTACACAACCTCCGCTACCATCCCCACTACCTTCTCATACCCCTCGGCACCTACCTTGCCCGAAGCGGACTCCTCACTCTCCGTTGCCGGAATCTCTTACAGTCGTTTTCAGGGCCTTGATGGTCACCCATGCGTTGCAAATCCCTCCGGTTGTGCCTTGCCAACCCACGGTCGGGAATTCGCTCCATTTCTATGAGTTTCATCGTCAACAGGGGCATTTGATTGAGGACTGCCCCGAGTTCCGAGAACTTGTTTACAGCTTGGAAGATAAGAAGATGATTGATTGGGTTGTCATGCGCTAAGTTATTGTAGATCTTCGCAAACAGTAGCAGCAACAGCAAGCGCCGCCCAGGCAGCCGTCTCCATCTCAAGACCAAGGGCATCCCTATGATTCTTCAGTTGATAAAGCACCCGCTCCGTTATTTATCCCCTCACCTACCTCTTCACCTTCACCGTCTCCTACTCAACCTCCACGGCCTCCACAAACCCAAGCCTCTGCTCAGGCCAGCACAAACTCTTCTCCTTCCCCCTCCATTTCCACCAACACTTTTACTGCCAACGCCACTCGACGTGTTGTACTGACACGTCGGAGATGGGTGCCATGACCTGCCACCTCTTCTGCCTTGCCACCGCCTTCTCCACCCCCATTTTTGCTACCTCCATTGACCACATCTCCATCATCGCCTTCTCCATTATCCCCATTGCCGTCACCATTGCCGTCACCATCACCTCCCCTCGTAATAATCCCTATTCCGTCACCTTCACAACCATCCCCGCTACCGATGCCGCTCCCTTCACCATCATCGTCCGAGCCTGAGAAAGCTACCCCTACGCCCACACCCTCGCCATTGCCTTCATCTCCACCCACGCCACCACCTTCACCTTTGCCCTCTCCTACACCTCCACCCTCCAAACCTTTACCCCCACCAGAGCCCATCATCACCGTTATCTCTCCGCCGCTCGCATTGCCTTCGCCAACACTTTCCAAGCCCTTTACCTCCGCTTCCCCATCTCCTTCTACCCCACGGAGCAGGTGCATGCTACCTTTGGTGCCCCTCGGGTCTGGTCCCAAGGGAGAAAAAGAGTCGAGCCAGGCTTTGATTATGCATTACAAGCTTAAGATTTTATTTGTCGCATGCCGGTCCGAGTCCTGGTCCCTGGCTATTCTAGGGATAATGAGCCTACACTTGCTATGAAGATGATTACTGAGAAGGGTTCCTTAGCACTGGTGCCAGTTCCTTCAAAAGCGAGGACGGTGGCGATCTCTTTGCTCACCGGGGAATTCACTATTGATGTTGTTATCACCTCTCGCTTGATTGCTATTCAGTTCACTGGCCCAGAAGAGTTTTCCACTCGGATGGTGCTAACCCACACGGCCGCCAATGGTTTAATGAATTCAGCATTCAAGGGGCAATTGGCCGTGCCTTCGAGATTGACTAGGGGCATCTTGCATTTTCTGTATCATCTCCCTCGGCTTATTGGTGAGGCGGCCACGTCAATGCCGTGCATCGCCCTCCCTCAGTTCTGTCCTGCGCTTCTAGCAAGGGAGTTATGCTTCATGCCCAACTGCCGAGTGAAGATGCCAAAGCTCCATGTTCTAGTGCCAAATGACAAAACTCCATTGCTTCCTGATGTTCATCCCAAGGAGTTGACTATTCTGGAATGTCCTTCTATGGTTAGCACCGCGCAGCTAGGGGCAACCGTCACGATGAAGTTGCATATTCATGATCGGGCTAGGCCGTCTGCCAGGTGGGCCCGTTATTTAAGAAAACATTGCAAGACAAGAAGCCCGAAGGCCCGGGTCCGTGCCAGGCGGAGTTGTTGCAAGTAGATTTCTCCCAAGAAGAGGTGGCGACGTATGTTTAAGGGCCGTCAATTGTGCACTCAGGGGTCCACTTCTTCCTCCTTCTCTTCCTTTCGTTCATCCTTTCTTCTACTCAGCTCCCACCCCTGGGTGGTGTACCTCCCTTCCTCTAATCTAGTTTATATGATCTTCTCCTCTCTTTTCGGGTCTGCAAACCCCCATTCTTCTTTCTCCACTCATCCGGAGTCTCCAGATCCTCCGTTCTCTCATGATTTTAGGCCTCGGCCTATGTCATCCTTTCATCCCACTTTTGGGACTCCTTCTGATCCTTCTCTTCTGGTATCCCCGGGCTTTACTTCTGATCCTTCCCCGACCATGTCGGGTGATTACCCTGTTCTTTCCCCGACCCTGTCGGGTGGTTCTCACTCTTCTTCCTCGACCCTGTCGGGTGTCTATCATTTTCTTTCCCCGACCTTGTCGGGTGATTCTCACTCTCCATCCCCGACCCTGTCGGGTGAGTCTAATTCCTTTTCTCCGACCGCGTCAGATGATCACTCCTCTTCTCCCTTATCTTTGCCACAATCTTTTTACGGTTCGTCTATTCTTTATGTCTCACCCTTTCGGGGTCATTACCCTTTTTCATGCTATTTTCGAGGATTTATCCTGCCTTGATCTCAGTTAATCCCTGGTTATTCTATACTTGGTTCCTTGTTATCAGGGCCTCAGTGTCTTAACGAGGGAGTTCTAGCCCTCGTCTCTCTTCCTTTTTTATCCCTTCTTCGTCCAGTATGATGTCTGTCACTCCTCTATGTCGAGGAATCCAATCCTTTGCTCTCCTTTCATCCTTTATCCTAACAAGCAAGGAAAATAAAGTTCATGCTCCTTAAAGCTCGATGATCGAAATCACTTCAGGAGGTCGGTTTCCACGCCATGGATTTGCAAAGGCATCGTTATTTTATGCAAGAAACATGCTTTCATTCCCATGGTTTCTGTTGTTTCGGCACATGCTTATAAGGTTGATTCCTTAACATGATTGAGTGGCTTTAGAAGCTTTTGTTTAAATTTGATTTTAAATTTGTGTCAAATAAGAAGTTAGCTTCTGCAGCATCTTAGGCTAGTGATAGCTCCGCGCTGGGAGTCTAATTCCTTTCCCCGATTATTGAGGGTGACCTTTGAATATGGGTTTTTCACACACTACACGGCGAGCCATAGCCGATCTCTCTAGTGCAACATCGTTGTTACTTTGGCCATACTTTGGGCATGCACGGAGGCCTTTTCTCTTCTATGCTCGGCCAAGTGCAGGGGCAAGAGATTGATGGATAAGATGACTAATCTGGGTGCTCCCTAATACGAGAGAGGTCTCAAATAGGGGTAGTCTTGACCCTCAAAAGTGAGCTTTCATGCTATATCTGGCCAATAAGGGCTACCAAAATGAGAAAATAAATCAATGCAAAATTATGAATCAAAGGTATGGCAAGAGTGGCAATACAGTTCCCCGCGGGACGTCATGAGCCCGGTCGCATGCGTGCCTAATAAATATGAGTGTAAAAATCAAAGACACAAAGTCCCGGTGCAACAGACCTACTCTTTGAGGGGTAGTGCCTTGGAAGGAATTCGAGCCTTGATATCTCCCATCCTGCATAAAACTTGTCTCCAATTTTTCTTCTGTTTCTCCCTCTTAGGCTGGGCTATATCCCGGGTATGGCCTTAGTAGGGGCACCGTTTTTTAGAAGCGATTGGTTGTGGTAAGTTACCCTCACATGCACGCCCTACTTAAGGGAAGCCTTTGATGAAAGGGGTAGGAATGACGATCCCTGGCCAATAGTTTGAGCTCGTCTTTAGGTGCTGCGGATTGCATGCTATTTCAAATTCTAAAAAATGAAAATATTGTCAAAAATCCAAAAAAATCAGATATTGTCAAAAATCCAAAAAAATCAAATACTTCAAAAAAATTAAATATTTCAAAAACCTGAAAAATCAAATACTTCAAAAAAATCCAGAAAAATGAAATACTATTGGAAATCTAAAAAAAATCAAAAAAAAAATTATTACAAAAAAATCCCAAAAAGCGTCTTTTTCATGCATTTGCATTTGTTCTAAGGACGGATACGTAATTTATTTGCTAAGTGTGTAGGTTACAAGTACTTAGGCATTCCTTACTATATCTTTGCGCTCTGCCTCCTGTCCACATCTTTGATCTGTTCTTTCCTTTTTCGATCCAATCTCTCGATCTATTCTGAAGCTTGTGTCCTTCTCAGCTTTTGTTTGCAATGATTATATTTCTATGAGAGGGCTTTGTCTCACGATTATGAACCTGGCGGTTCTGCTTCATTCTGATCTTAGGTTTTGATTGAAGTGCGTATTTTGTCATGTCTTTTGTCCCGCCGTGTCCTTATCACGTGTTCATATCCCACCGTGTTGTCCCACACATGTTTTTTTGTCTCTCACTGCATGTTGTTAGTCATCTAGTCGTCCCTTGGTGTCTTATGTTCTTGTCCCAACCATGTGGTTACCCGTCATGTTCTTGTCCCAACCGTGTGTTGTCCTACCGCATTGTTGTCTTGCCACGCCGTGTTCATGCATGCATGTTGTTTCTGTTCATGCCCTTGCATATGTGCTCGTTTGCCTTTGTTATGTTATGTTGTATTGTCTCCCATCTCATTTCCGCTATGTTTATGTTTTACTTGTTTATCATGTTTGTCTTATACATGAAAAGCCATAAAAATCTAAAAATGAAAATAAAAAAAATGCCGTTTCGCCTGCACAGGTAAGTCAGGTATGGCCTTCTATCCCGTGTCTCTTATTGCATAACTATATGGTATTATGCTATATTATCTCGAGAACCAGTTGGTTATCTACGTGTTCCAGGATCTGATGTTCCCCTTTAACAAAAATGATGATGATCCAAGTTTACGTGTTTAATTTCCAGATAGGCCGTTGGGTTGGGAAAGCCTCGGAAGGATGGTTCTATCCTGCACGCTGTGGTTACGGATAGTGTCTTGACTCTGATTCTCCCAGTCTAGCAATATTATTCTCGAGTATTTTATATTTTATCCTTTCTTTGCATTCATTTTAATGATTTCTTTTATTTTAGCCCAGCATGCATCATGCACATCTTTTGAGCATTCATGACCCATGGTTTACCTGCAAAATATCCCATCAGTGATGGTTGGCTATACGTTCAGTGCTTGAGTAAGAGGAACATTTCCACTCTGAGTTGGAAGGTTCACTTTGGTCAATTCGCTTAGTTTGGTTGATTAAGAGGTCCCCGTCTGGAGTTTTAGCCTGTTTCTTTACCTTTTTCGTTGCTTATTCCGGTCTCCTCATTGGTCCGAGGGATTGTGTCCCCCATGAGGTTGATCATGTGTTTCTTTTTATTTAGTTTAGTTCCTCCAGATTGGTGTCGCTTTTGGTTTAACCGTTCCTTGTGTTTGGTTCGGAGTTTTTCCGAAGATTCCTATCGCTTGTTGGTAAAAACGGGCGTCGTTTTGCCTTAACGTCTGCTTTTCAGTCCACTTCGCTTCATTTTCGCTTCATCTCCATGTTCCATTTTGCTTTCGCTTCACCTCCGCTCGCTCCCCTACAAAGAGGACGTTAAGGAGGGGCATCTGTTGACACCCATTTTTTATCGATAAGTTGAGTCATTTCTCTTACTCCCATTTATTGATGCCTCGAGTTGTCCATCACTCGCTGGGCTATTTCCTGGCACGTTCTGGGCCAATTTTATGGGTAGCCTCCCTCCCTGGCTAGGTCCGAGTTGATTCAGGGCTTCATGGGCTTTGGTTTTGGTTGATTGAGCTTTTTCTATGAATTTCAAACGCCCATATACATGTGCGGTCAACCTCCAGCCGTTCAACCATTTGTGCGGTTGATATTGGGCCGTCCAAACATTTAGTGGGTATATTGGTTAATTATCTGAATTATCACCGACAAGCATATATACGGGCTAGTATTAGCCGCATAAGTCAATTGTGCGGTATATTCTAAGCCGTCTATCTCTCAAGAGTCCTATCGTCGATTGACTATTCAGATAATTACCTATTTATCTTCTTATTTGCGATTTATCACCGACAGGCTTGGGCGATTTTCCAAGAGCCGTTCAACTATGAAAGAGTCCAGCGGTGAATTTACCAGTCAGTTCAGTGGATAAATTAATTATCTCAGGATTTATTTGAATTTCCACCGACAGGGATGGACGGCCCATGTCTGGCCGCTCATCAATTGTGCGGTCTATCGTGAGACCATTTATCCTCTCGGACCAGAAAGTGGTTAAGGCTTTTTCCTATCATTCGTGGTTTTTCTCCCAAACTTTCTCCGATGATTTCTCCGTGAATCCTTAACCATTTTGAGCGCCGTTTCTTCTAGTTGGGAGGTAATTGAATTATCTTCATCTTTTATTTGATAATCTTGACCTGAAAATGGCTAGAAACCCTAATTTCGAGGTAGGACTTTAGGTGCTCTATAAATAGACCCTAAAGTCAAGCTTCAAAAGGGGGGGGAGGGAGATTTTTGGTCGACGGTGAAGCCCTGCCGAATCTTTGAGCGACCTACGACCAGGGAGGGAGGCCTTCTACATCCACACATGCCTCCAGTTTAAGGGAGTATCTCATTATTCGTGTCTTTAGTTCATTAATCCGTCGTTCTCTTTTGTTTGCATGCATCATCTTCTCCACGTTTCTTCCATGATTCTCTCATTCTCATGCATCATTCACACACCCTTCTATGTTTTTGACGCCCCCAGGGGTTTAAAAATCCCCAGGTATCCCCCATTTCATTTAGTCATATTCATTTCTTTCCATTTTAGCATTTGCTACACTCTCTAATTCTAATTTGGTTTTTCTTTTGTGTTCTACACGTTATTTTGCAGGTCAGCAACACACTAACGCGAGACCCATCCTTTCTGGCCGGCCAGAAAGGGTGGAGGTTGGACTCTTACAACTTCTGGCATGGTGGCCTTGCGCGGCTCCCAGCTGTCCGTTTAAGGAGACGTGCGGTGATATCTGGACCGTTCTTCTTCTCACTGCTGTTGGGTAGGAGCCGTTCATCTGCCAGAAGTTCTTTATACCACGTCCTCTACAGCGCCTTTAGACGGCCTGTCGTGCGGCCGCTCATCTTTACAGGCAGTTCCTCCTGAGCCGTACATCCTCTCAGCACTGCTCTTAAGGCGAGTACCTCTCCCCCTTTCCAAGATACGGCGTATTCATCACGTTCGGCATCTTGGTGGCGATCACACACACTCCTTCCCCTTCCCCTTCCTCTTCCCCTTCCCCTTGTTATTTACTTTTTACTTAGTTCTTCACATTACACTAGTAAAGAAGGGGTTGGAAAGGTCATCAAAAGGGGAAGAGTAGGAAAAACATGTCAATAATTATGAAACTGATTGAAACGAGGGTATAACCATGGATTCATGGATTGAAAACTAGAATGAAAGCTCACCATGAATTCAGTCAAATTAACATCAACCTTGAACCTGCATAAGCTTGAATTTCAGATCTGTAACTTGATCAATATGCACACATATAAGATATGCAACATTCTAGTTTCATGATCATGCAAAGAGCCAGAAAAACATGTATAGCATGCAAATACAATGAAACTAACCAAGATGTAATTCATTCATCAACATTTATCAAGCATGTATTCAATGCAAATCACCAACATAGAACCATGTATCTTCGTCAAAATTGCCCGGGACTCAACAATCTCCCCCTTTTTGACGAAGATAAAACCCTTTGAAAAATCACAAAGATTTGCATGAAAAATTAGTTCCTCCTTGTCAAAACAAGCATTTTGAAAGCAAACATCATGCAATACTCCCCCTTTTTGTCTGAGTCAAATAGGGGATTATGAGAAACATGGAAGCAAGGCCTTATATGCACAATTAACTCAATGAGATGCATATGTAATGAATGATCATTCAAGCACTTATGCATTCATTATTCTATATAGTAGCAAGCATGTTCTATGTGAACAGGTTAAGAAATAATGCTATAGACCGAGAACATGAGTTTCATGAGTAATAGTAAAAGGGTAGTGTTTACAAGAAGTGGTACTGCATTACTCATGAAATATGATTGATTCAAAATGTACATTCACACAATCACTCCCTAGATGTATATGTGAAGGATGAGCAATGAAATCTAGATAGTATGGATTTTAAATTTTCTAAAGAACACAAGTAGGAGCTTTTCCTCCCTACACTTCCATACACCGTGCTCGACTTTTGGTAGTTTCGCACAACCCCAAGATAATTTTTATTTTTAAATAACAAGATGACTAACCTTTTGACACGAGTCATGCCCTTTGTTTCAAGGGCATTTCCCGGTTACTCAGTATCGTCACTGATGAGAATGTGGATGAGACACTTTTCAATACGAGTTTCCTCCTTTGTTTCAGGGGGGATTCCCGACTACTCGATGTCAGATCACACTTACTAAAATTTTTGACGGGGCTGACAACTTTTTCCTCACAAGACACGTGTTTTCTATATAGGGGATCAAGAGCCCTCAAGTGTGTTGAGTAGAATAGGTGAAATCCTTATTAGTTTGAATCATTGAACTCAAAAGTGCAAGTGGTGTGAGAGATTGCATAGAATGTAAGAGATGAATTAGCCTATACATTGTGATGTCTCCCCCTAAGTGTATGCACAGTTATAACAAAAACCTCCCCCTTAATATATGCCATGTAACAACATGTCTATGTCAAAGCAATTTTATTTAGCAAGGGAGTAAGGTCATAGGAGATATCAAAACTGAAAGGTGTGTAATCTATATACACTCAAGCATTTGTCAAATGGAATACTCAAGCAAGTTAATTACCGGTACGTGGCGGAGAACGTAGGTCAAAAGACCACCCTCACGTATGGAGAAAGCTTCCAGCTGGATATAATCCAACCTTCGGCAATCGTCATTTGATATATCGGTGAATCATGGCATTATTACACACAAGTATGAAGTATATGCATTTATGTACATGCGGATGCGAGAAGATAAAAGCATGTATGGAAAGCAGATTGTTATTCACTGTGATATGCACAAAAAGTAAAGTTTGAAATGTAAACGCCATGGAAAAACTTCTTATGTGCAGAAGATAAAGCAGTATGAACAATTTCATTATGAGAGAGTGTAAAGTGTGTATGCACAAAGCAACTCAAAAGGATTTAACTATCTAACCTGCATACTCCTAATTCTCTTCTATGAAAACAAAACTGATCAGAGTTTAACGGTTTTGTAAAAATATATGCAAGTTGGTGTTTTGTGTCAACAAAAACTAGCTCAAAATCACCTTTATTAATATGATCTCTTATGAAATGATGTCAAGCCTCAATGTGTTTAGTACGAGAATGTTAGACAAGATTTTTGGACATATTTATCGCAGACGTGTTATCACACATGATGGGAGTGTTTTTCAAACAAAAATCAAAATTAAGCAATTGATGTTGGATCCATAGAACTTGAGCCGCACAACTGCCTGTAGCCACGTACTCGGCCTCGGCAGTTGATAAAGCCACACAATGTTGTTTCTTTGAGGCCTTTGAAACCATGCAGCCCCCTAGAAACTGACAGTGACCGCTTGTGCTCTTACGATCCATTTTACATCCAGCATAACCAGAATCAGTGAAAGCATGTAAATCAAAGGAGTTATTTTTAGGATACCACAAACCAAGGTTAAGTGTTCCATTTAAATACCTGAAGATTCTTTTCACGGCTGAAAAATGAGAATCCCCGAGACAAGATTGATATCTTGCACAAAGACAGACACTAAAATGTATGTCAGGCCTACTAGCAGTCAGAAATAACAATGAACCTATCATACCCCTAAAAAGTTTTTGATCAACTTTGTTACCTTTCTCTTCTTCCAATTTCAGTGAGGTGGATGATAAGTGTCTATTTTCTACAGTAATTCATTCCATGTACACCATTTTATGTGCATATAATTATGTAATTATGCATATTTCATAGTTAACCTCAACTCCGCATTTAAATTAGAGCTTTCACGTAAATTGATTAATTTGGTGATATTATTTGATAAATTAAAGTTGAGGGTCATGGGCATTAATTCTTCATTACATAACTATGAGCATTTGAGATTTATGTGCACATTATGGTAATTTTTATAGACTAGATTGTAATTATGTGTGTGCAGGACACTGAAGGTAATTGCAAAAGAAGCCGGGGGTAAAACTGTCATCACCACTTTGACCAAGTCAAATAAAGAATTTAAAATATTTTGGTTGGAGGAAAAAGAAAGTTTAAAATTTTGAATTCAAAGTTTGAAAAGGAGGAATTCAAAGTTTAAGTTTGAAAAGGAGGAAAATGACATTCAAAGTTTGAAATAAAGGAGAGACATGATGAGCCTTGGGAAATGGGGTGCCTAAAGTCCAAGAAAGGGGGTGCCCACCTACTTTTTCTCTTCCCCATGCATCATATTCCACTTGAATCTCAGCCATCCATCTCCTTTTGATACAATCTTCACCCTCCATCTACCCAACTTTCCCTATAAATAGTCCATGACAAGGAGGAGAAAGGGGGTTCTTCTTTTGGCAATTTTTCTCTCCCTCTCCCTCTCACATCTTCTTAGGCCGCCGAGTTCGCCCTCTTCCGTTCTTCTTCTCCTCTTGCTGTCTTCATGAAAGTTCTATATTTTTAAGTCCTCTACAACTTCTTCGTCTGCATCATCTTCTAATTCCTTCTAGTTTTCAAGGTATTTCGTGTTTTTCACTGTGCTGTCCTGTTCATCTCCGAATCAGTGTTTCTCTCTGATCTTCCCCTTATTTCTCCCCCTTCTAATCATTTTCCTCTCTTACTATCTTCATAAACGTTCTTTGTTTTTAAGTGTTCTACAACTTCTTCTTCTACATCATCTTCCAATTCTTTCTATTTTGAAAGTTATTTTCCATTTTTTAACTTGCTGTCCTGTGATTTCACTGTTCATCTGAGGTGCTAGCTTCTGTTATTTCTCTATTTTGAAGCTCTTCTGCTCTTATTTTCTATCTGAGTTCTTCATCAAAGTTCTTCCTCTCTCCCTCCTCTTCAACTTCTTGTTCTTGGGAATCCCCTAATTCGTCTTGGTTTTAAAGTTATTCACCCTCTAAAGACGGATTCAATGACGAAGGTGACTTCCTCCCGGCGTAGACGACATCTTCCGCAAGGTGGTTCGTGATCCAAGGCCAAGAGAGGACGGCGCTGTCATCACCATTGCTGCTACCATCTTTATATCTCATGCTCCTTTTATTTTTACTGTTTTAGTTTCATTTTACTTTATTGTAATCTCGTCACATCCTTGTTGTAAGCTTATCTTGCACTTCATGTACTCTTTCTTTTAAGTTAATAAAAAGTGTTATTCTTTTGATCTAGTTCTTGATCTTCTTCCCTCTCTACATCCTTCTTCTATCTCTTCTCTTCACTTCATGTAATTATTTTCTATAGCATAAGTGCATAGTCATAGGTGTTTTTAATTAAGTGTTTGGTTTGTTCATCACTTCATAATTTTCTTTAAGCAAAATAAAATCACAAGTGTTTTCTAAAGGACTCCAAGGTTTTTAACTCTAAAAATCTCTTCTTCCCTGTGGATTCGACCTGTGCTGGCCATAATACTATGTTCCCTTTTGATCATTTTGTGCGAGTTCGATTTTAAGATTGTTATACGCGTGTTTTAAACGACGAACTTTCGCGTTATCAATTTTTGGCGCCGTTGCCGGGGATGAATGATGATTTTTGGTTTAAGAACTGTGTTTTCCTTGTGTTTATAAGTGTACTAATATCTCTTTCTTTTTCTTATTTCTACAGGAAAAAAAAGAACGAGGGAACATACTTCAAGAATTGAAGCTAAAAAATCAAAAAAGAAGAAAGAAAAAAAAAGAGAGCAGTTAAGAGGTAAGCTCTCCTCCCTTTCCTTAGCCTTTTTGTCATTTCATTTCAAAAAAAAAAAAAAAAGAGAACGAGGGATTGCGCATCAAGTAAGTCTTCAAACTTATTCCTCTCATTTTGTGTCATTTCCTTAATGTTCTTCCATATTATGGTTAGATAGGTTCACACAAAAAAAAAACTCTTCACTTGAACTCGATAAAAATCTTCATTCCAAGAGTAGAAATCACACTTCCATGTTTTAGGTCATGCATCATTTAGGATATTATTTATTTTCTTCTTGTTGCTTAATTATTGTTAATTGCATTGTTGAAGATTGCGGGAGGCAAGGTGAGCACTCTAACTTTTCTAATAGCATGCTCATGCACTTCCATGCTTGCATAGAACCCCTTGTTTGAACTTGTTTTGTTGCATATCATTTCAAAATATCTTAAGGGCAACACCCATAAGCAAGATAAGGTGGGGATTTCATCACCCTTCCTTAGCCCACAAACTACAATTCCCTTGCATCTTTGCATCACCTAGACCTTAAATAAAATCCAGTAGACGTTGGCCCTAGGTTCACACTGTGGTTCTTGTGTTATTTGGGCTTACCCTCTTATGAAAACCGGTGCCTAAGGTAAGACGGTCGGACGGCAAACGCCTTAAGCAGGCTAGTGATTTGACATAATTAGGTCCCTACGAAAGTAGGGGGAACCTCCCACTACCCCACCCCTTATCTGGCCGGTGGAAATATTGAGGGTAAACTTAAGTTTCACTTTAGCCATTTTGTGAAACCTAATTTGTAGGTCTAGATCACAGCTAGGTCATTAGGTAATTTGTGTGACAACTTATTTATGTTTGCATACAAAAAAAAATTAAAATAAAATAAAAAATAAAAAATTTCTCCTCTTATCTCTCTTCGTCCTTATTTGAGTCAAAATAAAAAAATAAAAAAAATAAAAAAATCATCATAAAACAATTCTCTCATCTCTCATCTTTAACCTTGGTTTATGCAAGGGAGAAGATCTCAACACGTTGACTTAGTTGAGCCCATTAGTGAGATTGAGCGATTCATTTTTAATCCGGCTCAAAATCAAACCCAACCTATAGCTGAACAACACCAATTAGGGGTGCTCAAATAGATGAAAGAATATTTCATTCCTTCGAATTATCAGCCATCCACTTGTATCCAGCTGCCTAATGTCCCTGCTTTGCACTATGAGATCAAATCTAGCACCATTCAGATGCTCCCATCCTTTTATGGGAAGACCAATGAAGATCCCTATAAACATCTGGATGAATTTCTAGAAATTTGTTCCACTGTGAAAATTCAAAATTTCACAGATGATGCTCTCCGCCTGACCTTATTATCTTTCTCACTTAAGGACAAAGCCAAATACTGGCTAGGGACCTTAGGGAAACCTATTGGCACATGGGCAGATATGCAGCATGAGTTCCTTAAGAAGTTTTACCCCATCGGTAGAACCAACACCATGAGACGTGCAATCACAGGATTCGCGCAACTCCCAAATGAACACATACATGAATCATGGGAGAGATTAAAGGAACTCCTCAGAAAATACCCACATCATAGGCTCTCCAAATGGCAAATAGTGCAAGCTTTCTATGAGGGCCTAGATGATCAAGTTAGGCAGATTGTTGATGCATCATGTGGTGGAGCCTTTATGAGCAAGAGTGAGGATGAGGCCTATGCCTTATTTGAAATGTTGAGTGAGAATTCAATCAACCACGCTTCCTTATCCTCATATGAGAGAACCATTGGGCCATCTAAACGGGCCGGGATGTATCGTGTGGAACCTGAAGCTAGAGTGGATGTGAATTTCATCCATCAAAAATTAGACAAGGTGGATATCATGACCCAAAAGCTAGAACAAGTTGATATGTTGGCCCACAAGTTAGACCAGCTCCTGGCCCAAAACAAACAAGAAACCACCATCTTACCTACGTCCAACCCATACTCGGACCCAACACACCATGAGGTGTGTGCTTTATGTGCTAGCCCAGACCATCATGTGTCCGATTGCCCAACAGCAGCCTAGTTACCACCTTTTATACAGGAGCAAGTCCAAGCAGCCCAGGGGTTCTCTAAGCCCAACTATGACCCATTTTCTAACACCTATAATCCGGGCTGGAGGAATCATCCCAATTTCAATTGGAGAAATCAACAATCTCCCAATCAGCCCACCATCCCCTCTGCATCTCAAACTCAAAAACCACCCATCCAACGCCAATTTCAAGTACAGCCACCATTTCAAGGAAATGCTCATGGTCGGGGATCGCAAGCCCAACAACCACTTCTCCGATTTAACCAGGGTCAGGTCCCATACCAACCTCCTCAGCCTAATTACGGGCAATCTTCCAATTCCCACCAAATCTATCAACCTCCTCTGCAACACCACCAGGACTCCCAAACTGATGATAGATTCCATCAATTACAACAACTAATTCTGGCCCAAAACCAATCCTTCCAACAAACCATGCAAGCCCAAAACCAATCTTTCCAACAGACCTTCCATGCCCAACAATAAACTATTTCTAAGTTGGAAACCCAATTGGGCCAATTGGCTGAAGCCACCATGAGAAGGGAAATGGGCCAATTACCAAGTCAGCCTATTGCTAACCCCCGCAATCAACAACCTCCAGGCTTCCCTCTAAGAGCTCCCATTCTTCCTCAACCCAATCAGCCCAATCAACCTCAGCCGTCCCCTCCTGTAGGTCCTCAATTTGAGAATGCCAAAGCCATCTCTACCCTTAGGAGCGGGAAAATTCCTAATGATCCTTATTAGGCTAAGGATGTGGGTAGTAGTTCAGGCCAAGACGCCTACAAGGAGAGTAATAGTGAGGATGAGGAGCCTATAATTGTGCAAGAGAAGAAAAAGGCAGAGGGTGGAGAGAAGAATCTGGATAAAGGGAAGGCGAAAGTTGATGAAGGACCCTAAGAATATGTGCCTAAGGTCCCCTTTCCCGATGCTCTAAAGCCGAAAACTCACAAGAAACCACCGGTATAACAGGAAGAATTAGTGGAATTGTTTAAACAAGTGAATATCAATATTCCACTCTTGGATGCAATCAAGCATGTGCCGACATATGCAAAGTTTTTGAAAGAGCTTTGTACTCCAAAGAGGGAGCCAAGGGCGGTGACTCAAAAGATCCGCTTGTCTGAGGATGTGAGTGCTGTTTTGATGAATCATTTGCCAAAAAAATTGAAAGACCCCGGAGCCCCTTTAATCTCATGTGATATAGGTAGAGTCACTTTTGATCGAGTATTGCTAGACTTAGGTGCTAGCGTGAATCTTTTACCCACCTTTATCTATGAGCAATTTGATCTAGGGGAGTTAAAACCCACTTCAATCATCCTCCAATTGGCGGATAGGTTGGTTAAAACACCAAGGGGTCTGTTGGAGGATGTCATTGTTAAAGTGCATAAATGTTATTTCCCGGTGGATTTTCTCATTCTTGATATGGCCTCGTCCCAGGATTTAAAGCACACACCTATTATTTTGGGACATCCTTTTCTAGCAAATGCTAAGGCCAACATCAACTGTGCCACGGGAATGATGGATATATCATTTGGAGGTGAAAAAGTTTCTCTGAATGTTTTTAAGGCTTCTCAGTATCCGGATCAAGAAGATGAATGCAATGTCATTGATATCTTTGAGGATGTAATTCCGGATAACATTGAGGACACCCTAGAAGAGGGTAGCATGCTTCAGAATTCTCCTCTCTCTTCTGCACCCTGGTCTAGGGTGGAGTCACTTCCTCCATTACAATCCGAACCTACTCTTCCATCTCTGGATCATTCGCCTACTCTTGAATTGAAACCTCTGCTAGACTCCCTTAAATATGCATATTTGGGACCTAACCACACTCTACCTGTCATCATTGCCTCCAATCTCACTTCTGCTCAGGAATCCTAACTCTTAACTATTCTTAAGGAGCATAGGGGGGCAATAGGTTGGTCGGTGCCAGATCTCAAGGGGATCAGTCTGGATGTTTGTATGCACCATATCTATTTAGAGGACAATGCCAAACCGAGCAGGGAGATGCAACGCCGGTTGAATCCGAACATGAAAGAGGTGGTTAAGCAAGAGGTGGTGAAGTGGTTAGATGCCAAAATTATATATCCCATCTCTGATAGCAAGTGGGTCAGTCCTACACAAGTTGTTCCAAAGAAATTCAGGCTGACCATGATTCAAAATGAGAAGGGTGAAGAGGTGCCGATAAGACTACAAACGGGGTGGAGAGTCTGTATTGATTACAGAAAATTGAACTCAATGACAAAGAAAGATCATTTTCCTCTCCCATTTGTAGATCAGATTTTGGAAAAATTGGCTGGGCAAAGATATTTTTGCTTTTTGGATGGATACTCCGGATATAATCAGGTTGCTATCTACCCGGAAGATCAGGAAAAGACTACATTCATGTGTCCGTATGGCACGTTTGCATTTAGAAGAATGCCATTTGGGCTTTGTAATGCCCCTGCCACCTTTCAGCGGTGTATGATGGTAATCTTTTCTAAAATGATGGGGGATTTTTTGGAAATTTTCATGGATGACTTCTCAGTTTTCGGTGACTCATTTGATTGCTGTTTGGAGAATTTGCAGAAGGTGCTGGCACGAATCATTAAATCGAACCATGTGTTAACCTGGGAGAAAAGTCACTTTATGGTAAGAGAATGCATTGTGTTGGGCCATGTTATTTCTTAAAAGGGAATAGAGGTAGACAATGATAAGGTTGATCTGATTTCCAATCTTCCTCCCCATTCGTCTGTCAAGCAAATCCGCTCTTTTCTTGGTCATGCGGGTTTTTATAGAAGATTCATTCAGAACTTCTCTACCATTACTCATCTGCTCACTAAGCTCCTAGCCAAGGACACTCCATTCCAGCTAGACGAGTCTTGTCTTGAGGTTTTTCACTCTCTTAAAGCGGCCCTCACTCAAGCCCCAATCCTACAGTCTCCTGATTGGTCGCTCCCATTTGAAATCATGTGCGATGCATCTGACTATGCCATAGGAGCTGTCTTAGGCCTGAGAATTGACAAGAAACCTGTGGTAATTTATTATACGAGTCGCACCCTCGCCGATGCTCAATTGAATTATACCACCGCAGAGAAAGAACTTCTGGCTGTTGTATTTGCTCTAGAAAAATTTTGCTCATATCTTTTGGGGGCCAAAGTCATTGTTTATTCGGATCACGCTGCATTGAAATACTTGCTCACCAAGAAGGATGCTAAACCCCGTTTGATTAGATGGATTCTCTTGCTACAAGAATTTGATCTTGAGATCAAGGACAAGAAGGGGTTAGAGAATGTTGTAGCTGATCACTTGTCTAGGATTGTGATTCCTGAAAGTGCTCCTATGTCTGATTCATTCCCTGATGAGCAAATTCTTTCCATCTCTCACAACTCAACCCCCTGGTACGCTCACATAGTCAATTACCTAGCGGTAAGATAGATTCCAGGAGGGTGGTCTAGGCAGGAGAAGGATCGATTCTTTTCAAAGGTTAAGCACTACTTTTGGGAGGACCCCAAATTATTCCATGTTAGTCTGGATCAAATAATTAGGAGGTGTGTCCCCAAGGAGAAACACCAAAGTGTTCTGAACTTTTGTCACACTCTAGCTTGTGGGGGACATTTCTCAGGAATGAAAATAGCTACCAAAGTGTTACAAAGTGGATTTTTCTGGCCCACTCTCTTCAAAGATACCTATGAATTTAGCAAGATTTGCCTTAGGTGTCAAGCTGTGGGGAACATAAGAAAATGAGATATGATGCCACTTAACCCCATTCTAGTGGTTGAAATCTTTGATGTTTGGGGAATTGATTTTATGGGGCCCTTTCCGCCATCATTCGGACATGAGTACATTCTTGTAGCGGTCGACTACGTGTCTAAGTGGATTGAAGCCATTGCCACCTAGACCAATGATCACAAAGTTGTCATGAAGTTTGTCCGAAAGAATATATTTTCAAGGTTCGGGTGTCCGAGGGCGATCATTAGTGATGGAGGTTCTCATTTCACTCATGCCCAATTTCGAGCTCTTCTCGGGAAATATGGGATAACTCATAAGATTGCCGCCCCCTACCATCCCCAAACAAGTGGCCAAGTGGAGACATCCAATAGGGAGATCAAAAATATCCTATAGAAATCTGTTAGGCCCGATAGGAAGGATTGGTCTGAAAGACTAGATGACGCCCTTTGGGCCTATCGGACAGCATATAAAACTCCCATTGGCATGTCTCCATATAGGTTAATCTTTGGGAAAGCTTGTCACCTACCCGTTGAGCTTGAGCATAGGGCCTATTGGGCTATTAAGTAGTTCAATTTTGACTTGGCCCAAGCCGGATCTCATAGGGCCCTACAACTAAATGAGTTGGAGGAGTTGAGGAATGAAGCCTATGAAAATGCCAAGATTTATAAAGCCCAGACTAAAACATTCCATGATAAATACATTTCACGAATTTTTTTTCAAATCAACCAAAAGGTCTGGCTTTTTAACTCTAGGCTGCGTTTATTCCCCGGCAAATTGAAATCTCGATGGGATGGACCATATGTGGTAATTAAAATATTTGACCATGGTGCAGTAACTATTCTTGATCCTAAAACTGGTCAAACTTTCACTGTCAATAGTCAACGTTTGAAATCTTACATTGAAAATCTTCCAATGCTGCAGGAGGACTCTCTCAGGCTGAGTGACCCATTGTGAGCTATATTGTGTCTGGCTGAAGACGCTAAACTTAGCGCTTCTTGGGAGGCAACCCAATTATCCTGTCTCTTTTCAAAAAAAAAATTATGATTGATTTTCTTCTTTTGTCTAAGGAGCATGGAGCATGGAGCAATATTTCTTTGATGACGACATCTCTCTCTCAGGTCGTATCTATCATTCCCTCTACTTTTTATGGCTTTATTTCATTTCTATATCTTATTCATGCCATTAGGGACAATGTCACCTAAGTTGGGGGGTAGCTTGAGCTCGAATTTTCTCAAAATAATTGCAACATTTCATCACACCTCTAACAAGTGTTTCATGTTCATATTTCATGATGAGAAACTTTTCTTAGAATGATAGGACTTAGAGTCTTACACGTGAAAGTTGCAAGTTAAAGAGATGAATTAATTGGTTATGTCTTTAGCCTTTTCTTCAGAATACACCTGAAAATTCTATTGAACTTGCACACAATTGCACAATAACAAAATCGGTGGATGACAAACATTAGGATGATGGGAATTTTACTTGACACTTAGGTGATGATGAATATTATGCCCATTCGTTGAATGTAATCATCAGGAAAAAGTTACCTGCCAAAAAAAAACACACACACATGGAAAATGCCCATGAACTTAGTAACCGAGCCTACTTCTCCTAAGGCAAGAGTTGAGGTTCGCGTCAAACGACGAAGGCATGTGCAGCACCGTGTGTCAAAAAAAAAGAAAAAAAGAAGAAAAAGAAGTATAAACTGGCAGAGTGAAGCTACATATAATTCGAGAAGCTTAATTCAAGAGGTGGGCAGAATTGAAAATCATCTTTAAGTGAAAGGTAGAAGACTCATTCATCTAGATTGTTTGGTAGTCACTAGTCAAGTTATATCACTCATACACAAAGAGATATTTAATTTTGAGTGTATCATGAGGAAAGGTCTAAACACATGGACTGATGAAATTTACACCAAATACATTCTACTTGAACTTGTAATACTCCAAAGTCTAAATCATTATGCATAATGTTCTTGCCATGATCTATGACACATGAGTGTTTGCTAGTCCTAATTTTATAATTATTTACATTGCTAAGGGACTAGCAATGTTCAAGTTGGGGGGTGTGATAAGTGTCTATTTTCTATAGTAATTCATTGCATGTACACCATTTTATGTGTATATAATTATGTAATTATGCATATTTCATAGTTAACCTCAACTCCGCATTTAAATTAGAGCTTTCACGTAAATTGATTAATTTGGTGATATTATTTGATAAATTAAAGTTGAGGGTCATGGACATTAATTCTTCATTACATAACTATGAGCATTTGAGATTTATGTGCACATTATGGTAATTTTTATGGACTAGATTGTAATTATGTGTGTGCAGGACACCGGAGGTAATTGCAAAAGAAGCCGGGGGCAAAACTATCATCACCACTTTGACCAACTCAAATAAAGAATTTAAAATATTTTGGTTGGAGGGAAAAGAAAGTTTAAAATTTTGAATTCAAAGTTTGAAAATGAGGAATTCAAAGTTTAAGTTTGAAAAGGAGGAAAAGGACATTCAAAGTTTGAAATAAAGGAGAGACATGATGAGCCTTGGGAAATGGGGTGCCTAAAGTCCAAGAAAGTGGGTGCCCACCTATTTTTTATCTTCCCCATGCATCATATTCCACTTGAATCTCAGCCATCCATCTCCTTTTGATACAATCTTCACCCTCCATCTACCCAACTTTCCCTATAAATAGCCCATGACAAGGAGGAGAAAGGGGGTTCTTCTTTTGGTAATTTTTCTCTCCCTCTCCCTCTCACATCTTCTTAGGCCACCGAGTTCGCCCTCTTCCTTTCTTTTTCTCCTCTTGCTATATTCATGAAAGTTCTTTGTTTTTAAGTCCTCTACAACTTATTCATCTTAATCATCTTCTAATTCCATCTAGTTTTCAAGGTATTTGGTGTTTTTCACTGTGCTGTCCTATTCATCTCCGAATCAGTGTTTCTCTCTGTTCTTCCCCTTATTTCTCCCCCTTTTAGTCATTTTCCTCTCTTACTATCTTCATAAACGTTCTTTGTTTTTAAGTGTTCTACGACTTCTTCTTCTACATCATCTTCCAATTCTTTCTGTTTTGAAAGTTATTTTTTGTTTTTCAACTTGCTGTCCTGTGATTTCACTGTTCATCCGAGGTGCTAGCTTCTGTTATTTCTCTATTTTGAATCTCTTCTGCTCTTCTTTTCTATCTGAGTTCTTCATCAAAATTCTTCCTCTCTCCCTCCTCTTCAACTTCATCTTCTTGGGCATCCCCTAATTCATCTTGATTTAAAAGTTATTCACCCTCTAAAGACGGCTTTAATGACGAAGGTGACTTCCTCCTGGCATAGATGACATCTTCCGCAAGGTGGTTCGTGATCCAAGGCCAAGAGAGGATGGCGCTGTCATCACCATTTCTGCTACCATCTTCATATCTCAGGCTCCTTTTATTTTTATTATTTTAGTTTCATTTAACTTCATTGTAATCTCGTCACATCCTTGTTGTAAGCTTATCTTGCACTTCATGCACTCTTTCTTTTAAGTTAATAAAAAGAGTTATTCCTTTGATCTAGTTCTTGATCTTCTTCCCTCTCTACATCCTTCTTCTATCTCTTCTCTTCACTTCATGTAATTATTTTCTATAGTATAGGCGCATAGTCATAGGTGTTTTTAATTAAGTGTTTGGTTTGTTCATCACTTCATAATTTTCTTTAAGCAAAACAAAATCACAAGTGTTTTCTAAAGGACTCCAAGGGTTTTAACTCTAAAAATCTCTTCTTCCCTGTGGAGTCGACCTGTGCTTGCCATAATACTACGTTCTCTTTTGATCATTTTGTGCGAGTTAAGTTTTAAGATTGTTATACACGTGTTTTAAATGACGAACTTTTGCGTTATCAGTGGACATGGGTGTCACAAATGGTTTGGCAATTTCCAGTTGAAATTTCTTTACTATTTCTTGTGTGTACTTCTTCTGGTTGATGAAGATGCCATCGTCCAATTATTTTATTTGAAGTCCCAAGAAGAAGTTCAGCTCGCCCATCAAGCTCATCTCGAACTCTCCCTGCATGAGTTGAGCAAATTCATCATTCATTTTCAAATCTGAGGCTCCAAAAATTATGTCGTCTACATAAACTTGAATAATTGAAGCATGTTGATCACAAGTCTTTGTAAACAACGTCTGATCTATGTTACCTCATTTGAAGCCATTATCAATAAGAAATGAACTTAAACGATCATACCATCCCCGAGGAGCCTGTTTCAATCCATACAGTGCCTTGTCCAATTTGTAGACGTGGTCCGGAAATCTTTCATCTTCAAAGCCCGGTGGTTGCTCCACGTATACTTCTTCCTTGATTACTCCGTTGAGGAAGGCACTCTTCACGTCCATTTGAAACAGCTTGATGTTCTTGTGACAAGCATAAGCAAGTAAAAATCGTACAACTTCTATCTAGCCACAGGAATGAAAGATTCATCAAAATCTATACCAAATTCTTGGGAGTAGCCCTTGGCTACCAACATTGCCTTATTCCTTAGAACCACCCCATCTTCACTAAGTTTGTTTCGAAAAACCCACTTAGTCCGATTATAGGATGGTTATCAGGCCGGGGCACGAGGAACCACACCCGATTCATTTGGAATTGGTGCAGTTCTTCTTGCATGGCGAGAACCCAAGAATTATCATTTAAAGCACCATCTAAAGATTTAGGTTCAATACTGGAAAGTAAAGATAAGTTATCATGAATTTCAACTTCCCTTATTGAAGCCCGCGTTCTCACTCCATCATCTACACCATCGATCACATTCTCCAACGGATGGTCCTTATGCGTGGTCCATTGGTGTGGAAGGGTCGGATGTACTTGTTCCACTTGTTGCTCTTGCTCCTTTTCTTTTTCCTTCTCTTGATCTTGATTTCTGCCTCACCTTGTTTGCTTGATTCTCCTTTTTCAATTTTAGTCTCACCTGTAATCAGAAAATGATCGTTATCATTCGACTTCCTCATGGTGTATTCATCAAATACTACATGTGGACTCTCATTGACAACAAGTGTTCTAGTGTTATAAACACGGTAAGCTCTAGATGATCGAGAATACCCGAGGAAAATCCCTTTATCACTTTTTGCATCAAAATTTTAAGATTGTCTTTACCATTGTTTAAAATGTAACAAATAGACCCAAATGGCTTAAAATGTGATATGTTGGGTTTCTTACCTTTGTATAGCTCGTAAGGAGTTTTCTTAAAGATCGGTCTTACCATTGCTCGATTTGTAATGTAGCAGGCGGTGTTCACTGCCTCTGTCCATAAATACCGTGGAAGACCGTTTTCAGCTAGCATGGTTCACGCCATCTCCACGAGCGTCATGTTCTTCCTTTCGACCACTCCGTTCTGTTGCGGGGTCCTAGGTGATGAGAATTGATGTTCGTACCCCTGCTTCCTGTAAAATTCATCAAACTCATGATTTTCAAATTCTTTTCCGTGGTCACTTTAAATTTTTTGAATTGAATAACCTTTTTCATTTTGAACTCTAGCACAAAAATAAATGAATTCATTACATGCATCACTCTTATTGGCTAGATACAAAACCCATGCATATCGGGAAAAATCATCGACAATCACAAATCCATAAAGCTTCCCTCCAAGACTGCGAGTCTTGGTGGGACCAAACAAATCCAGATGCAACAATTGAAGGGGTTTTTTAGTTAAAATAATATTTTTGCATTTAAATGACGTTGTGGTTTGTTTTCCTTTATTACATTGCTTCACAAACTTTTGAAGTTTTAAATTTTAAACTAGGAAGACCTCTAACTAAGCCATGACGATTCAGCTTCCTAATGACATTAAAACTGGCATGCCCAAGGCGGCGATGCCACAACCAAACATCTTCATTCTTATTTGCAACTAGACACAAATTTTCAGATGTAATTTCATTAAAGTCAACCTGATAAGTGTTGTTACTCCCCACTCCTATGAATTTGATTTCATATGAATTGGCATCAACAATTGTGCAGTGAGAAGACTCGAATGCGACCTTGTGACCCTTGTCACATAGTTGACTTATACTCAACAAGTTATGGTGAAGACCTCTAACAAGTAGAACATATTTAATGTAATGGTTGAGATCCTTACCAATTCTCCCAATTCCTATTATCTTAACTATGTCCTATCAGCCAAAAAGTATCGTACCGCCATTTTTCTCTGCAAGGTCTGCAAAAAGTTGTTTATTTCCTGTCATGTGCCTGGAGCATCCGCTGTCCAGGTACCACTTATTCTCTGTCGCCTTCATGCAGACCTGCATCAATAAGCAAACGAGCTCATTTTAATTTGGGTACCCAAGCAAGCTTGGGTCCCTTGATCTTAGCATTCACAAAAGTTTCACTATACTTGCCGAAAAACATGTCATCATCATACTTCATTAATTGACAGATGTACATGTCATACCCTACTCTCCCACAATAAAAATAACTGGGCCTCTTCCTACCAAAATTTTTCCTATTATTTACATGTGTAGAAGTATAGAGGAAACGAGAATTAACAGTTTATGTATCATTGTGTATGTGTGAACACTCTCCATGATATGGTGAACTCTTAACAGCATAATGAAAAGTATTTTTGTTTCCATGCATGAAATTTGAACTCTTCACAACTTGTTTTTCCTTACCTTTCGACATCTTTTCATTAGCATTCTTCATTCCATTCAAATATGTGATGGGTTTTTCAATTTTCTTCTTCAATTCTTCCTTAACTTTCTCACATTCAGCCATTTTAACATTTAGTTCTTCCAGCTCTTTCTTCAACCTATCATGCTTTTCTTGGATTTCATCTTTGATTTTAAAAGTATTTTTCTTTTCCACTTCTAAACATGCAATTTCATCTTCAAACAAAATCAACTTTGATTCCAAAGTGTCATTGGCATTTTTGAAGTTTTTAACTTGCATTTCAAACAAACTGCATTTCTCACATGAATTAGATGAATTCATTATTTCATGGATCTTCTTCTTCAAGGTTCTATTCTCATTTTTCATTCTTTTGTATTTTTCATCTAATTCCTCATATGCAAGTTCCCATTGTTCATTTGTGATAAACTCTGAATCAGAGATTACCTGTTCATGGTCGCTCCTGACCATAAGACATATGTTCTTTACCAGCTCTTCACTTTCTTCTTCTTCTTCGGACATAGGCTCATCCTCATCCTCATCGCTCCACGTTGCTTTCATTGCCTTGGGCTTCTTGCCCTTGATCATTTTTCCTTTCTTTTTCTGCAACTCGGGACATTCACCTCTCATGTGCCTCATCTTCTTACACTCATTGAACATTACTTCAGCCGCTTTAGGTGGTTCATTTCTTTGCTTCGGTTGCTTCATTCCTTTCTTAAAATTTCCACCAAACCTTCTCCTTTGGCGTAGAAATTGTCTAACTCTTCTTGTCAACATGGCATCTTCTTCATCGTCTGTGGTTCCCATTGAATCCTCTTGACTTGAGACGGTTTCCTGGTATGCTTTCAAAGCGATTGGCTTTTTCTTCTTTGCGTCCTCTTCCGTCCTCTTTATATTAATCTCATAGGCCATCAAAGATCCTATGAGTGCATCCACGGTGAGGGTAGACAAATCTTTCGAATCCTCTATCACGATCGCCTTGGTGTGCCAGCTTGGTGATAGGGACCTCAGCACTTTCCTTACCAAATCGGTGTCCTTAAACTCTCTTCCGAGTGATTTCAACCCATTTGTGATCTCCATGAGACGTGCGAACATCTCAGAGATATATTCTTCCTCTTTCATATCGAATAGCTCGTAATCTCAGATCAACATGTTTGCTTTCGTTTCCTTGACCTCTATGGTGCCTTCATAAATTAGCTTGAGCTTGTCCCACATTTCTTTCGCGCTGCTGCACATGGAAACACGAGCATATTCATTCGGGTGAATAGCACACTGAATAATATTTAATGCATTAAAGTTCACTGTGGCCTTCTTGATACTATCAGCATCCCACATATCTTCATCCGGGTGTAAGATGTATGGACCATTCCTAATGACAGTCCATATTTCATGACTTTGAGCACGTAGAAAGATAGTCATCCTATTCTTCTAATAGGGGTAGTTACTACCATCAAAGAAAGGTGGCCTATGAATAGAATGCCCTTCGGGCATTAACCCCTTGTTAAGATTGTTAGCCATTCCTATCAGATCTCTCTAAACCGCTAGGTTTCTAGATGAAAACAGAGTCGAGGCTCTGATATCAATTGTTTGCCCGGTTAGGAAGGCAATCGAGAGGGGGGTGAATTGATTGCCCACCCTTTGAAACAAGGTTAAAGTAAATCACACAGATGGTACATAAACACAAGCCTTCTCTTGATAAAATGCAGAGACAATGATATTAAATGATGAGCCTCACCGATTCAAGCTTGATTAAAATATATAAATGATAAGCAATCAAGCACTCACAACTTCACAGCGCTAGATGATGATCACTTGGATAACAATAAATGAGAGGATAGTTGATAAAACACTCGGCTCACCGAATCGGACTCGTAAAATGAACGGATGGAAAGAACCAGCAATCACACAGCCAGCAGACCACGGGATAGCGATCTTTTAGGTGGTTCGGACGCACCCAAGTGCCGTCCTACGCCCATCCCTCTCAACTCGAGAGGATTCCACTAAACACGCTGCACGACAGTAGCAACCACCACACACACGCGGGCACGACGGCCCACACACGTGGGTTCTCGCATGACGATGAGAAACCACACACACACGGAGCAAGCTCCAAAATCGTCTAAGACAAATAACTATAGGAAAATACAAAGCCCAGTCTAAGATTAACAATCTAACCTCAAAATGAAATAAACAATGTAGATCTTCCCCTTAAATCTTCAACCAGACTCGGAGATGAACGAATGGAGCACTGGAATGATAAACCGCGAGTGAGGGAAGAAGCCGGTCTTGAAGAATGGCACGGCCGAAGCAGTGGATGACGAGGAAGCAGCTACGGCCTCCAGATCAAAGCTCAGACTCCTGGAGATCGAACTCAGCATCGTCTTCCTTCTCCTCCAGCAGTGTGCGAACACCCCTTTCCTCTCCTACTTCTTCCTGCAAAGATAAAAGAGTCTTAGCCCACAAGAATGATTTCTACGAATGGGGATCGCAGCATATTTATAGCAAGGATAAGCATTAGCAAAAGACCACAGAACCCTTCTCAAAACCCTTTAAAAACACACCCAATAGATCGGTGAAACCCTAAGGGTAAGGGTGGAAAAGCTCAGTCCAATCGGATAACAAAAAGGGTCTTTCGAAACCAATCCGAAAAACACGATCCGGACAGCCCAGAAGAAGTGTCGACTCCTAGAGTCGACACTCTTTTTATAACGCTCTGCCAACACACAGAAAAACCTCACAGGCTAAGCATATGAAATAGGTAGGGTCAGTGAAAATATTGTATAGGATGAGGTCAGTGCAAAGATTTGTGCACATGAGTAAACCCAGTGCATATGCCAGTGCAAATGCAAGATGTGGTCGGTGCAAGTTCTTAAACTTGCCAAATGACAGTCGGTGCAATGCCAAGGTCGGTGCAAACTTTACGAAATAGCAAAAAACGGGTCAGTGCATATAAGGTATAGGCTTTAGATATGAAAGGGTTGGTGCAAGTTTTATGAAAATGCAACCACGATCGGTGCAAGGATTCATGCACAAGGTCTGTGCATGTTATGGACAGGTCGGTGCATAATGTGAAAGACCCAAAGAGTAGGTCAGTGCAAGTGTTGAATGGTAGGGTCGGTGCACTTATTAACAAGCAAGGGAAGGTCGGTGCAAAGATAGTATCACGCATAAGAAAAGGTATGTGCAAGCAAGACCAAGGACTGTGCACTAAGTGAAACTCGGTGCAAGTTATGTAGCAAGATAGGTCGGTGCAAGTTTTTTAAAACAACAAATGTGAAGGTCAATGCGCATTCGTGAAACAACAAAGAACAAAAACAAAAACCACCTAGGGGTCGACCCTTGGGGTCGACCCACGTGACTTCCAAGCCTAGACTCGTGGGGTTTTGAGAACTGAACTCTCAGGGGTCGACCCCTGGGGTCGACCCATGCAACCAACTAACATGAAAATAGAGAGACCCGAAGGCTCGGGAACTCTCAGGGGTCGACCCATGGGGCCGACCCACGCACTGAAATCCAGAAGCTAAAGGTATGCAATGAATTAAAGTCCAAGGCCAGCAAGCCCCCATACAGCCCCATTCTAAGACATTATGAAACTGATTGAAACAAGGGTATAACCATGGATTCATGGATTGAAAACTAGAATGAAAGCTCACCATGAATTCAGTCAAATTAACATCAACCTTGAACCTGCATAAGCTTGAATTTCAGATCTGTGATTTGATCATATGCACACATATAAGATATGCAACATTCTAGTTTCATGATCTTGCAAAGAGGCAGCAAAACATGTATAGCATGCAAATACAATGAAACTAACCAAGATGTGATTCATTCATCTACATTTATCAAGCATGTATTCAATGCAAATCACCAACATAGAACCATATATCTTTGTCAAAACAGCCCGGGGCTCAACAAGACCAAAGCCAACCTACTCGTCAGAGATTATGAGCTATTCAAAATGAAACCCGAAGAAACCATCTCTGAGATGTTTGCAAGACTGACTGAGATCACTAATGGTCTCAAGAGTCTTGGAAAGGAATACACCAACTCCGAGCTCGTGAGGAAGGTGTTAAGATCCCTTCTACCCGACTGACATACAAAAGCAACAGTCATTGAGGAATCAAAGAATCTCTCCACAGTCTCCTTGGATGAGCTCATAGGGTCACTCATTACCTATGAAATAAACATCAAAAGAACTGCGGAGGAGGAATCCAAGAGGAATAAAACCGTGGACTTGAAAGCCAACCAGTCTTGTGATGACTCCCAAGAAGAGGAGTCCAGCGAAGGGAGTAATGAAGAAGAAGACTTGGCTATGCTTTTTGGTTATGTATGTCCTCAAGGCAATCATAACATGTACAATCTTGTTCATTAATAATGACAAAGGCTTTTAATATTCATTATGTGTGATTCGTTTATCGTTTCATAATGAAGTCCATGAATAGGCGCAATGGATATTAATTATGATGAGATCATAACAATGAGATTAGTATCTTTTAAACGCATATTCTTAATTGTTCCTAGTCGAGGATATCTGAGAAGGACATCAGATATCCAATGAGACTAGTACAGGTTACACCTGCTCATATGATGAGGGTGGATGGTCTCATAGTGTCACGCCCCGAGCGCGGAAGGTACCCGGAGACGCGCGACGAGTTTATATCAATCATGTCAATTAGAGTATTAGTGTATTCGACACCAAAATCAGAGGTGCGCAAAAGTAAAGATAACCCAATCCTTTATTCCTTCATAAGAATATGTCTATTAGAAACCTTTGAAGTACTAACTAAAATAAAGGGAAAAATACAAGGTTGACTCAAGAAAATATGAAAAAAACTAGATAACAGGGAAGAAGCTCTATCTCTTTCACTCTTGATTTTCCCCATCCGTTTGAGTTCCCTCATCGTCGGACTTACCTGAAAAGTAGGGAAACACTAAGTGAGCGAACGCTCAGTAGGAAATTATATCTCAAGAACTAGCAAGGGGTTTAAGTGATTACATCTTTCATGAATGCACTATAGCTATGCATGCTCGCATAAAACGACAAGATAGAGAGAGTGTATAACAATAAGATAGCGACGAGAACTAGTCATGAACTTTCAAGAACTTACATCAAAAGATATCAAGATATTCAAGCAAGTGTATTCATCATGTCATGTTGGAATTTGGCTATCACGTTCAAGCACGCAAGTATGCAATTTCCCTTTTTCGGGTCATGCAAGTCATGTAATATCAATTCAAGTACAAGTACAAGATTTGTGGAATGTTCAATCAAGCTAGTCATGCACTTCGGTATAATGCCAATACCGTGATCAATCAACTCCCATGGGCACAAGTACTTTCGGGTGCTCCTGCCAGGACCAGATCGGGCCCTATATGCGCAGACATTAATCATGTATTTTAACATCCACTTTTGTGTATAGCCATTATGGAATTTCAAGAAAAAAGCTTGTAGACATGTAGGATAAACTTGGATAGAATAGAGTCCAAAATATGATACTTGACATAGATAGGCGATAATAACGGTACAATCACGATTATCGTTAAAACTAGGTGGAATTGGTTCCCTAACTTGGGTACCATGACCAGCAAGTATGGACACTCTTTATATAGAACTGAGGTCCACATGAATAGCACATCAAATGGCAAGACGTCCTCATTCTTAATATAGAATTGAGGTCCACAAGAACATCATGTTGAATATAGAATTGGGGTTTACAAGAATAGCATCAAATGGCATGATAACCTCATCCCATTAAGAGAATTCTCATGATACACACTTTGCATAACATGAGGGCCGGTATACCATGTTTCTATAGAGTGACATGGTAAAATAGTGTAATGGGTTTTTATGGTACAATTGGCTCAGTCGGCCTTGAGGGAATCCAAGGCTGCGAGAAGACTTACGGAGGTCTCTATGACTAACTCGCTAGTCCAAAGGAACGGAATGTCCAATGGAGAGCTTGTATGTCAATGAGAATTGAGGGTAGTGCGATAAAACATCATGAAACATGGGACTATATTCACGGAGTGGAGATATAGTGCCGATATAGATATATATATATATATAAAACCCTTCGGTTGACAGTAATCAGTGTAAAACAGTAATACAGAAAATAGCGACTTAAGCTAAGTCATTAATTATCCAATTAACGCCTTACTCAGGGGCGTTTATTCACAATTTGACGACTTATACATTAGTCGTCCCTTCAATATTTCCATTCTACAGAAAATCAATATTCTGGAATTTTAACAAAAACGCGCCCTGGACAGGGGCGTTACTTTTCAATTAGCGCCCTGGTCTGGGGCGTCAATTCAATAAGAGACGACCTTGTGCAGGTCGTTAAATCAACAATTCATCAATTTTCGGATAATAAAATTTCAGGAAAGCAATTTCATGGTCAGAACAAGAAAAATAGCAGGATTAGAATGGTATGATCATGCATTAATTTAGATTCATGGTTTCATAGTTATAGAATTTTAAACATGGATAATTATCAATTATATGAAATTGATGACTTCTGGGTAGGGCATCAAAACAAGAATTAGCGCCCTTGTCTGGGTCGCTTCTTTAAAATCACTCAGAAAACATTTGGAAACGCAGTAAAACTATATGCATGAGATCATGGATGAGTTTATTTCATAATTTATACTAGTTTGGGCTACGTTCTTGAGAAATCCTACCTGATGATTATCTGGGTGAAGATACGTGAAGAGAAACGATACTCTGTTTTGCAACATAGTCTTCTGATCACCGGCAGAAGAAGAAGAAGATGATGCTTGATGAAGAACCTTCGTTCTTCAGGAAGACAGGAACTCCTTAACCTGTAATAAGAAGACGAAGAAGCATTAGAATCCTCATGCTTCTGCGGTTTGGAAGAAACAATAAGAAGAACAAAACCTCTCCTTTCTGCAGAACGATAGCTCAAATCGCCAAATAGCGATCTGGGTCGATTAGGAGGGTATTTATAGGATTTTGGGATCCTAATAGGGTTAGAGTTCTATTGGAAGTAATACTTCCATGATAGAGTCCTTACCATATTCCACCTTCGACGTAGTTATCTAGAACTTGCCCTGGATAGACTCCTGGGTCGAACGAAAACTCTATCTGAATTAACGTCTTAAGCGAGGGTGTTAATTTAAATTGACGCCTTGTCAAGCGTCATTTCTTATGTAAAACGTGCCCATGTAGAGGGCGTGTAGCAACCCTGATAAAATATTAATAACAATAAAGATTTTAAAATAAATCAAATAAATAGATAAAATATAAAATAACGCCTCGGATAAAGGCGCTATTCAAATTAGAAACGCCTCTAGATAAGGCGTTATTCAATAAGTGACGCCCTGACCACACGGCGTCAAATTCCAACGTCAAAAATGGTAAGGCCAAGAAACGCCCCTATCTTGGGCGTGTTTTAAACAAAGGAACACCCTAACGAAAGGCGCTTCTTAAGAAACGACTTGAACCAGGTCGTCAATTCAAGAATCGACGCCCTGACCAAAGTCGTTAATTCCATTCGAGTTCCGTTCGACACGGGAGCTTATCCAGGGTAATGGATAAGTATTAGAAAGAGTTAAAAGGTGGTAATGACTCTATATTGGAAGCATTACTTCCACTAGAACACTAACTCCAATAGGATTCCCAAAATCCTATAAAGACTCTTGACAGCCGAACCCTAAACCTATTTGGACGATCGACCTGCTGCTGCACGGTAAGTGAAGAACATATGTTCTTATTTTCTGTTGCCCTCTGTTTCGACTGCATGAAGAACTGATAAATCTTCATTGACTTTTCTTTGTAGGAAGCTCCACAGCAACTGCCAAAGAACAAGGTAATGTTCTTCAACCGTTTCCCTAACTTCGATTATATCCTCACCTTCCTTCCTTTTTCTTCCCCTACAGGTTGATTGAAGATCATCATCTCCATCATCTTCATCAACTAAATTCTTCTTCTTCTTCCTGTCCGATCTGCATACTACTGCTATCAAGGGTATTAGAAGCTTCAGTGTGTTCTTATCAAGTTATTCACGTGTCCCCTCTCCAGATATCAATTAAGGTAGGATTTTTCTCAAGTATGTAGCCCAAAGTATATAAGAATCGTAGTGAAATCATATGAGCATACACCTGCATATAGTTTTCCTAAGTTTTAAAAGTTTCTGTTGAATTTTTGAAAGAAACGTCCTTACCAAGGGCGTGATTTTGAAATACGCGACCCAAACAAGGGCGCTAATTGTAAAGAAACGACCTTGATCAGGTCGTCAATTTTAGATTTGACGCCCTGTACACAGGCGTTAATTTCATTTAATCAGTAATCACCCATGCTAAGAATTGATTAGCTATGAAATCATGATTCTACAATAATGCATGATCATATGTCTTCTAACCTGTTAATTTTATTGTCATGACCATACATTCGTTCTCCATGAATTCTATTATCCTGAAATTATTACTGCCCATGAAAATTCATGGTATTTACGACCGTGGCTAGGTCGTCTTTCACTGGACTAACGCCCGATACTAGGGCGTGAATTGAAAAGTAACGCCCCTTCATAGGGCGCGTTTCTGTTAAAATCCCGAATAATATATTCTGTAAAAATAAGAATTTAATGATTAACGCCCCTACCAAGGGCGCGTTTTTGATAATTTCTGAAAATAAATATGTTCTGTAAAATATTGTAAATAAAAAGACGCCTGCTACTGTAGTCGTCTCATTGCAAAGAAACGCCCCTGTCGAGGGCGCGTTTTAGATAAATTAATGAAATATTGAAATTCTGAAAAAAATGGAAACATGTGTAAACGCCCTTCTTTTAGGCGTTAATTACTTGATAAACGACTCTGCTTAAGTCGTTACTTTACTGTAAACCTGATTTTCCACTGTTTCTGTTAACCGATGGTTTCATATTATACATATACATATATATCGGCACTATTCTCCACTCCGTGAGTATAGTCCCACTTTTCACGTTGTTTTATCGATCACACTCAACTCTCATTGACATACAAGCTCTCCATTAGACATTCCGTTCCTTTGGACTAGCGAGTTAGTCATAGAGACCTCCGTAAGACTCCTCGTAGACTTGGATTCCCTCAAGGCCGACTGAGCTGGTTGTACCCTAAAAATCCATTACACCATTGATGCCATGTCACTCTAAAAAAACATGGGATACCGGCCCTTATGTTATACAAAGAGTATATCATAAGAAATTCTTAGTGGAATGATGATGTCATGCCATATCATGTCATTCTTGTAAACCTCAATTCTATGATATGAATGAGGGTATCTTACCTTTGATATACTGTTCATGTGGACTTCAATTCTATATAAAGAATGTCCATATTGATTTGTCATGGTACCCAAGTTAAGGGAACCATATTCTACCTAGTTTTATCGATATCGTGATTATACCGTTATTATCGCCATTCTATGTCCTTTGTCATATTTTTTGGCTCCATTCTGTCAAAGTTGTCATACATGTCTACAAGCTTGATTATTGAAATTCAAAAATTGGCTATATATATAAGAGTGGATGTCAAAACACATGATAAATGCCTGCGCATATAGGGCCCGATCTGGTCCTGGGGGGAGCACCCGAAAGTACTTGTGCCCATGGGAGTTAAAATGATAAGGTATCTGGCATTATACCGAGTACTTTACTTTCTAGATTGGACATTCCACATAAATCTTGTGCTTGAAATCGTACTTGACTTGACATGAAATGCGTGGCCCGAAAAAGGGTAATTTACTTGCTTGCTACATGATAGCCAAAGTTCTTGACATGACTTGTTAAATGTACTTGCTTGAATATCTCAAACGTCTTGTTATCTTATTGAAAGTTCATGATTTGTCCATCTTAATTCCTTGTTATTACATTTTCTCTATCTTGTCGTTTTATGCGAGCATGCATAGCTTCATTGCATTCATGAAAATGTAATTACTTAAACCCCTTGCTAGTACTTGAGATATAATTTTCTACTGAGCGTTCGCTCATTCCGTTTGTCCCTTTTTACTTTTCAGGTAAGTCCGACGACGATGGAAGTCAATCGGATGGGAATGGTCAAGAGTGAAAGTGATAGAGCTGCTCAAGTGTCATCTAGTTGTTTCTATAGTTTTCTTGAGTCGACTATGTACTTTTCTTTTTATTAAACAGAGTATTGGATTTGTAATAGTTTATTATGAAATAAAGGATTGGGTTATCTTGCTATTTTACGCATCTCTGTCTTTGTGTCGAATACACGACCACTCTGATTGACATGATTGATATAAACTCGTCGCGCATATCCGGGTATCTTCCGCGCTCGGGGCGTGACAGTTTTTGTGGTATCAGAGCCTAAGGTATTCAATTCCTAGGAAAAACCCAAGTCCAACGATAAGTATAAACCTTTTACCAGTGAGATTGGGTAGAACCAAGGGTTAAAGTTAAAAATAGAGTACTGGTTTCTAAATATAGTCACGTACTAATATAGTTATTGTAATTGTAGGATAATGGCTGCCGAACGTGCTCAATGGCGCAACATGCAGCGTACCCTTCAAGGAATGACTCAAGTGCTACAACAGGTAGCACAGGGTGGTGCTCCACGAGCTGGAAGCCTACACCAAGCTTTTAAGAGCATGAATCCCCCGAAGTTTATGGGATCAACCGATCCGGACGATGCCGAGCATTGGGTCCGGGAGATTGAACGTATATTCCGTGTCATGCAATGCACGGATCAGGACAAAGTCTTATTAGCTACTTTCCAGTTAGAAAAGGATGCTAGATGCTGGTGGGAGTCTGTTGAAGCAACCATCGATCCTACTCAAGTAACATGGGAAGAATTTGTGGAATACTTCAATGCTAAATATTTCTCGGACCGAGTCCAAGAAAAGAAGGCTGCAGAATTCGCTGCATTAAAGCAACGATCTTTATCATTAGCAGATTATGAAGCTCAGTTCTCCAGGTTGTCTAGATATGCTAAGCATCTTATTAGCACGGAGAAGATGAAAGCCCGTAGATTTCTTAATGGGCTTAGGCCCCACTATATCACTCAGCTGGCGCCTATGGATATCCAAGTTTATTCTGAAATAGTACGTCGAGCTCAACTACTTGAAGATGCCACAGAACTATCTGATAGGATCTGTGGGAAAGACAAGAAGGAACAAGTCACGGGTTCGGATTCTTTCAAACCCAATTTCAAGAAGAGGCCCAATAATGGAGGTTCTTCCTCTCAAGACCATAAGTTCAAAAAGACCAAGCCTTTCTCTATCACAACTACCCCTTCTAATACAGTATGCAAGCATTGTGACAAGGCTGGTCACAAGACAGAAGAATGCTGGAGGAAATTAGGAGCTTGTCTCCGTTGTGGGAGTCGCGAATATCGGATTCCCGATTGTCCATTAATGAATGACCAAGCCGGTGACGGTAAACGCCCGGTGACAAAGAACGCTCGACTTCATGCAATAAAGGAGACCGGGCAAGAAGAAGGTGGACTGGTAGAAGGTACATTAACAGTTTGTTCCAAAAGTGCTTATGTCTTATTTGATACGGGTGCATCGCATTCCATTATTTCTAAGAAGTTTGCCGACCCGTTACCGTTAGAACCAGAATGGATAAAAATAGTTCTAACTACTCCTCTTGGAAGTGAAAATGATATTACTCATCACTACCAAAACTGTGAGGTAATGGTTCAAGGTAGGAATTTACCTATAGATCTCATATGCCTCGATCTAAAGGAGTATGATGTTATACTGGGAGCGGACTGGTTATCCAAATACCAGGCAACGGTTGATTGCCGCAATAGCCAAATTGCTTTCAAAGATTTTCAAGAATTAGTCTTTACTCGCCCCAAGAGTCGGAGCAATTCCCCTCTTATTTCGGCCCTCCGAGCTAGCAAGCTCATCAGGAAATGATGTACATCTTTCCTTGCCTTTGTCACAATTAAAGAAGCTAAGGAAACCAAGCTAGAAGACATTCCAGTAGTGCAGGAATTCCCGGACGTGTTTCCGGAAGAGTTGCCGGGATTACCCCCTCAAAGGGATGTGGCCTTCACCATTGACTTAGTCCCTGGTGCTGGTCCAGTTTCAAAGGCACCCTATAGAATGTCCCCTGCGGAACTCAAAGAGTTGAAGGAGCAGTTGATGGAACTAATTCGAAAAGGGTTCATTAGACCAAGTACTTCCCCGTGGGGAGCACCGGTATTATTTGTAAAGAAAAAGGATGGATCCATGAGACTATGCATCGACTATCGACAGTTGAATCATCTCACTATCAAGAATAAGTATCCACTGCCGAGGATCGATGAATTATTTGATCAGATTTCAGGATCCAAATATTTTTCCAAGATTGATCTCAGGTCGGGATATCATCAATTAAGAATCAAGGATGATGACATTCATAAGACTGCATTCAGAAGCAGGTATGGCCATTACGAATTTGTTGTTATGCCTTTTGGACTAACAAATGCCCCTGTTGCCTTTATGCAATTAATGAATAGCATATTCAGGCCTTACTTGGATCAATTCATGGTAGTCTTCATTGATGATATATTGATATATTCCAAGACTAAGGAAGAACATGAAGAGCATTTGAGGATTGCATTACAAATCTTGAGGACAAATCAACTATATGCTAAGCTCAGCAAATGCGAGTTCTGGCTTGAAGAAGTGGCTTTTCTCGGACATGTCATATCAAAGGACGGTTTATCTGTCGACCCGTCAAAGGTTGAAGCTGTGAAAAATTGGGAAAGACCCACTAATGCAAGCGAGATCAGAAGTTTCTTAGGTCTTGCAGGATATTATCGGCGATTCATCAAAGACTTCTCCAAGATCGCCGTGCCCCTTACAAGGTTAACTCGCAAGGAGATCCGATATGAATGGAGTGAGGAATGTGAAAGAAGTTTCCAAACTCTCAAAGATCATCTCACCACAGCTCCGGTGTTAGCTCTACCGATAGAAGGAGAGAAATTCGAGGTCTACACAGATGCTTCTGGCATTGGCCTCGGATGTGTCCTAATGCAACGAGGAAAGGTCATAGCATACTCTTCACGTCAACTGAAGAAGCATGAGGAGAATTACCCTGTCCATGACTTAGAACTGGCCGCGGTGGTATTTGCCCTAAAGATATGGAGACACTACTTATATGGAGTGCAGTTTACTGTATACTCCGATCACAAAAATCTCAAATATCTATTTACACAAAAGGAGCTAAACATGAGACAAAGACGCTGGCTGGAATATCTCAAGGACTTCGACTTCAATATACAATATCATCCCGGAAAGGGTAATTATGTTGCTGATGCCCTTAGTCGAAAGCCGAGAGTGATGATAGCCAATTGTATGATACAAGAATGGAAGTTACTAGAACAGTTCTCTGAGCTCAATATAAGCATGGACACGAAAGCTAGGTATGTCACATTATCTCATGTAAGCATACAGTCAGATTTATTATCTGAGATACAGGCACTTCAGGATGATGATCCTATATTAGTAGAAATCCAGGGCAGATTAGAAGGACAATCTGATTTCCAATTAGCTTCTGATGGAAGATTAATGTTTAAAGATAGAACTTGTATACCAGATTGCCCAGAATTAAAGAAGAAGATCTTAGATGAAGCTCATAGATCAAGGTACACTATTCATCCAGGATCAACCAAAATGTACCAAGATGTAAAGAGGAACTTTTGGTGGCCTAATATGAAAAGAGAAATAGCAGATTATGTATCACGCTGTCTCACATGCCAACAGGTCAAGGCAGAACACCAAAAGCCTGCTGGAAAGCTGCATCCTCTAGATATTCCAAAGTGGAAGTGGGAGGATATTGGTATGGATTTCATCATGGGTCTATCTAAATCAAAAGGAGGACATGATGGAATATGGGTTATTATTGACCGATTAACTAAATCGGTGCATTTTTTGCCAATAAAAAGCCGATGGTCAATTGATGTACTAGCTGCACTATACATCAAGGAAATAGTCAGGTTACATGGAATTCCTGTCTCAATCGTGTCTGATAGAGATCCCCGTTTCACTTCTCATTTTTGGAAGGGATTACAACATTCGTTGGGAACAAGGCTCAACTTTAGTACTGCTTTCCACCCACAAACGGATGGTCAGACCGAGAGAGCTAATCAAGTTGTTGAGGATATGCTAAGAGCTTGCATCATTGACTTTGGTGGAAGCTGGCATGAACATTTGCCACTAGTGGAATTTGCATATAATAATAGCTACCAAGCTAGTATACAAATGACACCTTTCGAAGCTTTATATGGAAGGAGTTGCCGATCACCCTTATGCTGGAACGAAGTTGGAGAGAAACAACTGTTAGGTCCAGACATGGTAAGGGATACAACTGAGAAGATACAAGTAATCAGAGAAAGATTGCAAGTTGCTCAGACAAGGCAAAAGGCTTATGCTGACACAAGAAGGAGAGATCTTGAATTCCAAATCGGAGATCATGTATTTCTCAAGATATCACCTGGATGTGGCATACGAAGATTTGGTGTTAAGGGCAAGCTTACGCCAAGATTCATCGGACCATTTGAGGTACTTGAAAGAGTTGGCGAGGTTGCTTATCACATCGCGTTGCCTCCTCAATTGTCCGAGGTACATAATGTATTTCATATATTTATGTTGAAGAAGTATGTGCACGATCCATCGCATATTATTGAACATGGAGATCTGGTGATCCAAAAAGATCTCACATATGAACATAAGCCTATGAAGATCTTAGATCGTGAAATACGAGCTCTAAGGAATAAGGTTATTCCCATGCTCAAGGTGCAATGGAACAAGAATTCTGAACATGAAGCAACATGGGAGACCAAGGAATCTATGAAGAAACGATTTCTTGAGCTATTCTAAGAGGTATATGATCTACACTCTCCACGTATATACATATTATGCAATTGAATTTGGGGACCAAATTCTTTTAAGTGGGGAAGGGTGTAGCAACCCTGATAAAATATTAATAACAATAAAGATTTTAAAATAAATCAAATAAATAGATAAAATATAAAATAACGCCTCGGATAAAGGCGCTATTCAAATTAGAAACGCCTCTAGATAAGGCGTTATTCAATAAGTGACGCCCTGACCACACGACGTCAAATTCCAACGTCAAAAATGGTAAGGCCAAGAAACGCCCCTATCTTGGGCGTGTTTTAAACAAAGGAACGCCCTAACGAAAGGCGCTTCTTAAGAAACGACTTGAACCAGGTCGTCAATTCAAGAATCGACGCCCTGACCAAAGTCGTTAATTCCATTCGAGTTCCGTTCGACACGGGAGCTTATCCAGGGTAATGCATAAGTATTAGAAAGAGTTAAAAGGTGGTAAGGACTCTATATTGGAAGCATTACTTCCACTAGAACACTAACTCCAATAGGATTCCCAAAATCCTATAAAGACTCTTGACAGTCGCACCCTAAACCTATTTGGACGATCGACCTGCTGCTGCACGGTAAGTGAAGAACATATGTTCTTCTTATTTTCTTTTGCCCTCTGTTTCGACTGCATGAAGAACTGATAAATCTTCATTGACTTTTCTTTGTAGGAAGCTCCACAGCAACTGCCGAAGAACAAGGTAATGTTCTTCAACCGTTTCCCTAACTTCGATTATATCCTCACCTTCCTTCCTTTTTCTTCCCCTATAGGTTGATTGAAGATCATCATCTCCATCATCTTCATCAACTAAATTTTTCTTCTTCTTCCTGTCCGATCTGCATACTGCTGCTATCAAGGGTATTAGAAGCTTCAGTGTGTTCTTATCAAGTTATTCACGTGTCCCCTCTCCAGATATCAATTAAGGTAGGATTTTTCTCAAGTATGTAGCCCAAAGTATATAAGAATCGTAGTGAAATCATATGAGCATACACCTGCATATAGTTTTCCTAAGTTTTAAACGTTTTTGTTGAATTTTTGAAAGAAACGTCCTTACCAAGGGCGTGATTTTGAAATACGCGACCCAAACAAGGGCGCTAATTGTAAAGAAACGACCTTGATCAGGTCGTCAATTTTAGATTTGACGCCCTGTACACAGGCGTTAATTTCATTTAATCAGTAATCACCCATGTTAAGAATTGATTAGCTATGAAATCATGATTCTACAATAATGCATGATCATATGTCTTCAAACCTGTTAATTTTATTGTCATGACCATACATTCGTTCTCCATGAATTCTATTATCCTGAAATTATTACTGCCCATGAAAATTCATGGTATTTACGACCGTGGCTAGGTCGTCTTTCACTGGACTAACGCCCGATACTAGGGCGTGAATTGAAAAGTAACGCCCCTTCATAGGGCGCGTTTCTGTTAAAATCCCGAATAATATATTCTGTAAAAATAAGAATTTAATGATTAACGCCCCTGCCAAGGGCGCGTTTTTGATAATTTCTGAAAATAAATATGTTCTGTAAAATATTGTAAATAAAAAGACGCCTGCTACTGTAGTCGTCTCATTGCAAAGAAACGCCCCTGTCGAGGGCGCGTTTTAGATAAATTAATGAAATATTGAAATTCTGAAAAAAATGGAAACATGTGTAAACGCCCTTCTTTTAGGCGTTAATTACTTGATAAACGACTCTGCTTAAGTCGTTACTTTACTGTAAACCTGATTTTCCACTGTTTCTGTTACCCGATGGTTTCATATTATACATATACATATATATCGGCACTATTCTCCACTCCGTGAGTATAGTCCCACTTTTCACGTTGTTTTATCGATCACACTCAACTCTCATTGACATACAAGCTCTCCATTAGACATTCCGTTCCTTTGGACTAGCGAGTTAGTCATAGAGACCTCCGTAAGACTCCTCGTAGCCTTGGATTCTCTCAAGGCCGACTGAGCTGGTTGTACCCTAAAAACCCATTACACCATTGATGCCATGTCACTCTAAAAAAACATGGGATACCGGCCCTTATGTTATACAAAGAGTATATCATAAGAAATTCTTATTGGAATGATGATATCATGCCATATCATGTCATTCTTGTAAACCTCAATTCTATGATATGAATGGGGGTATCTTACCTTTGATATACTGTTCATGTGGACTTCAATTCTATATAAAGAATGTCCATATTGATTTGTCATGGTACCCAAGTTAAGGGAACCATATTCTACCTAGTTTTATCGATATCGTGATTATACCGTTATTATCGCCATTCTATGTCCTTTGTCATATTTTTTGGCTCCATTCTGTCAAAGTTGGCATACATGTCTACAAGCTTGATTATTGAAATTCAAAAATTGGCTATATATATAAGAGTGGATGTCAAAACACATGATAAATGCCTGCGCATATAGGGCCCGATCTGGTCCTGGGGGGAGCACCCGAAAGTACTTGTGCCCATGGGAGTTAAAATGATAAGGTATCTGGCATTATACCGAGTACTTTACTTTCTAGATTGGACATTCCACATAAATCTTGTGCTTGAAATCGTACTTGACTTGACATGAAATGCGTGGCCCGAAAAAGGGTAATTTACTTGCTTGCTACATGATAGCCAAAGTTCTTGACATGACTTATTAAATGTACTTGCTTGAATATCTCAAACGTCTTGTTATCTTATTGAAAGTTCATGATTTGTCCATCTTAATTCCTTGTTATTACATTTTCTCTATCTTGTCGTTTTATGCGAGCATGCATAGCTTCATTGCATTCATGAAAATGTAATTACTTAAACCCCTTGCTAGTACTTGAGATATAATTTCCTACTGAGCGTTCGCTCATTCCGTTTGTCCCTTTTTACTTTTCAGGTAAGTCCGACGACGATGGAAGTCAATCGGATGGGAATGGTCAAGAGTGAAAGTGATAGAGCTGCTCAAGTGTCGTCTAGTTGTTTCTATAGTTTTCTTGAGTCGACTATGTACTTTTCTTTTTATTAAATAGAGTATTGGATTTGTAATAGTCTATTATGAAATAAAGGATTGGGTTATCTTGCTATTTTGTGCATCTCTGTCTTTGTGTCGAATACACGACCACTCTGATTGACATGATTGATATAAACTCGTCGCGCATATCCGGGTATCTTCCGCGCTCGGGGCATGACAGGACGTCACTTATACTTGCCCTTTATTTATTTTCGGCCGTTTGGGAATTGACGCCCTTTGGTGTTGGCGTCCTTTTTATAATTAACACCTTATGTAAGGGCGTTTCTTTTCGAAGTCGCGCCTTGACCAAAGGCGTTATTTCTTCTTGATTAATGATTTACCCATTTAGGCTCTTTGTCATCTATTTACTTATCTTTTATTTTAATTTGATTTATTAAAAATTCTTATTTTTATCAGGGTTGCTACACCCTCCCCCACTTAAAAGAATTTGGTCCCCAAATTCAATCGTATATATAAGTGGAGAGTGTAGAATATATACCTTAAAATAATTCTGGAAATCGCTTCCTCATGGATTCCTCGGTGTCCCATGTTCAATAATATGTGATGGATCGTGTACATACTTCTTCAACATGGATATGTGGAACACATTATGAACATCAGACAATTGAGGAGGCAATGCGATGCGATAAGCAACCTCGCCAACACTTTCCAATATCTCAAAAGGTCCAATAAATCTTGGTGTAAGCTTGCCTTTAACACCAAATCTCCTTATTCCACGTCCAGGCGATATCTTGAGAAATACATGATCTCCGACTTGGAGTTCAAGATCTCTCCTTCTTGTATCGGCATAAGTCTTTTGCCTAGACTGGGCAACTTACAGTCTTTCTCGAATCAATTGTATTCTTTCAGTGGTAACCCTTACTATGTCTGGACCTAGCAGTTGTTTCTCTCCAACTTCGTCCCAGCATAAGGGTGATTGGCATCTCCTTCCGTATAAAGCTTCGAAAGGTGCCATTTGTATACTTGTCTGGTAGCTATTATTGTATGCAAATTCCACCAACGGCAAGTGATCATGCCAGCTTCCATCGAAATCAATGATGCAAGCTCTGAGCATATCTTCAACCACCTGGTTAGTTCTCTCGGTCTGACCATCCGTTTGAGGATGAAAAGCTGTACTAAAGTTAAGCCTTGTTCCCAACGAATGTTGTAGTCCCTTCCAAAAATGAGAAGTAAAATGGGGATCTCTGTCAGACACGATTGAAACAGGAATACCATATAATCTGACTATGTCCTTGATGTATAATGCAGCCAACACATCGACTGACCATTGGCTCTTGATTGGTAAGAAATGCTCCGATTTAGTCAATCGGTCAATAATAACCTATATTCCATCATGTCCTCCCTTTGATTTAGATAAACCCATGATGAAATCTATACCAATATCCTCCCACTTCCATTTAGGGATATCTAGAGGATGTAGTTTTCCAGCAGGCTTTTGGTGTTCCGCCTTGACCTGTTGGCAAGTGAGACAATGTGATACATAGTCTGCTATTTCCCTTTTCATGTTGGGCCACCAAAAATTTCTTTTCACATCTTGGTACATTTTGGTAGATCCAGGATGAATCGTGTACCTTGATATATGAGCTTCATCTAAGATCTTCTTCTTTATCTCGGGACAATCCGGTATGCAAGTTCTATTCCTGAACATTAATCTTCCTTCACAAGTTATTTGGAAATCAGATTGTCCTTCCAGTTTGCCTTTGATCTCTACTAATATTGGGTCATTATCTTGAAGCGCTCGTATTTCAGATAATAGGTCTGGATGAATGCTTATATGAGATAATGTGACACATTGGAAGTCTGTGTCCATACTTATATTGAGTTCAGATAATTGCTCCAGCAATTTTCATTCTTGAATCATACAATTGGCTAACAGTGCTCTCAGCTTCCGACTAAGGGCATCTGCTACATGATTACCCTTTCCGGGATGATATTGTATATTGAAGTCGAAGTCCTTGAGATATTCTAGCCAACGCCGTTGTCTCATATTTAGTTCCTTTTGAGAGAAAAGATACTTGAGACTCTTGTGATCGGAGTATACAGTAAACTGCACTCCATATAGATAATGTCTCTAGATATTTAGTGCAAATACCACCGCGGATAATTCTAAGTCATGGACGGGGTAGTTCTCTTCATGCTTCTTTAATTGACGAGAAGAGTAAGCTATAACCTTTCCTTGTTGCATTAGAACACATCCGAGGCCAATGCCAGAAGCATCAGTGTATACCTCGAATTTCTCTCCTTCCATTGGTAAAGCTAGGACAGGAGCTGTAGTAAGATGATCCTTGAGAGTTTGGAAGCTTCTTTCACATTCCTCACTCCATTCGTAACGGATCTCCTTGCGAGTTAACCTCGTAAGTGGTACGGCGATCTTAGAGAAATCTTTGATGAATCGCCTGTAATAGCCAGCAAGACCTAAGAAACTGCGGATCTTGCTAGCATTGGTCGGTCTTTCCCCAATTTCTTACAGCTTCAACTTTTGATGGATCTACTGATAAACCATCCTTTGATATAACATGTCCGAGAAAAGTCACTTCCTCAAGCCAGAATTCACACTTGCTGAGTTTTGCATATAATTGGTTTGCCCTTAATATTTGTAATGCAATCCTTAAATGCTCCTCATGCTCTTCCTTGGTCTTGGAATAAATCAATATATCATCGATAAAGACCACCACGAATTGATCCAAATAAGGCCTGAATATACTATTCATTAACTGCATAAAGGCAGCAGGGGCATTCGTTAGTCCGAAAGGCATAACAACAAATTCATAATGGCCGTACCTGCTTCTGAATGCAGTCTTATGAATGTCCTCATCCTTTATTCTTAACTGATGATATCTCCACCTAAGATCAATTTTGGAAAAGTACTTGGATCCTGAAATTTGATCAAACAACTCATCGATTCTCGGCAGTGGATACTTGTTCTTGATAGTGAGATGATTCAATTGTCGATAGTCGATGCATAACCTCATGGATCCATCTTTATTCTTTACAAATAATACAGGCGCTCCCCATGGGGAAGTACTTGGTCTTATGAATCCTTTCTTAATGAGTTCCATCAATTGCTCATTTAACTCCTTGAGTTCAGCAGGTGACATTCTATACGGTGCCTTAGAAACTGGACCCGCACCAGGAACTAAATCGATGGTGAATGCCACTTCTCTTTGTGGGGGTAATCCAGGCAAATCTTCCGGAAATACGTCCAGAAATTCTTGTACCACCGGAATGTCTTCTATCTTAGTTTCCTTAGCCTCCTTAATCGTGACGAATGCAAGGAAAGACACACATCCTTTCCTGATGAGCTTGCTAGCTCGGAGAGCCTAAATAAGAGGGGTTTTGCTTCGCCTCTTGGGGTTAGTAAAGATCAGTTCGGGATATTCCTCGAAAGTAACCTTGCTATTGCGGCAATCGACCGTTGCCTGATATTTAGATAACCAATCCGCTCCTAGTATGACATCATACTCCTTTAGATTTAAACATATAAGATCAATAGGGAGATTCTTACCATGAACCAATACTTCACAGTTCTGGTAATGGTGTGTAATATCAGTCTCGTTTCCTAGAGGAGTATACAAGACTAATTTTATCTATTCCGGTTCTAGGGGTAACGGATCAGCGAACTTCTTGGAAATAATTGAATGTGAAGCACCAGTATCAATTAAGACATATGCAGACTTGGAACAAACTTTCAATGTACCTTCTACTAGTCCGCCTTCTTCTTCTTGTTCGGTCTCCTTAATTGCGTGAAGACGAGCATTCTTGGTTACTGGGTGCTTCCCGTCCCCGGCTTGATCATTAAGTAATGGGCAATGGGGAATTCGATGATCGCGACTCCCACAGCGGAGACATGCTCCTAGTTTCCTGCAGCATTCTTCTGCTCTATGGCCCGCCTTGTCACAATGCTTGCACACTATATTTGAGGGGGTAGTGGTGATGGACAAAGGCTTGGTCTTCTTAAACTTTTGATATTGTGAGGAAGCACCTCCATTGCTAGGCCTCTTCTTGAAGTTGGGTTTAAAGGAACCCGAACTTGTAACTTGTTCTTTCTTGTCCTTCCCACGGATTCTATCAGATAGTTCTGTGGCGTCTTCTAATAGCTGAGCTCGGCGCACAATTTCTGAGTAGACCTGGATATCCATTGGCGCCAGCTGTGTGATATATTGGGCCCTGAGCCCATTTAGGAACCTCCTAGCTTTCATCTTCTCGGTGCTAACTAAGTGCTTAGCATACCGAGATAATCTAGAAAATTGGGCCTCGTACTCGGCCACTGTCAAGGACCGTTGCTTCACTGCAGCAAATTCTGCAGCTTTCTTTTCCTATACTCGGTCCGAAAAATATTTAGCGTTGAAATGTTCAACGAATTCTTCCCAAGTAACTTGGTCTTGATTTAAAGTAGCTTCTATTGATTCCCACCAGCATCGGGCATCCCTTTCCAACTGAAAGGTAGCTAGTAAGACTTTATCTTGATCCGTGCACTGCATAACACGGAATATACGTTCCGTCTCCCTGACCTAGTGCTTTGCGTCGTCCGGATCAGAAGAACCCGTGAATTTAGGCGGGTTCATGTTTTTAAAGACTTGGTGGAGACTTCCGGCTCGTTGTGCACCTCCCTGTGCTACTTGTTGCAGCACCTGAGTCATGCTTTGAAGTGTACGCTGCATGTTGCGCCACTGAGCATGTTCGACAGCCATCGTCCTACAATTACAATAACTAGATCAATACGTGATCTCATTTAGAAGCTAGCATTTCTATGTTAACTTTAACCCTTGGTTCTACCCAATCTCACCGGTTAAAGGTTAAACCTATCCTTGGACTTGGGTTTTCCTAGGAATTGAATACCCTAGGCTCTGATACCACAAAAACTGTCACGCCCCGAGCGCGGAAGGTACCCGGAGATGCGCGACGAGTTTATATCAATCATGTCAATCAGAGTATTAGTGTATTCGACACCAAAATCAGAGGTGCGCAAAAGTAAAGATAACCCAATCCTTTATTCCTTCATAAGAATATGTCTATTACAAACCTTTGAAGTACTAACTAAAATAAACGGAAAAATACAAGGTTGACTAAAGAAAATATGAAAAAAATTAGATAACATGGAAGAAGCTCTATCTCTTTCACTCTTGATTTTCCCCATCCGTTTGAGTTCCCTCATCGTCGGACTTACCTGAAAAGTAGGGAAACACTAAGTGAGCGAACGCTCAGTAGAAAATTATATCTCAAGAACTAGCAAGGGGTTTAAGTGATTACATCTTTCATGAATGCACTATAGCTATGCATGCTCGCATAAAACGACAAGATAGAGAGAGTGTATAACAATAAGATAGCGACGAGAACTAGTCATGAACTTTCAAGAACTTATATCAAAAGATATCAAGATATTCAAGCAAGTGTATTCATCATGTCATGTTGGAATTTGGCTATCACGTTCAAGCACGCAAGTATGTAATTTCCCTTTTTCGGGTCACGCAAGTCATGTAATATCAAGTCAAGTACAAGTACAAGATTTGTGGAATGTTCAATCAAGCTAGTCATGCACTTCGGTATAATGCCAATACCGTGATCAATCAACTCCCATGGGCACAAGTACTTTCGGGTGCTCCTGCCAGGACCAGATCGGGCCCTATATGCGCAGGCATTAATCATGTATTTTAACATCCACTTTTGTGTATAGCCATTATGGAATTTCAAGAAAAAAGTTTGTAGACATGTAGGATAAACTTGGATAGAATAGAGTCCAAAATATGATACTTGACATAGATAGGCGATAATAACGGTACAATCACGATTATCGATAAAACTAGGTGGAATTGGTTCCCTAACTTGGGTACCATGACCAGCAAGTATGGACACTCTTTATATAGAACTGAGGTCCACATGAACAGCACATCAAATGGCAAGACATCCTCATTCTTAATATAGAATTGAGGTACACAAGAACATCATGTTGAATATAGAATTGGGGTTTACAAGAATAGCGTCAAATGGCATGATAACCTCATCCCATTAAGAGAATTCTCATGATACACACTTTGCATAACATGAGGGCCGGTATACCATGTTTCTATAGAGTGACATGGCAAAATAGTGTAATGGATTTTTATGGTACAATCGGCTCAGTCGGCCTTGAGGGAATCTAAGGCTGCGAGGAGACTTACGGAGGTCTCTATGACTAACTCGCTAGTCCAAAGGAACGGAATGTCCAATGGAGAGCTTGTATGTCAATGAGAATTGAGGGTAGTGCGATAAAACATCATGAAACATGGGACTATATTCACGGAGTGGAAATATAGTGCCGATATAGATATATATATATATATAAAACCCTTCAGTTGACAGTAATCAGTGTAAAACAGTAATACATAAAATAGCGACTTAAGCTAAGTCATTAATTATCCAATTAACGCCTTACTCAGGGGCGTTTATTCATAATTTGACGACTTATACATTAGTCGTCCCTTCAATATTTCCATTCTACAGAAAATCAATATTCTGGAATTTTAACAAAAATGCGCCCTGGACAGAGACGTTACTTTTCAATTAGCGCCCTGGTCTGGGGCGTCAGTTCAATCAGAGACGACCTTGTGCAGGTCGTTAATTCAACAATTCATCAATTTTCAGATAATAAAATTTCAGGAAAGCAATTTCATGGTCAGGACAAGAAAAATAGCAGGATTAGAATGGTATGATCATGCATTAATTTAGATTCATGGTTTCATAGTTATAGAATTTTAAACATGGATAATTATCAATTATATGAAATTGACGACTTCTGGGTAGGGCGTCAAAACAAGAATTAGCGCCCTTGTCTGGGTCGCTTCTTTAAAATCACTCAGAAAACATTTGGAAACGCAGTAAATCTATATGCATGAGATCATGGATGAGTTTATTTCATAATTTATACTAGTTTGGGTTACGTTCTTGAGAAAACCTACCTGATGATTATCTGGGTGAAGATACGTGAAGAGAAACGATACTCTGTTTTGCAACATAGTCTTCTGATCACCGGCAGAAGAAGAAGAAGATGATGCTTGATGAAGAACCTTCGTTCTTCAGGAAGACAGGAACTCCTTAACCTGTAAGAAGAAGACGAAGAAGCATTAGAATCCTCATGCTTCTGCGGTTTGGAAGAAACAATAAGAAGAACAAGACCTCTCCTTTCAGCAGAACGATAGCTCAAATCGCCAAATAGCGATCTGGGTTGATTAGGAGGGTATTTATAGGATTTTGGGATCCTAATAGGGTTAGAGTTCTATTGGAAGTAATACTTCCATGATAGAGTCCTTACCATATTCCACCTTCGACGTAGTTATCTAGAACTTGCCCTGGATAGACTCCTGGGTCGAACGAAAACTCTATCTGAATTAACGTCTTAAGCGAGGGCGTTAATTTAAATTGACGCCTTGTAAACCGTCATTTCTTATGTAAAACACGTCCATGTAGAGGGCGTCACTTATACTTGCCCTTTATTTATTTTCGGCCGTTTGGGAATTGACACCCTTTGGTGTTGGCGTCCTTTTTATAATTAACGCCTTATGTAAGGGCGTTTCTTTTCGAAGTCGTGCCTTGACCAAAGGCGTTATTTCTTCTTGATTAATGATTTACCCATTTAGGCTCTTTGTCATCTATTTACTTATCTTTTATTTTAATTTGATTTATTAAAAATTCTTATTTTTATCAGGGTTGCTACACATAGACACTTGTGTGGAGACGCTAAGGTGAACCTGTAGGTGCTCATTGATTAATGAGTTCACTGAAATGATCCAACATGAATCACTGGATGGTAATATTACCTGACTATCAACCAGTTAGATTCATCATCATAGTGGCATGATTGGTCCTTTGACCTGAGACACCAAGGACATCTTGTCGGTGGACTTCTGGGTTTTGACCTTAGCTTATAGATCTCTAGTCATGAGGTCTTAATCAGCTATGTGATCGAATCCAGTGGAATACCTTCGAAGGTGATTGTGTGATCAATACGGGATCATTCGCTCTCGGTAATTGAGAGAGAATGCTCTAGGGAGTGATGCCTAGGAGTCCCTGGCCAGGGCAAGACAACATATCAGAAAAGGAGTTTTCTGGTAATACTTTTATGGCATCTAATCCACGTGAGTGTGTGTTCTTGGGTTTGACAGTTAATCATACCCTTAAGCATGCTCGAGAGCATTGTACGAGTGAAGGACTATAGTCACGTGGTAACTGTTGACGGAAGGGTTCCTTGAGTGGGTTGCTGAACCCCAATGCCTTCTAGGGTCATGCGGTGTTGCTTGGCACCCAACTTGATCAGAAGCCCAATCAATTATCATGAGATGATAATTAGATGAAGTGTTTATTTAATATGAGATAATAAATAAACTAACTTTACCAATAAGGGGTTATTGGGCTGAAAACTGGACTGGCACTTGGGCCTAGAGGGTCACACGCATATTGGTTCTTTGGTTAGGGGATATTAAGTGGGTGTTTATATTAATCCAGACACTTTTATGAAAAGTGGAATGGATTAGTATAAATACATGCCAAAGAGAAACCCTGGGCCAAGCTCTAGGGTTTTTCCCACGCTATGGCAGCCGCCCCTCCTCAACCTCTTCTCTCTGGCCGCCCCTTTCTCTCTCCCGTAGGAGCACAAGGTCGCATGCCGCCCCGAGTGCCCGTGACGAGGAGTCGAGCGAGAGATCAGCCAGTAAGAGATGAGATGAGGACGATCCCTCAACCTGAGAACCGCATGGATACCGCTGGAGGCCGGGCACCTGCGCCGCTAGCGGCATCGCTCAGAAGGAATCAACCCTTGGTCGCGGATCTGACTTCGCGTAAGGTGAAGATCTGATCTTCTGTTGTTTAGGTTCGTAGAAACGGATCAAGGGCCACGGGGATTTAAGAGAAGAAAATTTTTAAATTCCGTTGCATTCTCATATCTCTATATCCTATCTAGTCCCCTTGCGATCCTTACAATGCTGACCCACCAAGTGAAGAAATTTTTGAGAAGAAAGAAGAATTTCCAAGGAAATTTTAGAAAGGGGCAAAGGAAGCCCGTTCAAACCAAGGGCGAGCCGAGCAAGCCCAACAATGTTATTTGCTATGAATGCAAGAAGCCCGAGCACATGAGAGGAGAGTGCCCAGATCTGAAAAAAAAGTTCAAGAAAGAAAAATTCATAAAGCCAAAAGCCATGGTCGTCACATGGAGCGATGAAGAGGATGAACAGTCTGAAGAGTAGCTGCAAGAGCTCGTAGAAAGCTTGTGCCGTATGTCACACGAAGATGATTCAACTGAGGTAAATTTTGACCCTTACTTTATCTCAAATGAACAATGAGAATCCGAGTATGAAAAGTTATATACGAAATAAAGGAAAATCAGATCTGAAATCAAAATTCTCAAAAAGAAAATTGAAGATTTAACACATGAGGGTACTTCTGTCAAGTTTGAGAAACTAGAACAGGAATGGTTCGAATTAACAGAAGAAAAGAAAGCTTGTTACAAATAATTTCAGACACTGAGAAAAATCGAGAAGAATTGATGTGTAAAATGTCTGAAATGGAAAAGAATTTTGGAAAATTGAAAAATGAAGAAGTAGTTCTGAAATCCACAAATTCAAAACTCAAAAAGAAGAATGTGAGTTTGAATGAAGAGGTGGCTGAATTGCAGTCCACCTTATCTAGATTTGTCAAAGGTAAACAAAACTTAGATAACTTGTTGGGAGTTAAGGTTAACTTCCAAAAAGAAGGGTTGGGGTACATTCCCCAAAACAAAAAATCATTTGAGCACAAGATCACAACTTCCTTTGTTCATGAAGAGGGCAATAATTGTGCTTCATGTTCATACACAAAGCCTAACCATGTCAAACCTAATCCACACAAATTTTAAAGAAGGTTTTCAAATGTTAACTGCTTTCACTGTGGTAGATTTGGTCATGTTATTGCTAATTATTGGTTCAAACAAAACACTCAAAGAAATTATGATGCTTGGACCAGAAAAAGATATGTGCAGAATTGGACTAACTCCTATGGACCCAAATTAGTTTGGGTACCAAAAATAATTGTATGAGAATGTTATTTCTTGCAGATATGCCTTGAAGCCAGGGGGAGCAAATAGTACCTAGACAGCGGTTGTTTAAGGCATATGACAGGGGACAAGAAGGTGTTCTCTACGCTGTAAGACAAGGATAGAGGTTCAATTGCCTTTGGAGGTAAAGACAAAGGTAAAATCATCGGGATCGGTAACATAGGTAAAAATTCTGAAACCTTAATTGAAAATGTTCTTTTGGTGAAGGGCTTGAATCATAACCTTTTGAGCATAAGCCAATTGTGTGACAAGGGCCTTAAAATTATCTTTGATGAAACTCACTGCCTTGTCATGAATAAAATTTCAAATGAAATAAAGTTCATCGGAAAAAGGAACAATAATGTATATACCGTTGATCTTGACGATGTTTCATGTGATGATATGTGTTTGGTAGCTAGCAATCATGAAAGTGCATAGTTATGGCACCAAGGACTAGGTCATGCTAGTTTTGGAGTGATCTCCAAATTGTCTAGACATGAGTTGGTGAATGGATTGCCAAAGTTAAAGTTTCAAAGTAATAAAATCTGTGAGGCTTGCACAAAAGGCATGCAAACACGCATCTCTTTCAAAAATAAGAATATTGTTTCTACCTCCAGGACTTTGGAACTGTTGCATCTTAATTTATTTGGCCCGACTAGGACATCAAGCCTAGGAGGAAAATCTTATGAATTTGTGATTGTTGATGATTACTCCAGATTCACATGGGTATTATTCCTAGCCAATAAAAGTGATGCCTTGATGGAGTTTCAAGTAATTTGCAGGAAACTCCAGAATGATAAAGGATACCTCATCACCACAATTCAAAGTGATCATAGTGGTGAGTTTGAAAATCATGAATTCAGTAGCTTTTGCAAGGAGAAAGGATACACATATAACTTCTCATCACAATGGACGTCTCAACAAAATGGTGTAGTGGAGAAGAAAAATAGAACTTTGATAGACATGGCACAGACTATGTTAAGTGAGAACTCCCTACCAAAATACTTTTGGACTCATGCGGTAAGTACATCATGTTACATCATCAACAGGGCAATGGTAAGACCCATTTTGAAGAAAACTCCATACGATCTCTACAAGGGTAAGAAACCAAACATTTCCTATCTTAAACCTTTTGGATGCCCTTACTTCATCCTGAATAATGGTAAGTCTAATCTGGGTAAGTTTGATGAAAAGAGTGATAAAGGAATCTTCCTAGGTTATGCATTAAGCTCTAGAGCTTACATACTATTTAATAAAAGGACTTTGGTTGTTGAAGAAAGTCATCATGTTATTTTTGATGAATCTGAATTAAAACTGACCAATCAATCTATTCCAATCTTGGATGCAGATGAAGCTCCTAGAAATCCAAATGATGCTGGACCATCCAAAGCTAAGGATGAATCAACTGAAGGAACTTCTAGTAAGGATGAAAATGATGAAGATTCTTCAATTGAAATACTTCAAGAACAACCATTGGAACACCCTGACTTGCCTAGAGCTTCAACATACTTGAAAGATCACCCCGCTGAAAACATCATCGGTAATCCTGAAGATGGGGTAAGAACTAGATCTTCATTAAGGCAAGTGGAAGAAGATGATTTAATGACCTTTATCTCACAAGAAGAGCCTAAGGATATTCTTGAATCTCTTCAAAATGAATCTTAGATTCATGATATGCATGAAGAGCTACACCAGTTCGAAAGAAACGAAGTGTGGTGTCTCGTGCCGCGTCCCAAGAATCATCATGTAATTTGAACCCATTGGGTTTTCAGAAACAAACTAAATGACAGGGGATTGGTTGTTAGGAATAAGGCCCGGCTTGTAGCCAAAGGGTATAGCCAGGAGATGGGCATTGATTTTGATGAGTCTTTTGCACCGGTTGCTAGATTAGAAGCAGTCCAGATTCTATTATCCTATGCTTGCTCTTTTAACTTCAGATTATTTCAGATGGATGTTAAATATGCCTTTCTTAACGGGTACGTCAAAGAGGATGTTTTTTTAGAACAACCTCCAGGGTTTGAAGACCCAAAACATCCACAATATATGTACAAGCTGCAAAAAGTCTTGTACGGATTAAAGCAAGCACCAAGGGCTTGGTATGAAAGGCTCACCTCATTCCGAATTAAAAATGGTTTCAAAAGAGGTAAAGTTGACCAAACACTCTTCACGAGAAAGTCAGGTAAAGACATATTAGTAGTTCAAGTGTATGCTGATGATATAATTTTTGGAGCTACTAACAATGCTTTACGTGATGAATTTGCAGAAATAATGCAAGGCGAATTTGAGATGAGCTTAATAGGTGAACTTACATTCTTTCTTGGATTGCAGGTTAAACAAACGTCAGAGGGCATCTTCATAAATCAAGCCAAATATACCTTGGAGCTATTGAAGAAATATAGGATGGCAGAAGCAAAGCCCATGTCAACTCCGATGGCCACAACCACGAAGTTAGGCAAATATGAAAAGGGTAAAATAGTAGATTCTACACTATTTCGAGATATGATTGGATCACTACTGTATCTCACAGCATGTCGACTCTTTGTATGCATTAAGGCATGGCATTCCTGTGCATGAACTTGTACCAGAGCATGTCTCTGCAAAACATCCTGGTATGCATCAAACTGCATGTTGGCCTCCTACTGCTTCTTCATGAGCCAGCATTAAAAGGGGGCGAAGAGCTCCATGTGATCGCCATAAAACTAAAAATATCACCTCCCCTTTTGCATCAAGTCACAACCATGCATACTGAATATCTCCCCTTGGCGCATATGGAGCCTTGCATCCATCCCCAATATAGCATACCCTCCCCTTAGCCTACGTGAAGGTTCTTGCCCAATTCCACTAGGTACCAACGAAGGCCTCATGCATGCATCAAGCTGCTTATGCGATTTCCTGTTACCTCTCCATGGACGAGCCCTAAGAGGGATGAGGAATCCTCATGGGTTCATAATACACAAAAGGCGAGTATATCACACATGTATAATAAGCTCCCTCTAAGCTCAGGAATATACACCTCAAGCTGCATAAAAGTCCCTCAATCCACCTTGTTCAACATGCAGTGCAAAAAATGAAAAAAATGTAATCTGGGCTTGTCCACTAGTTCAGTCGACCAAATTAGATTTTCGATCGACCGGTCAGCGGCTGAGTCAACACCATGTGCGACTGGCGTCGACTCATGTGCGAGCCCCCCCCCCCCATTCTGGGAGGTCGGTCCACCGACCCTCTCAGTTCGGTCGACCGAACCCTACCCTCCCCTATTTCAAAAAAAAGAAAAAAAATGAAAGCGGGGAGTGATCCGGCGCATGTGTTCTCACGTTAGATCACCTCCCCCGCCGTATCACCCCCCCGCCGTCTCACCAGCCCTCTTCACATCTCTCTCCTCCCACCATTCACACTCTCACATTAAAAAAAAACACAAACCAAAATGAGAGGGCGAGAGTGATTCGGCGGCAGTGTTGCCCGCTGGATCATCTCCCCCCCTTCCTTTGTTTTTTTTTTTAAAAGAGAGAATAGAGATGGAGCAAAAAAATAGAAAAAACAAAGAGAAACAATACAACAAAGAAAACAACAACAACAAATGTAATAAAAGAAAAAGCAAAATCAAACAACACAAAAAAAATGAAATAACAATAGATGAACAAAAATTGCATGTATGCATCTAAAAAAAATTAATTAATAGAATAATAACCAATCTACAAAGTGAAACAAAACAACACTTAAAGTTATAAATAACTAAATAAAAAAATTATAATGGTGATAATAACAAATGAACAAAAAAAATGATACATCCATGCACCTAAATAAAGATCAAATAACCAAGTAACAGAATAAAACAAAATAACATCCAAAGTTATAAATAATCAAACAAAAGATGATAATACTAACAAATGAAGAAAAATGCACCCATCCACCTAAATAAATAAATCAATCAATCAAATAACCAAAACAACAAAAAATATATAATATCTGCTTCGGACCCCCCTAGCTTCCCCGGACTCGACGTGAAGGGAATATGAACGACGCCTCGATAAGTCATGTTTGGACCTTGGGGGCCACCCCAATATGGCCATGACTTGACATTGCCTCGGGCCAATAGTTCACTAAATGGGACCTATTTCCATTGGGATCTAATCTCACTTTCTTATCAAACTTGCTGTATACTCAGCAGACATTTGCACGGGTTTACCTCTATTTGCGTCGTGCTTTTAACACGGATTTCCGTCCACATAAGAAGTGGTCAATAAGCGACCAACATAATTCAAATGTTTACACCCTAACGTGGGGCATTTTAACGCGGTTCGAGATTTCATTATCTCATTTCATTGATGCTAATTTTAGGCCATTGGGCCCCTTTTCTTGATGATTAATCAAGGATTTTCCCCTCTCCGAGGGGATGTAATTAACGTCGTGGCCTTCATGGCGCGACGGGTTTTATCCCGACACGAAACTCACTATCGTCTTATCAGTCAAACGGCACGCACTAGTGGCTTCTTCGGAGCCTGAATAAATCGTCACTTTGTGACTGGCACGTCCACGCACTAAATAGATGAATTAAATAAACGAATAAATAAATAAACGAACGAATAGATAAAATAGGTCCCGAAAGTGCGTCCACATGTGGTCCGGCGGAACACTTGGTAAGTGTTGTCGGAAGAGCTGGCCTGATGGTAGCGATGGTTTTTCCTAGTGCTGAAAGGCGAGGTTCCTAGCATGCGTGAGATTCAAGGTTGAGTCAAGCATGGAAGTCTCCCACCTTGTAGGAGGTATATTTGTGGCTCCTTGGTTGGAAAGAATTATGTTTTGGTTGAATTCCGCCATCTTTCATTGTGTGTTTTGATTTGATTGGCCTCCTCGAGTATGCCAAGGAGACCATGTGAGAAGTGCTCTGCATATTGGCAGTGTAACTGGCTGCAAGAATTTATCTCCTCCCCTAGATGCGTAAGGGTGTGTTGCCATTGTTAAGGAAAGATGAGTGCCAGGTGGGCTATGTGGGTGAGAATTCACGACTGGTGTTGTGGTTCCTGATGTATTATGGATCGAAGCCTGTGGAGTTGCAGGAGAAATGCCAGATCAGGAGAGAGGGTATGTGCTCTGAGTTTGAGGTATTTGATCTTTTTGCACCTTAATTTCTGGAGTTAGCCAGCCGTGTTGAGAAATGTTGGGGTGGTGGATGCCCAAGTTGTCTATGATAATTGTGCGTGCTGTGCAAAGTATGCATCGGAAGCATCATGGGCCCATGACCCACGAGCTCCAGGATCATAGTGTCGGCTAGAACGGAAGGATTCCAGAGATTTGGTAGCATATAAGAGGATTTTGACCAATAGAGAAGGTTATCTCCCAGAGGTGAGATTGTTTTGGTTGTGTAAGCCATATCAATTGCCAAGCCATTGTTTGAGGCATTATGGACTGTGGCACTGATAAGATAGAGAGTTGGAGAAATATGACGGCAAGTGTGCCAGAGTACCCTATTCACCCAATAGAAATAATGTTAGGTAATCGATGGTGGACCCAGTCAGGGGTTGAAAAGTAAGCAGTCTTGATAAAGGACGAGGACAAGAGGATCAGAGTTGACAAACTAGGTGCTCGACTTATGTTAGAAGCTATGTTTTTGGGATAGAATTGGGATTCGAGAATGTGAATACAGAGGAAGGATTTGTGGGTCCCAGTTGGTAGTTGTGAGCAATTGGTAAGGCTAGTCAAGTGGTCGACTATGATAACGTCTGAAAGGGACCCAGTTGAGTCTGAGAGTTTCGGAGTGATGCAAGAATGACCCAGTTGGAGCAAGGATCGGTGAGGTTTGGAGATCCGTATGTTGTGCCCCTTAGGCACAAGCATGTGCTATGTTGCCTTGATGATAGCAATGCTATTTGGTTTTGATGATAGCAAGACAGTAAGTGCATTTGATATTGTATTTTGATGATAGCAATGTTATTGTGCATTGATGATTGCAATAAACAAAGTGCATTTCTATGCATTCTTATTCTTGTGCATTCTGCATAGTGATAGCAACATGAATGATGATGTCTAGCATTGATGGCATTTGCTCTTTATATATGTCCATTGCATTCTGTCAGATATCATGTCTCTGCATATATCATGTCATGTCTCTGCATATATTATGTCTGGGTAGCAAAGTCTATACACTGGACTGTGTAATTGTGCATCATGCAAGTCTATACATTGGACTCTCGTTCAAGCCTATGCATTGTCTTAGGCTAAGTGTGTACAGCGTCTTAGGCGAAGTCTGTACAGCCGTGTCTTATGCTCCTAAGTCTATACATTGGTGTTGGTCATCAAAGTCTGTACATCGCCTTCAATCTTCAAGTCTATACACTGGCTTATTCTTCAAGTCTGTACATCCACAGTTAAACTTGAAGTCTGCACACTAGTCTTCACTGTCAAGTCTGCACATTGGTCTTTGATTTCAATGTCCAATACATTGGGCTTTTACATGAAGTCTATACATTGTTGTTTGCAGTACAAGTCCATACATTGGACTGTTCATCAAAGTCTGTACATCAGACTGCTATAGTAAGTCTGTACAGTGAGTGATTCATTGGTGAAAGTCTGTACACTCTACTGAACTTCAAGTCTAGACATTGTACTGTAGCATCCATTGTCTTCATGTTGTTTTTGTTTGATTGTCTTCGTGTTGTTTACTGTAGCAGCTCGATTTGTTCTGATGAACTTCGAGTCGTTTCCCAGTGAACCCCGTGTCGCTTCACCTCGTGCTGTTCTCATCGTTTTAGTGATGTTTTCACTTCGTGTCATTTTCACTTCGTGTCAACTTCACTTCGTGTCGTTTTCACTTCGTGTCAACTTCGTCTTCGTGTCGTTTTCACTTCGTGTCAATTTCGTCTTCGTGTCATTTTTCACTGCGTGTCAACTTCATCTTCGTGTCGTTTTCACTTCGTGTCAACTTCTGTTTTCGTCTTCGTGTTGTTTTCAACTCGTGACGGTCTCTGTCATCTGTCTCCATGTCGTACTTACTTCGTGTCACTTACTGTTATTTCTCGTGTCATCTTTTATGTCTGCTTGTTTAACTTCGTGTCACTTACTATTGTTCCTCGAGTCTTTTTGTTTTAGTGTCACTGCTTCATCACGTGTCGTGATAGCCGTGTCACTCTTCTGACTTCGTGTTGGTTTTTTGCTTTAGACTTCGTGCCTTTCTCGCCTTGACCACACTTCGTGTTGCTTTACATAGACCTCATGTCTTGCTTGTTTGCAACCACTTCGTGTCGGTTTCTGTTGCCAGTCCATGTTGTTCTCGTGCCGTTCTCTTTGCTGTTTATTACGTCGTGTCGTTTTCTTTACTTCGTGCTGTAGTCATCGTATGTATCTCGTGTCGTTCTTCTTATTACCTCGTGTTGTTTTCATCTTCTTCGTGTCGTTCTCTTTGTAGTGTTATCTCTGTTACAGTGTGTATCTCGTGTCGTTCTCAGTGCATCTAGAATTGCTACTACATACTTCGTGCAGATTTAGTTATTGTGGCCCTCAGTTTTAATGGTTTTCATCTCCTTGCAGGTCCGAGGAAGAAATATTCCCCAGTGACTGGCAGCACGTGATCCGAGGCTAGAATGAAGTCTGCTGAGAGACTGCCACGTGATCTGAATTTTTAGGGCGGGAGCTGTGGAAGCCACACGCGCCCTAGCTGCTGCTGCTACTATATATATGAGCCTTCTTCCACAGAAGAAGGTAGATCGAGTTGGCGAGAAGAAAAGTCCATATAGAGAGCCACGATCCAGAGAAAAAGAAGAGAGAAAGAAGAAGAGCAGAAGGAGAAGAAGAGAGAGAGATAGTGCTCGTGTGAAGAAAGAAGAAGAGCAGAAGGAGAAGGAGAGTGAGAGATTAGGAGAGCAGAAGAAAGAGAAAGAGAGATAGAGAGTGAGCGAGAGAGCTCGTGGAGAAGAAGAAACAAGCTTACCTGAAGATCTGACTACTGGACCGTGGATCAAATCCAGGCCAGTCAGCTCCATGCGAGCCACATTTGTGTTATTTGTCTTTACAGCTTTCTGATCGCTGTGTATTTTTCTTTTCTTATTTTTTCTGTTTCATTTGGTTATCTGTGTTCTTCCGATCCTCAGTAGTGAGGTCGGGGTTCCTCCTGTTAGTTCAGGAGAAGGGAGATTGCTATCTCCGGTTGCAAGTAGCTGGGTGCTACTTGTGGCTTCCCTCCGGTTTGGAGGAAGGGAGATCTGATCTCCGGTTCTGGGCTTGTAGATTCAAGTCCAGGGGTTCCCTCCGGGTCTGGAGGAAGAGAGACCGTGTGTCTCTTGTTTGCTAGTGACTGGTGTCACTAGTGGTTCCCTCCGGTTGGGAGGAAGAGGGGAGGCTGTTCCCCTGGTCAAGCTGTGTGGCAGCACCTGTTGCAGACTGAGTCTGCTGTTTCTATCGTGAGCTAGTGGAAGCCACACTCGGTTTGAGTGTGGGGTGGATGTAGGTCTGGAGGATCGAACCACCTAAAAACCCTTGTGCATTGTGGTTTGGTTTATCTGCTTTTGCTTCCGCTAGATGATTGCATAGGGGCGCTCTAAGCGTTTGGCTTCTGGTTGAGCAGAAGAGTGGATTAGTTTTCTTAAAATAGTTTAATCTGTCAATAGAGTGAAATTCTAGTTGAGCGACTCCTTGTCTAATTCAGCCTAGTTAGCATCCTAGTGATCTCACTGTATGCTTGTTTTTGTTCTGCAACTGATTATTAGCTTTTAAGCTTGTCTAGTTTGCGAACTAGTAATTCTAGTGAGCATCATTTTTTTTAACTGGGCAAAAGGTTTTTTAAACGGGTTATATTCATTCACCCCCCCTCTGAATACTGCACCGAACCCAACAATTGGTATCAGAGCGGGTCTCTGATCTATCAGATCTAACAATCTGCAGAGGATCCTGCCGATTTGTTTGGTGCATTTCAGAGTGGGTCTCTTGAAATCGTGTCTTGCTTCATTGACTTGTGTCTTATTTTGATTATCTGGTTTCAGTGGAATTCGTGTCATTTGTTTTACTTCGCTGAACTTGTCTGCCATCTGTTCTAATGGCTCGACCTCCGATTTATGATGGTTCTAACTTTGAAAGTTGGCTAGGAGGCCTAGCTGTGTACATAGACTCAATTGGTCCACATTTGTGGAGTCTTATATCTAAAGGCCCACACCGCTTACCTAAAGATCAGACCAATTGGTCTAGTGAGGACAGCTCTAAGAATTGCGATAATACCATAGTTCTTAATATCTTGAGAGCTGTAGTTAATACTGATATGTATCCTTTTGTTCTCAGGTGCACATCTAGAAAGGAAATATATGACAGAGTCGTTTCTGCGCATAATCAGCAAGGTGATAGCTGCTTGATGGCCAACCGGGATGATGAAGATGAGATCTCATCTCAGGTAAGTTCTGAATCAGAAGGATACTCTTTCGATGAATTAATAGAGATGTATGAAAATTTGTTAGAAGTATCCAAGAAATCGAAATCTGAGAACAAAAAGTTAAAAAAGAAATGTGATAGAATAAATCTGAAAGATTCCTGTGAAAATTGTCCAAATATGAAAAAGTCTTATGATGCATGCATGCTAGATGTTCAGAATCTTAAGAAACAAAATGATTCTCTAAAAATTGAAAAATAAGCATGCTTAGATAAAATGTCTGAACTTGAGAATCAACTGAATGATAAGAAAAATGAGCATCTAAAAGGCATGCAAGACCTAACTGAAGTTAATTCTAAATTGGACAAAATGAAATTGGAGAATGAGGATCTTCAAAAGAAGAATAAAACTCTTATTATCAGAATGAATGAAATCAATGAGGTTTCACAGTCCTCTTCTGTTAAATCAGATTGTAAAATATGCTCTGCTTTAAGAGAACGAAATGAAGATCTCTTTAGTGAGAATGAACGGCTAAATAAACAAATTGCCTCACTTAAAGATGATCATAAAAATCTGCTCGCTGAGAAAATTAAAGCAGAAGAAAGAGAAGATGAACTGATTAAAAAATTGAAGCACATGTCTGGAAGAGAGAGATGTGCTAACAATGAAATTCATGATAAAAATCTTGAGGAAGAAAACACTGAATTAAAAGCTGAAGTTGAAAAACTGAAGTTGTTGAGTACTGGCTTGTCTGAAAGACTTCTCACTACAGAAAAAGGAAAGGCTGTCTATGATGAAAATTCAGAAATTTTGAACAGCCTAAAATAAGAAATTGAGAAGTATAAAACTGCAAATCAAGTTCTAAGCGAATGTGTTAATTGCAGTGAACAAAAAATAGCCAGTTATGAACTTCACATTGTTAGCTTGGAAGATAAAATTCATAATCTGGAAAATTCAGCTATTGAGTCTGCCAAGATTAAAGGAAAAATAAAAACGGTTGGGAAGAGGAAGGATGATAACTCTGAAGGGGGAACTAACTGCTGTTCTGATATAGCTGGTACTTCAAGGCAATCCCCAAAACAAAGTGAAAATCAGAAGTCACCTTCAAAAACTGTCTTTCAGTTTAAAGCTCAGAAAATTGAAAAACAAACAAAGCCTGTTGAGGATAATCAAAAATTGACAAGGAAGAGTCAAACAAAAAGGGCAAAAAATAATTCTGGTTATACTCTGAAATTTGTTAGCTCTGTTGAATCTGATGCTTCTTGTACTCATTCGTATGCTTCTAGGAACTCATATGATAGAAACCATATTCCTAGGAAATCTGATGCCTCTTGTTACTACTGTGGTAGGCATGGTCATTATATGGATGACTGCAGAGTGATGATAAGTGATGATATGATGCATGATAAAACATTTCCAAATAATCATCACCACCCCAAAAGAAACATGTCTTCCTCAAACCAACATATCATTTGTTACAATTGTAACAGACGTGGTCATAAAGCTATTGAGTGTTGGTTTAGGCCTTCATGGGGATTTACTGGCTCAAGAGGTAAGCACCCTAGGTGCATTGAATGTGGCAAGTATGGGCATGCAGTCAAGGACTGCTGGTTTGTTCAGGGAAATCATTTTAATTCCAAATTTGTAAGATTCCCTCCAAACAAAAATTTCTTGGGCAGAAATAAAGCTGATCTTAAAGAAAAGACTCTTGGTTGTTATGAATGTGGAAAACCTGGCCACCGAGCCTCTGAATGCTGGTGGGTAGGTAATGGTAAATCAAAAATTCATGTTTACAACAGAACAATTCATGCTCGTTATCATAGATCTCATGCTGCTGTTGATATGCATCATAGGACCAAAAAATCTGCTGTTTCATGTAGATATTGTGGTAAACTTTATCATTCTATGGATAATTGTTTTCTGATGAAATTTGATGACCATGTTGCTAAGAAACTGTTTAGAACACCTGATAGGGGTAGTGCAGGACCCAAGACTACTTGGGTCTCTGCAGGATCAACTTGATTGACTTGCTGCAGGTGTGCCTTGGAAGGAGAAATAAAAGGGGTCAACCAAGGCACTCAAAAAGAAAACCCCATGATTCAATTCAGGTCAGTTCTGAAATCTGTTTTAAATTCCATTATCTGAAATTGTGAGCATGAAAATTGTGAGGTTCATGTTGATTTGCTTGGTTGATTTTTTAATGAACTCTTCATGTCTAGCTGATCAGTCTGCATTCCAGACTCAGCTATTGAATTCAATTCTGCATATCTGATGCTCTTCTCTTGCTATATGTTGAATTGAATTTGAATGCTTCTTTAGTGTATACAGTTGATGCACTATATAGACTCTGTGTCCATGCATGTGTTTTGTGTTAATGCATTGTATGCTTGTTATTGAAAGCATACTTGGACTGATTGTGTATAGACTGATTGTCATTGCATGTGTCAATGATGCTGTTCAATGCATGAAGGACTGCCTTATGTTGCATTGTCCTTGTTAACCCTGGTATATCAAATGGTATGTTACTAAAAGGCAGGGAAATCTGCCCGGAGGTTCCTACCATGTGTGAGATGGTCTTTAAGACCAGGTCCTCCGCCTAGTACCATGGGTCTAGTTTTCATGAAGAATAGTGTACTGCATCATATGTTTAAAAAAAAATCTGAAAATTTAAAAGGAAGATGATGCATTTGATAAATTCTCTCTCTGATTGAACAAAGCATGAATTCTTCTTGAGCATATTCTAAAATTATGAGCAGTTCATTAATTCTATTTCATGCACTTTGTCAGGGGGAGTTTGACTAATGTTGCATAGTCTGCATGTAGAACAGTCTACTGCATAGCATATTTTTACATCATGGTGTCAGGGGGAGCTGAGAGATTCTATTCAATTCATTGAACCCTATTTACTCCTCATTGTCCCCATTCATTTGATTCATATCTTTTGACATCAAATGCCATTGGACCATTTTGCCAATTGCTATCCTTTCCCCATCATTTTCACTAAACAACAGCTTTGCATCTGGTTTAGTACATTGAATGGTGATTATTGCAACTGTTTTTCTATAAGAATCACACTCACAAATTGAAAGGAACTAAAGGTTTAACCTTTATAAATTAGAGAGTTAAGTGTCTGCACTTCAGAACTTGAGATAAAAGAAAACCTTTATAGCTCTTAATCTTTATCTCATGGTAAGATTAGAAAAAGTTTTTTTTGTAATGCCTAAATGTGTTGAACTGGATATGTCTAGAACAGGCTAATAAGAGTGTGTACTGATTTTTTTAAACAATCACTCTAAAAGAATTAAGGGCAGCAGTAAATAAGTTCATTAATGTTAAGAACTGAACATAGTGACAGAGCAATGGCTGATTGCACTGAGAAACTGTGAACTCCTCCAAAGAAGTAGGAAAATTCACATGTCATGAAGTGCTTTAGACTATCTCTGTTCATAGGGTCAAATCTATAGGGGGAGTCCTCACCAAGTAACTGAGGGTACTGGCCTCTAATCAAGGTGTACCCTTAATGTCAAAAGTGAAGGCTATTCTTTGTAGGTTTTGATCTGAAATAGGTCTAGTAGTTTATGCCTAGTAACTGGGGCTACCTGCCTCTGATCAAGGTGTACACCTAATGTCAACAGCATAAATGCCACTGATCTATTTACTTAGTTCAGGTTCTGAAAATCAAAAATGAAATCAAACTGCTGTAACCCTTCGAAAATTCAAATGTCATTGAGTGAAAATTATTTTTCTCAATACATGTTCAAGTTGCCTTTCTTGAATTTCCTTGTTTAGACACAAAAGGGTATTATTTCAGACTTATCTATTAATACCATGTGCCCTAGATTCATTGCTATAAATGGAATCTAAAACTCTTTTTCAGGGGTCAGGTGTTTTACTCTAGATTTATCACTGTTAAACCTGAATTTTTGAAAATTTTATGTTGATGATTCTTATACTTTAACAGTTATTTATAATCATGTTTCCTTTCTGAACCTATGATTCAGCTGTTATCAAGTGATCCTCCTACCTTCTCTACCTTGTTTATCTGTTCATATCCCTTCTCAAAGGGGAGCATTCATTTAGGGGGAGAAATAATTCAGGGGAGTATTACATTCAGGGGGAGAATGTTCTAGAGGTTTTTGCATGCATAATGCACTTTGCACTCTTGTTTCTACTATTTTTCTTTTTTTGATCATGTCAAAGAGGGAGAAAATCTTGTGTGTGACTCACTGTCACATTGTGTTGCCATCATCAAAAAGGGGGAGAATGTTGTGCCCCTTAGGCACAAGCATGTGCTATGTTGCCTTGATGATAGCAATGCTATTTGGTTTTGATGATAGCAAGACAGTGAGTGCATTTGAGTGCATTTGATATTATATTTTGATGATAGCAATGTTATTGTGCATTGATGATTGCAATAAACAAAGTGCATTTCTATGCATTCTTATTCTTGTGCATTCTGCAGAGTGATAGCAACATGAATGATGATGTCTAGCATTGATGGCATTTGCTCTTTATATATGTGCATTGCATTCTGTCAGATATCATGTCTCTGCATATATCATGTCATGTCTCTGCATATATTATGTCTGGGTAGCAAAGTCTATACACTGGACTGTGTAATTGTGCATCATGCAAGTCTATACATTGGACTCTCGTTCAAGCCTATGCATTGTCTTAGGCTAAGTGTGTACAACGTCTTAGGCGAAGTCTGTACAGCCGTGTCTTATGCTCCTAAGTCTATACATTGGTGTTGGTCATCAAAGTCTGTACATCGCCTTCAATCTTCAAGTCTATACACTGGCTTATTCTTCAAGTCTGTACATCCACAGTTAAACTTGAAGTCTGCACACTAGTCTTCACTGTCAAGTCTGCACATTGGTCTTCGATTTCAATGTCCAATACATTGGGCTTTTACATGAAGTCTATACATTGTTGTTTGCAGTACAAGTCCATACATTAGACTGTTCATCAAAGTCTGTACATCAGACTGCTATAGTAAGTCTGTACAGTGAGTGATTCATTGGTGAAAGTCTGTACACTCTACTGAACTTCAAGTCTAGACATTGCACTGTAGCATCCATTGTCTTCGTGTTGTTTTTGTTTGATTGTCTTCGTGTTGTTTACTGTAGCAGCTCGATTTGTTCTGATGAACTTCGAGTCGTTTCCCAGTGAACCCCGTGTCGCTTCACCTCGTGCTGTTCTCATTGTTTTAGTGTTATTTTCACTTCGTGTCGTTTTCACTTCGTGTCAACTTCACTTCGTGTCATTTTCACTTCGTGTCAACTTCGTCTTCGTGTCGTTTTCACTTCGTGTCAATTTCGTCTTCGTGTTGTTTTTCACTTCGTGTCAACTTCATCTTCGTGTCATTTTCACTTCGTGTCAACTTCTGTTTTCGTCTTCGTGTTGTTTTCAACTCGTGACGGTCTCTGTCATCTGTCTCCATGTCGTACTTACTTCGTGTCACTTACTGTTATTTCTCGTGTCATCTTTTATGTCTGCTTGTTTAACTTCGTGTCACTTACTGTTGTTCCTCGAGTCTTTTTGTTTTGGTGTCACTGCTTCATCACGTGTCGTGATAGCCGTGTCACTCTTCTGACTTCGTGTTGGTTTTTTGCTTTAGACTTCGTGCCTTTCTCGCCTTGACCACACTTCGTGTTGCTTTACGTAGACCTCGTGTCTTGCTTGTTTGCAACCACTTCGTGTCGGTTTCTGTTGCCAGTCCATGTTGTTCTCGTGCCATTCTCTTTCCTGTTTATTACGTCGTGTCATTTTCTTTACTTCGTGCTGTAGTCATCGTATGTATCTCATGTCGTTCTTCTTATTACCTCGTGTTGTTTTCATCTTCTTCGTGTCGTTCTCTTTGTAGTGTTTTCTCTGTTACAGTGTGTATCTCGTGTCGTTCTCAGTGCATCTAGAATTGCTACTACATACTTCGTGCAGATTTAGTTATTGTGGCCCTCAGTTTTAATGGTTTTCATCTCCTTGCAGGTTCGAGGAAGAAATATTCCCCAGTGACTGGCAGCACGTGATCCGAGGCTAGAATGAAGTCTGCTGAGAGACTGCCACGTGATCTGAATTTTTAGGGCGGGAGCTGTGGAAGCCACACGTGCCCTAGCTGCTGCTGCTACTATATATATGAGCCTTCTTCCACAGAAGAAGGTAGATCGAGTTGGCGAGAAGAAAAGTCCATATAGAGAGCCACGATCCAGAGAAAAAGAAGAGAGAAAGAGGAAGAGCAGAAGGAGAAGAAGAGAGAGAGATAGTGCTCGTGTGAAGAAAGAAGAAGAGCAGAAGGAGAAGGAGAGTGAGAGATTAGGAGAGCAGAAGAAAGAGAAAGAGAGATAGAGAGTGAGCGAGAGAGCTCGTGGAGAAGAAGAAAGAAGCTTACCTGAAGATCTGACTATTGGACCGTGGATCAAATCCAGGCCAGTCAGCTCCATGCGAGCCACATTTGTGTTATTTGTCTTTATAGCTTTCTGATCGCTGTGTATTTTTCTTTTCTTATTTTTTCTGTTTCATTTGGTTATCTGTGTTCTTCCGATCCTCAGTAGTGAGGTCGGGGTTCCTCCTGTTAGTTCAGGAGAAGGGAGATTGCTATCTCCGGTTGCAAGTAGCTGGGTGCTACTTGTGGGTTCCCTCCGATTTGGAGGAAGGGAGATCTGATCTCCGGTTCTGGGCTTGTGGATTCAAGTCCAGGGGTTCCCTCCGGGTCTGGAGGAAGAGAGACCGTGTGTCTCTGGTTTGCTAGTGACTAGTGTCACTAGTGGTTCCCTCCGGTTGGGAGGAAGAGGGGAGGCTGTTCCCCTGGTCAAGCTGTGTGGCAGCACCTGTTGCAGACTGAGTCTGCTGTTTCTAGCGTGAGTTAGTGGAAGCCACACTCGGTTTGAGTGTGGGGTGGATGTAGGTCTGGAGGACCGAACCACCTAAAAACACTTGTGCATTGTGGTTTGGTTTATCTGCTTTTGCTTCCGCTAGATGATTGCATAGGGGCGCTCTAAGCGTTTGGCTTCTGGTTAAGCAGAAGAGTGGATTAATTTTCTTAAAATAGTTTAATCTGTCAAGAGAGCAAAATTCTAGTTGAGCGACTCCTTGTCTAATTCAGCCTATTTAGCATCCTAGTGATCTCACTGTATGCTTGTTTTTGTTCTGCAACTGATTATTAGCTTTTAAGCTTGTCTAGTTTGCGAACTAGTAATTCTAGTGAGCATCATTTTTTTAAACTGGGCGAAAGGTTTTTTAAACAGGTTATATTCATTCACCCCCCCCTCTGAATACTGCACCGAACCCAACACCGTATTGATTGGCGCACCGTTGACCAGATTACCACTACAGAAGCATGTCACTTCTCTATTCCGAAGAATGGGTGCCATGAGTTGCAAGGCAATGTCCTGTGGCTCTGTGGTGAGAGCGGGGCTAGGACTGACAAGTGTCCATTTGGAATAGTTGAGATGAAGGATTCGATGAGACTATATAACAGACGATCCCTGGGTATGAAGGTCCCAGGAGGGATATCATTGAATGCGAGCCTTGGTCTTGTGGCCAATGTGGGAGGAATTCCCTATAACTTTGAGTCTAGGGTTGGTATGGAGTGAGGATTTTGAAGTTTTGTAGTATGGTTGTTGGGTCCCATGGGGTGCAACCGGATCTAGAAGGGGGGGTTGAATAGATCCCCTTATAAAAATATGCCCTCTTAAAAAACATCTGGTCAGATAATGTTCTGGTTTAAACACAACGGATATAGCATTGATGCTTGGACATGTGAGTGCTTGTTATAGATCCACAAGGTATCAAGCTACTCAAGATTGAGAGCTGATCATCAGAGGGAATACATCATGAACAACCGACAGTCAGATAAGTCTACTGCACTACAAGCACTGATTTGCTGAACTTAAGGTGAGAACCTGAGATTGTAAGGTTCCATAAGAACCACACATCAGAATAAAATTAATCATTGGATCTTTCTCAGGTATAAGATGACCCGTCATGGATGTGAGTATGAGCCTTGTTCAAGATTGTTCAAACAACAAGAGTGCTGCCAAATGGTGAATGGCTCATAGTGTGGGCAGTGGATATTCTATACAAAATGCACAACAATTTTAACAATGGTTCTTCAAGGCAATGGAACAATACACCCTACACTGAGAGATGAAGGGTTGCTCATAGGGAAGAGGCTGAGGTCGACGCTGCCAGGCAGTGGAGTCGATGTGGCCTTACTGTGATTAAATCAGCTTGCATGATCTGCTGCATTACTAGGCAGAGATCTCATTAACTGTTGGTGTGTGTGTAAGCAATGTTAAGATGAATGAAATAAACACACCAGAAACTCTGTGATTGGAGCCTATGTTCATTCAGCAAGAATGCTGGTAAACGGTAAAGGCTCACAATATGTGCAGTGTTCGGCCAACAGAAATATAGAAATAAAGGCATAGGACCCTGTGAAATGGTGATAGAAGAAATGGAAGCAATCACACAAGGACACACCACTGCACAATAGATTTTTAAGGTGGTTCAGTCTGCAAATCCATAGACCTACATCCACCCCTCACCAAATCGGTGAGGCTTTTCCACATGAAGATAAAGTCCTCAACACACACACACACACACACAAATAAAAAGAAACAAGCTGCAAGTGCAGCAAAAACACTTCCAGTCTCTAACTAGAGCACCGGACACACACAAAGATATGGAGTTTAAAGTAGAAAATGAAAACATCAATCGGAGCTGTAAAGCCAACTGTAGCTTGTAACTGAGTCATGAAGCATTCTCTTCAAGGTTGGGATTCTGCTTCCTCAGCTCACTTCTCGTTTCACCACTGGACTAGGTCGGACTAGGGTGGAGGGACCTTCTCACTCTTCTTCCTCTCTTCTTCTTCTTTTTCTCTTCTTCTTCTCTTTTTCTTATTCTTGGGCACGAGCTAAAGAATACTTCCTTTGATGCAATGCTTAGCCAACTCTTCCCAGTTGGAAGGGACGTTCTATTTATAGAGGGAGAGGGTAGCAAGTTTCCCTCCATTTCTTTTGTAACTTGAATGGCTGGAATAATAAAAGAAAGGGTTTGACCAAGGGAGCCCGCATAACCTTAATTCCTATTGTAGAGAGGACGTCCTTTTGCCCAGGTATATTTTCCCTTCAGACGCAAGCCTTGCTGAGAGGGAGACTTTTCAAGGTGCTGTACTGACAGGTACTTTGTCCAAAAGGTTGCTCTTGTTCACTTATGATGATAGAGACAGTGTTAGTCCTAGGATCCTCCTCCAAACTTCAAAATCTGTGCTTATGAAGATTTTTGGTTCATAAAATAATCCTCTAGATGTCCTCAGAACCGTTGTAGGAGATATAGATTTTGCTTGAAAAACTTCTGGTGCGTTGACACAACTTTGCCCATGCGTCGATGCAGCTGTTGAAGGTGGCCTTTAGGATGGCTTCTGGAAGACCCCCTGCATCGACGCTCTTCATCAGATGCGTTGATGCATCCTTCGCAAGAATGCCTTATGGGCCATTTGTCACGGGTAACACCTATTTGTCACCCGTGAGAGCTATATGTCACCATTAATCATCAGGAGTCGTCGCCTTTGTTCTTCATCCAGCCTTGCGAATACTTGATCTGTTTCCACTTGACTGCGTTGACGAAGGGTGGGCTTTACGTCGACGTAGCTGCCATTTGTCTTCCTTGTTGTGTCCCTGTGATTTTGATGATGACAAACACCATAAGTCGAATGTCAGACATAATAAAAAGTCAAACACCTACACATTAAGTCTAAGCACATTTTGTTGGACTGCATATAAGGTCGATGCTATCACTGTTCATACCTTCACAAAAGTCTGAGCACATTTGCATTTGATACTACACAGTCTGAGCACATTTTTAGCTTGCAAGATAAGGTCCGTGCACATTCTAGTATTGAGTCTGCTGCATGTAGGTCGATGCTAGTTTAGGTTAGATGCATAAGAAGGTCCGTGCACATCACTGTAGCATTCATGTGAAGACTGTGCATGTTTTGCAATATGCTGATTGAGGTCGAAGCACATTTTGCATTACTCATTCTCAAGTCCATGCATGTTTGCATCTTACCCTACAAGGACTGAGCATGTTACTGTAGCTAAGGTCGATGTTAGATATAGTTCATGCATAGCCAATGTCTGTGCTAGCTATGGTGTCACACATCTAAGGTCGGTGCAACTTTTTGCACCATGCAGACATGTCAGTGCAAGTCTTGCTTATTCATGCGTTAAGATCTGTGCATGTTTTTCTCACAATGCACATAGGAGACCAAAGTTCGTGCACGTTCCTGTAGAAACACATATAAGGTCGGTGCATCTTTTACCCCGTCTGCATGATCAACGTCGGTGCATGTTTTCCTCCTTCACACAAGGTCTGTGCACGATTCAACAAAGTCCGTACATATTTTTCACACCACGTTATTAAGGTCAGTGCACATTTGCCCCTTGCATGACAAGGTCTGTGCAGATTCTATCTTGACCATACATAGGTCGGTGCACATTTGTCCGTGTGTGATACAAGGTCCGTGCATGTTTCGCTTCGTGCCATATCAAGTCAGTTCACGCTTCTTAGAACGGCATATAAGGTCTGTGCAGATTCTGTCTTGAGCAAGACAATGTCGGTGCTAGTGCGTCAAGCCTCCATACTAGTCCATGCATGTTTTCATTGAATGCTTGATAGGTCTATGCATATTATCTATAGCTAACACTCTGTCTGTTACCTTGCCAGGCCAGCCAATGTTCGAGCATCTTACGTGCAACCTGTGAACTAACCTCACGTGGAACTTAAAGTACTAGGTTGATGGCACATGATCCAAGGCAAATACCTGAACCGATGTGTCTGCCACATAGACAGCTATAGTACCATGATTCTGACACATGGAACCTAAAAAGATCAGATGTGCGTGAAAGTTCGTGCAGGAATCGTGGCACCCACACGCCCATCGTCTGCCTATAAAAAGGGGGTCAAAGGCTGGAGAGAAGAGTGCTGAAGATAGAAAAAGGGAGAGCATCTGAAGCCAGAGCCAGTACCTAAAAACTTCCCCATTCGAGAAGAGAACCAGTTCAGAAAGAGGAGAGTCTGAGTGATCACCAAGATTAGAGTCCGAAAGCTTGCTTCTACGGAAGCTACATTGTTCTATCTCTGAGCGATTGTTTTCTGATTATTTTTCATCTTCGAGTTTTTATTTTGCATCTGTCAATTCCTATCTGTTACCCTCCAAGTTCAGTTGGAGGAAGGGAGACCGTCTCCGGTTGTGAGTAGTGGTGTGCTACTCGTGGTTTCCCTCTATCGTGTTTGGAGGAAGAGAGGATTGATCCTATGGTTCGTGAGTTGCTGGAAGCAATTCACTAGGTTCCCTTTGCGGTGTGCAAAGGAAGGGAGGTTGGACCTCCAGTGTTTCTTCTGGTCATAGGAAGATCGAGGAGATTGTTCCTCGGGGCAAGCTATAAGGTAGCAGATGTTGCAGACTGAGTCTGCGGTTTGATTTGCTTAGTGCAAGGAAGCCTTACTCCGGAGGAGTAAAGGGTGGACGTAGATTGCAGATCGCAATCAAACCACCTTAAAAACTCTTTGTCCCATTGGTGTGGTTCACATATTTGTCTTTCATACTTATTTTAGTACGCCAATTGTTCGATCATTGCACATCGTAGCTCTCGATTTCGTTAAGCATCTATCTATCTATCTGCTACGTGGCTAGACTAGAGAAGCTTTCCTACTGTGTTTCTAGATTACATAAGTCAATTTTTGAATTATTTTGAATTGGGGGTGATCTATTCATCCCCCCCCTTCTAGCTCACCCTCTGTGTGAACTATCAATTGGTATTAGAGTAGGTTACCCAAAATGCGATCCAACAACCAGGGTAAATCTAGATCTAGTACTCCTTGCAATTTCATGGCTGAGGGGCAGTCTATTAGTCGCCCTCCTTTTTTCGATGGTAATAACTACTTTTATTGGAAAAACAGGATGGAGGTATTCCTGAGAGCGCAGAGCCTCGAACTCTGGAGGGTGATCACCACAGGACCATACGATCTCCCACCAAATGAAGAAGCGTGGACCAAGGATCACATCCGGATTTCAACATTTAATTGGTCGGCTGTGAACATAATCCAATGCACAGTACATCTAGAAGAGTATGCCAGGATCTCAGCCTGCCAGACTGCCAAAAAGATGTGGTATGAACAAGAGCTTATCTACGAAGGTACATCCCAAGTCAAGGCCACCAAGGTAAATATGCTCACCTCTGAGTATGAATTATTTAAAATGAAATCCGAGGAGAATATTACGGAAATGTACGCTAGGCTGTCGCTGATCACTAACAATCTTTGAGGGCTGGGGAAACAGGTTTGAGAAGGGGATCTAGTCAAGAAAATCCTTAGGTCGTTAACCACCGCATGGCACACCAAGGCCATTGTGATAGAGGAGTCTAGGGATTTGTCAAAACTGACAGTCATTGAGTTGATAGGATCCCTAATGACTTACAAAATGAATTTTAAAAGAAATGGTGAAGGAAGTGACAAGAAGGGCAAGAACATTGCTCTCAAGGTGTCCCGGAACAGCAGTAGCAGTAGCAGTAGCAGTAGTAGTGGGGAGTCTGATGGGTTTTCAGATCTTGATCAAGAGGAGCAAGCTATGCTGACCCGATAGTTTCATAAGTTTCTGAGAACTAAGGGCAAAACATTTAGGAGGAAAAGGTCGTATCCTTTTGGTAAGCATGTTGATTCTAACAATGATAAACATAGGAATGCTAAGAAGATTACATGCTTTCATTGCAGGAGACCTGGACACATGAAAGGGGATTGCCCCGATCTCCAAAAGAAAAGCTCCAAGGTGCAAAAGAAGAAATGTCAGGCTATGGTCTGCACGTGGAGTGACGAGGAGGAAGACCCAGAGGCCAACTTTTCAGAAGAAGATGACCAAGGAATATGCCTTATGGCTAACAGTGACGAAGAGGTAACTAACATCTTTGAAAATTCCACTATTGATGACTGGGAAGATGCCTATGCTGAACTGCTAGAAAAGTTTAATGCTTTGAGTAAAGATCATAAGGTGTTAAAGAGAAAACTGAATGCTGCTAATGAAAGAAAAATTCAAACAGACAAAGAAAGTCAGAAAGTCAAGGAAGAATTAGAAGAGATGAATTCTATCAGAAAGGAAAATGAAAACCTTAAATCAGAAAACCAGGAAGCTCAAAAACAACTTGATGAATTCAAATTAAAACTTCAAGAAAGTCAAACTGAAAATAGATTGACCACTGAAAAGTATGAAGCTATTAGGAAAGTGAATTCTGAACTTCAGGGAAATTGTGAAACATTGCAAAAAGAACTGGAAGACAAACAAATAAGCCTAGAAAAATTTGTTCAAGGAAAAGTAAACTTGGATACCATTCTAGGTACTAGGGTCAATTTCAACAAAGAGGGCTTAGGCTATGACTCTACACACAAGAAACCTTTTGAGTTCACAACAGTAACATTCTGCCCAGAAAAAGGAAAGGAAAAGCTAGACACACCATCCAACTCCAATGTTCAGAATGTCCAACAACCAAGGAACAGTTCGTCAAACCCTGCTAGACAACAGTCTAAAACTGTAAAGAACACAACTAGGCAAGCTCCTGTGTATACCCCCTAGAACAAAAACTTTCACAAGTCAAGACACATGACCCAGAACAAAAATTCACTCTTCTATAAAAACATGGGTTAATATAAGAAAAATTGGGGAAATTATGTTCCATAGAAATTCTTTAATGAGTATGTCTATCCTAGACAAAATGGGTACAAAAGATTCCCGAAGAATGAACAGTCTAATAACAGGAACATATTCCACACCTTTAGACCAAATGGACAGAACTCTAGTTATAATTTCAACAAAATTGTCAACAATATGGAAAAGAAAAATATTATGAAATAGTTTTGGATTCTTAAATTTCTGCTTAGAGATTTGAACAATGTCTTTGGACCCAATCTATCTTGGGTTCCAAACTACTCTACTTGATCTATCCTCCACAGGTTAGCCTTACAGCCGAGCACAACAGGTGATACCTAGATAGCGACTGCTCCAGGCACAAGACGGGTGATCGATCCAAATTCAGCAAATTGGAAATGAAGGTAGGGGGTCTGGTCAAATTTAGAGGAAAGAATAGAGGTAAGATTGTTGGAATAGGAACAGTTGGTAAGTCCTCCACAAACTATATTGAAAAGGTTTTGCTTGTAGAGGGTCTTCAATACAACTTGGTAAGTATTAGTCAGTTATGTGACAAGGGTCACAGAGTTGTGTTCGATGATAATGCATGCAAAATATTTGAAATAAATTCTGACAAGGTCAAGTTTGAAGCACATAGAGTCAATAATGTTTACATTGTTGATCTAAATGAAAAATCTGAATCAAATCTTTGTTTGGATGCTGATTTTAAAAATAATGCATTTAATTGGCATAGACGTTTAGGTCATGCTAGTTTCTCTACATTGAATAATCTGGTCAAGCATGATTTAGTTAGAGGCATGCCTAAGATCAAATTTAGTTCCATTTCAAAAGTCTATGATGATTGTGCTCTAGGCAAACAAACCCGTAAATCATTTAAGCTCAGATCTGAGCCTTTGTCCTGCAAGCCAGTGGAGCTTTTGCATATGGATCTCTTTGGCCCAACCGGGACTCAGAGTCTTAATGGGAAGAGATTCGGGTTTGTGATTGTAGATGATTTTACTAGATATTCATGGTTATTTTTCTTAGCAAATAAAAGTGAAGCTTTTCAGAAGTTTGAACATCTTTTTAATAAAGTCAAACAAGAAGGAACTCAGTATTTCCATGATTCAATCTGACCATGGAGGAGAGTTTGAGAACTCTATATTTTCTGAATTCTGTAACAATGAAGGACTAACTCATAGGTTTTCATCTCCCAGGATTCCGGAGCAGAATGACATAGTGGAGAGAAGAAACCATACAATCATTGAAATGGCAAGAACTATGCTGGTGGAGAGTCAGCTTCCCAGAAGGTTTTGGGTAGAGGCAGCCAATATTGCTCACTACATCATCAACAGAGCCTTGGTAAGACCCGTCCATAAGAAAACCTCCTATGAACTCCTGAAAGGTAAGAAGCCAAATGTCTCATATTTTAATATTTTTTGTTCAAAATGTTTCATTAATAACGATAATAAAAAGGACCTAGATAAATTTGATGCAAGGAGTAGCCCTGGAATTCTTCTAGGATACTCTTAAACAACTAGGGCATATAGGGTTTTAATGTTTCAGACCAAATAGTAGAAGAATCTCCTCATGTTATATTCGATGAAACAAACATTGTCACTGACTTGGATGATGATGACAGGAGCTCAAGGCATGATGTAAACTTTCTAGCGGAGATGGTGGAGGAAGAACCTGAACCACCTGAAGCTTCAACTGCTCTAAGTCAAGTAAGCCCAGCTGAAACAGGTGAGTCCTCAACTAATGTTAAATTCTTGAAAGATCATCCTGTGAATAATATTATAGGCAACCTAGGAGATCCCCCTAGGACTAGGTCTTATCTAAAAAATGTAAATCATCAAGATCTAGTTGCTTTAGTGTCACAGATTGAGCCCAAATCTGTTGATGAGGCTTTGAAAGATGAATAATGGGTTAATGCTATGAGTGAGGAACCAGGTCAATTTGAAAGAAATAATGTCTGGGAACTAGTTCCGAGACCTGAAAATACAAATGTGATAGGAACCAAATGGGTCTTCAAAAATAAAATGAATGGGGATGGAATAATTTCAAGAAATAAAGCCAGACTAGTAGCCAAAGGTTAATTTGGGGTTGATTTTGATGAATCATATGCACCTGTTGCTAGGATGGAGGCAATAAGGATTTTAATAGCTTTTGCATGTTCTAAAAATATAAAAATTCATCAGATGGATGTCAAAAGTGCATTTTTAAACGGTTTTATTAAAGAAGAAGTCTTTGTAGAACAACCCCCAGGATTTCAATTATCTTCACGTCCTAACAAGGTTTTCAGGTTAAATAAAGCTCTATATGGTCTAAAGCAGGCTCCTCGGGCCTGGTATGAGAGGCTGACAGAATTTCTGATCAGTAAGGTCTACAACAGAGGTAAGGTGGATCAAACCCTGTTTACCAAATGTTTGAGTAAAGATCTCATCGTAGTTCAGGTATATGTAGATGATATAGTCTTTGGTTCAACATGTTCTGAACTATGTAATGAATTTGCTCAATTGATGTCTGCTGAATTTGAAATGTGTTTGGTAGGAGAATTAAAATACTTTCTTGGCTTGCAGGTACAACAACTGGATGATGGATGCTTTATCAACCAGACCAAATACACCTTGGACATTCTTAAGCGGTTTGGAATGACTAACCTAAAGCACATCTCAACTCCAATGGGTACCAACACATCATTAGATGCAGACGAATCAAGTAAAGAAGTTCATGCAAAATTATACCGAGGTATGATTGGATCGCTACTTTAATTAACTATCTCGAGACCTAATATACAATTCAGTGTATGTATGTGTGCTAGGTATCAATCTAGGCCTACTGAATTGCATCTAGCTGTTGTGAAAAGGATTTTTAGATACATATCTGCTACACATACTCTAGGATTATGGTTTCCTGCATCACATACCCTAGATCTGATTGCCTATACGGATGCAGACTATGCTGGGTGTAAGCTAGATAGGAAGAGCACTAATAGTCAATGTCAATTTCTAGGTGGGTGTTTAGTTTCTTGGGCTTTCAAGAAGCAACACTCTGTGGCTCTCTCCACTGCAGAAGCTGAGTATGTAGCTCCAGGGAGCTGTGGCACACAAGTGATCTGGATTAAACACCAGCTTCAGGACTACCAAGTAGACCTAGGCTACACACCCATTTATTGTGATAATACTAGTGCCATAAATGTTGCAAAAAAATCTGTTTTACATTCTCACACCAAACATATTGAAATCAGACATCATTTTATCAGAGATGAGGTGTCTAAAAAATGTTTTGAATTGATCCATGTAGACACTGCCCATCAGATAGCCGACATCTTTACTAAGCCTCTAGACAATCACAAATTCACAACCTTAAGGAGAGAACTTGGAATCTTTAAAAACCCCTGAATTCTGGAATGTTGGAATAAAATGCTTTCATGCAGTCCTCATTTGCATGAATTTTCATCCTGTGTTTGTCATATTTTTCTTTTTAGCCTGAATAACCTGTTGGTATATTAAATGATAAGCTGGGAGAAGGTCAGATTTCTTCTGACTGGAAACCCACATCATGTGTGAGGAGGTCTTATGACCTATGTTCTCCACCTGGTACCACATGCTCATCTTCATATAAATCAGGTTCATGTTCATAAATGTCTTCTCTGCAATTCAATTCATTGTGTATTCCAACTGTCTATCTATCTAAGTCATGTTGTGAGGGGGAGGTGTTCTGGGTACGTCTTGTGTAGATGGCATATGCATGTGTGAAGCTGATTGGTTTGAGTTCATCTGTCAGTCAAGGTGAAAGGGGGAGCTGCCTGTTTGTTTGTTTAAAGTCTTAGGAGACTGTTTCAAAAGGTTGTTTTGAGAACTTGGCACTGCACAAAGCTTATTGAGAACCTTATGTAGCCTTGGTTTCACAATAGCTACAACTTCTCAACTCTCTTAAAATTCCAAATTTGATTAACTGAAACTTAGCTAAAGAGCTTCTTTCTAATAATCCTACAAAGACCTAGATAGAGAACCTGAAGACCATTTTTCTACATCATCAATGAACTTGGATCATTGTTGACACCCTTATGTCATGAAATCTCCTAAAAGCTCGAAACTTAAATTTTTGGAAGCAAAATCTCTAAGGATCAGTACATCTGGTATTGTCTTCAAACATCATACAACAAATACAATCAATTTGTTTAGGGGAATTTCAACAGTTCATAGCAATGTTCTGGTTTCTGAGAAACTAGATACTTTATCAAAGAATGAATCATACTCTATGTCATGAAGTGCCAGAATATCTCTGATCAAAAAGGTTCTGAAAAATTTAAGAATTCAGGGCATAGCAATGGCATTAAAGTGCTGAGTAGCTGGGGATTCAGGCCTCTGCTCAAGGTATCTCCTCACGTCAAAAGTCACTTACATTGCTAACTCTGTTCTCTAAAGAGAAGTAATACGGTTATCACATTGAGAATCTGGGAATTCTGGCCTCTAATCAAGGTGTCTTCTCACATATCAATGTGTGTTTTACCAAAATTACTTAATGTTCTTTACTGCTCAACAAAAGAAAAATCTTTCACCCCTCCAAATTTTTTTTTTGTAGACTGTTTGTCCTCAATACCTTTGGACCATCCAACAGTAGATGAGGCTCCATTTACTTGGTTAGTAAAGCATTTAGATAGCTTTCTCTTGGCATAACTATTTCACTTTGGTCCACATTCTCATTTCTGTATGATGATAATCTTCACTCTTAGTCTGTATCTTTCTTGCTTATTAGCTATGAGGTATTTCAGCTTCTTTCAGTTACCTCACTTGGATCTTTAAGGGTTGCATATAAGATGTTTTATCTACCACATGAATCAATTGCCTCTGGTCTCACCAGCCTAGCAGTACCTTGTTCCTCCCTACATTCCTTTTAATGATGTCAAAGGGGGAGAAGATGTCTAAGGATTTAGGGGGAGAATGGCTTTTGAGAATGTATTTGGGCATGGAGTATTTTCTGGTTGAAAGTCATTGTGTCAGGGGGAGTTAGTGTGTCTTGAGTAAAGTCTGAGTCTGTGTGTCAGGGGGAGTCAGTGTATGACATTGTTTGCATGTTTGATTGATTGCATGTCTGATAGTTTGCATGCTTAAACACCCTCATTTTCTAATGATAGCATTTAATTTGTTTGGCTCATAGTGTTGCCATCATTAAAAAGGGGGAGACTGTTGTGTCCCTGTGATTTTGATGATGACAAACACCATAAGTCGAATGCCAGACATAATAAAAAGTCAAACACCTACACATTAAGTCTAAGCACATTTTGTTGGACTGCATATAAGGTCGATGCTATCACTGTTCATACCTTCACAAAAGTCTGAGCACATTTGCATTTGATACTACACAGTCTGAGCACATTTTTAGCTTGCACGATAAGGTCCGTGCACATTCTAGTATTGAGTCTGCTGCATGTAGGTCGATGCTAGTTTAGGCTAGATGCATAAGAAGGTCCGTGCACATCACTGTAGCATTCATGTGAAGACTGTGCATGTTTTGCAATATGCTGATTGAGGTCGAATCACATTTTGCATTACTCATTCTCAAGTCCATGCATGTTTGCATCTTACCCTACAAGGACTGAGCATGTTACTGTAGCTAAGGTCGATGTTAGATATAGTTCATGCATAGCCAATGTCTGTGCTAGCTGTGGTGTCACACATCTAAGGTCGGTGCAACTTTTTGCACCATGCAGACATGTCAGTGCAAGTCTTGCTTATTCATGCGTAAAGATCTGTGCATGTTTTTCTCACAATGCATATAGGAGACCTAAGTTCGTGCACGTTCCTGTAGAAACACATATACGGTCGGTGCATCTTTTACCCCGTCTGCATGATCAACGTCGGTGCATGTTTTCCTCCTTCACACAAGGTCTGTGCACGATTCAACAAAGTCCGTGCATATTTTTCACACCGCGTTATTAAGGTCAGTGCACATTTGCCCCTTGCATGACAAGGTCTGTGCAGATTCTGTCTTGACCATACATAGGTCGGTGCACATTTGTCCGTGTGTGATACAAGGTCCGTGCATGTTTCGCTTCATGCCATATCAAGTCAGTTCACGCTTCTTAGAACGACATATAAGGTCTGTGCAGATTCTGTCTTGAGCAAGACAATGTCGGTGCTAGTGCGTCAAGCCTCCATACTAGTCCATGCAAGTTTTCATTGAATGCTTGATAGGTCTGTGCATATTATCTATAGATAACACTCTGTCTGTTACCTTGCCAGGCCAGCCAATGTTCGAGCATCTTACGTGCAACCTGCGAACTAACCTCACATGGAACTTAAAGTACTAGGTCGATGGCACATGATCCAAGGCAAATACCTGAACCGATGTGTCCGCCATATAGACAGCTATAGTACCACGATTCTGACACATGGAACCTAAAAAGATCAGATGTGCGTGAAAGTTCGGGCGGGAATCGTGGCACCCACACGCCCATCGTCTGCCTATAAAAAGGGGGTCAAAGGTTGGAGAGAAGAGTGCTGAAGATAGAAAAAGGGAGAGCATCTGAAGCCAGAGCCAGTACCTAAAAACTTCCCCATTCGAGAAGAGAATCAGTTCAGAATGAGGAGAGTCTGAGTGATCACCAGGATTAGAGTCTGAAAGCTTGCTTCTACGGAAGCTACATTATTCTATCTCTGAGCGATTGTTTTCTGATTATTTTTCATCTTCGAGTTTTTATTTTGCATCTCTCAATTCCTATCTGTTACCCTCCAAGTTCAGTTGGAGGAAGGGAGACCATCTCCGGTTGTGAGTAGTGGTGTGCTACTCATGGTTTCCCTCTATCGTGTTTGGAGGAAGAGAGGATTGATCCTATGGTTCGTGAGTTGCTGGAAGCAATTCACTAGGTTCCCTTTGCGGTGTGCAAAGGAAGGGAGGTTGGACCTCCAGTGTTTCTTCTGGTCATAGGAAGATCGAGGAGATTGTTCCTCGGGGCAAGCTATAAGGTAGCAGATGTTGCAGATTGAGTCTGCGGTTTGATTTGCTTAGTGCAAGGAAGCCTTACTCCGGAGGAGTAAAGGGTGGACGTAGATTGCAGATCGCAATCGAACCACCTTGAAAACTCTTTGTCCCATTGGTGTGGTTCGCATATTTGTCTTTCATACTTATTTCAGTACGCCAATTGTTCGATCGTTGCACATCGTAGCTCTCGATTTCGTTAAGCATCTATCTATCTATCTGCTACGTGGCTAGACTAGAGAAGCTTCCCTATTGTGTTTCTAGATTACATAAGTTAATTTTTGAATTATTTTGAATTGGGGGTGATCTATTCATCCCCCCTTCTAGCTCACCCTTTGTGTGAACTATCATTCCTTGCTTATGGCTGAGAGCCAATTGAAACTCATGTGAATGCATGGGCTACTTGAACTGATGGCATTGACGCAGCTTTACTTCAGGGTCAATGTAGCCTAGACTCATTTGGACTATTTACTTCCTTTGTGAGCCAAGGCGTCGACGTAGCCTAGACTCGTTTGGACTATTTACTTCCTTTGTGAGCCAAGGCGTCGACGTAGCCTAGACTCATTTGGACTTTTTACTTCCTTTGTGAGCCAAGGCGTCGATGCAGCTTCATACAAGGGTCGACGCAGCCTACGGTTCTTTTGATTTTTGCTAAACCTTTGGCAACTGAAATTAATCAAACACCATAGCTTCTTCCCTTTGAAGTTCTTCCCAATCATTTTCAACTTTCATTTCAATATGAGGAGAACCTCTTTTTACTTTAGACTGAGCACATACAAGGCTTCTCATTTGCACTGCCATTTCTGCTCAGGAGATGCTGACTTGTACTGCTGCTAGCTTTGTTTGCTTGCTGTTGCGTGACTCTTCACATGGCTCAACTTCAATGCACCATATCATATAACACCATGCGCTGACTTTGACTTGAAACTTATACATGTTGGCAACATTAAATCCATATAAGACTCATCAATGACTCATGGTCAGATATCATCAAAATAATAGAATCAAGCATGTTCCATACATGCCAAATAATAGTTCCACCGTGCTCCCTTGAGAGGGTAGAGTTGGTGTGAGGATCATATTTGGAAGGGGTGTTTGAGCTAGGACTGACTCGGGGAGTGAAAATGGTGAGTGTAAGAGTCAACTGATGGGCCGTCGAGATTTAGAATGAGATTATCAGGCCCTATGAAGAAACAAGACAGAGGAAAGTTGAGCGAGTAAGAATTTCCCATTATCGAGTAACTGGTGGCTGGTGGATGGACTTTCACAGCCAGAAGATGCCAGTTTAGGTGAATTGAGAATAGCGAGAGCTGTGAACAGGTGTGGCCTTGGGTAGCCAATTATGATACTTCTCTCCCTTCGGGGACCAGAGTTGGTCTACTGGTACTTTTAGTGTTCGACTCACCGGATATAGAATGTTGGTAGTATGGAGCCAACGAAAATGTGGCAGTCAGTTAAGACGACTACGTGAGCTGATTGAGGCTCGGGGATAGATGTCCCTTGTGAAGGGTGTGAGGTCAATCGGCGGGCTAAGAAACTGATGTTTTGTTGATCTGTCAAATGTGGGTTATTCAATTACGATAGGATTTCGTGGCGCGGGTCATGTCTCCTCAATGTGCGAGAATGTGCCCAATGATGCGATAGTTAAAATCCCGTGGTAGCTGAGGTGATGCCAGACTTGTATCCATTCATGTGCAATACTCACTCCAGAAATCAGTGTGAATTGTGAATATGGAGTGAGATGATCCTGTTCGTGGTAATGGTCTAGCTATGTTCTTCAGATGGGGTGGTTTTGTGATAATAGAAGTTTATGATGAAGCTCCGGGAGTGTTGCCAATTGAATGTCTTTCTTCCACTATGAGGTGGGTGTTGCCTCAATTTTTGAGGATGAAATTTCTGCAAGGGGGGAGGACTATAACAACTTGGGTTTTCATATCAGGAATCCGTGGGTTTCGAAGTGTTTCCGCAGGTCCCGAATCGGGTTTTATAATTAAATTGTAGTTTTTGGATATCGAGTCTTCGGATCCCAGAATTTGGAGAAGTGGTATGTGTAGATCTATTTTAAAATCCACTTAAGAAAGAAATAAAATAAACTAATATGCTAATGCTAAGAGGAATGTGGGAAAAGGAAAGGGGAGCATGCGAAGGATGCCATGAGAAGGGTGATCGCCAAAGGACGCGAGGGCCTCAAAATATATAATCAATGAAAAGAGGAGGGATCGCGGAATACCTTAAAGCGTAGGGAGATGTGAGTCGACTTCCTTCTCTTCCTATCGGTTGGCCGATGGAGAGAGTTGCTCTTGAGATTACCCTTGCAAACAAAGACAAACACCAACAAAGAAATAAGGAATTAGAAACCCAGGTGTAGCATCAAATCCAAGCGAAATATAAACATGACAAGGAACGTGGAATAGAACACACCTGTCGGGCATTAGCCCTTTAACCCCTTATCCAAAGGGTGGGAGACATGATGAATGATAATGTAAAAGTGTGCATGCAAGTGTTACACTATGGGAGGTTCTCAACGCGGTTGAGAAAGAAAGATTAATAGGAATATGATGCATGCATGCAGTTAATGCAAATAAAGAAAAAACAACAGGGAGCAGAGAAGAAATAAGGGGAGCCTGGGAATGTTTCTCCTTTGGATTTGATGAGTGTTCGGGAGGAAGACTCAGACGGATGAAGCTTTGTGCATAGAGAGCTCCCTCCTTTAGCCAATAGTCGGGCATCACCTCCCCCTGTTCTTGACAATCGGCCTCTCAAACGAGCAAGAGCCGCAGGGGTATTTATAGAGAGATCGTGTGTTTAATCTGAGAACAAGTAGGATAATCGATTATGGAATGGGATCAACATTGGAAGAGTCCTTCCCATCTTGGAAAGCCATCCGGGGAACCATACCTAGTTGAGGTGGATCGTAAAACGAGGTAGGGAGGAGCTGCCGGCGAGTTTGGACGGGTACAAAGAAATGGCGTCAGACCACGTGGTCGCCCATTAAATGGGCATCCACCCAGAGAGTCGCTCATTCCAAGCCAAATTAGAAATTTCCAAAATTAATAAAGAAATCACGTATGGGGTCCAGGATGCGAACTAACAATTTCATGAATTTTTGGATGGATTTAAAATATCAAATTGAGGCAAGGAATAAACGCGCCTTCTAGCCTAAACGCGTTCATGAAAAGGCAACGAGATGAATGGACGCGTTTTCTTGAATTATTTAGGAAATTCAAATATTACCAAAAAATTGACAAAGAAAACGCGTCCACACGTACAGATGCGTATTATGGAATTTAAAGAATTTGGTAATTAAAAGAAGAAATCACGTCCTGATGAAAAGACGCCTATTCTTGAACTTATGGAAATTACCAAAATTAGAAAATAAAATTGTGTCCATCCGGAGAGAGGCGTTTTCAGAATTTTTGGGAATTTGGTAATTATCAAAAATGGAAAAAGAAATAGCGTCCACTCGATCGGTCGGCCAATTAAAACGCGTCCAGGTGGTCTGACGCTTTCAAGAAAAGTCTCCGAAAAATGGAAGAAAAGCCCTGGAAAAATCTGAAAAAATGGGAGAAAGCCGAAGAAAGCTGAATATTCAAGAAAAATGGGGAAAACCACTCAAATAAGTCGATTTGATGGTCAAATTGGGCATCGCGGTGTGATAGGAGATATGCTCAAAGTAATGTCAATTTTAGCATGTCTACAGTTGTCCCGCCTTAGCGTCTGCTTTGCAAGAGAATGACACGTTATGGAATGAAATGAAATGGAGCGAAGAGGAATGAAATGTAATGGAAAGAAGTGAGAGCGAACTGAAAAGTAGATGCCAAGGTGTGATGACACACGTAATCAACATCACCTGATGGGAATCAAATCCAAAGCTCGCAATGAAGCAATTCTGAGAGGTTTAATGAAATCAATAATTGTTTGGATAAGGAGGGAGTGTATACGCGGGCACGAAGGAGATAAAAGATGATCAACTTGCAGCGCGGTGGAAGTACCCCAGGTCACAAACCTGTGGGTTTCACCATTGGAGAGCGGTTACCAGCCAATGTGGACGTGTTGCAGCCAAGGTGGATGTAAGAAAAAAGATTAAAATAAGAGGATAGAAATCAAAACAAAGGAGTTTTCGAGAAAACAGCCCAAAACGACAATAAGACGAATTGAGGACTCAATTCGGCAATGAATATCTCATATCTTGAAGATTAGGATCATTTGACTCTCAAAATCAGCTTATCAGAATGATTTTCTCAATATTTATTCAAAGTCCTACATGAATGCATGCTGGGTTTAAAGGAAAAATTAAAACAAATAAAAATATAAGATAATCAAGGATAATATTGTTAAGCTGCCAAGACTGAGTCAAGAAATCGATCTCGTGAACCGATACTAAGCCGGAACCCGTTTATCCGCGCACCAATTCACAAAAGGGAACCATCATCCCCAGTCTTGAACGGCTCAACGGCCTATCCATGCGACTAAGATTTTTTTGGAATCATCATTATTTTTGATGAAGGGGAACTCAAATTCTAGATTTACCAAAGTCACAAGGTCCTTGATATAACCTAATAGCGTATGTAACATATAGTAAGAATGCATATAGGGAGAGATTGTGATAGCAATAAGCATGAGGGGAACTGAGAAGTGCATCCAACGTGGGACTTAGATGATGATGCCCAGTCGATAGGACTAAGAATTTCTTCCTGCGCTCAAAGATTCATGAGCCAAGATATAATGAATCATAACAAGCAGTTTAAGTATAGCATAATAAGCATGGCATGTATCAATGCATCAATAGCATAGTAAGGCAAAGCATGCAAGTCATATTCATCATTAGAGCTTTAGCATTGTTTCTCATGAGGAGGACCAACTTGGCTAATCAGTTAATAGATTTGGAGTTGAAAGATCAAGCTTGGCTGAGATTTGTTTTTGAATGATTAGAATGAATGCCCAGAGTGAATGCCCAGAGTTGATGCCCAGAGTGACATGGATAATCAGATGAAATCGGCAGGAATCACTTAGAAAGATGTGGGAATGATATTCAATCGACCATGATAGGGAAGAATCGAAAAGTAGACAGCAATGAATGAAGAGGACTCATCCCAAGCTCTTGGGTCCTTACAAAGAGTGTCCCTGCAAAACAGCACCATCAGAAAATACAATGTATTTTATTTATTTTTTTTTTGAAATATGCAAATTTTTATGGATTTTAAAAATTTCAAAAATATTTGGATTTTTGGAAAAATATTTGATTTTTTGTTTTTTTGTGGATTTTGGTTTAGGCAATGCTAGTTTAACACCAATGGGAATTCAAATCACCAGCTGGGGTTCTCGTTCTTTTACATTTCACTAAGAACTATCCAAAGTCGAGCGTGCATTTAAAGGTGGCGCCCTATAGCCAACTGCACATGGTTAACAGTGTCCCTACCAAGGCCATACCTGAGAAACATTCAGCCTCGGAGGGAGAAGATAAGAAAAATTAGAGATAAGCTTTATGCAGACTGGGAGATATCGGGATTCGAAACCCTTCCAAAGTACTACCCCTCAAAGAGGTGGTCTGTTACGCCGGGGCTTTGTGCCTTTGATTTTTAGACCCTTGACATGCATACGACCAGGGTTTTCCCTGCGGAGACTTTGCCTCTCTTGACATGCCTTTATCTCATAATTTTGTATTCATTGAATTTTGGCGTTGATAATAGCCCTTTTGGCTAGATATATCATAAAAACTCATTTTGATTTCGGTCAAGACTGCCCCTATTTGAGACTCCTCTCGTAATGGGGAGTACCTAGGTTGGTCATCTTATCCGTCAACCTCTTGCCCCTGCACTCAGTCGAGTAAGGAAGAGAAAAGACTTTCATGCATACCCATGGCAGGGCCGAAGCAGCAACGGTGTTTTACCAAAGGAGACGGCTAAGGACGCCGTGAAGTGTGTGGAGTGCCCAGCTAAATGCTGCCCTTGACGAGCGGGGAGGATGTCGAACTCCCAGTGCGGGGTTCTTATAGCCAGAGGTGCTGCTAAAGCAAGCCTAAAGACTCTTTTTAATTTTTTTAAATATCAAATTCAATAAAGATAAATTCCTAGGATAAAGGCTTAAAATACTATTTTTAATCGTGTTAAGAAGCACTTCACTTTGAAACCGTGCGTGAAAGATATTGAATGTGAATCTTATGCAAAAAATGTTACCTTGCAACCTTGTGAAACAACAGTTGTCGGAGGTGATCTTGATCATCATGGGATTTGTCCTCAAGTGGTAGATAAAGAGATTGGAAGCCAAGGTTTGAAGTGGCTTAACAAGAAGGAGTGGTACCAAGACCAGACTCAGACGAATAAGGGTAAAAGGAAAAGAGGCGAGGGCTAGAACTCCCTCGCTAAGGTGCTGAGACCTGATCACAAGGAACGGTGTACAAAAGAAGTGGAAAATTAAGGGGAGGAGTGAGGACTAAAGCCTCGAAAGTAGTGGGAGAATGAGCAGATGCCCAGAGCGGTGGATGTGGAAGAAGTCAGGTCGGACCCGGGATCAGGAGGGACTAAGAGGAGAAATTGGTAGATGGAAAGCGGAGAAGCCGGAGGGTTCGGAGGCAAGGGAGGAGAATCATGATGGGAAGAAGAATCTAGAGGTTCTGGAGGGAGAAGATATCAAGGGATGCGATGCTGTGGAAAAAGGTATGGGAAGAGATGATTTAAAAGGAAGAAGAGAGAGAGAGAGAGAGAACACATTTTTTCTAGTGTGAGAAGCTCTCGTCCGATTCGTTCCCGCCTGTTTTCCCCTTTCTTCCTGGTGAGCTCCCCTCCTTGCCGGCCATGGCAGGCTTGGTTGGGGAGGTCCGGATTCCTCTGGAAAAGAATGAAAGTAGCGGCTCACGATCTGCAGTAGCTGGAAATGCAGTTGCTTCTACTCGGAAGACTTTTGCTCAAATGCTCATGGAAGATAGCGCTCGGCCGCTCCTTCCACTTCAGGTGAAGTCTCCAGCGTTCACGGATCAGGGTGAGCCCGCTGTATTTTTCTCACAAGAAGATATCCAAGTTTCCTGTAAGCCATTTTCAAATGCGATTATTGCTAAATGCTCATATGGTCGCCCATCTATTCCTGAAATTAAGACCTACCTATCGCTACGGCTCCAGTTGAAAACTAAGTTCATCATCAGCAGATTGAATGCAAGGCACATTCTGATTCGGTGGGGTTGTGAAGCGGATTTCCTTAGAGTGCTTCTTCAAAAAAATCTTTATATCAAGGGCTTTTTATTTAGATTTTTTAGATGGACACATGACTTCGATTTTGAAGCAGATCCTCCTACTGTTCCAGTGTGGATCGGGTTCCCCTCTCTCCCTGTCAATTTCTATCATGAGGAAATGCTTCGATCGATAGCAGGTAACCTTGGTCCGGTGTTACGAATTCATGATGCTACAGCTGCTATGTCTAATACCTCTGAGGCTCTAGTTTGTGTTGAAATTAATCTTGAGGCACAGAGGCAAACTCATATATGGATTGGGAAAGGGAATGGTGGTTTCTGGCAATCAATCAATTATCATAGAGTGCCGAAATTGTGCTCATTCTGTCATAAAACCGGACACCAAGAAGGGGACTGCAAGAAAAAATAGAGGAAAATTGAATCTCAGAAACAACAGTTGGGCCTCACCGTTTCCGGAGGTCTCCTGAATCCACCTTTTAAATCTAGACAGGTTTTTCGGCCCCGACAAGTTGATCCTCCGACTGTTCGACAAAATGTTACTACGGAGAATAAATTTGAAATTTTACATCAAGTTGAGGAGCCCTCTGAACCAATATCTTCTGGTAATAATGTTGATATTGGCTTATCCCATGATCAGGTGCAGGAGACTGGGGAGATCTCAGATTCAATTTTATTGGAATCTTCACTTAAGGAGTCAACCTCCCTGTTTAATTTGGAACAAGGATCTAATGGCCTTCAGGCAATGGATGCCAATGCATTGCCTGTTAGTGAAGGGGATGTAGTTCCCTCTCCCTTGAATAATTCAGCTGGAGAAGATACAAATGTGGAATATCAACAAAATTATGCTGAACAGGGGATGACAATTTCTGACCCAAAGGCATCAAATGCAGTTGGTGAAATGGAGGATCTCGGTACTATGGTTGAGACTGTACTACATCCAGTGGCTGACAGAGCACGGCTTGATAATGAGATTCTGCAAATCAAATTGGTTAGAAAGGGAAATGAGTTTTTCAACAAGCCACCTGATGCTGGGGTCATAACTAGATCTAGAGCCAGATCTATGGAGGAAATCATTTGGGATCCCCAATGATTCAACCTATATTGTTTTGGAACATTCGGGGGGTTGGGAACTCTGGTTCCCGTAGAATCTTAAAACAGATCGTGATGACTAATAAGGTCAGTCTGGTGGCTATCTCTGAACCTATGATTTCTTTTAATAGAGCCTCTCAATTGGGAAGATATCTCAATCTCAGGGGCTGTGCTGGCAATAATTCAGATGACTCCAAGATTTGGGTCTTCTGGCATGATAGCATTAATTTGGAAGTAATTGTTTCCTCCTCTCAGTATATTACTCTGAGTCATAAAATTGATAATTCTTTCTGTACATAGTATACTTTTGTATATGCTTCCTGCAATCCTCGAATAAGACAGGAACTCTTCACGGAGCTTGCTAGTTTTGGTGCCTCGGTGTCGGTTCCATGGTTGGTGGGGGGAGACTTTAATTGTATTGCAAAATCATCTGAGAAGGTAGGTGGAGACTCCCCAACCCCTGCATCTATGCTGGATTTTAACTCCTTTTTCTGTTCTACTGGTTTGATTGATGCTGGATTCCAAGGTCCATGTATGACTTGGACTAATAATAGATCTGGTGCTGCTAATATCCGGGCCAGGCTTGATAGAATTTTTGTAAATAGCATCTACCTTGCTATGGCTTCTCATCTAATTGTCAAGCATTTATCTAGAGGTCCTTCTGATCATGCCCCTCTTTTGGTTACTTTGGACAACTTGCCAACTTGTCCTGGACGGTTTGTTTTCCAAAAAATGTGGTGCACTCATGCTCCTTTAAGCAGTTGGTTTCTACTGTATGGCAGCAGACCCAGGTCAACCACCCAAATGCTATGGATAGGTTATTCTATAAGCTGAAGGCAGTCAAGGAAGCTCTTAGAAAATGGAACAAAGAAGTTTTTGGGGATATCTCCTTGAACAAAAGCCAAGCTGAAGCTGAGGTTGTATGCAAACAAAACCTATATGATACAGATCCTTCCCCCATTAATAAAGAGGGTCTATCTGCTGCCAATGCCAGACTCCGACAAGCTTTGTTCAGAGAGGAACTTTTCTGGAATCAAAAATCAAGGATGGACTGGATAGAGAGTGGTGACAGGAACACTTCCTTCTACCATGCTATTGCTCAATGTAACAGAAGGAGGAATTTTATAACTAGACTCAAGGTCGGGAACCCTGCTAATTGGTGCAGTGAGCAAGCTGTTCTGCAGAATCATGCAGTAGCATATTTTCAACAAATTCTTTCATCACAAGAGCATATGATAGATCATTCCTTATTGAACTGCATTCCTCAGATTATAACTGAGGCTCAAAACAAATGTCTTTGTGCTCAGCCAGATGACAGTGAAATCCGCAATGCAGTCTGGACTCTTAAAGGCTCTAGCTCTCCTGGCCCGGATGGCTTTACTGGTGATTTCTTTACCTCTATTTGGGATATTGTAGGAGAGGATGTGTCAGCAGCGGTATGTGCATTCTTTCAAGGATACCCCCTTCCAAGGGGAATTTTCTCCTCCATTATTACTTTAATTCCCAAGGTCCATGAACCCAAATCTTTTAATGATTTCAGACCTATCAGTTTATGCAATTTTGTATACACAATTATTACTCTGATTATTTCTGAAAGGCTGGTTCCTTTACTGCCAAATCTTATTTCTTTGGAGCAAGGAGCTTTTGTGAAAGGAAGATACATTTTGGACAACATTGCCTTAGCCCGACAACTTATGGTGGATCTTAACAGGAAAGTGAGAGGGCATAATGTGATTTTTAAATTGGATATGGCTAAGGCCTATGATAGAATGGAGTGGGATTTCATTATAGCAGTTCTGAAAAGAATGGGCTTTAACTCTAGATTCACTTCTTATATTGGCATGATCCTCTATAATAGTTGGTTCTCTGTCAATTTCAATGGCATGGTAACTGGGTATTTCAAGTCTAGCAGAGGCATAAGACAAGGAGATCCACTTGCCCCTTTCCTATTCATTATAGCCTCAGAAGTTTTAAGTAGAGGTCTCTTTGCCTTATTTCAATCAGGCCAGCTTAAAGGTTATAAAGGGCCGAGGCATTGTAAGCAGATTACTCACTTACTCTATGCAGATGATACCTTGGTTTTTCTAAATGCTAGCAGGCGTAATATTGAAGCTTTCAACCATTTTATTACCTGTTACGAAAACAGTTCAGGGCAAAAAGTCAACCCCACAAAAAGTAGTTTTATCTTATCTTCAAAGGCTCCGGATTCTCTTAGACAGTCCATTCGGTCTCTTACTGGATTTAAATGGCAGTCTGATCGATTGAATTATTTGGGTGTTCCTGTCAAGAAAGGCAGGTATCTGTGCTCTGATTTTCAATTTCTAGTTGACAAGGTACAACTCAGGCTGGAAGGATGGCAGTCTAAGTTGTTATCAGCAGCAGGAAGGGCTGTGCTTATTGATTCTGTTTTACATAGTATTCCAGTCTGCTTAGCTTCAGCTTGTTTTATACCCAGGAAGGTAATACATATCATTGAAAGCCTGAGTGCTAATTTTTTCTGGCAAGGTAATCAAAACACTACTCGGAGACACTGGGTAGCTTGGTCTACTATACAAAAGCCTAGGTTGGAGGGTGGTTTGGGCATCAAGGATTTGACAGCAGTTCAAATTTCCTTGGCTGTTAAGATGCTGTGGAACATTGTACATGGGTCTTCTCTTTGGTCTGTTTATGCCCGATGTAGGTTTATTAAAATTCATTTTGCTAGCTGCTCGAAGCCTTTTCCTGCTGGCATGCCTATGGCAGTTTTCAGGCAAGCCAGGGATATCATTCTACAACATAGCAGATGTTTCATTGGCAGTGGGGATGGTACTGACTTTCTGAGGGATAATTGGACTGGGAATGGGCCTTTGTATTGTGTATACCAGGACAGTAGTACAAATGAGGGTACAGGTCACCCCTTTGTTTCAGTAAGAGAGGTCATGTTGGACCCAGAACATGCTGCCAGGAATTTCAATGGGTTTTCTCAACTCCCCCAAGTTCAGTTGACTAATGAATGTGATACATGTGTATGGACTGGAACTGTTAAAGGTAATTTCACTGTTAAATCAGTATACAATATGATTAGGCCTAAAGGTGTAAGGAGGCCTGCCTGGGCCAAGCTATGGCACTCTGCTATTCCTCCGAGAGCTGCCTTATTTACCTGGAAGCTTCTCCATCGAGCAGTCCCGGTTGACAGAAGGGTTATGGATTGTGGTTTTAATATGGTATCCAGGTGTAATTCCTGCTCTCTTCCTAGCCAGGAGGATCTTAATCATGTTTTTATCACTGGTGAGCTTGCTACGGATTTGTGGAGATGGTTGTATCCTCTGATTAATAACAGAGTATGGGTTAGTGATCAAATTACAATCCGGCTATGGAATCTTATTTCTGGTACAAATATGCAATCGGCTTTTAGCCTTATTGGGTTCCTTGCAACTATTCTGATGATATGGGAATTATGGAAATCCAGATGTGCTGCTAGATATGAAGATGTGCCTGTCCACTGTGCTGCTATTAAAAAGAAAATTTTATGTTCTATTACTTTGGCTCTTGACAGAATAATATTTCATAGGCCTATGTCCTCATATCATACCAGAACTATAGCTGCTCTTAATCTAACTCCTCGGATAGTTGTCCAAAAGCCAGTTTCTGTTCCATGTAAATTTGCTGTGCAAGGTTATACTTTACATTTTGATGGAGCTTCGAAAGGAAACCCCGGTAGGAGTGGGGGAGGTGGCTGTATAAGAGACTCAACAGGAAGCTTATTTCTTGCTTTTGCCTTCAACTATGGTATTGGGAATAGCCTTGTGGCTGAGACTAGAGCACTACATGATGGTCTAGCAGCTGCAAAGCAATGTGGAATTAATCTAGCAGCTATTTTTTCAGACTGTGCGGTTCTTGTGGAGGCAGCTAGGAAGGGTATTCCCCCTAGCTGGATGACACACCCTTGGTGGAAGAGGATAATGTTGCTGCTGCAGGAGATTGGCTGCCCGATCCAGCATATATATAGGGAGGGGAATCAAGTTGCTGACTCATTAGCATCCTACGCATGTAATGCTTCCAGCAATTCGGTTTTTATTCGTGATAGAGATCTTCCGTGGCTGGTTAGGGGTACCTTCAGGATTGACAATGCAAGACTGCCAGCTTTTCGCTTCTAGGTTCTCCTGGCTATTTTTTGTTAAGTTGTTTTTGTGCTTTTGCCTTTTGATACATAAGGGCCTATGTTATGGCTCCTTTTTTGATATTCTTAGGGGTGAATACCCCAAGGACCATGTAATTTTTGCAACCAAAAATAATAAAAGCTAGGGCCCTGGAGTTGCCTGGGGGAGTGGGAACACTCTCCCTTTCTGAGGGGGGGTGCACTCGATCAGGTCTAACTCCAGATAGGCCAGTTTTTTGTTAAAAAAAAAAGGAAGAAGAGAATAAAGGACGCGGTGTCCTGAAGGAGAAGGAATCGGAAGAAAGATGGAGGGTCTGGAGGCTCCGAAGGAGGAAGATGTAAAGGGGCATGATGCCCTGAGAGGAAGTCCAGAGGTTTCGGAGGAATAGAATGAACATGGACGCGATGCCCAGGGAGAATCAATGAGAAACCCGGAGGACCCAGACATGAGGGTGTAGAGGGGCGTGATGCCCAAAGTGGGAGGTCCGGAGGTTCCGGAGGAATGAGACACCATGGGGTGTGATGCCTAGAAGGGATAGTGGAAGGGGCGTGATGCTCGGCAAGCAGAGAAAAATCCGGAGGATCCAGATATAAGAGGTGGGAAGGGGCGCGATGCCTTGAGAGAAGATTGGAGGGGGCGCGATGCCTTGAGAGAAAATTGGAGGGGGCACGATGCCCGAGAAGTGTAAGGGGACCCAGAGATTTCGAGGATAGAGATGAATAAGATGGAGGATCTGGAGGTTCCGGAAGGCGGGGAAGATACGGGTCCCAAAACTCAGGGAAGAAGAAATGCAAATGCATGCTAATGCAATGCGATGGGTGCGATGGATGCACGGAATGCATAAAATGCAAAGAATACAGGGGGTGAGAGGATGAGAACTCCTTCCGAACCCAACGGATGTCCCATAGGATGAAGTGGGTGATCGACAAGAAGATGGATATGGTAGCAGAAGGCCCCCTAGCAGAAGAATGCCAGCCCCTTCACAACAATGAAAGTATACAACCAATCGGCCTAACGGATAAAATCAAAGCCCATGATGAAGCTTCAACAATAAATGCCAACTCCCTTAGAGGGCGAAGAGCAATAATGTGAGGGAGTTGGAAAGTTGGAATGGGAGGCATCATCTCGCCCAGGGATTGTGGCATATAAAGAGTGCTGAATAAAATGGGCATTCGCCCCTCGTATGGAAGAATATCATTGGAGGGTTGAAACAAGGGGTGCCCTGCCCGGCCCTGGGGCATGGACTTATACGGCATCGAATCTTGACATTCCCTTCAGGTGAGCAGTGGCGGGGACTTGGCCTCTTCAACCATGCTCGGCATAAAAATGCGGATTGGCATCCGGCAAATGAAGTCTTTCATCTTGAACAGCATAGCCGCTGCCAAATCCTTCTTGCTCGGCTCTCGATAATCTTCGACACAAGTACTTGTAACAATGCACCCATTCCAAGTGGTAACAGAAGGTGAAGCGGAGGCAGAAGGCTCCGTAGATGATGGAGGTATAATGGAAGGCATTAGATGATGGACGTATAATAGGGATAGGTGAAGGGATATGCAAAGTTGGTTTTGGGGTTAAAGGGATAGTGGAGAGCCGAGGTGGCTGCAATGGGAGGTTAATTGGAGAAGGTTTGATGGTGGGCTCAGTGGAGGCTGGTGGAGTGGAGGTTGATGAAGGTATAACTAGTGAAAGCTTAGTGGGAGGTTCGGCAGAGGCCGGTGTTGTGGATGTGGATAGTGTAGGAATTGGGGGTGTAGTAGTGGAGGGTTTGACACGTTGGAAATGTCAGATTTTAGTGGTGCGGGAGGTTTGAGTGGTAAGAGATGGGTCTTGGTGTGCCAGTGTGGGTGATTGGAGTATCAACCCATCATCGTAACACCAGTGGGTCCCAAAATGGGGGTTGGATTAAGGACGGTGGCATCGTCCTAAGTAGGAGGTTCATCTAGCGGTAGTGGAGGGAGAGGAAAACAAAGGAAACTCAGAAGGGGTGCCTTCGAAACTTCATCATCACATGCTGTCTTTGATTCTTCATCTGGCGGCTCTTCATTGTCGAGTTGAAGTGGACGCCGTGGTGGTGGCGTATTGATGGGTGATGATATATAATGTGGAGGATTTTGTATACATGGATGTGGAAGCGGAGGCGGAGGGCCATATTGATGAATGGGATGAGAAGGTAGAGGGTGCATAGCGTCCACTTGATCGTTGAAATCTGCCTGCTCTTGCTCACTTGCGTTGATGGCGTAATCATCTCTCCTATCCTTCCATTCTTTCTCCATCTTTGTGATGTTGTTCAGGAAAGCGTGAAGAGGATTGATCTGAGAAGAAGGAGGAGGAGTGGACCTGTAGCACCCCCGATAAAAGCAATTGAGAAGATTTAAAATTTCTTCCTAAAGAATCCTACATGAAGGCCTTATACAAAGAACCATACCTTATGAGGACTATTATATAAATGTACAAGCCAACACCACTTTATGCCATCATGGGTAGTACGTAGTGAACTTCTTCCTAAAGAATCCTACATGAAGTCCTTATATAAAGAACCATATCTTAGGAGGACTACTATATAAATGTACAACCCAACATCACTTTATGCCAACACATGGGTAGTACGTAAGTGGGGTTTCCTTTTCCAACACAAAGGGAATGAGCGACCCTTTACCAGGGCGCCAGTCACCAAAATGAAGTCTCCAGAGAAGGCGCCATTTCCCTTGGGGCCACCATCCCACTATAGTTTTAATATATATATATATATATATATACACACACACCATGAAGGCCAACACGTGAAGGTTGTATTTTTGTCTAAAGCCATGAAGAATGGACGACCTCATACAGAGGCGTCATTTACATGAATATGATCACCCAATTAATGAGCGACCCTTTACCAGGACGCCATTTCCAAAATGCTTCTAGAAGGTTGAGGCACGAACAACCTCATTTAGCTGGCAAAGCACCATGTCTAGGATCTTGTTCCCCAACTGGACCCGCAAGGCAGTAAACCAATGCTTTGCGTTGGCAACTAGATTTCCTATAACTAATTCCCTCCGTAGCACTGGTAGAGGCTACTGCCATCATCAGTGTTACTTGCAGAAGGGAATATTTCCCTTCTTTCCCTCGAAAGACGTGAAAGAGCGTCCTTCTTACACTCTATGTCCTGCTGCTGGAGCTTTACGGCGACGGAGAACGTGTGGCTTCATCCTTGGATTTCTTATTCTTTCATCTATACCACGTAATGTTTTCTCAAGATCTAGCCCAACCCGTAGCTAAAATAGGATAATACAACATGCTAGTATACTTCGTATGTCATGCCATGCAGCCTGTTCCTATAGCATGTTACACGGGTTTTAAGTAAAACATACTATATAACATGTTACATGGGTTTTACTTAAACCAGCTATAGCTTGTTACATCAGTTTTTTCATGTTTGTTACATAGTCTGTTATACTGATTTTACTGGATTTGAACATATCCTATCATAATAGTTTTTACAGCCTCAAATAATCATGTTTTAGCCCTAGTATATAACCTCTGTGACAATAGATATGTACATATTTTAAAAACCCAGAAAGTCCAGCCCTCAGGTGAATAGCGCCCCCAGCCAGGGCGCCATTTCCTGAAGAGGCGCCCCAAGCTAGGGTGCCATTTAATTGAAGACACTATGAAGTGTCGTCACTTCAATTTCCAGAAATTTCCAGAAGTTATTAATCAACACATTCAAAAATCTATATATATTGAACTAAACCATAAAATTCTTGCATGAATATATTTCTAGGATCCTGATATTTTTCTCTACCTGTCCATGTCCTTAATTCCCAATTCGGAGAAACTCTAAAAATATGAACAATAACTTGTATCTCAAAATGTACCTCTCTGATGCGAAGTATGACTCACTTGAAAATGGCTCAATTGGTGACTCTCCGCAGTGACTTCAATTAATTGAAGACATTGCAGAGGGGCGCCATTCACCAGAACCCTTACATCAATTAGCGACAGCCTAGGAGACTTCAATTAAATGAAGTCACCATGAGGAGGCGCCAATTCCATTTTTTGAAAAAATATAAACACCGCATTAGAAATTTTATATCTATGGAATCAAAACCCAACAATTTTGTATGAGCGTGATTCTGAACTCCCGAGAATTTTCTATACTTGTTCATATCATTGCTTCCTGTTTTCGAGAAACTTTTAGGGTATGAATAGTGTTTTGAGTCACAGAATGTACCTGCCCGGTGTAAATCACCTAAATAAATTCAATTGGTGCCCCAAGCCATGACGTCAATTCTTCAAATGAAGTCACCCGATGAGACTTCAATTAAATGAAGTCACCCCGAGGAGACTTCAATTAAATGAAGTCACCCGAGAAGACTTCAATTCATTGAATAGTGACACCCGGGAAGACTTCAATTCATTGAATGGTGACACCCCGGGAAGACTTCAATTCTTCAATTAGTGACACCCTGAGGTGACTTCAATTAAATGAAGACCCCTCAGAGAGACACCAATTCCATATATATATATATATATTTTCTGAAAAATGGAAAATTCTGAAAAACTGGCCAACCCCCAGGCGCCAATTGACTGAAACATACCCTGACCCTCAGACGCTAATTTCATGAAAGATTGGGTAACCCCCAGTTGCCAATTGACTGAAAGAGGGGCCAACCCCCAGACGCCAATTCAGTTAGCTACCAATCTTCGTTCTGATTCCTGATTTGTCTCATGATTCGTACCGGTATAACCCTAGTACATGTTCCTGCGTCATATATGCCTTTGAACTCTATTCCTGGAATCTACCTTATACTCTTACAATGGCAACCATTGAAATTCTATATTGGCTATAAATGAGAGTGGATGTCAAAAGAAATATATGAAATGTTGTACATATAAAGTCCGGTCTGGTCTTGGGAGGAGCACTCGAAGGTACTTGTGCCCATGGGAGTTTATTGACCACGGTGTTTGGCATTGCATCGAAGTACTTGCTTGACTTGAGACACTCCACACTTACTCTCTCTCTCTACTTGCTTGACTTGACTTGCGTGACCCGGAACGGGCGATACTTGACTTGTGTGGCCCGAAAAAGGGCGAAGTACTTGCTTGATTGAAATAGCCAATTCTATTGACACGTACTTAATATTACTTTCTTAAACATGAACTTTTACTTGCTTGAACATGACTCTTACATACTTGTACATGAGTTCTTGCTTGCCCAAAAAGTGGCATCTACATCTATAAAGTTCTTGATTTTCTGCTTGTCAAATACTTGAAATCATGCGATACTCTCTCTATACAGTTCTTGACTTCTTACTTGTTCATCATGCATAGATATACCGGTATACCTAATTTTCGTACTTGTTCATCGTACATTGTTATACCTGCATTACATATAACATGTAAATCACTTAAAGACTGCTCGAACTTGAGATGTAATTCCTACTGAGCGATTCGCTCATCCAGTTGCTTCCTAACATTTTTAGGTAATTCGGATAGCGACATCCACCTAAATGGGAATGAGACCGAGTGAAGAGTGCTAGAGTCACCGATCATCTACTGCCAGCTAGTCGTGTCTTTTGATTTTCTTGAGTCCTTTTATGTATTTCTAGTTATATCAGTTTAGTTGACTGAAACTTGTTAAGGATTGTAGCCTGGTATTTAGATTTGAATAAGGAATGTCATGGATTAGAATTTCCACCTTTTTGGTTATTTGGATAATTATCATCTTGGACATTAGTATCATATTGGAAATAAATTCTTGGTTATGATTTAGATAAATTGCGCACTCTGTCTTTTGTCAAAAAAAATATATATGTAGACTGCTCTGATTGAATGGTTCTATATAAGCTGGCCACGACCTCGGGTACCTTCCGTGCTCGGGGCGTGACAGGGTCGCGGGCTCGTGACCCTCTTAAGTTGTTCCTCCACTGAAGCGACTTTATCAACGAGAGCTTGGAGGGGCATAACATTAGAAGTAGAGGGTTGGCATGCCCTTGAAGAAGGGGCCACATAAGATGGCCGTGGAGGGGGATTAACAGGCTGACCCTGCAGAGGACCCGGACGGGCCGAGTTGAACGGAATAGATGGGCCTTGGTGCCGTGAAAGGGGAGGAATAGAAGGAGGCGGGTGATGGACCACCCGAAGAGGGGTATGCGTGGAAGAAGAGGGAGGCGGGTGATGGACCACCTGAAGGGGGGTATGTGTGGATGGAGGCGGGTGATGGGCCACCCGAATGGGAATATGAACAGGAGAGGGAGGCGGGTGATGGGCCACCCGAATGGGAGTGGAAGGTGGATGAGAAGAATTAGATGCACCCTCAACAACGGCCTTTAGTGCCTGGATTTGTTGAGGGGTGAGTGATCTATTGCATGCATGATTTGAGAGACCATCTCATCATCGGGAGGAGACGGTCCCAAGGGAGTAGTGGCTCGTGATTGAGGCGAGGGACCATGTGGTTGGAAATTGCCCGTAGGTGGGGCACAACCATATGAATGAGGACGTCGTCTCGTGAAAGAATTATGGTGAGAATTATGATGAATATGTCGAAATGGTGGAGTATAGGATGTGCTAGGTTGTGCATCCTCATGAGTGTGAAAATTATTAGACATGTTACCGTGGTTATCCAAACCAAACATTATGCAAAATCAATCAAAATCCAATCAAGTACAGTGGCAAAGATGTCAAGCAAGTGTATGTTTATGCTTGATTTTTTTTTGTTGAACCTTGGTGAGTTAAGGATTTTTACAAAGTTGATGTGATCCACTCAAGGTCATGAACCTAGTTTCAACAAGGTTGCTTCAAATGCCAACCAGGTTGATTCTCACCGTGCATAGGCCAACTATACCTGGGGACTTCAAAAGGTACAATCTGCCCGGCGTCCGTGAAGGAATCCACGGGTGTGGGGACTTATGGAGGCCTTGGTTTAGGAGATCCTGGTCCAAAGAGACGGAGTGCTCAATGGAGGGTTCTTCCTTAACCAAGAGAGGGGTATGGCTCCTAGAAGTGTAGGGAGAGGAGGTCTCCCAAGCCGAGATGCTCCTGTATGCAAACTAATACAAAAGAATATAGGAAAACCGAATAGAATGATGCAGATGATGAATAGATAACAAAACAATAGGAAGGGGAATGCCTGTGAACAACAATATGAGGATGCCTTTTTACAAAAATGGAAAAATGCAAAATTAATATGCAATGACAGAGAACAGTGTGTGACAGAAACACATAGCAATGATATGAAATGTGATAATGCACCAGAAAATGGTATGTGATATGCAATGACATTGAATGCAATAGAGAAAGTGAACATAGTGATATACAACAAATGCACTAAATGCACTTAGGAAGCACATGATATATAACTATGATATGCAACCAATGAGACAGAGAAAGAATATGATATGCAAATAGGATATGAATGGGATATAATGAGTGTAAATGAGTGTGAATGAGATGCAACAGAGATGATATGCGGCATACAATAGAAGAAATGAGATCAGAGAATTAGCGCCTGCCCCCGTAGGTGCAAATTTTTTTTTTCTGGGAATGGGCGTCCAGAGATCCAGACGCAAGTTTTTTTTTTCAGATAATGGGCATCCAGTGCCTTGGACGCAAGTTTTTTTATTTTTTTTATTTATAGAAAAACAAGAATGCGTCTGGGAACCCAGACACAGTTTTGTTTCAAATGGCCAGAGATTTGATAAAATACATAAATGCCGATTGAAAGCAAACAATGAACAACTCACAACTCCTGGCAATCAATAAACATATGGCATGCTCAGAGAAATGAGCGTCAGCCATAGTGGGCGCTCATTCAATGGGCGCCCACAGTGCTGGATGCTGATTTTGTTTATTTATTTGTTTTTTTAACAGGATAACAAAAATGATATTTTAAATAAATCTATAAATTAGCAATCACGTGGAAAATAAGAGGAAAAAGTGCTCGTGGAGCACTAATGGGAGATGCACCGTGGGTGAAAAAGGGAGATGGCACACGTGGGTGACTAATGAAAGAGGGTAATCAAAAGAAAAATAGTAGAAAGTCCCACCGTGATCGCCAATCTGTAGATCTATTTAAAAGTCCACTTAAGAAAGAAATACAATAAACTAATATGCTAATACTAAGAAGAATATGGGAAAAGGAAAGGGGAGCATGCGAAGGATGCCATGAGAAGGGTGATCGCCATAGGACGCGAGGGCCTCAAAATATATAATCATTTAAAAGAGGAGGGATCGCAGAATACCTTAAAGCGTCGGGAGATGTGAGTCGACTTCCTTCTCTTCCTATCGGCTGGCCGATGGAGAGAGTTGCTCTTGAGATTACCCTTGCAAACAAAGACAAACACCAACAAAGAAATATGGAATTAGAAACCCTGGTGTAGCATCAAATCCAAGCGAAATATAAACATGACAAGGAACGTGGAATAGAACACACCTGAAGTGTTGCACTGCTGAAGAAGAATTGTATGAAAAACTGGCTGCACATGAAAAAGGCAAATCTGTCATTGATGATCACTCTGAAACATTGCATGCTTTAGAACAACAAAATAAAATTCTTAAGGCAATAAATGCCATGCTCAATGAGCAATTGGCAGCATGCGAAGAGGGTCTTGATGAATCTAAACATCATATTTCCTCACTTCAAAATGAAATTCAAGATCTGAATGATTTCCTGTCTTTGTTTGCCCAAATTCAAGATTCAGGCTCACTGGAAGTCACCACCTCCTGTGGTCACCAAAAAGGGCATACTGCTCAAAAGAAAAGTAAAATTCAACATGCTAATCCAAACATGCACCACAACATGTCTAATGCTAAATACCATGCTTTCCACAAAATGAATGTCCATTGTTATTATTGTGATATATATGGTCACACTGTGCATGATTGTTTCATCCTGAGAAATGATGAGCTTAGAACAAGACAACAAGTGAAAGGAAAAGGAAAGAAACAGGTCAACACTAGCAGAGGGCCTGCTCAGCAGAACTCTACACAAAATTGCACGGAGAATCAGAAGTGTCGACATTCCCATCCAGACAGGTCGACACTCCCCATGGTCTTCAACAAAAATACTTCTCCTTGCTGCTTTCATTATGGTAAGACTGGTCACACTGACCAAGAATGCTGGCATCTGAAAGAAAGACACCACCCTTATACCATGAAAGGTATAAATCACGCTCACCCACAAAAGCATAGTCCACATGCACACGCACATGAACATAAAAAGAATAATCAATCTTTTGTGCGTTGTTTCTATTGTGAGAAAAATGGGCATGAGATATATGATTGCCACACAATGAGGGAGGATGATGTGATTGCCCTGAAAAAGAGGAGCCAAGATGCTAAACATGTTGCTAACCCATAAGGACCCAAGCAAGCTTGGGTACCTAAAAATTCCAAATGAGAATTTTAGGTGTAGGATGCCTTGGAGCTGAGAAATGAATGGTCAGGTAAATAAAAGCTCAAGGCACAGGTATGTAAATAATATTTTTTTATTTTGCATGTTTAGTCTTGACATGTAGATAGTGCATCATAAGTTTACCCATTTTGTTCAATAAAATTCTGTAAACTGAATTGCTTCTTTGAATGATGATTTATCCCCCATGGTGTAAAGATGAACACATGAGCTAGATTAATTGCTCACACCCTACTTGACCTCTGGTATTTCAAATGGTCTAGAGTTGAAAGGCAAGTCATGCTTGCCCAGAACTCTTACTATCCGTGAGAAGGATCTAAGATCAAAACCTCCGTCGTGTACCAGAGATCAATTATTTCAGCTGTTTAATTCATGGGAAACTTGTTATGCTGATGAAGTTGATGTGATGATGAGTTGTTTGGTACCTGATATCAGCCACATGAAATTCTTGGATTTTGATTTTGATGATGCATATCATGGCTGCATTTTCAACTCATTATTCATGTTAGCATTGTTCAAAGGGGAGTCTAGCAATTGGCATCATCATGTTGCATTCAGTTCAAAATCAATTATGAATGATTTGTGTTTGCATCATCTTGTGATCTCATATACTTCAATGCAAATTATGTTTAGAAAAACACAAAAAATGTGCAATCATCATGTGTCATCTTTATTGCATTGTGCATTCACATAAGTCTTAGGCTGCATAGTTCATTGCCAACCCATGCATGCTTTCAGTAGGAGTCAACATCTAAAACCAAGCTGCATGCTCCCTTAGAATGAAGTTGTATCAAATGGATGTAAAAAGTGCTTTCTTGAATGGTTTGATCAAGAAAGAAGTCTGTGTGGAGTAGCCCCCTGGCCTTGAGATCTCTAACCATGCAGATTTTGTATACAAGCTAGACAGGGCACTTTATGGCTTGAAGTAAGAACTAAGAGCTTGGTATGAAAGACTAAGCTTGTTCCTCTTTGAGAAAGGGTACACACGAGGTAGGGTAGATCAAACACTTTTCACCAAGAAGTAAGGTAAGAACATCTTGATTGTTTAAATTTATATTGATGATATTGTGTTTGGTTCTACTAAATCTAAAATGTGTGAGGAATTTGCTAACCTCATGACTAGCGAATTCAAGATGAGCCTAATGGTAGAACTCTAATTTTTTCTCGGTTTGCGGGTCAACCAAGGAGAAGATGGGTGCTTCATAAGTCAAGCCAAATACATCAAGGAGCTGTTGAAAAGATTCAACTTGACAAGTAGTAAAATAATTGCAACTCTTATGAGCACTACAACATCACTGGATTCGGATGAAAATGGTAAATTAGTGGATGCAAAAATCTATAGAGGTATGATCGGCTCCTTGCTTTATTTGATTGCATCCCAACCAAATATTTAGTTTAGTGTTTGCCTCTGTGCTAGATTTCAAGCTAGTCCTAGAGTAGGACCAAGCATATTGAGATTAGGCATCACTTCATTAGAGATGGGGTCTTTAAGAAAAAGTTTGAACTGCATTTTTTTGATACTCTAAATCAGATTGCTGACATCTTTACCAAGCCCTTGTAATGACAAGTTTACTACACTCAGAAGGGAGCTTGGTCTTTGCAGACCTCAGGCCACTAAAAATTGAAATGATGATCCTCTTCAGCTTGGTTGTGTGTCTTGAAATTTGTCATCCATGGATTGTTCATATGTAAATATGTCATCTTGCATCTTATGTAACATTGCATGTAGTCACGATGCATAATAAAGTTGAATTCATGTTCACGATGCATTGCATGTGGTGTAGCTTCATTCTTGCATAGCTATGGTATATCAAATGTTGATGTATGGAAAGGCGGGTTATGCTTGCCTATAAGCACTCAATATGCGTGAGGTTTCACCTCTACCAAGTACCATGCGTCACTGTCGCATATAGGCCACATAGTAAGGGGGAGTTGTCTCTTTGCAGCATTCATGCATATATTTCATCTTCATTCATTTCATTTCATATAATGTTGACTTTCATAAGTGTACAACCATGTGTTGGGTCATGCATTTCATTTCTGCCAACTTCATGTTTGATCAGGTCAACCACTACATGGTTCTAGTCAACCTCTTTTTGACATTCGTCATTCCACTTGATTGCAAATATAACTCCTTGAGTGCATTCACTGCATATCCTTAGGGGGAGTCCTGCTGCTATTCTTACTCTCTTGCAATCTGAACTTCATGGCTTATAGTCTGCATATGAGATCATGAGACCGACAGAACTACGGCATAAGAGCTTTCTATTATATGCCATGATGATTGTCCATCAAAAGAAAATGGTTCAGATTTAATGATTTCCTTGAAGTTCAAAATTATTTATTCTGAAATCATCTATGTTCTGTGATTTTAATAGACCTTAACTAGAGATTGCATATTGTGCTTTGCATGACTATCCTGATATCTAAAAATTTAAAATTCATGACCATCTTGGTGATACACTCAGGCTTAGTATTGTTCTTTAACATTTTGATGAGCTGGAATTCTTGGAAATCCATTTGACAGAGCAATGATATTGTTGCATGGAGAAATATGTCACGTCATCAAATCAAGTGACGAATGATATGTCATGATCTGCCCCTGTTATCTCTATCTTAATTATATTTGGACTCTAGGCAGAGCACTGGCATAATTGCTGAGAAATATATATTCTCTTCACAGAAATGAGATTGGATATGTCATGATGTGACTTTGCTATCTCTGTTCATTCTGAAGCATAACCGTCAGTCTTGCCAAATACCTAGGGATACTAGCGTCTAAACAACGTGTATTCTTACGGCTAGGAGGCATGTACTAGACTTGATTGCTCGTAAAATATAAGTCATGTGCCTTCAAATTCAAAAGATATTGAAAATCAAATTTGTTGAACTCATAAAATTCCATGCTTTAGTCATGATTGTTTAGCCTCAATACTAGTTTTTATGTAATTCTCTTTGTAGTTATTGAATATGGATATATAAGACAAGGGAAGGTTAAACACTGCCATGATATGCACCTTTGGTTCATTTCTATTAAATCTTGGATATAGCTACTTTTCGAACTCTGTTGATGATCTCGGATTTCATTAGCTTTGAACCATATATGTTGCTCACGGTCTGCTTCAGGTTTGCATATAATGGCTTGCTCTCAACTCCTTTCAGCTCTGGTCTCACAGACATCCGTCACCTTCTCTACCTTAAACCCCCATTTTTGCTGCTGTCAAAGGGGGAGAAAATGTCTTGTTGTGAGTCCTTTATGAGCTAATACCTTTGTCATGAGCTAATACCTTTGCCCGTCCTTTGTGCGGCCTTTGTGAGTTGTCAAAGGGGGAGAGTGAATTGTGGACGGGAGAGAATCCACGGGGGAGAGAACCTTGTGAGCTTTGAGTCTTCATATGTGATGGGGGATTGTGCATAGCATTCACATGCTTTGATCATCCATGCATACATATCCGTATTCACATGCTTTCACTATCATGGATCTTGAGCTGCACATGTCGCATATGTCATAAACTTTGCTGTCTTGGATATTACTGTCACATAATGACTCACAGTATTGCCATCATCAAAAAGGGGGAGAATGTTGTGCCCATGTGGTCATTTGAGTCATCTTGTGGTCACTTGGGTCATTCGACATCATCCTGTGGTCATTTGAGTTATTTTATATTCTTGGTTTTGATAATGGCTAAACACTATAGGTCATTGATGTTTTACCACTCTTATATGACTAAACTACTTGATATACTTTCATGACATATATGCCAAGGAATGGAGTGGAGATGGTAAAAGTGAAAGCCCAATGATTGCGCCCTCGCACGTGGATCGACCTGCGCGGTCAGGTCGCGGGGGTCAAGGGGGCAGCGCCCCTTGCGGGGGTTTCCAGGGGCGGAGCCCCCGGAACAAAATTTTGATTATAGGAGTGATATAATAAATAGAAATCTTCAAGGCAGTCAAGGTTGATGCCACAGATGAGAACGGACTGCTAAAGGACTCAAGCGACAGAGCTAAAGAGGTTAACGGACCGACCTGGGAAAACCCGGGGTCTGCCCAGCTGGCGGTCGACCGCTAGCACAGGGGCGGTCGATCGCCCCTGCCAGCAGCTCCAAGTCTGCACGAGTCTCAGTGGCGGTCGACCGCCAGCCCAGTAGCGGTCAACCAGAAATACCTGGGACCATCCGTCTACAGCGTTTCTCAGTAGCGGTCGACCGCCCGCTTCTGCAGGTCGAACGCCAGCCCCGAGCCAACATTTGTTGACTTCGTTTTCCACCTCGAGGCCAGCCCCTTTCCATGGATTTGTTTAATCAAAACTCACCTAATCTCCCATGATTTGTGGATTTGGTCTGGGGGATGTCTATGGAGCATTCAAAGTCTATAAAACCAATGCAAGAGGGTTAGAAAACCCTAGTTGATCAAGAGGAATCAAAGAGAGATCAAGAGAGGCTAGAGGAGGTGCTTGGAAGAAGGGGTACTGTAGCCGTGAACAGTACTCCGTGCAGAAGTTCTACATCAACTCCAAGTGATTCAAGCTTAGATCTAAAGCAAGCAACCTCCAAGGAAGCTAGAAGCAAGCAAGCTCTCAAAGGTGATCAAATCTTCATCCATAAATCTCTTCATCAACTTGAGAGGATCAAAAGGATGATCAAAGCTACATCCAACACTCTTTCCATCAATGCAAGGTGATTCAAGCTCATATCTCAATCCAACAACTTCCAAGGAAGAGTAGAAGCAAGCAAGGCTAAGAGGGAAGATCAAAGGAGGCTACACGGGTGTGTTCAAGGGAGAGGAGTTCGAGTACTGTAGCTGTGAACAATACTCCGGGAAGAAGTTCTTCATCAAATCCTCAAGTGATTCAAGCTACTTCAAGAGGAGATCAACCCCAAGCCAAGTGAAGATAAAGCTGCAACAATCATCTTCTTCATCATCTCAAGGTGATCCAAAGAAGCTCATTTTCAAGGGAGATCAAATCTGCATCCTTTATCTTCTTCATCAACTCAAGGTGATCCAAGGAAGATCATTTTACAAGGAAGAAGATACCATTGAAGAATCAGATTCAAGCTCCAGCAATCTTAGACAAGATCTTTTCTCTTTGAGCATATTCTATATCTTGTTTGAGTATTTTCATATTTGTTCTTTTGCCATTTCATTCAAACATTTGGAACTGAGATCGTCCCTACCGGTGGTTAGTAGGAAGGCAATCGGAAGCTATCCGATCTGCGGTGTTGACGTCCCTACCGGTGGTTAGTAGGAAGGCAATCAGAGATTTTTTCGATCTGCGGTTCAGTGCGTTGCACTAGTGGAGCCTCACCGGATTTGGTGAGGGGTGGACGTAGGACTGGAGATTTAGTCCGAACCACCTTAAATCCTTTGTGTTGTGGTTTGCTTGTGCGATTGCTTCGTGATAGATGCATGCTTAGGTTCAATATATATATTACTTATTCATCTTGCTAAGCAAATCGTTGTGTGCTACGCTATGCTAGTTATATTCCGTTGTAATTCCTTTTATCTAGCTTTAAAGAGGGCTGCATTTCAAAAAGAGGGACATATCTATTCACCCCTCCCCTCTAGATCCATCATGGGACGACGGGTACATCCTTGTCCTTGGTCGGACGACGGATACATTCTCATCCTCGGTCAGACGATGGGTACATCCTTGTCCTTGGTCGGATGACGGATGCATTCTCATCCTTGATCGGACGACGGATATTATCTATGCGATATGATCGAGTGGATACCGGTTCATTGGGCATGCTTGACGGTGCTGCCAGTTGGTTGTAAATTCATCCCAATTCTCCTGAGGAGAAGTCCCCGGTGCTCATACTGGGTGACCTGAGGCTCTGGAAGCTTGAGAAGGCTTTAGTGTATTGATCTTCTTCGGCTTCTCTACTTTAGTGGGCCGCATCACTTGTCTTTGAGGCTTGATTGCCATTGAATATATTTTGAGTGCAAGCAAATGCCCCCCAACCATGGATGTTGCGAGCAAGGCACGTGCGAAGTAGGATCAGCGGATGAGCTCCATCTGGGTAGGTTTCTGTCTCGACGACAGAAGTTTGGAATGGCCCCTTAAACTGGCGCGGTGGCTAAAACAGCGCGGTCATAGGATGTTAATACGGCGCTCTCTTATCCGGCACACCATTTGGATGGGGAAGGGTTAAAACGGCGCGCTCTTTAGCACGCCAGATTAACCCAAGGGGGACTCCCCTATATATGCCTTCCTTCTTTGTTTTTTCTTCAAGCCAACCTCATTTGCAAAATCTTCTTCTCTCTCCTCTCTTCCTTCTCCCCACGGCGCCGAGAGAGCTAGAGTGCGACGTCCTTTGATGGGTGAGGGAGAGTGTTTGCTCTTTTTTTCTTGGGATCTAAATCCCTCTTTCTGGACCCCGGGAGGCTCCTAGTAGGGCTTGCCCTCAGAGCTATTCCCCTGGGTGTTCCATCTTGGCCTCGGTGCGATACCCACGGCCTATTTTAGAACCGTCTCTTGATGGACGTGTTCCGCTTCTTTCTGGCGATCTCCCGGGCTGGGGACACTCTGCCAAAATTTCGTCAGAAATCTTGTTTCTCATCAACTGTTTCTGACTTTGTTTATTCTCCTTGTCATGCTTTTTGTAGATAAGATGACATCTGGTTCTTCTTCTTATGCTTCCCGAGCCGTGGTGACATGGGAGAATGTGAACTCCTTGGATCGGGGTCATGAGCAGCTTGTTGTGGTCGCAGAATCCTCAGACTCCGAGACCGGCACAGTGGACACCAGCCGCCTTCTCATCATCGGGGGTGATTCCTTTAATTATGACCACGGTGATGATGTCAGGAGGGCTCATCCCAAGGATAAGCACTTAATGTCCTTCCTCAGGTGGTTCAATCTTCAAGGAAAGAGGGACTTGTTCCTTGTCAGGAAAGTTGAGCAGGCATTACTTGTTGAAAGAGACAGCCTGACTGACTTTGTGGTGCGGGGAAGGCCTATTTATCTGCATGGCGAGCCCCGAAAATGGAGTGCCGTGCTTGGATTGTAGGACCTGGTCCCAATGGTTGGGCTACCGACCAGGGCACCGGAGTTTGTACCGACTCGATGGAATGAGTCTACGTATCACGTCCCGAACGCGAAAGATACTCGGATACGTGATGCGTCTATATAGACCGTGTCATTAGAGCGATAATTTTTTTGACATACATACTTACGGAGTGCGCAAAAGATTAATAAAATCTAATAATCTCAATAGTCCAAGTGATGATTATTTGATTAACCAACGGAATTAAAGATAGTCCATGACAAATTCCAAATTTAAAAGCTAAACACTAGTCTACATGCCTTAACAAGGTCTAGACAACGAAACTGACATATTGGAAATACAAGGTAGGACTCAAGTAAATTCAAAAGATGCGACTAGCTAATGATAGGCGAATGGCATTCTAGCACTCTTCACTCGGTCTAAAACCCATTCTTGTGGACGTCGCTATCCGAATCACCTGAAAATGTTAGGAAGCAACTAGATGAGCGAATCGCTCAGTAGGAATTACATCTCTAGTTCGAGCAATCTTTAAGTGATTTACAGTTTACAATTGCCATCATGGCTATGCATGATGTAGAAGTAATAAAAAAAATTTAGGTATGCAGGTAATCTATGCATGAGGAACAATGAGAGATCAAGAACTGTATAAAGAAGGTATCGCGTGAATGCAAGTATTTGACAAGCAGTATATCAAGGACTTTGTAGATCTAGATTCCACTTTCGGGCAAGCAAGGATTATACAAGTAAGTAAGAGTCATGTTCAAGCAGGTAAAAGTTCATGTTCAAGCAAGTAATATCAATTACGTGTCAATTGGCTATTTCATTCAAGCGAGTAATTGCCCTTTCGGGCTACGCGAGTCAATTCAAGCAAGTAGAGAGAGAGTAAGTGTGGAATGTCTCAAGTCAAGCAAGTAAGTACTCTCGCCCTTCTGCAGGTCTCGAGTCAAGTATTGCCCATTTTGGGCCACACAAGTCAAGTCAAGCAAGTAGTCGGTGTAATGCCAAACACTGTGGTCAATTAAACTCCCATGGGCACTGGTACCTTCGGGTGCTCCTCCCAAGACCAGATTGGGCCCTATATGCACAACATTCATGTATTACTTTTGACATTCACTCTCATTTTATAGCCAATATAGAGTTTCAAGGGTTGCTTTAGTAGGATTTACAAGGTAGATTTTTATGGAATGGAATTCAAGGGCTCATAATATGCAGGAAAATGACTTAGGGTTGCGTCGGTACAAACCATGATAAAAATGAGGGAAAATGTTAATATATATATACTTTTTCCTAAATAACAAAACCTATAGATAACTCTATAGTAAGGTTAAACAAAAGTTAAAACATCCCATAAGGGCCATTATACAAATATGCCACTCTTTACGTAATAGACTTTACTATTTAAAAATACCATTCAATTACTATTCAGATTACTATTCACTTACTATTCATTTACTATTGAAAAATACTATTCACCCCAAATAGCACCCTTCACTAAGTCGCCATGTTCGTGAATTACGACTGCTTAAACAGTCGTGACTTCTAAGTTAGCATATAAATCAGTTAGTATATTAATCAGTTAGTATATTAATCATTTAGTATATTATTCATCCATGCTAAAAATTTGATAAATGTGAAGCATGATACCTAATCTAATGCAAGAGCATACTGCTAGATTCCTTATATTTTACTCTACCTATCTATGTGTCTATCTAAAAAAAAATTGTTCTATTTGGAAAAGTGACACTATTCATTGAAATAGTGACTCTTTAAATAGCGACTCTTTACAGAGTCTTCAATTAAATGACAACACACTGGCGTGTCGCTATTCATATAATTGGCGCCCTAGCTTGGGGCGCCATTTATATTTGGGTGATTTTCACCGGGCAGGTACATTCTGTGACTCAAAATACTATTCATACACTATTCATACCGTAAAAATTTATCAGAAATAGAAAGCAAGGATATGAACAGGTAGAGGAAATTCTCGAGAGTTTAGAATCATGCTCATGCAAAATTGTTGGATTTCACTATTCAATAAATTGGTGTGATTTACACCGGGCAGATACATTCCGTGACTCCAAACACTATTCAAACACTATTCATTTTTAATACTTTCAGTAAATCAGGAATTAAGTACATGGTTAAATAGAGAAAAATATGAGGGTTCCAGAACCATGTTCATGTAGGAGTTTCATGATTGGGTTAAAAAGTTATAATTGTCTGAACATGGTGGCTGGGCAATATGAGTCACGGTTTACTATTCAAACACTATTCATTTTTAAATCTTTCAGTAAATCAGGAATCGAGGACATGGACAGGTAGAGAAAAATCTCAAGATCACATAACTATATTCTTGCAAAATTTTTATGGTTTAGTTTAATAGTTATGGGATTTTGAATGCGTTGAATTACTAATTACTGAAAATTACCAGAAATGGAATTGACGATATTGCACGTAGTCGTTAATTAATTGGCGACCATGCACAGAGTCTTCAATTTGATAATTGGCGCCCTGGTCAGGGGCGTCATTTATAGGTGGGTGGTCCACTATTCATTAGTATAAAAGTGCTCTGAATCAGGAAGTAAGGGTACGTACGGTTAGAGACAAATGTCAGGATTCCAGAAACATATTCATGTAAAAATTTCAAGCGTTAATTCAGTAGTTATGGATTTTTGAATATTTTTAATTACTAATTACTGGAAATTCCAGAAAATAGAATTGACGATATTGCACATGGTCTTCGATTAATTGACGGCCGTGTACCAAGTCTTCATTTCTGAAATTGGTGCCCTGGTCAGGGGTGCCATTTACCGGTGGGTTATGCACTATTCATCAGGATAAAATTGCTCCGAATCAGGAAGTAAGAGTACGTGCTGGTAGGGAAAAATATCAGGATTCCAGAAACATGTTCATGTACAAATTTCATGCTTTAGTTCGATAGTTATGGATTTTTGAATGAGTTGAATTATCAATTACTGGAAATTATGGAAATGGAAATGACGACACTATGAGGTGTCTTCATTTAATTGACGACCCCTCAAGGGGTCTTCAATTTGGTAATTGGCGCCCTGGTCTGGGGTGCCATTTACCTGAGAGCTGGGACTCTCGGGTTTTTAAAACATGTAATTATTTTGTGCACAGAGGTTCTTTACTAAGGTTTAAAACATGGTTATTAAGACTACAAAACTAGTGTAATAAAATATGTTCAAAAACTCATGAAATCATGCTAACAGACTATGTTCAAACTCATAAAGATCATGGTAACAGTATGTATAAAATCATATGCGACAGGTGTAACAGGCTATTAAAATATGTATAACATGGTATATACATGGTTATTTCTTGATCACGGTAAAGCCAGGTAATATATAGCATGGATGATGAGTTGATCTAACTCTAAGCATGCATAAGTTAACCTATTTAGCTACTAGTTAGGGAAGGACTTGAGAACACCTACCTTTTGATGTGTGATTATGAGGTAAAGATGATAGGATGAAGCCACACGTTCCCCGTCGCCGTAAAGCTTCAGCAGCAGGACGTAGACTTCACGTTTTTCGAGGAACGAAGGGTAATTTTCCCTTCTGCAAGTATCACTGAAAGATAGCACAAGCCTCTGACAGTGCTACGGAGGGGATTTATTATAGGGAATCGTAAAGCATTATTTTATTATTTTGCGGGTCCGGCTGAGTAGGCATGGTGCTTTGCCAGCTAAATGGGGTTGTTCGTGTCTCAACCCTCTAGAAACATAGATTTAAATGACACCTCTGTAAGTGGTCGTCCATTAATCTAGGTGGTACTATTCATTAAAATGATGTCGCTGCATGAGGGCGTCAACTATTAGACAAAACTGCCACTCTCACGTGTTGGCCTTCATGGTGTTCACATATATATTAATATCATAATGGGATGGGGCCCTAAGGGAATGGTGCCTCCTTACATGGTCTTCAATTTGGCAATTGGCACCCTGGTTAGGGGCACCAATTCTCTTGGTGGTGGACAAGGACACCCACTTACGTACTATCCATGTGAATAAAGTTAGATTGCACATTTATATGCTAGTCCTCCTATGGTTTGGTTCTTTCTATAATACCTTTCATGTAAGATTCTTTAGGAAAGAGTTCATTACGTATTATGCATAAAGTGGGTTGCACATTTACATACTAGCCCTCGTAAGGTTTTGGTTCTTTTTCATAAGGCCTTTATGATTCTTATTGTCATAAAGTAAGGTTGGCTTGTATATTTACATTATAATCCTCATGAAGTTGGATTCTTTATGTAAGGCCTTCATGTATGATTTCTTTTAGGAAGAAGTTTTGAATTTACTCGATGATTTCTATCGGGGGTGCTACACCCTCCCCCACTTAAAAGAATTTGGTCCCCAAATTCAATTGTACCATGTGAAAATAGGAAGGGTGCAGAGTACTTACAATTAGAATAACTCCAGAAATCTCCTCTTCATAGACTCTTCGGTCTCCCATGTAGCTTCTTGTTCTAAGCATCGATTCCATTGGATTTTCACCATAGGGATCGTCTTGTTCCTTAGAACATGAACTTCTCGGTCGAGGATCTTCATTGGCTTCTGCTCGTAGGTACGGTCCTTCTATACCACTAAATCATTGTGGTCAATGACATGGAAAGGATCGTGCATGTATTTCTTCAGCATAAGGACATGAAATACGTTGTGCACCTTTGATAGTTACGGAGGTAGGGCGATGCGATAAGCCACCTCGCCTACTCTTTCTAGCACTTAGAATGGACTAATAAACCTTGGTGTTAGTTTGCCCTTAACACCGAATCTTCTAATACCTCGACCAGAAGATACCTTGGGAAAAACATGATCTCCGACTTGAAATTTTAAAATCTCATCTTCAGTTATCGGCATAAGATTTTTGCCTGGACTGTGCTATCTTTAGCCTTTCCCGGATGAGGCGTATCTTCTTGGTAGAATCTCTTACCATATCTGGGCTTAGAATTTATTTTTCACCAACTTCGTCCCAGCATATTAGAGATCGGCAACTCCTGCCATACAGTGCCTCAAAAGGCGCCATTTGAATACTGGCTTGATAGCTGTTGTTATATGCAAATTCGGCTAGGGGCATCAGCTATAGAATTACCCTTACCAGGGATGCTATTGTATAGTGAAGTCAAACTCCTTGAGTTATTCGAGCCAACGCCTTTGCCGCATGTTGAGCTCCTAAACACTTGAGACTTTTATGATCGGGGTACCCTACGAATTGTTCTCCGTAGAGGTAGTGTCTCCAGATCTTTTAAGGCAAATACCACGGTGGCTAGTTCTAAATCGTGCACCGGGTACTTCCCTTCATGTTTCTTGAGCTGTCGGGACCAGCACCAGGGGCAAGGTCGATTGTGAACGACTCTTCCCTTTATGGAGGTAAGCCGATTAACATCGAGAAAATATTAAATTACATGGGTGTCTTCAAATTTCGTCTCCTCGCCTTTCGTGGCAGTCACAAAGGCTAGGAAAACCACGCAACCTTTTCTTTTGCCAGTTCGGAGAGTTGAGATAAGAGGGGTTCTATTCCGAGGGCTAATATAAATTAGCTCGGGAAAATCCACCAAAGTTATCTTGCCATCCAGTCGGTGAACTTTTTATATCTAGGCTTATCAGGTTGACATGAGGTTGTCCCCTTTAATCATACCTTGCAGTTCGGGTGACGATGAGTGATATCGGACTTATTCTCGAGGGGTGTAGATATGGCTAAGTCTAACCATTCGGGCTCCTTGGGAAATAAAGCAGTAAATGTCTTTGAAACAAATGAATGAGTTGCTCGGATATCAAATAAAACTTTAGCGGTTTTAGGGCAAATAGTTAGTGTACCTTCCATGCTTCCCCCTTCTGCTGGTTCCGTTTTCTTAGAGAGCTTGTAGATGGTCTTGATTCTTCATCGAATGCTTCTCTTCATTAGTGGCTTGCTCCTTCGTCAATAGACAGTCTAGGATTCGATGCTCTTGGCTCCCACATCAGAGGTAGGCTCCTAACTTCCTCCAGCATTCCTTCGTCCTGTGGCCAATTTTGTTGCAGTATTTACAAACTTCCTTAGAAGGCATAGTAATAGAGAATGACTTGTTACTCCTCTGAAATGTCTTTCCCTTGGAGGGTTCTCCTCCATTGTAGGACCGCTTCTTGTTGAATGGTGATTTGAAATTCCTCGGGCATGCGACAGGTTCCTTCTTGTCCCTTCCTCGAATCTTGTTAGCCAGTTTAGTGGCGCTCTTGAGCAATTGGGCACGCCTAACCATCTCCAAATAGACTTGAATGTCCATCGGTGCGAGGTGTGTAATATAGTGGGGCTGAAGCCCATTGAGGAACCTTTTAGCCTTCATCCTTTCGGTACACACCAAGTGAGGTGCATACATGGATAATCTTGCGAACTGGGCCTCATACTCGGCCATAGTCAGGGTCCGCTGCTTTAGTGTGGAAAATTCTGCGGCCTCCTTTTCCTGAATGTGGTTGAAAATGTATTTGCTATTAAAATGTTCGACAAAGTCATCCCATGAGGCATGGTTATCCGGCAATGTTGCTTTTATGGATTCCCACCAATCTCGGGTGTATCGCTCCAGTTGGAAAGTGGCCAATAAGACCTTTTCTTTATCCGTACACTGCATTGAACGGAAAATTCCCTCAATTTCCTTTAGCTAGTTCTCAGCATCCTCGGGGTTAGTCGAACCCGTGAACCTTGGTGGGTTCAAATAACAAAAATTTCTATGAAGGTCACCGGCTCCACGGTGAGCTCCGCCTTGCGCTACTTGCTGTACCACCTGTGTAGGACCTTGCACGGTGTGCTGTATCTCGCGCCATTGTGCTTTCTCAACAGCCATGATCCTACAAAAGGGTTTAAGTGTAATAAATATCAGGTTTTATTATGAGGTCAAAATTCATTACAGAACTTAACCCATGGCTCTATCCATCTCACCAGGTAAGGTACAACTATCCTTGGACTCGGGTTATATCTCGAAAACTAAAATCCTATGTTTCGATCATGACTTCTAATTCTCCTGACTTCTTATTCCCTAGGAAAATGAAATCCTAGGCTCTGATACCACGAAGACTGTCACGCCCCGAGCGCGGAAGATACTCGGATACGTGACGCGTCTATATAGATCGTGTCATTAGAGCGATAAATTTTTTGACATACATAATTACGGAGTGCGCAAAAGACTAATAAAATCTAATAATCCCAATAGTCCAAGTGAAGATTATTTGATTAACCAAAGGAATTAAAGATAGACCATGACAAATTCCAAATTTAAAAGCCAAACACTAGACTACATGACTTAACAAGGTCTAGACAACTAAACTGACATATTGGAAATACAAGGTAGGACTCAAGTAAATTCAAAAGACGCGACTAGCTAATGATAGGCGAATGGCATTCTAGCACTCTTCACTCGGTCTCAAACCCATTCTTGTGGACGTCGCTCTCTGAATCACCTGAAAATGTTAGGAAGCAACTAGATGAGCGAATCGCTCAGTAGGAATTACATCTCAAGTTCGAGCAATGTTTAAGTGATTTACAGTTTACAATTACCAGCATGGCTATGCATGATGTACAAGTAATAAAAAAAATCAGGTATACATGTAATCTATTCATGAGGAATAATGAGTGATCAAGAACTGTATAAAGAAGGTATCGCGTGAATGCAAGTATTTGACAAGCAGTATATCAAGGACTTTGTAGATGTAGATTCCACTTTCGGGCAAGAAAGGATTATAGAAGTAAGTAAGAGTCATGTTCAAGCAAGTAAAAGTTCATGTTCAAGCAAGTAATATGAAGTACATGTCAATTGGCTATTTCATTCAAGCGAGTAATTGCCCTTTCGGGCTACGCGAGTCAAGTCAAGCAAGTAGAGAGAGAGTAAGCGTAGAATGTCTCAAGTCAAGCAAGTAAGTACTCTCGACATTCTGCGGGCCTCGAGTCAAGTATTACCTATTCTGGGCCACGCAAGTCAAGTCAAGCAAGTAGTCGGTGCAATGCCAAACAATGTGGTCAATTAAACTCCCATGGGCACAAGTACCTTCGGGTGCTTCTCCCAGGACTAGACCGGGCCCTATATGCACAGCATTCATGTATTACTTTTGACATCCACTCTCATTTTATAGCCAATATAGAGTTTCAAGGGTTATTTTAGTACGATTTACAAGGTAGATTTTTATGGAATAGAATTCAAGGACTCATAATATGCAGGAAAATGACTTAGGGTTACGTCGGTATAAACCATGATAAAAATGAGGGAAATGTTAATGTATATATACTTTTTCCTAAATAACAAAAACTCTAGATAACTCTATAGTAAGGTTAAACAAAAGTTAAAACATCCCATAAGGGCCATTATACAAATATGCCACTCTTTATGTAATAGACTTTACTATTTAAAAATACTATTCAATACTATTCATTACTATTCACATACTATTCATTTACTATTGAAAAATACTATTCACCTTAAATAGCGCCCTTCACTAAGTCACCAATTTCGTGAATCACGACTGCTTCAACAGTCGTGACTTCTAAGTTAGCATATAAATCAATTAGTATATTAATCAGTTAGTATATTAATCATCCATGCTAAAAATTTGATAAATGTGAATCATGATACCTAATCTAATGCATGAACATACCGCTAGATTCCTTATATTTTTCTCTACCTATCTACGTGTTTATCTCAAAAAAAATTCCTTTATTTGGAAAAGTGACACTATTCATTGAAATAGCGACTCTTTAAATAGCGACTCTTTACAGAGTCTTCAATTAAATGACAACACACTGGCGTGTCGCTATTCATATAATTGGCACCCTGGCTTGGGGCGCCATTTATATTGGGGTGATTTTCACCGTGCAGGTATATTCTGTGACTCAAAATACTATTCATACACTATTCATACTGTAAAATTTTCTCAGAAATAGAAAGCAAGGATATGAACAGGTATAGGAAATTCTCGAGAGTTTAGAATCATACTCATGCAAAATTGTTGGGTTTCACTATTCAATAAATTGGGGTGATTTACACCGAGCAGATACATTCCGTGACTCCAAACACTATTCAAACACTATTCATTTTTAATACTTTCAGTAAATCAGGAATTAAGTACATGGTTAAATAGAGAAAAATATGAGGGTTCCAGAACCATGTTCATGTAGGAGTTTCATGATTGGGTTAAAAAGTTATAATTTTCTGAACTTGGTGGCTGGGCAATATGAGTCACGGTTTACTATTCAAGCATTATTCATTTTTAAATCTTTCAGTAAATCAGGAATCGTGGACATGGACAGGTAGAGAAAAATCTCAAGATCACAGAACTATATTCTTGCAAAATTTTTATGGTTTAGTTTAATAGTTATGGGATTTTGAATGCGTTGAATTACTAATTGCTGAAAATTACCAGAAATGGAATTGACGAATTGCACGTGGTCGTTAATTAATTGGCGACCATGCACAGAGTCTTCAATTTGATAATTGGCGCCCTGGTCAGGGGCGTCATTTATAGGTGGGTGGTCCACTATTCATTAGTATAAAAGTGCTCCGAATCAGGAAGTAAGGGTACGTACGATTAGAGAAAAATGTCAAGATTCCAGAAACATATTCATGTAAAAATTTCATGCGTTAATTCAGTAGTTATGGATTTTTGAATATGTTTAATTACTAATTACTGGAAATTCCAGAAAATAGAATTGACGATATTGCACATGGTCTTCAATTAATTGATGACCATGTACCAAGTCTTCATTTCTGAAATTGGTGCCCTGGTCAGGGGCGCCATTTATAGGTGGGTTATGCACTATTCATCAGGATAAAAGTGCTCCGAATCAGGAAGTAAGAGTACGTGCTGGTAGGGAAAAATATCAGGATTCCAGAAACATGTTCATGTACAAATTTCATGCTTTAGCTCGATAGTTATGGATTTTTGAATGAGTTGAATTATCAATTACGGAAAATTACGGAAATGGAAATGACGACACTGTGAGGTGTCTTCATTTAATTGACGACCCCTCAAGGGGTCTTCAATTTGGTAATTGGCCCCCTGGTCTGGGGTGCCATTTACTTGAGAGCTGGGACTCTCGGGTTTTTAAAACATGTAATTATTTTGTGTACAGAGGTTCTATACTAAGGTTTAAAACATGGTTATTAAGACTGCAAAACTAGTGTAATAAAATATGTTCAAAAACTCATGAAATCATGCTAACAGACTATGTTCAAACTCATAAAGATCATGGTAACAGTATGTATAAAATCATATGCGACAGGTGTAATAGTATGTATATATATAGGACGTAGACTTCACATTTTCCGAGGAATGAAGGGCAATATTCCCTTCTGCAAGCAGCACTGAAAGATGGTAGTAGCCTCTGACAGTGCTACGGAGGGGATTAGTTATAGGGAATCACAAAGCATTGGTTTATTATTTTACGGGTCCGACTGAGTTGGCATGGTGCTTTACCAGTTAAATGGGGTTGTTCGTGTCTCAACCTTCTAGAAACATAGATTTAAATGACGCCTCTGTACGTGGTCGTCCATTAATCTATGTGGTATTATTCATATAAATGACGTCTCTGCATGAGGGCATCAACTGTTAGACAAATCTGCCACTCTCACGTGTTGGCCTTCATGGTGTTCACATATATCTTAATATCATAATGGGATGGGGGCCTAAGGGAAATGGCGCCTCCTTACATGGTCTTCAATTTGTCAATTGGCGCCCTAGTCAGGGGCACCAATTCTCTTGGTGGTGGGCAAGGACACCCACTTACGTACTACCCATGTGCATAAAGTTGGATTGCACATTTATATGCTACTCCTCCTATGGTTTGGTTCATTCTATAATACCTTTCATGTAAGATTCTTTGGGAAAGAGTTCATTACGTACTATGCATAAAGTGGGTTGTACATTTACTTACTATCCCTCCTAAGGTTTTGGTTCTTTTTCATAAGGCCTTCATGATTCTTATTGTCATAAAGTATGGTTGGCTTGTATATTTACATTATAATCCTCATGAGGTTGGATTCTTTATGTAAGGCCTTCATGTTTGATTTATTTTAGGAAGAAGTTTTAAATTTACTCGATGATTTCTATCGGGGGTGCTACACTACGGGTCGTGTCGATCGAGAGAAGCCAATATTCGGCTTATTTCTTGCCCCACTGAAATGGGGATATAGAGAAGAATCCTTCTTGTTGGACTGTTTGGCGGTCCGTTTCAAGCATCAAATTTTTGTGGGATGGTTCGCTGAGCTGAAGGTCACTGATGCCCATGCATTCAGACCTGGAGCAGTGGAGTTCACGGACTATGTCCTTCAACATTATGCTCCCATTTTGGCCAAGGCCGGCATATACCATAGCGTGTATGCCTCAAGGTATCGCTACCATATCTCTAGGGTTTTTTGCTGTGGTATGATCGAGGTATTCTACCCGAAGTATAACACCTTCTACACTTCGGAGGGCGAGACCTCTTTGGACCTTTGGAGTCTTTCGTAGCTCAGTGGCTTGCCGATTGACGGTGAGCCATACGAAGAAGTATGCTGGCCCGACTGGCTGAAGGATCAGACTGATGGTGAGGGCCGATACCTAGCGGGCTTCACCTATCGGTATCTGATGAAGGCGTACAGCATGCCTTGCCGCTCATTATTTGACGCTAGGGAGGCACGCAAGCCTGGGGAAGAATAGGCGCTTGGCTTTAATATTTCTTCAGCGGGGAGCACAAATATGAAGACTTTCCCACAGTAGCCCCGACTGCCTTGAAGCGGAAGAAGAGAGTTCAACGACAAGCCGCTTTCCCACCTATCTTGAGAGAAGGGTAGCAAGGAGGCCCAAACCCCACTGGTGTTGATGTAGTCACACACTGTGCTGCATATTTGACTTATTGGATTTGTTCATTCACTCTCCCGCAAGGTGATGAGAGCGTGATCAGGGCAGAAGCCATCTACCCTACTTGTCTGATGTCTTGGGGCACGAAGCTGTCACTCTGCCCAGTGGCTTTGTGCCTTATTTACAAAATGTTTGGGGACTTGCACCGGAATCGTCTCCCCAAGAATTTGTGGATGGTTGGTTTGATACACTTTTTTAATGCGTGGGTCTGCACCCTATTTCCAGAAGCTACTCCTTGAGGGCTATAATTTGCATGCCTTGTTCCGAGGATGGTTGAGTTTGCTAGCGTTGAACCGCCATCGATAGCGGAACAACTCTTTGCCATTCAAGGGAAGTTGACTGAGATCCCCACGGATGCACCTAGGGTCCTATACTTTTGGAGCCTGGCTGCGCATTCCAGTCTGCTAGTGAACACGACGCGGAAGTGCAGTATCTTCTAGGCGGAGGTGTTCATTCATCCAATCTCTGGCGCCAAGTGTACACGGGCAATCCTGGAGCCGGAATTGGTCGACTGGGTGTTGGCTATTAGACCAAGCATCCTTGTCTTTCGGAAGAGCGGCATTTTGTGGCTGGAGCCATATTACCCATTCCGGTTCAGTCAGAATTTTGGCTATGATTAGCACATCCCTCCTTCTTCTTCGTAGTTTGCATTGCCGAACAGGCATAGAGCCGGTCAGGTGACAAACGACGATGCTCGAATATGGTGGGATTACATCCACCGCCGAGAGGAGGTTTCATTCAGGGTTCCGACCCCTGCTCGTTTCCCCCGCGTCACCTCAGAATATATCAAATGGTGGAACACGCGGATGGGATTTTACAAGAGCTCCCGTCGAGACTGCTGGACTGTTGCAGAGCACAGATTCTTGGATGCCCAACTGGAGCTGGTCTTGGACATTGATCCTTCGTATTTGAAGAAGTTACGGTCGTGGACCAATACAGAGGTGATAGCTTATCTGGAATCCCAGAAGGCTGTGAAACGCCGCTCGCCCAGGGTTGAGCCGAAGTTGCCTGAGATATGCAGGGATGACTTTGTAAAGACACTTCGGGGGCTATACCGGGTGAGCAGTGAGCGGCTGGTTCTTCATGAGATCCCTTTACCAGTGGAGGAGCTCATTCTGTCCATGGTCGATTGGCAGCTTGCGTGCGACAGCTTGAACCCTTACCAGACTTTTATTAGAGGGGAAGACAGAAGGGATGCACTATACAGCAACACTCCCTGGCTGTTTGCACTGCTCCGCTCCCATCAGCTTTCAGTGGGTGGCCCGAGCGAGGCTATTATGGACCATCCTCTTTTCGTTTCCTTCAAGTATGCTGACGGGTGGGGGTTGGACCACCTGGGCTTGTGTTATCACTTATCTTCTTGTGCCCATGCGGACTTGGCGTCGCAGGCTGAGCAGAATGAGAAGATAGGGGATGTATGTTGGCTTGTTCGTGAGGCGGCCTCAAGAGACAAAGTGTCCTCGCTGTTCTATTGGCCCCTCTCTCCCTTGTATATGGGACCAGCATGTATCTTTCATTTCATCATTTCAGCCTTTTGGCTTGTTTCTTTTCTTTGATGTAGCATGTGTCATTCTCACCCTTGTACTTGTGTAGTCCGACTCACTTCGGAGGAGACCCGGCACTTCAGGGAGTTGATGCTAAAAGCTCAGAAGCTGACATACTTTGAAACTCCCGAAGCACCCCCAACCACGATGCCATTGCCCTCTGGTGATTAGCGGAAGCGAAAAAGGTCCCAGGTGAGGGAGGCTATCGGTAAGGCCAAGGTGGCGGTGATGCGGATGACGTGGGCTCGCCGAAGGTAGGCTGCAGGACAGGAACCAGTAATCGTTCCTCCATCGACAGTGTCATTTGAGGAATTTGAGGCTTCACATGTGTAGAGGCCTGGAACTAAAGGTATATCCCTCATTCTTTGTATTTTATCCTCTGTTTTGGCCGCATTGGCTGATCTTTTCTTTGCAGTTGCCGCTACTCCCGCAGCCGCAGCTGAGCAAGAAGCTGTGATCGCTGCCACAGTCGGAGAGGTAAAAGGGGATGTGCCCATGGCTCCCGTGGAGGGGGACCTGCCTTCTCCAACACCCAGCCATGAGATGGAAGGTAGTTCGCAGTTCATTCATAGGATTTTATGATCCATTATGTCTTCAGTCTGCTTGACTGTTCCTCATTTGAATTTTAGTTGAGATGCAACTGCCCTCGCTTCCTGTTTTTGGGATTATCGAGGAGGCTTTGGCTAGGGAGAAAGCTATTCTAGGGAGTGAGTCTACTCTCGAAATTCATTTGACCAGTGCTCCTGCCGTAGAATCGGCCGAGCAAGCCTTTGTTGAGGGAGATGCTCCCCCTGTGGATCTCGAAGCTGGAAAGGCGCCCCTCCTGGTGGAGGAACATCGGGAGCCGGCACAGAGCTTATCTTCTTCAGAGCAAGTCGACTATGGCGGCAATTCCAGTGACGGGGAGTTCCCGCCTATGGAGACAGAAACTAAAGATGCCGGGGCGTCTTCGGCTTATGAAAGTGATTATACGACCTTCAGTCCACCCCGACTGGCATGGAGCGGCCTTGGGCCATCTGGTCCACTCGTAAGTGAGGGGGCTGGGCCTATGGAGGCCATGCTTTCTACTGCTGCAGGCTTGAGCCTAGTGTCGGTTGAGGTAGGGGATCCTCTGCCGCTTTCACTTCACAGCTCTTCCCATTATCTTTGCATCAGGTGTCTAATGCACGTTGTATCCATGGTGCAAGTCGATGTGGTATTGCCAACTATAACTGTGCAAATACCTCTCCCGACTCTGGGTGCGGGTCAGTCGACATTCCCACCAGTCTTGCGGCCCATCGCTTTACGATATCCCAAGGATTATGCTGCGACAGTAGGCTTGGAGACTTCAGGGGCACTCATGGGTGCTACTGACTCAGCAGAAGTTGCGGAATCCCAGTCATCTATTGCCAGCAGAGAACTGCTCCCTGGGTAGAAGAGTCTTCCCGAAATAGAAGAGGGAGAAATCGTTGAAGAGGAAGCTGGAGCTTCTGGGGCTTTAGCTCTTGTTACAGAATCGCCCCTGGTGGAGGCCGGTCAGGTTGGGCGCGAAGAACAGGCATCCTCGGCTTAATTTTGAGATTCTTGATGCCGCTGCGTCGCAAGAGGCTGGCGAGGAGGTTGCCGTTACCGAGACTTCCTCCACCATGTTAATTGTGGGAGTCGACTATGGTGTCGGCGCCTTACAAGCTTTGCCGTCGTCATCTTTTGAACCGAGCGATGACATCTGGGCTGCTGTTGATAGAAGAGTCGATTTTCAGCTTCCCGATACGTCACCACTTGGCCTGCAGTCGTCGAACGACCTGGTGTGGCAGTTCTTGGGAACTCTGCAATAGACTGTAACAGCCAGCTCGGATTTAACCTATGTGCAGCTAAGGGGCCTAGTAGAACACCTTTCCCGTTTGTTACTGGCTTTTGGCTGCCCCATGGACGATTGGACGCCACGAGTGATCTTTCTATTAAAATATGTGAACAGAAGGGAATTCCTTGGCCGAGAGGTAGCTGACCAGCTGACGGCCTTGAAGCTTGAGCGGATAGAATGTCGAGCCACTTTTACGTCCCTTAGGGAGACAGCGCAGTCAATGCAAAATATGGCCGACATCTCTTCACAGCGTCAGGCTTCTTTAGCAGTCAGGATAGCTGAACTTCGTGCTGAACTTTCCAAGGCTGAGGCTGAGCTACAAGAAGCTGAACAGAAAGAAGTGCAGAGTGTAGAGGAAGCGGCATTGGCTGAAGGGAGGGCCGCCCCACTTAAAGAAAAGCTAGTGTAGTTGGGAACTGCCGAGTCTGGCCTACAGGAACTAACCTATTATCCCACCCTAGGGCTCTTGGAGCTTGAAGACATCTTCCGATGCCCACTGCAGTAACTCCTTTTCTATTTTCTTCTTCTTCTTTTTTTGGGTGAACCTTTATGTATCCCTAGGGATGCCCCGAGTAATCATGTAGTTTGTTACCTCATGAAAATGAAAGGCTTTCATTTGCCGTTTAAGTCACTACTTCATTTTCCTTCTTTCTTTTTCTTAGCCAATTGTCTCAGCCTGGATATGTGAGTTACTAGGGCAGGAGAGCGCTCACGCCTTCAGTGAAGGGGTGAGGGGTTCGCTCCACCACAGCGTAACCACTCCTAGGGCCAAATTTTGGCTAACATAGGCGGAATGCTAGAGGGTGAAAGCATAGTGGCCACTTGGATCAAAGGGTAAGGTCAGAAGGCCCATTGGTAGGCTTCGCCGATGGTGACGAAGTTGTCAGGAGACCAAGAGTGTACTCATCGAGTAACGAAGAACCCGAGTGAGGTAGGCTTGCTAGTTTCCCAGAATGACAAAGAAAGTCAAGAACATGTTTACTTATTGACGCGGACGGAAGGTCTGGACCAATAGTTTGCTTTTTGATTCTGCTGATGGTGATGAAACATAGAGGTAGGGTTTATTCATCGACATGGGTTAAATGTCGAAGCAAAGGAGGTTTGTCTATTAACGAGGATGAAAGGTCCAAGTTGAAGGAAATGCCAACCGGTCTTGCTGATGATGACAAGGGTTCAACACGGGTTTGCTCATCGACATTGGCTAGATGCCGAAGCAAAAGGGGTTTATTCATTAACGAGGATGAAAGGTCCAGGTTAAGGGAAACGTCGACCGATCTTGCTGATGATGACAAGAGTCAAACACGGGTTTGTTCATCGGCATTGGTTAGATGCCGAAGCAAAGGGTTTATTCATTAACAAGGACGAAAGTTCCAAGTTAAAGGAAATGTCGGCTGATCTTGCTGATGATGACAAGGGTCTAACACGGGTTTGTTCGTCGACATCGATTAGATGCCGAAGCAAGAAGGGTTTACATATTAATGAGGATGAAAGGTCCAAGTTAAAAGAAATGGCGACCGATCTTGATGATGATGACAAGGGTCAAACACAGGTTTATTCATCGACATCGGTTAGATGCCGAAGCAAAGAGGGGTTTATTCATTAACAAGGACGAAAGGTCCAGGTTAAGAGAAACGTCGACCGATCTTGCCGATGATGACAAGGGTCGAACACGGGTTTATTCATCGGCATTGGTTAGATGCCGAAGGAAAGGGGTTTATTCATTAACAAGGATGAAAGGTCCAAGTAAAAGGAAATGTCGACTGATCTTACCGATGATGACAAGGGTCGAACATGGGTTTGTTCATCGGCATTGGTTAGATGCCGAAGCAAAAGGGGTTTATTCATTAACGAGGACGAAAGGTCCAAGTTAAAGGAAATGTCGACCGATCTTGCTGATGATGACAAGGGTCGAACATGGGTTTGTTCATTGGCGGGACTTGGAGGGATATCCTTGTCCCTGAGGAGAGTGTCATAATCATTGATCATTCTTTTTCATTTCTCTTTTTTTATCACATTACCGGTACAAGTGCCCTTTCGGGTTTTCACCGGAACTAGCCCCCTCTTGCTTTGGCCCACGTGCCCTCTCGGGTGTTCACGTGGCGGGGTACCCGATTTTGACTGCGACGTCCTTTCGGGTTTTCACCGCAGCTGGGTTATAGCCATTTTTGCCGCTACCCAGGGTATCTGGGTAAGTCTGGCGAGGCTTCTCTATTTTTAGCCTCCCTCTTTTTTTTTCTTTTTTTTTTGAACTTGATTCACAGCACGAAGCCAGGATATACGAGGGCTTGTTCGTTAGCCACTGACAGGAAGTCCGGACCAAGAGAATGCTGACCGGTCTTGCCGATGATGACAAGGGTCAGGACGCCGTTTGTTCATCGACATTGGTTAAATGCTGAAGCAAAGATATGTATTGTTCATTAACAAGGACGAAGGGTCCAAGTTAAGGGAAAGGTTGATCGGTCTTGCCGATGATGACAAGGGTCAAACACGGGTTTGTTCATCGACATTGGTTAAATGCCGAAACAAAGATATGTTTGTTCATTAACAAGGATGAAAGGTCCGAGCTAAAGGAGAAGGTTGACCAGTCTTGCCGATGATGACAAGGGTCAATTGTGGTTTGTTCGTCGACATTGGTTAAATGCTGAAGCAAAATATGTTTGTTCATTAACAAGGACGAAAGGTCCGAGCTAAAGGAGAAGGTTGACTGATCTTGTCAATGATGACAAGGGTCAAACACGGGTTTGTACATCGACATTGGTTAAATGCCGACGCAAAGATATGTTTGTTCATTAATGAGGATGAAAGGTCCAAGTTAAGGGAAAGGTTGACCGGTCTTGCCGACGATGACAAGGGTCAATAGTGATTTGTTGAGAAAAAATATCTCCAGTGGGACTTGTGGTGATCATCCTTTTCGGAGTTTCATTAGGGTGAGGGTAAAGAGGAACTCTTAAATTATCACATCACTGGCTTAAGCGCCCTTTCGGGTTTTCACGTGGCGGGGTACCCGATTTTGCCTACAGTGCTCTTTCAGGTTTTCACCGCAGCCGGGTTATAACCATTTTTGCACTTGCCCTGGTGTAGGAACAAGACCGGCGAGGCATCTCTATTTTTAACCTCCTTTATATTTCTCTTTTCTTCTTCTTTTTTTCTTCTTAGAGTGAGAAAACGAGGACGGGTCAATCATGCGATGTTTGACCCTATGCAGTAGCATATGCCAGTTGGCTGATACGTGTAGCGAAGAGTGAGATAGAAGGGGGGGGGATGAATAGATCACTCCCCAATCCGATAAACGCAGCCACAAGTTCTTAGCCCATCAAACTATAGAGTTAAAGGCCACGTAAACAGACAACGAAGATGATAAGAGAAGAAGTGATATCGAGAAAGCAACAACAAAGAAGCAAAGTCTCAAGAAGTTGGAGAGCAGCACACGAAAACAACCAAACCACAAATGAGACAGCGAATTTTTAGGTGGTTCGATTGCCATCTGCAATCTACATCCACCCCTTACTCAATCGAGTAAGGCTTCCTTGCACTTGAGTCCCACACAGCAGACTCAGTCTGCAACAACCGCTGCCAAACAGCTTGTACAGAGCAACAGCCTCCTCAATCTTCTGATCGACCAGAAGAAGAGCACCGGAGAACAATCTCCCTTCTTTTGCACGCAGCAAAGGGAACCCTGTGCAGTTACTCCCAAGTAACTCACACAACTAGATGATTGAACCTCTCTTCCTTCAAGACACTGGAGGGAACTGGAGAACCTCTCCCTTCCTCTGAACAGTGGAGGGTAACAATATGGAATGAAGATGATCAAACAAAAACTTGAAAACACAGCGATCAGTAAATGATAATATTCTCTAGAAACAAAGATAATGTAGCTTCCATAGAAGCAGATCTTCTCATTCACGAACACTTCTCCCTCTCAGAAATTTTTATTTCTCTTCTGCTTCTACTGGCTCTCTTTTTCCTTCTCCTCTCTTTTTTGTTCTCGTTCTTATTTTTCTTCTGCTTAGCATTCGCTTTTTATAGAGCATCAGAGGACGGGCGTGTGCTTTCCATTATTCCCGCTTAAAGGCCTTAGCCCACGTGGCAGAATCCCACCTCACTTCTCTCCATGTGTCATGATCCTGCCACCTTCTCCATACTGGGATCACGAGCCATTCTTATTCTTCTCAAAAAAATACCTGACAGACAATCAGAAGAAAGCATTTCGGATACTGGTAAGAAGGATGACATTGCATTGGGCATATAAATGCTAAATGCACGAACTGGGAGAGATGCACCGATTATATAAAACATGAGGCAAATGTTGCACCGAATGTGAATAGACATAACATGCACTGAGTAGAGATATTCAAGTCAACCATTGAATTGACTTACTAAAGTGATTGACCCCATGTGCACATACTCTAGCGTTCACCCGTGCAGCTGGTGTGCACAGACATGGGTCCAAGAGGCACACGACGAAGACTTTGTACTGAGTCAAAGGAAAGGATCAAGGATATGCACGGACTTTTAAAAATAACTGTGTAACACAGTAGATGCACCGAGTTGGATTTGCGAGAATTGCAGCGAGAGGAAAGAGAAGAATCATCGGAACAAAAATGGATGCAAGACAGACCTTGCACCGAGTCTGAAAGGCGAGACGCACAAAGATGCACAAACAAGATATGCACAAACCTAAAAGTGTATGCTGCAATGAAATACAATGAAATGCACTGAGCCAATTTATGTCTAGACACGTAATGCACCGAGTTGGAAATGGGGCTACAGTGTTTGTGAGTGAGACAGAGACTTGCACCGAATTGATAAAGAGATGTACAAGACACCGCTTGCACCAAGACGTATTTGCACTGAGATGAAGAGACAAGATCTAACGGTCCATACCAGATGACGATTGCACCGACTAGAGCTTGCACCGACCTCGAGAGGTGAGATGCAAGGACATGTTATGCACGGACCTTAAAGCTATTACCACAGACTTCCTTCATGTTTTGAAACAAGTAAATGCACCGAATGTATAAATTGATCTAGGGATAAAAACAAATTGATTTATAGTCTGTGACATCATCAAAATCTCAGGGATGCAACAATCTCCCCCCTTTTGATGATGGCAGCACTATGAATCAAGCAATATCAAGGCATTAAAAACAATCAGTTAAAAATAGGCCAATCGTACAGACAAATCAAGCACAACTTCTGAACCTCTGCTTTCCTCCAAAAACACTTTCTCAGAATATGAATGGTCTCTTGGATATTGCATGGCCTCATGACCTCTCTCCCCCTTTGACATCATCAAAAGGAAATGAAAAAATGTATGACATTGCTGGAGACATGAGGAAGAAGTATAGTGACTTCTTAGTGTAGAAAGACCCAACTACATATCTTAAGAGAATAAGTGAGGTGCTAAACTCAAGTGAAGATTCTTGAACTCTAGTAATCAGTAGAGAATTAGTATGAGGGAAAGGTTTATCCACATACATGGTATATGATGTAGAACAGGGGTGAACAAGCATGGCAAGATTTCTGATTAAAACAACAGTACTTTGTAGATGACAAGAGATAAAATCAGAGAAGGTGTTCTCATAGTATTGAAGACAAGCATTCCAGACCTTTGCACAGAGATAAGGGATAATATAGAGTTTTGCAATGAGATCAATGAGTAGTTTGGTAAATCACACTTTTGACATTAGGGAGACACCTTGATCAGAAGCCGGAATCCCCAGTTCGGTGTGAGTACCTCATTACTTCTTCCTTTTGAAGAACAGAGTTAGTAACTGTGGCTTTTTACATGGGGAAACACCTTGATCAGAGGCCAGAGTACCCAGTTACTCACCACCTAGTCACCATTGCTCTGTGATGATCAGAGATATTCAGGTCATTTTGCATGCAAAATATTTTTTATTTTTTTATAAAAATTGGACACCTCATGATATAGGAGTTACTTCACTTCATTGATGAAGCTCCCAGTATCTCAGTGATCAAGCCATAGGCTTTTGTTCATTTAGTTGATCCCTTATGATGTGGAGGGGAAATGATTGAAGACAATACCAGAAGGACTGTTTTTTTGTAATGAATCTTGAGATCTAGATTTCAAGTTGTTCTGAACAAATATCAAGGCATGTAGGTTTTAGCCTGACCTGAAATCATTGACAATGTAGGAAGATATACTTTGACCACTTAAACCAAATCTCTGATAAACTACTAGAGGAAAGATTCTAGCAGAACTTTAGTAACACAAACGTATAGACTTAAGAGATGAATGAGATTCTACTGACTGAGAGAACTGCACTCATTCAATCATGAGAACCAGCAATGACACACATCTGGTCAGTCTTTTTGAATCAGACAAAATCACTACCTTTCCAGCTCCCCCTTAAACGAAGCACTCAATAATACTAATCAGAAGATACACAAAACTCCCCCTCACAATAAGGACAGAGATTTCACATAGCATTTTACCAAGATAGATCAATTCAATATCAGGAGAAAAATAGTTAAGATAATTTGAACAAGCCTTGTTCTCTCCTTAATGTGGTGAATTTGTCATTGTCTAGAGGCTTGGTGAAGATGTCAGTAATTTGATTAGCAGTGCCTACATGAATCAGTTCAAAGTTGTTCTTAGAAACCTCATCTCTTATGAAATGATGCCTGATTTCTATGTGTTTGGTGCGGGAGTGTAGAACATGATTCTTGGCTAGGTTGATGGCACTGGTATTATCACAGTAAATAGGTGTGCACCCCAGGTCTACTTGATAGTCCTGAAGTTGGTGTTTAATCCAAATGACTTGTGTGCCACAACTCCCTACAGCTACGTATTCAGCTTCTGCAGTGGAGAGGGGCACAAAGTGTTGTTTCTTGGAACCCCAAGATACTAAACACCCACCTAGAAATTCACAGTGACCACTAGTGCTCTTTCTATCTAGTTTACAACCGGCATAATCTGCATCTGTGTATGCAACTAAATCAAGTGTGTGTGATGCAGGAAACCATAAACCAAGAGTGTGAGTAGTGGACAGGTATCTGAAGATTCTTTTTACTGCAGCTAAATGCAATTCAGTGGGTCTGGATTGATACCTTGCACACATTCCTACACTGAATTGAATATCAGGTCTTGAAGCAGTCAAATAAAGTAGAGATCCAATCATACCTCGATAGAGCTTTGCATCTACTTCTTTACCTGTCTGATCTCCATCCAATGAGGTGTTGGTACCCATTGGTGTTGTAATGTGCTTCAAGTTGTTCATGCCAAACCTTTTGAGAATTTCCAATGTGTACTTGGTCTGGTTGATGAAGCATCCATCCTCTAACTGTTGTACCTGTAAGCCAAGAAAATACTTTAACTCACCTACTAAACTCATTTCAAATTCAGCAGACATCAATTTAGAAAATTCATTGCATAGTTCAGAGCTAGTTGACCCAAAGACAATATCATCTACATATACATGAACTATGATGAGGTCTTTATTTGAGCTCTTCAAAAAAAGAGTTTGATCTACTTTACCTCTATGGTAGCCCTTGCTGATCAGAAATTCTGTCAGTCTTTCATACCATGCTCGAGGAGCCTGTTTTAGGCCATATAGGGCTTTGTTTAATCTGAAAACTTGGTTAGGTTGAGGAGAAAACTGAAATCCAGGGGGTTGTTCAACAAAAACATCTTCCTTGACAACACCATTCAAAAAGGCACTCTTCACGTCCATTTGCTGGAGTTTTATGTTCTTGGAACATGCAAATGCTAGCAATATTCTTATTGCTTCCATCCTAGTAACAGGTGCATAGGACTCATCGAAATCAACACCAAATTCCTGACAGTAGCCCTTGGCTACTTGTCTGGCTTTATTTCTAGAAATGATTCCATCTTCATTCATTTTATTCTTAAACACCCACTTAGTTCCTATGACATTAGTATTTTGTGGTCTTAGAAGAAGCTCCCAGACATTATTTCTTTCAAATTGACCTAACTCCTCACACATGGCATTAGTCCATGACTGATCACTTAAGGCCTCTTCTATTGATTTGGGTTCAATTTGAGAGACCAGAGCAATTAGGTCCTGGTTATGAACATTCCTAAAGTGAGACCTAGTTCTAAGAGGTTCTTCAAGATTGCCTAATATGTTATCTATTGGGTGATCTTTAAGATATCTAACATTTATTGAAGACTCACATGTCTCAGCCGGCTCTACTTGGTTGGGAGCATCTGATGACTCATTTGGCTGAAGCTCCTCTTCTTCTTTGTCTTTTAGGAATTCCCCATTGTGCTCGGAATCCCTGTCAGTGTTTTCAATGTTAGTAACACCTTTTTCTTCACCAAAAATAATGTGTGGAGACTCCTCAACTTTCTGATCATTTATGTTAAAGACTCTATATGCTCTTGACACTTCAGAGTATCCTAAAAATATTCCAGGATAGCTTTTAGCATCAAATTTATCTAAGTCTTTCTTGTTATTATTATGGATAAAGCATTTAGCTCCAAAAATCCTGAAATGAGTCAGATTTGGTTTCTTACCTTTCAACAGCTCATAGGGTGTTTTCTTGTGGATTGGTCTTACCATGGCCCTGTTGATTGTATAAGTTGCTGTATTGGCCGCCTCTGCCCAAAATTTCCTTGGTAGTTGACTCTCAATCAGCATGGTCCGGGCCATCTCCACAATAGTTCGATTTCTTCTCTCCACAATTCCATTCTACTCTGGTGTCCTGGGAGAAGAAAACTTGTATGTTAGTCCCTCTCTTTCACACAGTTCAGAAAATATGGAGTTCTCAAATTCACCTCCATGGTCAGATTGAATTGAACAAATTCTATGTTTTCCTTCTTGTTTGACTTTATTAAAAAGTTGTTTGAATTTTTGAAAAGCATCATTTTTGTTGGCTAAGAAAAAGATCCATGAAAATCTGGAGTGGTCATCAATGATCACATAACCAAATCTACTTCCATTAAGACTCTGAGTTCTAGTAAGACCAAAAAGGTCCATATGAAGAAGTTCCATTGGTCTAGACGACAATGGCTCAGATCTTAGCTTGAAGGACATTCGGGTCTGTTTGCCTAGTGCACAGGCATCACAGACTTTTGAAGTTGAACTGAACTTGATTTTAGGCAAGCCTCTAACTAAATCATGCTTGATCAATTTATTTAAAGTGGAGAAGCTAGCATGGCCTAAACGTCTATGCCAAACAAAAGCGTCACTTTCAGAATTGGCAGATAAGCATAGATTAGAATCAGACTCAACATCCTAGTCTACCAAGTAGACATTATTGGTTCTGTTGGCTACAAATTTAATGCTATCAGAATTTATTTCAAAGATTTTGCATGAATTATTGTCAAACACAACCCTGTGACCCTTATCACATAATTGACTTATGCTAATCAGATTGTGTTGAAGACCTTCCACAAGTAAAACTTTCTCAATGGAGTTAGTGGAAGACTTACCAACAGTGCCGACCCCAATGATCTTACCTTTGTTCTTTCCTCCAAATTTGACCAGACCCCCTACCTTCATTTCTAACTTGCTGAACTTGGATCGGTCTCCTGTCATGTGCCTGGAGCAGCCACTGTCGAGATACCATTTGTTGTTCTCAGCTGCCAGGCACACCTACACAAGCAAAATCAAGCAAAGTAGTTCGGAACCCAAGATGAGTTGGGTCCAAAGACATCATTCAAATCTTTAAGCAGATGTTTAGGGACCCAGAATTGTCTCAACTTGGTTTTCTCTTGCACCTTAATTTTTGGTCTATAGAAGTTGTGAGTGGAGGTATGTCCAGCTGGTCTGGAGAAATGAAATCTATTCCAGTTATTAGGTTTCTCATCCCTGGGATATCTCCTGTGAGCTTGTTGATTAACAAATTTTTGAGGATGAGTGTTGTTTCTCCAATAACTCTTGTCAGGACCCATTCTTTTGTAGTAGTTCCAACTTTTATTCTGATTCATTTCCTTGGTCCAGCTACTACTTATGTTCTGGCGAATGGGCTTAGTGAAATTCTTCACAAAATTCATTCCTATTTTAGATGATCGTCCAACATTGTTTGTTAAATTTTCTTTTGGACATTGAACACTCTGGTTTCTGTTTGAGCTGGATGGAGTGTCCAGCTTTTCTTTTCCCCTTTCTGGGCAAAAGGTGGTAGTCTTAAACTGAAATGGTCTCTTATTGGATGGGTCATAGCCTAAACCCTCCTTGTTGAAATTAACCCTTGTACCTAGTATAGAATCCAGATTCGATTTTCCTTGAACAAATTTTTCTAAAACTTTTTGTTTGTCCTCCAACACTCTTTGCATAGACTCACAATTTTTCAAGAGTTCAGAGTTGACTTTCTTAACAGCTTCATACTTCTCTGTGATCACACTATTTTCATTCAAACATTCTTCAAATTTGATCTTGAGTTGGTTGAGCTGTGTGTGAACTTTCTGGTTCTCAAGGGTTTACTTTTCATTATCCTTTTCCAGAGAAGTCATTTCTTCTAATTCTTCTTTTAGTTTCTGATTTTCCTTACAGATTTGCGTTTGATCTTCAACATTGGTATTGAATTTTCTCTTCAGAACACTATGCTCTTTACTAAGTGAATTGAACTAATCTAACAGTTCTATATAGGCGTCTTCCCAGTCATCGATAGAGAAATTCTCAAAAATATTTGTTACCTCCTCTTCGCTATTTGCCATCAGGCAAATTCCTTCGTCATCCTCCTCTGAGGAATTGTCTTCCGGATCCTCTTCCTCATCGCTCCAGGTGCAGACCATTGCAAGTGGCTTCTTCTTCTGCACTTTCGAGCTCTTCTTCTGAGGGTTGGGACCTTTCTTCTGAAGATCAGGGCAGTCCCCTTTCATGTGTCCGAGTTTCCTGCAATGAAAACATGTAATTCTCTTAGTACTCCTATCTTTGTCATTGCTGGAATCAAAGTTCTTACTAGAAGGGTATGACTTCTTCCTCCTAAAGGTCTTTCCCTTAGACCTTAAGAATTTTCTGAATTGGCGAGTAAGCATTGCTTGCTCCTCTTGGTCGAGATCTGACAATCCATCAGACTCGCAACTACTACTCCCGCTACTGCTACTTCCCTTGCTGCGGGACGCTCTGAGGGCAATATTCTTGTTCTTTCTGTCGCTTCCCTCACCATTCCTTTTAATGTTCATCTCATACGTCATAAGGGATCCTATGAGTTCGGTGACAATCATAGTCGTCAGATCCCTTGACTCTTCTATCACAGTGGCTTTTGTATGCCATGAAGGGGTTAGAGATCTAAGTATCTTCCTGACAACGTCTCCCTCTGCCATCTCTTTTCCAAGGCCCTTAAGACTATTCGTGATCAGAGACAATCTGGCATACATCTCAGTTATGGTCTCCTCTGATTTCATTTTAAACATCTCATATTCAGAGGTAAGGAGATTTACCTTTGTTGCTCTCACTTGATCTGTACCTTCGTAGATTAATTCCAGCTTGTCCCACATTTTCTTGGCCGTCCTACATGCTGAGATGCGAGCGTATTCGTCTGGGTGTACAGCACACTGGATGATGTTCAGGGCTGTCCAGTTAAGCGACGATTGCTTGGCTTGATCATCTGTCCATGCATCCTCGTTCGGTGGTAGCTCGTATGGCCCTGTGGTGATCACCCTCCACAACTTGTGGCTTTGCGCCCTGATGAATACCTCCATCCTATTTTTCCAAGATAGATAATTGTTACCATCAAAGAAAGGAGGACGACTGATAGATTGTCCCTCAGCTATAAAGCTTCGAGGACCATTAGGGTTAGCCTGACCATTGGCCCACATGGTGAAAACCTACTCTGATACCAAATGATACGTGCAGCGGAGAGTGAGATAGAAGGGGGGGATGTATAGATCACTCCCCAATCCGATAAACACAGCCACAAGTTCTTAGCCCCTCAAACTATAGAGTTAAAGGCCACGTAAACACACAACGAAGATGATAAGAGAAGAAGTGATATCGAGAAAGCAACAACAAAGAAGCAAAGTCTCAAGAAGTTGGAGAGCAGCACACGAAAACAACCAAACCACAAATGAGACAGCGAATTTTTTGGTGGTTCGATTGCTATCTACAATCTACGTCCACCCCTTACTCAATCGAGTAAGGCTTCCTTGCACTTGAGTCGCACACAACAGACTCAGTCTGCAACAACCGCTGCCAAACAGCTTGTACAGAGGAATAGCCTCCTCAATCTTCTGATCGACCAGAAGAAGAGCACCGGAGAACAATCTCCCTTCCTTTGCACGCAACAAAGGGAACCCTGTGCAGTTACTCCCAAGTAACTCACACAACCAGAGGATTGAACCTCTCTTCCTTCAAGACACTGGAGGGAACTGGAGAACCTCTCCCTTCCTCCGAACAGTGGAGGGTAACAATATGGAATGAAGATGATCAAACAAAAACTTGAAAACACAGCGTTCGGTAAACGATAATATTCTCTAGAAATAAAGATAATGTAGCTTCCATAGAAGCAGATCTTCTCATTCACGAACACTTCTCCCTCTCAGAAATTTTTCTTTCTCTTCTACTTCTGCTGGCTCTCTTTTTCCTTCTCCTCTCTTTTTTGTTCTCGTTGTTATTTTTCTTCTGCTCAACATTCGCTTTTTATAGAGCATCAGAGGACGGGCGTGTTCTTTCCATTATTCCCGCTTAAAGGCCTTAGCCCACGTGGCAGAATCCCACCTCACTTCTCTCCATGTGTCACGATCCTGCCACCTCCTCCATACTGGGATCACGAGCCATTCTTATTCTTCTCAAAAAAATACCTGACAGACAATCAGAAGAAAGCATTTCAGATACTGGTAAGAAGGATGACATTGCATTGGGCATATAAATGCTAAATGCACGAACTGGGAGAGATGCACCGATTATATAAAACATGAGGCAAATGTTGCACCGAATGTGAATAGACATAACATGCACTGAGTAGAGATATTCAAGTCAACCATTGAATTGACTTACTAAAGTGATTGACCCCATGTGCACAGACTCTAGCGTTCACCCGTGCAGCTGGTGTGCACAGACATGGGTCCAAGAGGCACACGACGAAGACTTTGTACTGAGTCAAAGGAAAGGATCAAGGATATGCACGGACTTTTAAAAACAACTATGTGACACAGTAGATGCACCGAGTTGGATTTGTGAGAATTGCAGCGAGATGAAAGAGAAGAATCATCTGAACAAAAACGGATGCAAGACAGACCTTGCACCGAGTCTGAAAGGCGAGACGCACAAAGATGCACAAACAAGATATGCACGAACCTAAAAGTGTATGCTGCAATGAAATACAATGAAATGCACTGAGCCAATTTATGTCTAGACACGTAATGCACCGAGATGGAAACGGGGCTATAGTGTTTGTGAGTGAGACAGAGACTTGCACCGAATTGATAAAGAGAAGTACAAGACACCGCTTGCACCAAGATGTATTTGCACTGAGATGAAGAGACAAGATCTAACGGTCCATACTAGACGACGATTGCACTGACCTCGAGAGGTGAGATGCAAGGACATGTTATGCACGGACCTTAAAGCTATTGCCACAAACTTCCTTCATGTTTTGAAACAAGTAAATGCACCGAATGTATAAATTGATCCAGGGATAAAAACAAATTGATTTATAGTGTGTGACATCATCAAAACCTTAGGGATGCAACATTGGCTAGGGCACGCAGCCTTGCGCCAAGAAAGGGGCTTTATTCGTTGGTAGGGACAAATACCAACGTAAGGGATGAGTTTATGCACCGATTTGGACGTAAGGTCCGTACTGGGGATAGTGTGCAGAAGTCGGCTAGGGCAAGCAACCTTGTGCCGGAAAGGGGGTTTATTCATCGGTAAGGATAAATATCAAGGCATGGGATGAACGTTCGCCGATCTAGACATAAGTTCCGTAAGGGCAGTATTGTAGGAAAGCTGGCAAGGACATGAAGTCTTTTGCCAAAAATATGTTTATTCGTTAGCAAGAGGGTAGTGCTAATGCAAAGAAGGAGTTTTATGCCGACTCGGGCGTAAGGCTTGGAGTCGTAATATTGTATGCAGGTGGTGTTCATGATGGATGTATGCGGACCTCCAAAGGATCCCAGGTTTAATGCTTGTTGGGGATGTTCCCAGAATTACAGACCAGTGACCTAGTACTCAGTCTGAGCTGGCTGGATTTTTAAAGAGTTCGACCAGGACGGAGTGCCACTAGGCCAAAGTAGGTTTTGGTCATTCTGGGAATGCTGGTGGGACTGCGTGGTACAGTTTCATATGCTTCCCATTAAGAGAGGAGAACTGAACTACTCCCTTGTGGTCTACCAGAACGTAGGCACCCCCTTCATATACTCGGCGGACAATATACGGCCCGACCCAGTTTTCAACCAACTTCCCTTTGGGGTTGGAGGCCATCACTTCTCTTCTTTCGACCATCACTAGGTCACCTTTCTTGAACTCTCGCCCTTTGACCAGCTTATCGAAGGCACGGGCCATGCGAGCTTGTTAGAGTTGGATATTTTGTTGCGCTTGGAGATGCTTTCCTTTGAGCTCGGAGAGCTCTTCCAATCTTCTTTCTATATTGGTTTGTTCGCTACTAGCCAACCCATGCTGGATGGCGACTCGAAGCGATGGGACTTCAAGCTTAATTGGTACTACCGCTTCTGACCCATATACAAGGGAGAATGGTGAGCAACCAGTTGGGGTTTTATAGACTGTACGATAGGCCCAAAGTGCCTCGTACATCCTTTCCTCTCAATCCTTTTTGTTGGAATTAATAGTCTTTGCTCGGAAAGTGCACAACATTTTATTAAAGGCTTCTGCAAGCCCATTGGCTTGAGGGTTGTAGGGGGACGGCGTCCTCCAATCAATCTTATATTTATCAGCCAGATGATAAATCTTCTGGTTCCTGAAGTGGCTGCCATTGTCAGAGATAATTCGGCTGGGGACTCCCAACCGGAATATTATATTCTGTCGGAAGAATCTGGCGACTAATTCTCCTATCACTTCTCTTAGCGCTATTGCCTCTGCCCATCTGGAGAAGTAATCTATAGCGGCTAAGATGTATTTGCATCCCGACGACGATGTCAGCAAAGGTCCTACCACGTCCGTGCCCCATTGTGCAAACGACCAACTTGGTAGGGTAGGGTTTAGCGGCACCGGCGGTCTTCTTGACACGTTGGCGTGCTCTTGACATCTTTGGCAAGCCTTAGCGAACTTGCAGCAATCATTGAAGATAGAGGGCCAGTAATAGCCCAGCTTCTTTATTTCGATCTTCATTTTTGGACTGGCCTGATGTGCTCCGGCTGACCCAGCATGGACTTCTTGCATTACTTGCCGGGCTTCCTCTAGGGACAAGCAGTAGAGTAAAATTTTCTTTCGGGCATCTGCCATTATCTGAAACAAAGTTATGTTCCTCATTTCATAAGAGTCTTTGACTCTCCGGAGCTTCATTCTTTGTTCTTTCTCTTTCGGGAGCTATTGGTGTCGGAACCAACATAGGAGGTGTTCCCACCAATCGGGCTGTTGGATTTCTTCCACAGCTGCCGCTTCATTTTCTTGTTCATTAGCCAACACTTCGGTCACGCTGGGGACCTATCGTCGATTAATCACTGCTATATTCAGGCTTATATCTGGCGGGACCGCCAAAGAACTGGCCAACTTTGCGAGGGTGTCTGCCTGGGCATTTTGTCCTTGGTTGATGTGCTTAATTTTGATGAAGTAGAACTTCACCATCAAGCTGATTGCCAGCTGATGATAGGGGAGGAGTTCTTGCTTCCGCACCTCGAACTCTCCTTCTAGCTGTTTTACCACTAGCATGGAGTCCTCGAATGCCTCAAGCATCTGAATCTCCATAGACAAGGCAATTTGTAACCCAATGATTAGGGCTTCATATTCTGCTTCGTTATTTATGTATGGTTTATTTATTGAACATGATGTATATATGACTTCTCCTCCTGGAGATTTCAGGACTATGCCTGCCCCTACCCGGACTTTGGCTGATCCAGTTGCTAGGGTGTCAATTCTGGATGCGTCGTCAAAGTACAATTGCCACACTGAGGGCTATACTTGGCTGACTTCTAGGGTTTCATCTTCATGAAGCTCTGGCTCCAGCGGGCAATCTTCTATCATGGGGTGCTCGACGAAGAAATCTATGATGGCTTGACCTTTAACGGCCCTTTGCGGCACGTAGGAGATATCATACTCCATGAGGATCACCGCCCATTTGCCTAGGCGGCCTTTGAGTGCCGGTTGAGACATGATATATTTAAGCGGATCCTCCTTGGAAATCAGCTTAACTTCATGCGATAGCATATAGTGTCGAAGCTTCTTGACCACGAAGACCAGTGCCAGGCAGATCTTCTCGATATAGGTGTACCTCTCCTCAGTTCTGACCAATCTTTGACTGAGGTAGTAGAGGGCTTGTTCCTTCCCTTCTTCATTGTTTTGGGCTAGCATTGCCCCAAGGGAGTTGTGTGTGGCTGCTATGTAGAGGACTAGCGACCTTCCTTTCACCGGCGCACCCAGCACTGGAGGAGTCTTCAGATAATCCTTCAGCTTGTCAAAGGCTGTCTGGCATTCTTCATCCCAATAGAAAGGAACATCTTTCATCATCAACTTATGAAAAGGGTGGCATCGCCCCGATAAGTTGGATATAAACCGCCGGATGTATGCCAGGCGGCCTTGCAAGGATCTCAGCTCGGAGAGGTTCCTTGGTGGAGGTAGCTCCTGGATCGCCTTGATCTTTATGGGGGTCTATTTCAATCTCTCGATATCTGACGATGAAACCTAGGAATTTCCCGCTCGACACTCTGAACGCACATTTCATAGGGTTCATTTTCAGTTTATACTGCCTGAACCTCTGAAACATAATTCTGAGGTCTTGCAGATGGTCTTCTTTTCTTCTAGTTTTGATCACCAGGTCATCTATGTAGCACTCGACCTTGTGGTAGAGCAGCTCATCAAATATTCTGGTCATTGCTCGCTGATAAGTTGCACCAGCGTTCTTCAGTCCGAACGGCATCCTTTTGTAGTGATAGATACCTTTGGGAGTTCGGAAGGCAGTGTGGACCCGGTCATGCTCCGCGATCCATATCTGGTTGTAGCCTGAGGACCCGTCCATAAATGGCAGTGTCTCGTGGCCGGTTGTGGCATCAATCATGACTTCTGTGATTGGCACCGGGAAGTCATCCTTGGGACATGCTTTAATCAGATCTCGAAAATCAACACATATCTAGATCTGCCCATTCTTCTTTTTCATGGGCACAATATTAGCCAGCCATGTGGTGTATTGGTTTTCTTCGACAAAACTCACATCAATGAGTTTGTCCACTTCTTTGCATATCTGAGTGATGAGCTCTGGCCTCGTGCGCCGTGATGGCTGCTTCACTGGCTCGACCTCAGGGCTTATAGCTAGCTCGTGCTGTGAGACTGCGGGGCTGAGTCCTGGCATTTTTTTGTAAGTCCAAGCGAAACAATCCCGATATTCTTGTAGCAGCTGGCTATACAGCTTCTATTCTTCAGCAGGCAACTGGGCACTGAGAACGGTTGGCCTAGGGTCATCCTCATCTCCCAGGTTGACTTCTATCAGTTCGTCGATTGTGGCTTGGCCCCCATCTTCTATTTCCAGGGGCGTAGGCTGAAAATTGACAAAATCTGGAATATCATCTTCAAGCTCGAGTACCTCAGCCTCTTCATTTTGTTCCACCTGGGCTCTGCCAGGGATTTCTGATTCAGCTAGTGGCGACTGCCTGAGCTGTTCTGTTGGCGTATCTATAGCCGCCGTAATTTTAAGAGACGAGCTGACGACCTTGGTCCTTGCAGATGTGCTTGTAGCCTTGAAGGACTGGTGGTTGTTTGTTGATATGCTAGAGTAGCACTGCGGCTTTGCAGTAGAAGACAAGAGCGCCCCGTCTCCTTGGATTGACAGATCTTCAGTGGAGGTGCCCTTCTCTTTTCTAGGAGCACGCATCTCCTGATTAATTTTGGCAACAACTTCCCAGGTCGGCCCGAGGGGTGCCGATATCATTATCAAAGGAGGGCCACTGGAGGTAGACATCCCTACTTCCTCCACATCTTCGGCTTCGCTACTACTGGCCGTGTCAAATCTGGCTTGAAGAGCCGCTTCTTTAGGGCATACTTGCTCCCAGCATCGACAAGATGTTATAGCCTCTGATTCTGAGTCTCTTGGTTGAGTAGGCTTAGTATGTTCGACTTTCACTGGGTACTCATCGAAGGTTGCCCCCAGTGGGCTGTCTTCAGCAGGGTAGAAAGCGGAGATGGTATCCACCTCGTATCGCCCGCTGTAGTATTATTCTTCAAGGGCGAAGCCCAACCCTGGATGTTGAGAGACACTGATGCGGGACGGACATGCGAACCTGGGACTCTAGCTCGCAACTTGTCCCAAAGCGAGGGAAACGCGGGATCGTGCGCGGTTAAGGAACCAGCAGTGAGTCTCGGGTATTCGACTCTTCCGCGTGTACTCGGATTGAGTCACGGGACGAGTCACTCACTCACTCTCGTAGCGGTGATAAAAGTATAACGAGCTAATATTCTACTCGCATGCAGCGGCATATACAAATAAATACAAGTAAAGCAAATGCCTACGAGGAGAGTGGCGAAGTTACCTCCACGCTCCGGGCGTGGGGAAGACTTCCCAGCCAAGTACGGTGACTCCCGGCACAATGGTAAAAATTTAATTACAGTAGTGAATTATATTGCCCACTCCATGCAGGGAGGTAAAGGACTACAAGTGGGGCCTGGGAGGACCGATCTTGGGTTGACGGGAAGCAAGCCGGAAGGGTGTTCAGGCCGAAGAAGGGCTGCTGGTCCGACTCGGCACTATTCCAGCTCAGCTCGACTCGATTCTGCTCGCCGGATAGCAAGTAATGGCCTCCAAAGGGACGTCATCCTCCTGAGATCTTCTGAAGGTGGCACTTGGCTGGGACGATGGCGGGACATCCCTGGTCGACTCCCTGAAGTGGTGGTTCCTAAAATTTAGATTTGATATTTTATTAAGATTTAACTTGTTGCTGCTTCTACAGGTCTGTTCACGGAACAGATTTGTGCGACCCGGCGGCAAGAATTATTGCTCTCAGATCCGGAGGCGGATTGAGACGTGGTTGGTGCCATTGGAAAGAGGACTCACAAATCTAAAACATATATTTTTTTGCAGGGCTATCAACGAAGAGGATTGGAAATGAAAACCTCTGCAAACTATAGAATTTCTTGTGGATCTGGTTATAGACTATCCGGACAGAAAGGGATCTGCCTGAAGATGATTTTTGACTAGAGGGTAAGGGAATTTTTTGGGTACTAGGAAAATTACTGGTGGAAGGGGCAGATGTTAGGAACACTTGGGAATTTTTATGGATTTTCTAAAAATTGATAAGGGAGGCTTCAGTTCTTTGTCCAGGTTTACGGGATACCACAGCTTCTGGAATGCTTCTTTCTCCTTGCGGGGCTGGCCGGCAGGGATGTGCTGCTTCTGGAACATCTTGGCTATTTGACTTGTTCTGAATGTCAGCCCTTGAACGGGGACTAACGAGCTCTCCATATCTTCAGGAAGGTGGCAATCCGTGTCTTCCTGTGTGGGATGCTCCTCAGCTGTGTAGAACAAACTGCTAGGGCCGTCAGACTGCGTCACCTCCCATGCTTTGAAAGGTTCGACAATGCTATTGTCGAGGTCGAGAATTGGCTTGGTGAGGCCTTCGGGGACCCTGATGTGGTCTTGTTGCTGGTCGACCTTGGTTTCATTGTCTTGAGGATAGGTGGCAGGAGGTGATGTCCTGTCCACGTCCCCAGTGACGGCAATATTTGAGACCATCTTGGGATTGATGTACCTGGGCTGCGACGGTGGGAACCAGTCATCGCCGGAACCGTCTCTTGCTGCCTTAATAGGGGACTTGGCTTCAGAGGTCTTCTGAGACCGTTCTGCATATAGAGGAGCGTCCAGTAGGTGACACTCGAATACTTCAAACGGGTGGAGGTCGGCAAATATCCTCCCCTCCTTCGCTTCCTGGGTGCATTTGAGGCACTGGTGCAGCGTGGAGGGAACCACCATGTTCTCACGTAGCTAGGGGCGGCCAAGCAATGCCTTATATGAGGTGTGGGAGTCGATGACATAGAACCGCACCCTCGTAGTAAGATCTGCCAGAGTGAGCGTAAATTCCGCTACTCCTAGCGGCACTTCACATTTTTGGTTGAAGCCGACGATACGCATATCTCCGACTTTATCAAGGTGCACGTTGAAGTGGTATCTCTGATATATTCTGCAGGGCATGATGTTGACAGCCACTCCGGGATCTATCAAGATTCTGCTTAGCTCCCGATCATTCAGCTGTCCTCTCATGTATAGCGGCCTGTTGTGGCTGGTAGTGGGGAGTAGCATGTCCTCTTGAGTGAAGGTCACATTGGCTTCTGGAATTGCTTCAGCCAAACATGCTTCGTATTGAGCAAGCGTTTGCAGAGCAGTAATGATCGCCTGTCGGGTCTCTTCACTCAAGGAGAGGATTTTTCAAACAGTGAATCTTGTTGGGAGCTTTTTCAATAATTTAACTACCTGACTTCCTGCTCGGACATTAGACAACTTCATTTCCTCCGCCCACCTAGGCTTGGGAGAATCTTGAACCACGGCCCCTGATGGGCCCACTTCATCAGACTCTGAGGCTGCACTCTTCTGCTTGGTGTCGTCCTCTTGTTGTCCCTCATCAGCTGTCGTTGGGCAAAATTCATCTTCATCTGGAATTCCAGAAGGCTGTTGAAGCTACGGGTGAGTATCCCCGACTACAGGGTCAGCACCTTGACAAGGCTACTTTCCCTTTGACATTTTTAGAAATTCCAGAAAGGAAGGAGCAGTAATACTACCCCCATTCTGACTATATAAACCTGAAGGAGGAGGGAGTTGGACTCCCCTGACCTTCGTAGGGGGTATCTTGTAGGGTGCCTCCCCCCTGAAGATGATATTGTGGTTGGCGGGTGGCTGACGCCCCCATCTTCAGCCCGACCGGGTTGTATGTGCAGCGGTAACTACTTTAGCCTGGCTTGCCCCAGCGGCGGGTGTAAAGCATATTTCCTCCTCATCTTCCTCATTGGCCAGATTGAAAAGGGCATGCTGGGTATTGCAAGAAAGGACTATGTCCTTTGTGGCCTTGTCGGCTTTTCTTTTCTTTCCTCGTTTCTTCTTCTTTTCTTCGGCAGGCGCTTGCCCCCAGAACAGGCTGCCATCCTTGTTTGATGCTTTGTCAGCTTCCGGCTACTGTTTTATTGAAAGATGTTCTAATTCCTGCCACGGGACATGATCCCGCATCAGTAAAGGTTTCAGTTCGGGCTGTACATATTCATCTAGCCCGTTTATATAGTCTTGTAGCCGCTGGGCTTCTAGACTAATCTCCTTGACCATCGGTAGTGGAGTCTGTCTTCTCCGATTGTATGTAGGTATTTTGATGACTGTAGGTGGATTGGTCCACACAGGTGCTGCCTCCGGTAGAGTGGGTCGTGGTGCGACACCACAGATCTGCACCCCCACTTTCGGACGAGGTGTGCCTTTCTTATTGGTTTTTATAGGGACTTGCTGCCATCCCTCTTGTTCTTTTATTGGTGTCATGAAGTAATCCTCATAAGCATGTTGAGTGCTAGCTTCCGCGATCTCTTCAGGCAACGCCTGATATAGGGAGATCATATTGACCGCGGCTCTTCTCAGAGGTGCCTCATGAGGTTGTGGAGGGTCAACCTTGTACTCCCCCAAGTCTATATCTTATTTCTTGACCATGCCTTCAATGATATCCTTGAAAACATAGCAGTCTTCAATCGGGTGCCCCAGCATCTGGTGATAGGGGCAGAACCTTGGGCTGTCTTTTCTTTTCAGGTCTTCCAACCTTTTCGGTTCGGGCAAGGTAACCTTACCATACTAGGTCACCCAGTCGAACAGGACCTTGGTCTTTTCTTTTGGGAAGGAGTAGGCCTTCTTCATTTTATCCTAGAGTAAGGGACCCTCTCAGTCGTCTCCGGTTTTAGCAGGTTGAGGGGCAACTGCCTTCTTCCCTTTGTCTTTTTGTTTTTCAAATGACTTAATGTCAAGAGTGTTTGCTTCTTTAGGCGTTGAATGCCGCTCTGCTGTTTTCACCTTTTGTGCAATGGCAGTAGTTGATGCAGGGGCAGGTCATGCTAGGAAAGCTTCCACCTCAGCCATGACATTGTTTAGACGGTCGAATGACCGGATTTCCATTCCAATCATCTTTTCCAGTGCCTCTCTCCTGAGGTTTTGTTTGCATATTTGTACGGCATCCTCCTGGTGCGAGGGCCGCTTAAATCTCATTCCAAGGTTCCTCCACCTCTTGATGTATTCAAGGGCTGTTTCATCTGCCCTCTGTCTTGTCGAGTAGAGCTCGGCCACAGTGACCTCCCTCTCTGTGACATGGAATCTTTCTCTGAATTTCTTCTGCATATCCGGCCAGTCACTGATCGATCCGACCGGGAGGCTGGAATACCATTCAAATGCGAGCCCTGTCAGTGAGGACCCGAAAAACTTCAGCAGATATCACTCGTCGGTGGCCAGATCACCCATGATGGTCATATAGTAAGCGACATGCTCCTTCGGGGATCCCTTCCCGTTGAACTTGTCGAACTTGGGTGGCTTGTTGACCCCGGGAGGGAGTCGCTTAGCAGCATGGTGTGGTGGGTATGGCACCCGGTAGGCATCAAATGTGACGTAGTCGACTTCACTTCGCTCGGAGAGCTTCAGCTTAATCATTCTTTCCACCATCAGCTTGTTCACGATAGTTGGATCGACCGGTTCTGGGTAGAAGTGCGTCGACTGTCGATAAGGGGTGACCAAGGCGGTCGCCTGCGGAGGAGGACGCAGCAGTTCAGGCGCCTGGTGCACCTGTGGTAGTACTGGCATCATCAGAGGCTGTGGTGGGTGCTGCTAAGTGGTCTCCAAGCTGGGTTTTGCTAGCTGAGGCAAGGTATAAAGTGACGGGAAGTCGCTCGGGTTGAAGACTCCCCGTGATGATTCGGCCTGCATCTCAGGCTGCTTAGAGGCCGAAGCTTGCTCTATTTTCTCCATCAGTTATTTCTTCAGAAGTTCTATCTCCTTTTGATATCTCTGAAGTATCACTAGCACTGACAGATCCATGGAGCCGTGGCGGGAATAGCTTCTGTTGTTTCCCCTAATGCACCTTCAGGCGGGGCATCTATCTGCACGTCCTCTTCTTCCTCGATCACCACATTTACAGTCAGAATGGTGGATCCATCAGTTAGGACTCGCTTTCCTTCTACACTAGCTAGCATCTCTCTTGCGGCTTCAATTCTTCAAGTGCTCGGCCCTGGCCTTTTAGCCAATCGAGCCAGCTCCTCAGGTTCCTTAGGCAGTCTTCCATATCGGCCGAACACTCCAGCCATATTGCATGTGAAGACTTGCATTCCTTTCCTTCGACGATGGACCCTCCTCTTTAGATGTTGAGGGAAGGTCAGTCTCTCGAAGACGGAGACTTTTCTCTCCTCCTGCTGATGAGGAGTAGCTTTATCGGCTCCAATTTCGAAGCCGTCTCCATATCCATTGTCGCCAACTGATGACATCATTCCTCTTTCTTCATCTTTTTCTTCGACTGCCATTGGTGGGCAATCGTGATCTCTTGCCATAGCTACTCGCAACAGCCATTGTTGGCCCAGTGAGGGGTTGCTCATACCCCTAAAGTAGTTTCTGACCACAGTGGTCATCTCTTCCTACCCTAGCCCCTGACGTAGGACTGGGGATGGTTGTCGACCTCCGATTGGAGGGATGTAAGCCAGACAAGTTCTTTCGCCAGGTTGTTCAAATCTTCTCCCTACTACAGGGATATCAGCTTGTCGGGCGCATGCCCTGAAGCATGCACGGTGAGGAGGCTCCGCGACAGTCTCCTCTCTTCTTAGGGCCAACGCCCTCTCATTCTTTTTCTTTGCCTAGATGGGCTTGGAGTAGTAGTATGTAGGCGCCTCTCGACGAGCAAGTTGGACCTTCTTTGGGATCCAAACTTGTTTAAACTTCTTGGGCCTTGGGGCCAGCTCTCTTCGGCCTTGGTGGCCTTCTTCTTCTTTCTCAGCCCTCCTCCCGGAAAGAGCCTGGAAGGAGTTGCGGGTTGGCACAACAGCAACCACCCGGTCAGGAATTGCTTGGGTCTCACGTCCGTCTAGAAAGATTCGAACACCCCTAATAAGGACAGATTTCCCGGACACTGACAATCGTCCGGTCATAGGAACCGCAGGTCCTCAGGGGGAATTCCCCTGGCGGAAATTCCGAGGCTTGTAGTGGTATGTGGGGCGAGCCCCTTGGGCCACATGATGTACCATGCAGCTAATCAGCTGAGTCTGCCCGATCGCCAGACTCTTGCAGCTTCGGGCGTTGTGGGCCCCTGTCTTCATGGCAGCTTCTTGTTCGGTTGGCTCCGAGAGCTAGACCTCTAGTATGTCGGTGAACGCCACCCCCAGGAAGTTGGGGAAGCCGACCGACGGTGGGAAGGAACCAAAGATCATGGGCACCGCCAGGTACCCGTTAGCATCATGGTTGGCCACGATCTCGGGGCTGAAAGCTAGCGCAGTGAATCCAGCAGCCATTGTTACTTTCCCTGCAAACAAGATAAGCAAATGATCAACATTCTTTGGGAGGGCCTCGGGCCCGTTTGTCTCGGCAAAGAGATGAGAGGAGAACTCGGTCCCACCGGGCGTGCTAAGCTATGTTGGCGGTGAGATGTGAATTCATCTTTTTTTTGTTATATCTGAACTAGACCATTCATTTTGTTATTCGCGTAGGGCGTGCCAGTCACTAGGTGACGAGTTTATTGTGCGCTCAATCTGACCCGAGTAGGGCGAGAGTGAAGTTTGTGTTGGGACCGAAAGTCCGCCATACCATAAAGGCTATAGCGTTAATTACATCCATCAATAAGAAGGAAAACCTCTGATTAGTTGCCGAGATAATGAGCCGTTCGAGGCTGAAATAGAATGCAAGAAAATGTATGTGATTATGAAGCCTTTAAGGCAGCATGGAATGATTCATTAATCGTTTCCTTAATCATGCAAAGCAGACATGGTTCATTAAGTTTGAGCCTTCGGTACGAGGCGGAGGACGTAGGTCCGAAGACCACCATCTTGCATGGTCAGGACTTCTGGTCGAGCGTGACCTGGCCGTCCATCGATGCCATTTGATATACCGAGGTCTTATACAAGCAAGCATGCTGGTGCAGACACCAGAGCGAGCGAGAAGCACGAACCGGCGAGCCGTCGGTACCATACGCGGAGCACCACTCCAGCTACATCGGCTTCCATCTGGCTCGGAGACAGCCTGGAGACTCCCCCTTGAGTTTCGATATTTATAGTATTTATGGAGATTTCATTTGTGTGTAATGTGTGTTTATTTAGTTTTATTCGGATTGTAATTCGGATTGTAAGAGGGGTTTATTTGTAATATGGGACAACCTGGGTCCCGCGGGCCCCCCATCCCTTCTCCCATTGATCCACCTCATCTCTTGGGCCCATGTGGGGTCATTCAACCCTGCATGGTGGGCTTCTAGAAGGGTTGGACCAAGGGGGGGACAAAGTGAACAAAATTTCAAATTTGGAATGCCATAAGTCAAGGCTCCCCCATTATATAGTATTATATTATAAATTTTAGTTTTTTTATTTGTTCCAAATCACATGGGAAAAATAAATTGTGGACTCCCTCTTTTACCCCTTTTCAACCCTTGATCTAGGGATAGTTAGTGTCTTTTGTTATTTCACATAAATAGCATGTATTTTCATTTGATTGGAATTAATAAGAAGAAAAATCAGAATTTCCTCCAAAGGAGCAAGGGCCGCCCCTATCTCTCTCCTCTCTCCCCCTTCTGCAGTTGATAAGGCTGTGAATCAGAGGTGTGAAGCCTCATCTATCAAGTGTGAAGATCGTCGTCGTCGTCGTCGCCGCCGCCGCCTTCATGCCGCCGTCGCACCACCGCCATCGTCGCCGGAGTTCTGTCCACTCAGGATATCCCCTTAATCTGGGATTTCTTGCTCTCAGCCACGAGTTCATCTGGAGCCCAAACGTTCAAGGTGAGTTCCATGGGTCATCACCACGTCCTAGAAAAATTGGTGGAGCTTCTAGTTTTTATTTTCCATTTTTCCATTTTCGTTCTCCACCTCCTCTCAGATCTACCTGCAGTCTGTCCAGATTTTCAGAAACCCAGTAGAACATCCATGAACCCACCTTCTCTTGATCTAAATGACTTGATATTTTTATTGGGGTTCTATCCACCACCCCCACCATCCACAAATTTTCCTGTGAATTTATGTTCTCTTTCATTTTTTCTAAAAATTCACTTCAAATCCCAGCTCAGTTCTGCCTGCCACTATCCAGATCTGACCACCCAGCAGTATAAAATACCTTTCCCCATCGAAACCTCCACTAAACGCTTCATAAAAATTATCCTCGATTTTCTCTCTCTCCCCTCTACAACTTTCATGAAGAGCTCATCTTCTGATTCGGAGGTCTACATTACGATCAACACCAACTCTCAGGAAAGTTCATTTCTGCCCGACCAGATCTGAAACAGAGATCAGTCCGGTTCTAAAATTCCCCATCAGAAGTAAACTCACAATGAATTTTCTGGAGTGATATAGGGTAGAAGGATTTTGAGTCAGCGTTCCAACGGTGCTAGTTTCGTGCCGATCCGACATCGATGCTGATCGCAGCAATAAATCTCACCGGGTCACGCGCTGGAAAACAAAGGTTGCAGATCCGTGGCCAGCACTTCCGACATGTGGAGATCGGTGCCGCTCGGCCTCCGACTGGTGTTCCAGTTCGATCACCGTCCAGGGAAGCACGCCACCAGGTGTCACCATCACAGCGGGACCCACCCCGCCAGGTCCGGAGGACTAAGCAGCACATGGGCCCCACGAACAGGAGATCGCGCCGTTCGGACAGCACTAAAACGCGGATTTTGGCACCGTCGGGGCGACATCAAGATGTTGCCCGTCAACCCAATTCCTGATACTCCTGGGTCCCACATGTGACCTGTTACCTCCCTTCGTGGAGTGGGTCAAAACTGTGTACTGTAGTAAAACTTCTTTAACCAGGAGTACGGATTTGGCCGGGGTTGTCTTCCCCACGCCGGGAGCGTGGAGGTAACGGTCTTAACTCATTGGCGTTCATTTTCTAGTTTAGTATATGGTCATATGCCGCTGTGAGTGCGTTAGGAGTCTGGCCTGTGAGTTCATGTCACTACTGTGAGCAAGAGAGTGACCCATCCCGTTGCTCGATCCGAGCACGGAAGTGAGTCGACCACCCTTGACTCTGCCGATTTCTCAACTGCGCAGATCCACGTTTCCCCTCGCTTGGGACGATGAGTGAGCTTGTGTTTCTGTTAGCGACATATATCCCATAGGAACTCTTAGTGTCGGGCCAAAGTGTCTCCATTGTTGTATGTTGCTGGTCGCGTCCGCATTTAGAGTCCGAGGTCCGCATCACTTAGAGTCAGTCCCCGTGTCCGTCCCGCATCAATTTGGTATCAGAGAGAGTCGAGTCTAGGGTAGTCGTGGCATAAGTCTTGCACGGTCTAAGTCGAGTCTAGAATCATCATTATTTTCAAAACACAAAAATGTGTTTTAAAATTACATTTCATCCCAATAATTCGGTATATTAAAAGGTGTTGTCCGAATGTTAGGCTACGCCTATCGGGAAGGCCGCACACTTGCGCGAGGAGATATTCGGGTCGACCCTCCGCCACGTACCAGATATTGGCTAAGTCTAGGTGCATTAGTCTGTGTCTCCTAGCCCGTGTGTCTTTGCATGCCCACCAGTCGAGGCACCCAATACTCGCCACCACCACCTATGGCAGATTCCCGAGCCCGTAGTTCCGATGAGCCCTCGATGGTCGAGATGTTCCGAGCCCTCATGGATCGTCTCGATACGCGTATGGATGGCCTTAATACGCGTCTAGATGGCATAGGAACGCATCTAGAAGGGAGGATGAAAGTCCTAGTGATGTGACACAACCTCGGACTTAAGCAAGCAATCACAAATAGCATTCAAATGGGCCTTAATGGGCCACCGCTCTCCCGTCGCACTCTATACCCGGAGTGACTTGGCGATGCCAAGTGTGAAGTATGGGAATGGGCCCTTGCTGGTAGAGGGCCAGCAAGGCCAAGGTTTGACTCCCAAATGTTGGATGCCCAATTCAATTGGGGCCGACAAAGTGCGCAAAGGCACCGGTTCACACTACCCCACGGCGGTCACTCTAAGTCATGGACTTGAGGACCGGGCGCTCCCTCACAAATTCAGCAGCGCATGAAGCAAATATTGAAAGAGCAACACTATTGAGCAAGGATGAGACACTTACTCGACCGGTTTGAAGAAACCGGTCCCGGTCGGAGACGAGGGCGAGCGGGGAGGCGGTGGTTCCCCACACGCCGCGGCGGTGTCGCTTGACCTGCCCAAATAGATACAACACTACACCTCACGCAGGAGGGGGATCTTGGGGTAGGGGTTAAGGTATTACATTCAAAACTACCACCACGCAGGGTGGGGCCTTCAGCCGGCCAAGCGGGGAGGGGATGACGGACCGAAACAAAAAGAAAGGGAAACTAGGGAAATTGCAGCTGCAGTCTGGAATTCTGGACAGAAAACCGTTTTGATGGCTGTCCCGGGCTCGTCCGGACTCCAAATTGAGCGAAACCACCTCCTAAAGCTTCCTGACTTGAAGGGGTTGACTCCAGAATTTTTGGGGATGCTCCGTAGGTCGTAGGTGGCAGCACCAGAAACTGGAAGGAGACCTCTCTGTCTGGCCGTAGTCTCTGTCTGGACTGGAACAGCAGGTTACAGAGATCACCGTGCGCCCTCCCGAGCTTCGAAGAGCACGAAACTGGCGGCGACGTCTTAGTAGTCGAAGTAGCTTTCAGAAGGAGGCAACGGGGCTGCAATCAGAGGTCAGGGGTGGTCGGTGTACCCTGAAGAGTGGGTACTGGTCGGAGCAGACTGCAGAAGGCAGGACTGGAGAGCTTTGGGGAGAAAATTTGTAACTCCGTCCTCCGGCAGCCGAACGAGGTTCTGTTTCTTGATCCAGAACGAAGACTGGAGGAGGAAGATATTTGTAGAAGAGCTTCAGGGCTGAATCTGTCTAGGGTCGCCGTGGTGGAGCCTCCAAGCGGGTTCTGGTCCTCTGCAGAGACAGCACTGCGCGACTGTGGGAAATTGGCTCCCCGGGACAGCTCCGACCTCGGATGGGGTTGCTTCCACCTCGCCTGCAAATTAGACTAGAAGGCCTTTCCAGAAATGTAGGCCACGCCTTCAGGAACACCAGGATGAAGCCGTGGGAAACACTGCAACTTGGGACTGATCTGCAGGTCTGCACAGCTCCGACCTGCAATAGAGATGAGGGGAAGGGGGGGGGGTTTCTTTGGTAGAGGGATGTGATGGGGGTGACCAATGGAGAGTGGGAGCTCTTGTGGAGTGGTGGAGAAGACTAATGGTGAAGGGGAATGAGGAGGAAGTGGACTGGGGCGCAAAGGACAACAAGTGGTGGAGGGAGGTGAGAGTGGGAGAGAGGTTATGGGGTAGTGAATGGGGCGAACTTGACCAAAGGGGGGGGGGGAGGATGAAGGGGGCGGCCTATGCAGGTGGAGGGAAGGGAATTTCAAATTTGAATTGGCCTAGGAAGGTGGAGGATTGTGTGGGAACTAGTGGGATTGCATTGGGAGGGAGGAGATTGTGTTGGAAGTGGAGAAGATGCCACCTAGGGACAATGGGAGTGGAGTAATGGCAACTTGGGGAAGTGGAGGGGTATTGAATGAGGTGGGTAACTAGTGGAGGTGGTTGGGGAGGGGAGGAGAGAGAAGAAAATTCGAAATTGGGGTTGGAGGAGAGAGAAAGAGGGGTGAAATAGAGAGATTAAGAGGGGAATGGGTGGGGAATCTCTCCCCTAGGGTCTCTCACCCAAAAACTAGAGGAATCACTCCAATTTGAACTCAAAGGGCAAGTTTAACTCATTCATTCATTCATTAACTTCAAATGAGGGGGAGTGGGGTCCTATTTATAGGCAACTCACTCTTTACAATAAGTCCCTGACAAAATAAGCAACTACAAATAACCAAGGGGGTGGGGGCACCAATGGGCCTAGCCCAACGAATTGGGCCCAATAGCCTCATTAGACAGCATGATGATACAAAAACATAGGAAAATAAGTGCTAGACCTAGGGAAATGACTCAAATAAAATGAAAATACATCAAAATGACACAAAGGAAAGCTACTAAATGGATAAGGGGCCTTAATAGAGTGAGGCCCAAACTCAACCAGCTCCCGAATGTGAAGAAGTGGACCCGAGCCAAAGGGAATCGTGGGTGATGCCTCCATCACCTAGAGGATCGGGCCAAAACATCGGACCAGTCCATTCATGGTCTTGTAGGGAGGATTGCTGTCCTTGAGAGGGCCCCAGTGGCTGCGCAACCCGCACCGACAAATGGCCAACAAGAGCCGGTTCAGCAACCTGTTGCTCCAGGGGCTCAAGGGACAGATGATAGGAGGCAACAAGTGCACGAGGTGGATGATTACGCCTCTGATAATGAACAAGGGGGTTATGATCATGATCGTCGAAACCAATGACGGAATCGCGATGAAGACGGCGACCGCATTCTTAGGAGCGTGCGTGCGGACCCTCCCCTATTTGACGGGTCTCTGGACCCGAAGGTCTATTTAGATTGGGAGGTCGGCATGGACTGGTACTTCGAGTGGTTTGAGATGACGGACCACCGAAGAGTTCGATATGCTAAGATGAAGTTGCATGGGTAGGCCCAAACTTATTGGATCAATGTGGAGAGCCTATTAGTGCAGCGACATCAATCCCCGATCGATACTTGGGATGACATGAAAATGAAGTTGAGGCAGAAATACCTTCCTACCACGTATCACTAGCGTCTCATAGACAAATGGCAAAGTCTCTCCCAAGGGAACCGGTCCGTGACTGAGTACACCGCCGAGTTTGATGAGTATTATTTGCGGTGTGGAGTTACGGAAGAGAGCACCATGACCATATCGCGCTTTCGAAGAGGTCTACGGCCGAACTACCAATATGAACTTTTCCGCCGTAATGTGACAACTTTGGAACATGCGTATCAGGTTGCTCTCAAATTGGAGCAATTCGAGGCCGAGTTTGAGCCTATCCATCGGTTGGGCCCCTTTCCCCCTCGTAGTGTCGAGCCCCGTAGCTCTTTAGGCACGTATCCGAGGGCCCCCATGGCTCAACCTCAGGAGCTCACTCGTCTCGAGCCACTCGCTCCTAGGCCTCTCCCTCCACCTCCGAGGAATATCCCTCCTCGTCCCCAACCCACAGCACCCACGGTCCGTCCACCGGCATCCGCACCCGTTGCTCGTCCTTTGTTGCCTACACCTCCTATCCATCGGGAGGATAAAGGGAAAGGACCTTTAATCGGGGAGCCTAGTGGATCACGGCAGCAGCGTTATCACTGCAATGGGTTTGGCCACTTCGCCAACTAGTGTCCCACTCGTCAGTCTCTTGTCATTGGGGACACACAGGTCGGGGACGCCACCTCTTCAGATCTTGTGTTAGTCCTCTATGAAGTAGATCAGGAGCTAGTTGACAAATACTATGAGATTAAAGGTGATGGCCAGGATGCCCAGCATTTGGACGATACTCACTTGGGGGTGGTCAGGTGTATTCTCACCCAGCCACAGGCCAGTGATGACTAGCGTCGGACCACCATCTTTCATACATACTGTAGGCTGGGGGGGGCATGTGTGTAAGGTGATTATCGATTGTGGGAGTTGCATCAATGCAATCTCCACGGGCGCAGTATCACGTCTTGGTCTTAATCCCGTGGACCACCCTTGCCGTTATCAAGTATCTTGGGTGGATTCCACCTCCATTCCGACCAGGCTGCGGTGTTTGGTCCCACTGCACTTCCATGCCTATCGTGACGAGATTTGGTGTGATGTCCTCCCCATGGAGGTGGGCAATATCATTCTTGGTAGGCCGTGGTTATTTGATCGGGATGCCACACTCCATGGCCGGTCGAACACCTGTACCTTCAACCATGATGGCCGATGGATTACCCTCCACCCCACTTAGCTCAAGAGCCCATCAGTTAGGGGTCCTACTTGCCCGAGTACTCCGGAGCCTTCCGTCCCCGGGCCCAGTACCCCATCCCTAGCCCGGGCTATGACCGTTACCTCTAGCATAGGCGAGCCCTCGACTAGGAGGTTGATGATGATTAGCTCCCGAGAAATGGAGCGGGAGGCTAGTAGGGGCTGCCCTGTATTTGCTATTACGGTCCGAGAGGTGGAGCCGAAGTCCGAGGGTGAACTCCCACCCAATGTCATTCCTATTCTGCAGGAGTTCGCTGATATTTTTCCCGAGGAGCTTCCCGAGGGACTCCCACCCATGCGGGATATTCAGCATGCTATCGACCTGATTCCGAGCTCCTCATTACCCAATCTTCCTCATTATCGCATGAGTCCCATGGAACATGCCGAGCTAAAATGGCAGGTCGATGAGTTGATGCAGAGAGGGTCTGTTCGGGATAGCATGAGTTCGTGTGCTGTTCCCGCATTACTCACCCTAAAGAAGGATGGCACGTGGAGAATGTGCATTGATAGTTGTGCCATCAATAAAATCACCGTGAAGTACATGTTCCCAATTCCTCGCCTAGATGATATGCTAGACATGATGGCCGGCGCCACTATCTTCTCGAAGATCGATCTTAAGAGTGGCTACCACCAGGTGAGGATTAGGCCATGTGATGAGTGGAAGACCGCATTTAAGACCAAGGATGGTCTATATGAGTGGTTGGTTATGCCTTTTGGGTTGACCAATGCCCCTAGCACTTTCATGTGACTCATGACTCAGGTCCTTCGACCTTTCATTGGAGTCTTTGTGGTTGTATATTTTGATGATATCCTTATATATAGTCGCACTAAAGGGGACCACTTGGACCATCTAAGGCAGGTCTGTCTACTTTTGTGGCGAGAATAGTTGTTTGCGAACCCACAGAAGTGTGCCTTCATGACACCTCAGCTTACCTTCTTGGGATTTATTGTGTCTAGTACCGGGGTCTCCGCCGATCCGGAGAAGGTCCGGGCCATTGTTGAGTGGCCGGAACCCCGTACGGTCCATGATGTCCGTAGCTTCCATAGCCTCGTGATGTTCTATCGTCATTTTATCCCCAGATTTAGCTCCGTCACTGTCCCGATCACGGACTGTATTTGGAAGGGCACGTTTGTATGGACGAAGGCCGCCGCTGCTGCCTTCAAGGACATCAAGGAGCGCATGACCCAGACACTGATCCTTTGATTGCCAGATTTCTCGAAGGTGTTTGAGGTCTCTTGTGATGCGTCAGGTGTTGGGATTGGAGGAGTGCTAAGTCAGGAGGCCCACCCGGTCGCATACTTCAGTGAAAAGCTGAATGACGCGAAACTGTAATACTCCACTTATGATAAAGAATTCTACGCAGTTGTTCAGGCTCTTAGGCATTGGAGGCACTATCTTTTACATCAGGAGTTTGTCTTGTACTCCGATCATGAAACTTTGAGGTTGCTCCATTCCCAAAAGAAGCTTAATGCGCGTCACAGTCGACGGGTTGAGTATCTCCAGTAGTACACATTTGTGCTTAAACATAAGGCTGGAGTGGAGAACAAGGTGGTTGATGCCTTGAGTCGGCGTGCTTGTCTACTGACCACCATGAGTGCCGAGGTCATATGGTTAGAGAAGATGAGAGAGGCCTATGTTGACTATCCTGACTTTGGTCAGATTTATACCACTCTCCAGGCCGGACCCTCGAGAGACCTTGATGATTATGTGCTTCAAGAGGGTTACCTCTTTCGAGGCGGCAGGCTTTGTGTTCCCCGGACTTCAGTTTGAGACTTCTTAGTCTAGGAGCTACATGCGGGAGGTCTAGCCAGCCACTTTGGTCGGAACAAGACTATCGAGGCTGTTGAGCATAGATTTTATTGGACGAGCTTGAAGCGTGATGTTGCTCATATAGTGGCTCGGTGTCGTACATGTGCTACGGCCATAATGAAGAAGCAAAGCTCGGGCCTTTATATGCCTCTTCCCGTGCCTGATGCCCCATGGCATGATGTTAGCATGGATTTTATCTTGGGATTGCCACGTACCTCTAGGAAGCATGACTCGATCTATGTGGTAGTTGACCGGTTCTTGAAGATGGCCCTTTTCATTCCCTGCTCGAAGACTTCGGATGCTTCAAGGGTAGCCCGCCTATTTCTTACTCATGTGGTGTGCAAGTTCGGGTTGCCTCGTACCATAGTGTCTGACCATGATGTTAGGTTCACCAGTTATTTTTGGAAGACACTGTGGCATATATTGGGTACTCACCTCAAGTATTCCACTGCATATCATCCCCAGGCAGATGGTCAGACCGAGGTGGTCAATAGGAGTCTGGGTGACCTTTTGAGGTGTCTTGTCAGGGATCGTGTAGGGGATTGGGATCTCATACTATCACTGGCAGAATTTGCATATAACGATTCGGGTAACAGGTCTACTGGCATGAGTCCATTCGAGATTGTCACAGGTCATAGGCCTAGGAAGCCAGTGGATCTTGTTCCCATGCCCATTCATGCACGAGCGTCTGAGTCTGCCGAGTCTTTTGCTAGGCATGTTAGGAGTTTGCACGATGACATCCGTCGTCACATTGAGGCCATCAATGCACGGTATAAGGAGTTAGCCGATGCCCATCGACACCACCGTGAGTTCCAAGAGGGTGAATATGTCATGATCAGGGTAAGACCTGAATGGTTTCCCTCTGGGACCGTAAAGAAATTGCAAGCTCACGGAGCCGGCCCATTTAGAGTGCCGAAACGCGTTGGATCCAATGCGTATGTTGTGGACCTGCCCGAGGAATATGGTATAAGCTCAACTTTCAATGTGTCGGATCTAGTTGCATATAGGGACCCAACGGTGATCCGTAGTGAGCCTTTCGAGCCATCTCCCCCCATTGAGAGTGATCCCACACCTGAGTGTCCACCACCAGCCACATTTCCCTGACAGCGCGAGCATATAGATCATATATTGGATGAGCAGGTGACAGTTACTAGGAGTGGATCCTACCCGCGCTACCTAGTGCGTTGGAGAGGGTGACCCGCCACCGAGGATACTTGGATCACCTGTGGAGAGTTGCAGCGGATAGATCCAGACCTAGTGGAGCGCTACCAGAGCGATGCTGACCCTTACTCGACAAGGTCGAGTTTCTCCCACCCGGGGAGAATTTGTACGGACACCAGAGCAAGCGAGAAACACGAACCAGCGAGTCGTCGGTACCGTACGCGGAGCACCACTCGGGCTACATCGGCTTCCATCTGGCTCGGAGACAGCCTGGAGACTCCCCCTTGAGTCTTGATATTTATAGTATTTATGGGGATTTCATTTGTGTGTAATGTGTGTTTATTTAGTTTTATTCTGATTGTAAGAGGGGTTTATTTGTAATATGGGACCACCTGGGTCCCGCGGGCCACCCATCCCTTCTCCCATTGATCCACCTAATCTCTTGGGCCCATGTGAGGTCAGTCAACCCTCCATGGTGGGCTTCTAGAAGGGTTGGACCAAGGGGGGGACAAAGGGAACAAAATTTCAAATTTGGAATGCCATAAGTCAAGGGGCGCCCCCATTATATAGTATTATATTATAAATTTTAGTTTTTTTATTTGTTCCAAATCACATGGGAAAAATAAATTGTGGACTCCCTCTTTTACCCCTTTTCAACCCTTGATCTAGGGATAGTTAGTGTCTTTTGTTATTTCACATAAATAGCATGTATTTTCATTTGATTGGAATTAATGAGAAGAAAAATCAGAATTTCCTCCAAAGGAGCAAGGGCCGCCCCTATCGCTCTCCTCTCTCCCCCTTCTGCAGCTGATAAGGCTGTGAATCAGAGGTGTGAAGCCTCATCTATCAGGTGTGAAGATCGTTGTCGCCGTCGCCGCCGCCTTCGTGCCGCCGTCGCACCACCGCCATCGTCGCCGGAGTTCTGTCCACTCAGGATATCCCCTTAATCTGGGATTTCTTGCTCTCAGCCACGAGTTCATCTGGAGCCCAAACGTTCAAGGTGAGTTCCATGGGTCATCACCACGTCCTAGAAAAATTGGTGGAGCTTCTAGTTTTTATTATCCATTTTTCCATTTTCGTTCTCCACCTCCTCTCAGATCTGCCTGCAGTCTGTCTAGATTTCCAGAAACCCAGTAGAACATCCATGAACCCACCTTCTCTTGATCTAAATGACTTGATATTTTTATCGGGGGTTCTGTCCACCACCCCCACCATCCAGAAATTTTATTGTGATTTTATAATCTCGTTCATATTTTCTAAAGATTCACTTCAGATCCCAGCTCAGTTCTGCCTGCCACTGTCCAGATCCAACCACCCAGAAGTATAAAATACCTTTCCCCATCCAAACCTCCACTAAACCCTTCATAAAAATTATCCTCGATGTTCTCTCTCTCCCCTTTACAACTTTCTTGAAGAGCTCATCTTCTGATTCGGAGGTCTACATTGGGGTCAACGTCAACTCTCAGGAAAGTTCATTTCTGCCCGGCCAGATCTAAAACAGAGATCAGTCCGGTTCTAAAATTCCCCATCAGAAGTACAGTCATAATGAATTTTTTGGAGTGATAGAGGGTAGAATTATTTTGAGTCAGCGTTCCAACGGCGCTAGTTTCGTGCCGATCCGACATCGGTGCTGATCGCAGCAACAAATCTCGCCGGGTCGCGCGCTACAAAACAGAGGTTGCAGATCCGTGGCCAGCACTTCCGACAAGTGGAGATCGGAGCCGCCCGGCCTCCGACCGGTGTTCCAGTTCGATCGCCGTCAAGGGAAGCACGCCACCAGGTGTCACCATCACAGCGGGACCACCCCGCCAGGTCCGGAGGACTAAGCAACACGTGGGCCCCACGAACCCCAGATCGCGCAGTCCGGACAGCACTAAAACGCGGATTTCAGCACCGTCGGGGCGACATCAAGATGCTGCCCGTCAACCCAATTCCCGATACTCCCGGGCCCCACATGTGACCTATTACCTCCCTACGTGGAGTGGGTCAAAACTTTGTACTGCAGTAAAACATGTTTAACCGGGAGTACGGATTTGGCCGGGGTTGTCTTCCCCACGTCGGGAGCGTGGAGGTAACGGTCTTAACTTCTTGGCGTTCATTTGCTAGTTTAGTATATGGCCATATGCCGCTGTGAGTGCGTTAGGAGTCTAGCCTGTGAGTTCATGTCACTGCTGTGAGCAAGAGAGTGACCCGTCCCATTACTCGATCCTAGCACGGAAGTGAGTCGACCACCCTTGACTCTGCCAATTTCTCAACTGCGCAGATCCACGTTTCCCCTTGTTTGGGACGACGAGTGAGCTTGTGTTTCTGTTAGCGATGTATAGCCCATAGGAACTCTTAGTGTCGGGCCAAAGTGTCTCCATTGTTGTATGTTGCTGGTCGCGTCTGCATTTAGAGTATGAGGTCTGCATCACTTAGAGTCACTCCCCGTGTCCGTCCCGCATCACATGCACTAATAGAGCACACAAGAATGCATATCTATATCTAATGCATGAACTATCAAGCGCATGATGACAGATGATTTCAAATTGAAAAGGCTTCTTTTTATTCGATTTATGATTGATTATGTTGACCGACACCAGCCGTGGAAGGCGAGGGTAGGCTTGAGAATGAGAGGGGGGTTAAAACGGCATGGCAGGCGCACTTTTATTCAAAACCGGTGCGGGGTAGCATAGGTATAGGGGTTATATGGTGCGGTGTCATGTAGGAATAAAGGTAAAATGGCGCGGTGGGGGGAGAAGGCCTTAACCGGCGCGCCCCGCCCAGGGCGCGCCGGATTAGGGCGCGCCGGGTGTCGGGCAAGTAAAAATCAGAAAACTTGAGTGTGAAGTTATTCCGGCGCGGGGGGGTACCGCGCCATATTAGGGTGCGCCGGATTAAAACCGCGCCGGATTAGGTGATTTTTGATGATTTTTAGATGTTTTTCAGTTTATTTCACCCATGAGTAAATGTTGAATTATTTGATTGATGAATTGAGGTCCAGGATGCCCTTGAAGGAGGGTTGAGACTCGTGCGAGGTTCATACTCGAGCATGAAAGTTTAATGGTTCGAAATCATATCTTATTAAGCCCAAACTGTGAGGGCAAATAGTCAATAAGTTCTAAAGAAATTTTGGCAGCACCTCCCCCGATCCAGAGGATTGCAGGGGGGAAGCAGAGGCATACCCAAGGATGTGGTAAACTCCTTAATGCCGGGTGGCACAACGGCGGCCGGCAGACCCAAACGGATAAGAAACCCCGAGGACTAGCCTACCAGGGGCACCATCGTTCCGTGGGTTGAACACGATCAGATAAGGTGACCAATGAGGGAGGTGAGGACCCTGAGGGCTAGCCTACGAGGGGCACACGACCCATAGTCAACTCATAATCTGAAAAAAAGACGACTAATTGAGAAGGAAACCCCGAGGGCTAGCTTACGAGGGGCACACATCCCATAGTCACCACAATGTCCCTAAGGATAGTGGATTTAATATCGGGCTAAACCCTGTCAATGTTCACCTTATGGCCCATAGGGATACTCATCACTCACAGATGGAACCCTTTGACCAAATGGCAGTTCTGAGGTATCAATGGGGTATGCCCCCCTCCCCAGAGTGTTAAAGCTAAATTAAGTTACCAGAAATAACAAAGCTCGGCGATTCTAAATCACATGCGGAATAGGAAGGATACAATAGCATATCACAATGGCCAATGAGTTGGCGAATCGGCGCTCACATGGTTAGCATGTTCTAAGGGGTTAGCACTCACAGAGGCAGATAGTTAGTATGCAGATTAAGGGGGTTAGCAGACCAACATTGACAAAGGGTTAATAGGTTAGCCCGGGTACTGCGATGATCAAGCTACGAAAACATTCATTCGAGCAACCAGCATATAACTGGCACAAGATGAACACGCATGCTTTAGAGACGACCCCATTCCCTCTGGACTATGGAGAAATGTCGAGGGGTATTGAAGGGATCGATCTCGAACCGGAATGGACAGAGATGCACACACAAGTATGTCTCTAACCATAAAACCCACAGCACATATACAGCAAGGCATGGCCATTGCGTTAGAAGGGAGGAGCCCCAGGGAGGGGGTGACATCAATGTAGCCCGTATGACTCCAGGGCATGGTTGGTATCATGAGATGCAACACAACGTTCATACACGAGGCGACTGAACATGTAAATCGAGGGAAGAGTAGAAGAACAATACACAATAGTGCAGATTATTCATTCCATCAATGGGAAAGTAACTACATAGATTATCACAATCAGTCGGTGCGGCCCGGCATCGTTGCTCGGCGGCCATTTCATTAGTTGCAGAGAGAGGGTTACAGGGGAGAAAGAAATGAAGAGATGGTGAGGGGGGGAGATGGGCTCATGTCATCGCCCCTCCCCCCTCACTTACATTATATCAGACAGGAGAAATCAGAGCGAATCGTTGGAAGAGAAACCACGAAACCCACCTAAACTTCTTCTCCAAAATAGAGTATCGGATTTCGGCGTCTCTTCTCCGGCTCCGAAGCTATTCAGGCAAGACAGGGGAAGATGGCGGCAAGAACCCTCTCAGTAGAAACCCTACTTCTCCCCCAAGACTCCCCTCTCTCTCTCTTCCCGTTTCGAATCTGCCTCTCTTATTTTTCTCTCCTATTCTTCTTTTTTTCTTCCTTACTTGGTCGAACCCAGTGTGTATAGATAGATGGGGCTATTACGGGGTGGAGAACGCACGCCGGGGAGAACCCCTTTAGCTTTTGGTGCGTCGGGTAGGAAAGCATCGGAAAGAGGGGCGCGCCGGTGAAAGGGCCCGTCAGATAAGCTCCGTTCATTTTACGTGAGTCAGACGGAGGGTCTCAGACTTGCTCTGGGGGTCACCATGACCATTCATCTTGCCGCGTTCTTGCAAAACCTTGGTGAGTAGTCCTGACGAAGCTCTCAGGTCGACGTACAATGATGCGGGACGGACAGCGGACTCGACTCCAAGTTGATATGCGATCCTTGGACTCTAAACAATCTCGTGATCATCCCTTAGCAAGGGATTCGTGGGACTGTGCGCGGTTGAGAAACCGGTAGTGAGCTAGGGTGGTCGGCTCTCTCTCGTGCCCGGATCGGGTCTCGGGACATGTTTCGCTCTCTCACTCGCAGCGGTGAATAACAAAATTTGGCGAGCTAATTATCCTATCATGCTCTCTAGAAGCGGCATATGAAATATATATGAAATAAAGCAAAATGCCCAGTAAAGGAGCGAACACAATAGCTCCATGCGCCGGGCGTGGGGAAGACGATCTCGGCCGAACGTGTACTCCTGGAACAGTAAATAATTAAATTACAGCAATGAATATTACTGCCCACTCCATGCAGGGAGGTAAAGGGCTACACGGTGGGACCCGGGAGTAGTGGGTTCGGGTTGACGGGCAATGTTTTGTGTAGCTTCGGCGGCACGCGTACTGACGAACGTGGGGTCCACATGTTGGTCGGCGGGGCCGAGTGGGCCCGGAGTGGCACCGCTGTGACGGGGACGCCTGGAGGGACGCTCCCTGGGAAGGCAACGCGTTGGTTCACCTTGTAGAAGGCGAGGTGGGTCCGATCTTCAAGTGTTGAACTTGTTGTCCACGGATCTGAGTTGCCGTTTTAGACCCGTGCGACCCGACGAAATCTACAGCTGCGATGAATCCCGACGTCGGATTGATGCAAAATTGGTACCGTTGGAAAGCTGACTCAGAGAGCTACAATTGATGGCCAGAGTAAGAATTTTGACTCTCCTTTTGATGGCCTTGGTCGAATTTACAAGTTGCTAGTTCACAGAACCAGATCTGGCAGGACAGATTTAGACTTTCCTGATAATGAGAGTTGACCAAAGGGAAGACTTCGGATCTGCAAGTTGACCTCTTTATGAAAGTTGGGGAGGCGGAAGTAAGGAAGACGTGAATATTTTGTGTGGATTTTATGGTGGAGGTTTGATTGGGGAAAAGGAATTTCTAACACCGGTGGGTCGGATCTGGACTGTAGGGGCAGCACAGATTTCAGAAAAGATAGAGATTTTTAGAAAATGTGAACAAGATCTAAAATTCTCAAAACAATTCGTGGAAGGGGGCTTAGGTGGATAGAATCCCCAATAAAATTTACAACTCATTCAGACATGGGGAAGGTGGGTTCATGGGCGAACTACTTGGTTGCTGTGACACAGGACAGAACAGAGGCAGATCTGGAGGGCTAGGGAACACGAAATGGAAAAAATGGAAAACGAAGGCTAGAAAATTGGAAAATTTTTATGGGACGTGGGATGGACCTCAGGAACTCACCCTCAAAATTTGGAACCCAACTGATCACGAGGTTGAGAGCAAAAATTTCGGAGGTGGCTTCCTGTCTTAAGTTGGACAGAACTCCGGCGACGACGGTGGCGGTGCAACGGCGGCTCGAACGGAAGGCGGCGGCGAAGCTTCACACCCCGGGAAGATAGAACACTTGGAATCCACCAAGTATAGTAGGGAATCCACCCTAGAAGGCAGCAATCCAGCTGCAAGAGGAGAGGGGGGCGCACAAGGCTCTCTTGCAATTTTACCAATTTTATGCATTAATTCCAACCAAAATGGAAATACAAGGGATTTATAGAAAATGTAAAAAGACTAAATCTATCCCTATATCTAGAGTTGGGGAGGGGTAAATGGGGGAGTTCACCTTTAATTCTCCCATTTGGTTTGGAACCAAATAAAAAAATACAAACCTATTATAATATAATATATATGGGGCGCCCCCTTGACTTATAGGTTCCAACTTTGAATTTTTTTACCCTTTGTCCCCCCCTTGGTCCAAGCCTTCTAGAAGCCCACCTTGGACATTTGACCAGCCCCACATGGGCCCTATGGCTGAGGTGGACCAATGGAAGAAGGGATGGGGCGCCCGTGGGACCCAGGTGGTCCCATTTTACAAATAAACCCACGAAAACCTAAAGACTCACATTTTGGCTTATACTTGCCATACAATTGCATACCCAATTACACAAGGATATAAATACAAATATGAAAGGACATAAATTGGTCTTGCTAGGATGTCCCCATCAATTCTCCCCGGGTGGGAAGAACTTGACCCCGTTGAGTAAGGGGTGCGACTGCTCAAGTAGCTCCTGCGGATCCGTCACCGAACCTGGAAACGCGGAGTACGCTCCACTCTAAGTAATCAACACCTGCTCATCCCGTATAGATTCGATATGCTAACGTTGCTGTGGGAATGAGGCTAGAGGCGGACACTCCGGGGTGGGGTCACTCTCAAAGGAGGGAGGCGGCTCAAAGACTCACTCGGAATCACCGCTGGGTCCCTATATGTGACTAGATCGGAGATAGAGAATGGTCGAGCCGATCCCAAATGCCGGCAAGTCCACACCGTAGGCATTGGATCCTACTTGTCTCGCACTCGAAAGGGACTGACAACGTTAGCGTACAAAGACCGACTCGACTCAACGTATGCAAGTTTCAACTAGACACATGCAGACTTCCAACAGACCGGACGACAACAAAAGGAAAGAAAATAGACTCACACACGACCCTAGACTCATGCCTAATGCAGATACTGGCTACTGAGCATCTTGGATACATGGTGGATCCGCCTAGACATCGCCCTCATCCTGAAGGAACTCGTCAGCTAGATCCTGCTCGGCCTCATAACTGACTGGCACTAATTCCGATTGCGAGGTTTCTCCAACCCTCGGTCCCCAATGACTAGTGATGTACGGGTGAGGCATTGACTAGCAATGTGGCCAAACTCATGGCAGCGATAACACTGCTGTCGTGACCCACTAGTCTCTCCGATGAGTTGTCCCTTACCCTTATCTTCCCGACGGACTGGGGGTGTAGGCAACATAGGGGAAGGTGTGGGTGCCGGAGGACGGGCAATGGGTGCCGAGGGGCGGGCAATGGATGCCGGTGGTTGGGGTGAAGGTGGATCCCTTGGCGGAGGAGGATGAGGCCTTGGAGCGAATTGCTCCTGATGGGCGGGCTCCAGAGGACGAGCCATGGGGCCCTCGGATGTGGGCCTAAGGAGCTACGGGGCTCGGCACTACGGAGGGGAATGGGGCCTGACCGTTGGATAGACTCAAACTCTCTCTCGAACTGCTCCATCTCGAGAGCAACCTGGTAAGCATCCTCCAACTTATCCACCTTGCGGAAGAAAAGCTCATACTGTAGGTGTGGTCGTAAACCACGCCGAAATCGGAAAAACGTCAGGGTGCTCTCCTCTGTGGCATCACATCGTAGAAAGTATTCATCAAACTCAGCGATGTAATTGGAGACGGACCGATCTCCTTGGGTGAGACTCTACCACCTGTCTATGAGACGCTGGCGGTAAGTGGCAGGGAAGTACTTCTTTCCAAGTTTTGACCTCATCTCTTCCGACGTCTCTACCTGGGGTTCCTGACGGTGAAGCAGTAGGTTCTCCATGTTCCTCCAAAAAGTTTGTGCATGCCCTAGCAGTTTCATTTTGGTGAACTTGACCTTCTGATTGTCCGACATCTCGAACCACTCAAAATATCGATGCATGCTGGCCTCCCAATCAAGATAGACTTTTGGGTCTAAGGCCCCGTCAAAAGTGGGAGGGTCTACACGAACGGTCCTAAGGGTCCGCTCGTCCTCATCCAACTCACGGTTCCGTCATTGAACACGACGGTCACGACCATATCCCCCATATTCATTCTCAGACTCATAGTCATGCACCCCGGGGATTTAACGCCTCCTAACATCTATCCCTTGAACCCTTGGAGCAGCAGGTTGCTGAACCGGTTCCTGTTGACCATGTGTAGGTGGGGGGGGTGCCTCGACTGGGGCTGTCGGGGGTGCCTCGGCTGGGGCTCTCTCTAATGCGGCAACTCTCCCTACCAGGCCCTGAACGGACTGGTCCAATCCTTCGGCCCTATCCTCTAAGCCTTCATCCTTTCTTCCAGATGTGTGCCTAGGCCATCCACCCGTGTACTCACCCTTACATTCTATCCACTCGAGTACTTAACTCATCCATTCGTTCACTCAACCCATCCATTTTTCCCATAATAGCTCGGAACATGTCAGCCACCGATGATGCATCGAGACTAGGGACTCAGTGATCTGCCATAGGTGGTGGTGGTGGTGAGTATTGGGTACCCCAACAGGTGGGCATGTAATGGACACTGGGTTGGAATGCACCGACCAAAGTGAAGTGATGAATCTAGACCTAACCAATATCTGATACTTGGCGGAGTCACGGGATCCGAAGATCCTCTCTCGCAAGTGTGCAGCCTTCCCGATAGGCGTAACCTACCGTTCGGACAACACCTTTTGATATACCGAGTTATTGGGATGAAAATGCACACCTAAGACAACACCCTAGACTCAACTCGCTCTGATACCAAACTGATGCAGGACAGACAGCGTACTCGACTCCAAGTTGATATGCGATCCTTGGACTCTAAACAAGCTCGCGATCGTCCCTTAGCGAGGGATGCGTGGGACCGTGCGCGGTTGAGAAATCGATAGTGAGCTAGGGTGGTTGGCTCTCTCTCGTGCCCGGATCGGGTCATGGGACGGGTTTCGCTTTCTCACTCGCAGCGGTGAATAACAAAATTTGGCGAGCTAATTATCCTATCATACTTTCTAGCAGCGGCATATGCAATATATACGAAATAAAGCAAAATACCGAGTAAAGGAGCGAACACGATACCTCCACGCGCCGGGCATGAGGAAGACGATCCCGGCTGAACTTGTACTCCCGGAACAGTAAATAATTAAATTACAGTAATGAATATTATTGCCCACTCCACGCAAGGAGGTAAAGGGCTACACGGTGGGACCCAGGAGTAGCGGGTTTGGGTTGACGAAACTGGGGTCCACATGCTGGTCGGTGGGGCCGAGTGGGCCCGGAGTGGCACCGCTGTGACGGGGACGCCTGTAGGGATGCTCCCTGGGAAGGCGACGCGTTGGTTCGCCTTGTAGAATGCGAGGTGGCTCCGATCTTCAAGTGTTGAACTTGCTGTCCACAGATCTGAGTTACCGTTTCAGACCCCCGCGACCCAACGAAATCTGCGGCTGCGATCAATCCCGACGTCGGATTGATGCAAAATTGGTACCGTTGGAAAGCTGACTCAGAGAGCTACAATCGATGGCCAGAGTAAGAATTTTGACTCTCCTTTTGATGGCCTTGGTCGAATTTACAAGTTGCTGGTTCACAGAACCAGATCTGGCAGGATAGATTTGGACTTTCCTGATAGTAAGAGTTGACCGAAGGGAAAACGTCAGATCTGGAAGTTGACCTCGTTATAAAAGTTGGAGAGGCGGAAGTAAGGAAGACGTGGATATTTTGTATGGAATTTATGGTGGAGGTTTGATTGGTGAAAAGGAATTTCTAACACTGGTGGGTCGGATCTGGACTGTAGGGGCAGCATAGATTTGGGAAAAGATAGAGATTTTTAGAAAATGTGAACGAGATCTAAAATTCTCAAAAAAATTCGTGGAAGGCGGATTAGGTGGATAGAATCCCCAATAAATTTTACAACTCATTCAGACATGGGGAAGGTGGGTTCATGGGCGAACTACTTTGTTGTTGTGACAAAGGATAAAATAGAGGCAGATCTGGAGGGTTGGGGAACACGAAATGGAAAAAAATGGAAAACGAAGGCTAGAAAATTGGAAAATTTTTATGGGATGTGGGTTGGACCTCAGGAACTCACCCTCAAAATTTGGAACCCAACATATCATGAGGTTGAGAGCAATAAATCCAGAGGTGGCTTGCTATCCTGAGTTGGACAGAACTCCGGCGACGGCGGTGGCGGTGCAATGGCGGCTCGAACGGAAGGCGGCGGCGGAGCTTCACACCCCGAGAAGATAGAAAACTTGGAATCCACCAAGTATAGTAGGGAATCCACCCTAGAATGTAGCAATCTAGCTGCAAAAGGAGAGGGGGGAGAGGGGGGCGCACAAGGCTCTCTTACAATTTCACCAATTTTTATGCATTAATTCCAACCAAAATGGAAATACAATGGATTTATAGAAAATGTAAAAAGACTAAATCTATCCCTTGATCTAGAGTTGGGGAGGGGTAAATGGGGGAGTTCACCTTTAATTCTCCCATGTGATTTGGAACCAAATAAAAAAAATATAAACCTATTATAATATAATATATATGGGCCGCCCCCTTGAGTTATAGGTTCCAACTTTGAATTTTTTTACCCTTTGTCCCCCCCTTGGTCCAAGCCTTCTAGAAGCACACCTTGGACATTTGACCAGTCCCACATGGGCCCTATGGCTGAGGTGGACCAATGGGAGAATGGATGGGGGGCCCACGGGACCCAGGTGGTCCCATTTTACAAATAAACCCACGAAAATCTAAAGACTCACATTTTGGCTTATACTTGCCATACAATTGCGTACCCAATTACACAAGGATATAAATAAAAATATGAAAGGACATAAATTGGTCTTGCTCGGATGTCCCCATCATACGACCTTCTTCGGAACCTCGTGTATCTTCAGCTTGAACACCTGGGTTTTCCGCTGACACGGCCCTCGACACTGTGGTTTGTGCCGCTGGCTCGGCCTGACTTGTGCCCGAAGCTCTTTTGAGCGGTGGAATGCCACCTAGGATCCTTTCGCCCAGGCTGGGCTATCATTTGGTCACTAACGGACCCAATATGCTTAGAAGCCGTACCCATGCTGGGTAATTGGGGTCTTCTACCGACAGAGCATTCGGTCCCTTGTTCTGACGGACCAAGGGCGCTCTTTCACCTCTGGAGGATCTTTCATTCAGGTGGCAGGCCATCGGATATACCCCTGTCCTTGGTCAGACAACGGATGCATTCTCGTCCTTGGTCAGACGACGAATACATTCTCGTCCATGGTCGGATGACAGATACATTATCATCCTTGATCAGATGACGGATACATTCTCGTCCTTGGTAGGACGACGGGTACATCCTTGTCCTTGGTCGGATGATGGATGCATTATCATCCTTGGTCAGACGACGGATACATTCTCATCCTTGGTCGGACGACGGGTACATCCTTGTCCTTGGTCGGGCGACGGATGCATTCTTGTCCTTGGTCGGACGATGGGTACACGCTCGTCCTTGGTCGGACGATGGGTACATCCTTGTCCTTGGTCGGATGACGGATACATTCTCATCCTCGGTCAGACGATGGGTACATCCTTGTCCTTGGTCAGACGACGGATGCATTCTCATCCTTGATCGGACGACGGATATTGTCTACGCGGTACGACCGAGTCGATACCGGTTCATTGGGCAAGCTTGACGGTGCTGCCAGTTGGTTGTAAATTCATCTCGATTCTCCTGAGGTGAAGTCCCCGGTGCTCATACTAGGTGACCTGAGGCTCTGGCAGCTTGAGAAGGCTTCAGTGTATTGATCTTCTTCGGCTTCTCTGCTTTAGTGGGCCGCATCATTTATCTTTGAGGCTTGATCGCCATTGAATATATTTTGAGTGCCAACACTACCCGGCACGGCACCAGAGGGACAGCGGTGCTCTGCCGGAGTGGCTGCAACGGGGAGAGCGACGGTGGGCTGGCCGGCACTCACGGCGGTGCTGGTTCACGGAGGAGCGGGAGGGTGGGTAGGACACCCGTCGGCACACGGGGACAAAGTGGCGATGGTCTGCGGCGAGGGGGGAAAAGCAAGGGATGGGGAAAAGCAAATGGCTTCTAACTTTCTAAGGGTAAAAAATATGTCGTAAGGGTGACAAATAGGTCGTAAGGGTGACAAATGCTTCTAAGGGTAACAAATGGGTCCTAAGGGTGACAAATAGCTTCTAAGCGTAACAAATGGGTGTCTAAACGTGAAAAATAGTTGTAGTGGTGACAAATGAAAGAGAGAGAGAGGGGGGGCATTAACAAATAAAAAAAATGGTGGCTCCTGGCACACGTCTCTCCCTCCTACAATCCTGCTGTCCTGCACTCATGTTGCTTGTAAAATATTCGTATATGTTTACTAAAGTCGGTGGAAGATGAAGGGTCTCTCCCAACTTATGCCAACTACTCATGATTCATGAGTTGAGGTTTTTAAAGACGAAGGGTCTCACTACGGCTAGTTTTAATTTTAGAAGTCAAATAGTTAAAATGAGGTAGTTATTATAATTTTGAGAAGTGTAACAATCTTCCATCTTATCATATTTTTTATATTTTATATTTTATATTATATATTTTATAATATATTATTTACATAAATATATATTATATGATATATACTATTACGAATAGATATTTTATGAAATGAATATTATAATATCCGTATCCGGTCCGATTCAAATTCTAATATTATCCATATCTGAAATAATAAATACGATTTAGAATATTATCCGCTAATGAATACGGATTCGAATTCGAATATTATCCAGCTAAACTATTGATATATTTAAATTTATTTTTGTTATTTATTACATATACATATTATGGTTAAAGATAAGCTATTCTAGGAGTTTCCAACGGAATATTATTCAGTCGAAAATAAGTCAGAATTTACACACATATTTCTGTTCATTTATGATAATTATTACATAAATTATATGTAAATATTAGTGACAAAAAATTTCTTGTCAAAAATCAGTGGGTAATTACCAACGTAATTCCGATGAAATTTAAGTTGTCTCGAAGTTGTCTCTTTTTAGAGACAGATCTCCGCCCGAAATAATCGGTCAGAAATCAGTCCGTATTTACCGATGGATTTACGACAGAATATTTTCCGTTTAAAAGTTATAATAGTTCCGATGTCTTTCCGACGGATATATTGCCGTCGAAAAATTACGTCGGTATTTCACATTTTTCTTGTAGTGAAAGTCTGTCCATCGATTGGTTCAATATGGATAGAAAATATACATTCAGGCAAGGTTTTCTTTTGATAGTTCCAAAGAGATATTTCATAAGGACATTTGTTCAGCTTCAAATCTGAGCATTTAATGAACCTCGTGGTAGAAATCTTGGCTATCTGCATTCTCATTAGTTCAGGTCAATTCCCTTCTCAATGTACTTTCCAAGGATCATATTCCATTGGCTGACAGCAAAAAGGTGGCAGACCTATTTGCAGACTTTTCCCAGATTTGAACCCTATCACAACAACCTCCAAAAAGTTGTGTCAGATGTAATGATGATGGCTAGAACTTTTGTCAGACATAGAACCTTCCTCCAGACCTTGAATTATATGATTTTGGGGATTTACGGTATGGATTTTCTCTCTCTAGATCACCCTTCGAATTGACAGAAAATAGGCTTGATTTTCATCTTCGAGAATAGTGGTGTCGACCTGTCTCAGGCATGAAATCCACACTGCTATTGAAGGATTCATCTTACAGTCACAGCTAGAAACCCTGAGGTAGACCTGTCTGATCGGTGAGGTCGACATGTCTTGATAAAAGGACGTTTATAATGCTCTCTGGGAGGCAGGAAGGTCGACCTCTTATAACAGGTAGGTCGACACTACTGGACGCAGAAGCGTTTATAACGCCTTCTGTGAGCTGTACAGGTCGACCTCATGAGATGGAAGGTCGACACCATCAAAGGCGTTTCTGAGTACGCTCGACTGCTTTCACTGGTAAGGTCGACCTGAGTTCTTGGTGAGGTCGACACCATTCTTCCAAGCTTCTTTGAACCCATGGATGCTCAACACTGTGAGGTCGACCTGTCCTTGCTGTGAGGTTGACACTACTGTTATGAAAATTGCCTGAGAGGTATTTTGATATATCTTGGGCGCGTGCATTGGGCTTCATCTCTTGGCAACTCCAGAGACTCATTTAACTTGTCTGTTATGAAAATATCAGCAATGTTAGCAATCAAAGCATGAAAATATTAATGACTCATAGTGTTGGAAATCATCAAAACCACAGGGACACAACAAAATCCCCATGAGGATATCTTCGAGCTAGTGTCTTGGGAGAGTGAGGTCGGTGACTTTTCTTTGCCCTGATTTTGATCCAGACGCCTTCCACTTGTTGTATTTGGAAGGTAGCATTGATTACTTGTTCAATGACCTCAGGTGGTAACTCCTACTATGCTAGTATACTGGGGCTAGTGTCTGAGGACGTATGCGCAATTTGATGCCTTACCCGTGGTGGCGATATGTCCTGTTTGGTGCTAGACTGGGAGGCCCATTTAGAGTCTTGCTTCTTGACTTTACGTTTATGATCTGGCTTGGAGCGGAATTCTATGGTAAATGGAGGAGTCGCGGGACACCACCGCCCTTGGCGGTTGCCCTGATGTTGTGCATTGACCTGGCCTTGTTTTGACATGCCCGACTGGCTTATAAGAGTCGCTGAAGACTCTGAATGTCATGCCCCGAGATATGCAACGGAATTAAGTCAGGAACATGAATAGTCGACAAATAAGCCTCAAGCTAGCAAGACAATTAGAGCGCAACATTCACACATAAAAGAGTGAACACAATTATATACTCAAAGCTGCCACTTTATTGCATAATAATCAAAAGTTTACAATAACACATGACTTTCGACATAGAAACTCACTAGACTCAATAAAAGAAAAATTACATAGACACGACTTTAGCTAAACTAAGTGGACTCATGACTCTCTAAGTCTTCTCTTGAACTTTAATCGCTCTCGGACCCGTCACTTGAGTAGTCCGAATCCGACCTGCTGGTATTTCTTAAAAAAGATTGGAAAAGTAGGCAATGAGTGCACTCGCCCATTAGGTATCTTCGTGTCCACATGACAGCAATGTTAAAGTAATTAACATTTTTGCTCTAGAAGGTAAGATAAAGGAAAATGCGATAAATCATGCGGATAAAACCAAAGTAACAACAAGTAATAAGGTACGAATTATAGAGATGGGACATATGAGGACATGATCAAGTAAGATTGTAATGTGGCCTTTAAATAATGAGAATGTACTATCATGTAACGAGAATATACTTTCATAACCTTAAAAGGCTATGCACTAGAAAGTCATGTATCAAGCAAGTACAATCAAGCATGAGACTTCATGGATTTCACCCGTTTATAAAAAAAGTACTCCCAGCGTAATGCGACGCCAGAGTTCATCATACCCCATGGTTTATAGCATATTTCCAACCATCTGTCGAGGGGGATAGCATGGAGCCCTTGGACACTATCCGTGCCCGCTCTTGCATCTTCAAGTTATAAATCAAGCTACTTCCCTGAGAAATAATAAAGTAGGCCAATAATGTTCAGTTCAAATAATAGTTTCATGACAAGCAAAACCAAGGTAAGAATGTACCAAAATGAAATCATGAGATCAAGAATGGATTAATTGGACATTATGCTACAGAGGAATTCCAGCAGCATAACGGTACATTTTCATAGTTTCATAGTTCATTAATAACTTATTGAGTAAGGTGCTGGACTCCAGATAATCAGAAGATCACATGAGAATAAATTATAATCAACCCTTGGGTCAAACCACGGGTTGGACAACATTTAGATAGAAAGCGGTCGAGCCAGGACCATTTTCTTAAGGTAGCGATCAAGTCTAGACCGCTATCAGGTGGAGTCGACGCAGAACAAGGAACAGGTCGACGTAATGAATAAACTGGCAGAATGCGATCGTACTAGGACCGCTGTCAGGAGGTAGCGGTCACTTAATGGCCGCATTCACGTCAGTCCACAGAAAATGCAAGGTTCACGAAGTGCTTTCTAGACTTTTGGGCTTTTAGGGTACAACTAGCTTGGCGTCCTAGTGGGAATCCCTGGCTCGTGGAGACTTACGGAGGCCTTGAAACAAGATTACCTAGTCCGGTAGAATGAATATCCGATGGAGAGGCTCTCAAGTCCAAGAGATGTTCTTATCAAGTGCAAGTGATCTAATAACGTCGTATTAGAGTACGGGCTATATGTGAACTAATAAAATAGAAAAGAGATGAGAAGGGAGCATGCCAAAGCATTAATCAACGTGAACATTAATCATGGAAATTTCCTTTAAGTACAAAACTATAAGGTTTTGGCATGAAATTAACATACATGAAAATAAGCTTTTTTAAAACATGCTAATGTCTAACATGAACTCATGACATGATAAGGAACCGGAAATAACGAATTAAGGCATGATTTCTATCAGATACAATAGGGATTAGACATGGTCTAATCTAGTTTTAGGAACCAGATAGCGGTCGGTCTAGGGCCACCTCTTGGAAGTAGCGGTCGCTACATGACCGCCTTCTGTCTGCATCAGACAGAAGGTAAGTCCCGCATGTAGAGCCTATACTACCGCAAGTAATGCATGAAAATCATGTGTAACATAAAGATAATATAGGGTAGCATGCTTAGGACAAGGTTATGGCATGAAACGGCATGAATTGCATCAAAGATCTTATCTTTTAATTAAGAGTGTAGGGCTAGCATGTAGTGAAAAACATGATTGCGCAACCATAGAAAAATGTTAAATACTCCCGTGTACAGTGCATGAATTCATGAGGTAATAGAGGGATTTTTTTCCTAGTTTGATGTTTAAGCCAACATGAGATAACCTACCTCTGGGGTTGTCCCTACTCAGAGAATTTCTTGCCAGAAGAGAGTGATGGTTCCTACGCGTCTTGCGTAGAAACGGTGACTTCCAGATGCTCTAACTCCTTAGACGCTTGACCTCCTAACACGAAAATTTGCAGAGGGTCAGAAGATACTAAGGGGAATAAACACTTCTAAAGGAAGAACTTGAGACAAGAATACTATACCTTCGTACAACGTGATCCAAAATTAGGGTTCGCGCAGGATGGATCTGGGGCCTATTTATAGGGAATGGCCTAGCGCTAAGGTTTTATGTTGAATTAGGAGTCCTATGGGGTGTCAATTCGATCCCCTAAGAGTCCTAGACAAGTCTCCATGCCAGATCACATCGATCCTGATGCGGGACGGGACGCGACTCGAGGCCAATTTGAATGTGAACCTTGGACTCTAGGCAAACTCACGACTCGTCCCTAGCGAGGGAAACGTGCAGATGTGCGCGGTTGAGAAACCAACAATGAGCTAGGGTGGTCAACTCTCTTTCATGCCCGGATCGGATCACGGGACGAGTTTAACTCACTCTCGCAGCGGTGATTAAATAAATATCGAGCTAGATTCTTATTACACTATCTTGCAGTGCCATTCAAGAATATATACGAGAAAAGCAAATGCGATAAAATGGAGGAGGGAGCACGATACCTCCACGCTCCGGGCGTGGGGAAGACGATCCCGGCCAAGACCCGTACTGCCGGTACAATTGTAAAATTTAATTACAGTGCTGATTTTGTTACCCACTCCACGCAGGGAGGTAAAGGGCTACACAGTGACATCGGGAGTACCGATCCAGGGTTGACGGGCAGGAAGGCGGCAGGGCTCCGGAGCGGTAACGGGCAGTGGCTCCGATTCTGAAATCTGCTGGCAGGCCGGACACTGGACAAAGGCCTCAAAGGGACATCATCCTCTGGAGAGTTTCTGAAGGCGGTGGTTCACCGATACGAAGGTTGAAGGTCCCTGGTCGACCACCAGGAGTGTCGGTTGCTGAATCGACCCCGATGTATTTTCTGAGGGATTTCTATAGCGACCTTCTTTGCTGGCCTGTCTCAGACCAGAATGCGCGCTTCCACGAGAACGGCCGGTACGCCCAGATCCGGTGTCGGATCGAGACGCGGTTGGCGTCGTTGGAAAGAAGACTCAAAAATTGACGACATATGTTGATTCCAGATCCATCCAGTAAAAGGATTGGAAATGAAAACTACTGTGGCACTGACACTTTTCTGGCTCAAAATCCAGATCCAGCAGAACATGAGGGGAGCTGTCTAAAGATGATTTTTGACTAAAGGGTTGGCGGTGGATTTAGGGCTTATGGATTTTATGGGTGAAAGAGGACTAAGTGGGGGACGTACATAATTATTTTGGGAATTTTCAAACATGTTTTGAGGGGCGGGAAAAATAAGAGAACATGACTCTATCCTACATATCTGCAACAAGGCAGATTGCGAGCGGTAGGAAGAATGACCTGGGAGGATGAGCAAATAGGATCGGAATGGAACAAAATTTATATTGGGGGAAAAATAACATGAAGGGGAACAACCCCTCAAAATTTCAGCTCGATCAGAGCTGTGGACTGGGAGCACCAACCTGATCTTTAGGTTGTTGTTATGGATTTCGTGGTTCAGGACAGCAAGGTGGAGGATGGCTTGTAGCAGCTTGTTGGCGGCTCCGATGGCGGCGGCAGCGGCGGTGGCGGAGCTTCACACTCTAGGGAAGAGGTAGAAATTGGATTCACTTGAATATTTAGGGCTTCACACCCTGAATCAAGAAGGAAGAAGATGAAGAACAAGAAGAACAAGAGGAGAAGAGAGAGGTGCGCCCTTGGCTTCTTCACTTTAATTCTTTCATATTTTTTCATTAATCGCCACCAAATGACACAAGAGACATAATATACTCAACCCTAAATCTAGGATAAAAGACACCAAATACCCTTGGTCAAAGGGGCATAAAGGGAAAGGGAGAATAAACTAATAATAAATAAATCCCACATGGGCACAAAGAAGGGGGCACCCTCCCCTTAAGTCAACAATGGCTACTTGGTCCATTTTCTACCATGGACCAAGGGCCATCACATGGGACCCATACCTTGACAAAAATTAAAAGCCTTAATTAATTCCCTTGGACTTAAATTCAAATCAAAATACAAAATACATTAAATACACTCCAAGTAAAATACATACACATACATACCACCTACACGATAAACAAGTACAACACTCACGATATTAACGGCCTAGCTCCGATGTCCCATCAATTCTCCTCGGGTGGGAGAAACTCGACCCCGTTGAGTAATGGGTGCGGCTGCTCACGTGGCTCCTACAGATCTGTCACTGTACCAGGTAGCGCAGGTACGCTCCACTCCTAGTATTCGTCACCTGCTCATCCCGTATATGTTCTTTATGCACATGCTACTGTGGGAATGAGGCTAGTGGTGGACACTTCGGGGTGGGGTCACTCTCAAAGGGAAGAAGGCGGCTCGAAGACTCACTAGGAATCACCACTGGGTCCCTGTGGGTGACTAGATCCGAGACATTGATGTAGAGCTGATCCCATATTCCAGCAAGTCTACAACGTACGCATTAGATCCGACTTGTCTCACACTCGTAAGAGACTGACATCTACGAGCTTGCATAAGATCGACTTGACTCGACATATGCAGACTCACCATGCACTTGACAGATGCATGCATAGACTCCTAACAAACCACACAAAGAAAGAAAAATAGACTCATGCATGACCCTTGACTTAATGCAGTGGCATTACCCCTAGGTGGTCATCGTCTAAGTGCTGCATCCTGGGTGTCGATAGGTTCTTCCGGATCTTCTTCATAGAATTCGTCAGCTAATTCCGACTCGGCCTTATAGCTGACATACACAAACCCAGAAGGTGAGGCATCTCCAACCCTTTTGTCCCCTAGGGCTAGTCATGTACAAGTGGGACATTGGCCGGCAAAGTGGCCAAACCCCTAACAGTGATAACACTACAGTCGTGACCCTCTAGTCTCTCCGATAAGTTGTCCCTTACCCTTATCCTCCCGACAGACATGGGGTGTAGGCAACAGGGGAGGAGGTGTGGGTGCCGAAGGATGGGCAATAGGTCCCAGGGGGCGGGCAATGGGTGCCGGTGGTTGGGGTGGAGGTAGATCCCTTGGCGGGGGAGGGTGAGGCCTTGGAGCGAATAGCTCCGGACGGGCGGGCTCCTGAGGTCGAGCCATGAGAGCCCTCTGATATGGGCCTAAAGAGCTACGGGGCTGGGCACTACGAAGAGGGACGGGGCCCAACCGTTGGGTAGACTCGAACTATCCCTCAAACTGTTCAAACTCGAGAGCAACCTGATACACGTCTTCCAACTTGGTCACAGTGCGGTGAAAAAGCTCATACTGATAGTGGGACCGCATACCACGACGGAAGCGGGAAATGGGCATGGTGCTCTCCTCTGATATGCCACATCGTAAAAAATACTCATCAAATTAAGCGATATACTCGGAGATGGTCCGATCTCTCTGGCTGAGACTCTGCCACCTATCGATGAGTCGCTGATGGTATGTGGCGGGAAGGTACTTTTGCCGTAGTTTGACTTTCATCTCACCCCATGTCTCAACCTGGGGCTCTTGCCGATGAAATAACAGGCTCTCTACATTCTTCCAATACATCTATGCCTATCCCATTAGTTTCATGGTCGCAAATCAGACTCTTCAACGGTCCGTCATTGTGGACGCACTAAAATTTGGAAAGAATTGGTTCGTTTGTTGATCAGGTTAATTCGTTTATTTAGTGCGAGGGAGTGCCTGTCACAAAGTGACAATCTATTCAGGCTTCATGGAAGCCCATGGTGCACGCGATCTGACTAATCAGACAATTGTGTAGTTCGAGTCCGGACAAAAACCCACCGTGCCATAAAGGCCACGGCGTTATTTACATCCCCCATACAAGGGAACACCCTTGATTGATTACCGGTAATAAGGGCCCTACGGCCTGAAATTCATGGTAATAAAGTGAGAACAAAGATCTCGGATCACGTTTAAATAAACCCACGTTGGGGCGTAAAATGTTCATAGATACGTATATGTTGGTCACTCACGTACCATTTTGTGTTCGGACGGAAGTCCGCGTTAGTAGCGTCGAAGACGACGATAAAACCGTATGGATGTCTACCGTAGGTATGGCAAGTTTAATGTGGATGTAGGATCGGATCTCGATAGAAGTGGGTCAAGTTGATGAACTATCAGCCCAAGATGTGCCCGGATCATGACCATGTCGAGGATTCCGAGGTCCACGTTCGATACCATGGGGCATCATTGCTTTTCTCTTCATGCACAGTTCGGGGGAGCGAATTGTTAAGTGTGAAGCCCGAACTCGCCAACGTACACCCTCGCATGCGGATCGACCTGCGCGGTCAGGTCATGGGGTGAGTGTATGGTGGAGCCTAATACGGCGCGCGAAGGTGAAATAGATGGCTAAAACGGCGCGCCCCTGAGAAGGTTAATCCGGCACGCATAGGAAGGTTAATCCGGCGCGCCCATTGAAGTTAATCCGGCGTGCTAAGACCGCGCCGGTTTAGGGCTCATGGCGTTAGAATGATTTTTAAGTGTAGGGTTAAAACGGCGCGGGGGGTACCGGGCCGGATTAGCCCGCGCCGGATTAGGAGCGCGCCGGGATAGCTCTCGGGATGTTTTCTTTGATTCTTCTCACTTCTTTTTCTTCTTTCTTTCACCTGCAAGTTGATTAGTTGATTAGTTTGTTCACTCAATTGGTGGATTAAATTTGTAGAGAGGAAGTTTAGATATTTTAACCGTTTGTTAGGGTGACTTAGCATGAAGATTCAAGTGTTTTGTTCAGAGGGGTTTGTTGTACAGGAGCTTGCAGGTTCAGGTTGATCAGAGGATTCAAACATATGCTACTCTCGTCCGTAGAGAGTGGTTCGTTCGTTTGCTCTGTATGTTCTTGCTCCTCACAAAAATTGGGCAGCACCTCCTCCGGACTGAGGTTTGCTGGGGTGAAATAAGGGACTGTCAAATGGAGTATTCCGGGACAATCCCAAAAACTCAGAGTGGCCTAACGGCAGTCCGGTGTCCCATAGTCGAACGTAGAAGCCCCGAGGACTAGCCTTCAAGGGGTTCTAGCAGTTCATGGGCGATGGTTTCATGAACGGGACGAATGTATGCCATGAGAGGCTATGAATGTTCTTCGACGGGTTCCTTAGAAGGCCATGCCATGGAGAGGTAGGCTTCAAGGACCCTGGATGAGCAGGAGATGAGAGAGGGAAGGCAAAGGCTAACAAACAAAGAAAACAATAACATGTAGTGCAAAAGCCTTTCTTTCTTTTTATTCATCCACGCAGGAAGGGAGGTTAAATACAGAAGGGGATCTACCCCAAAGCGAGGGAAAAATACATCGGAGAAAAGAGAAAGATACATCGGTGGGGGGGGGGAGAGCACAAGCTCCCCCCCTCCGAACTCACCTTTCCTCTCTCACCCACTCTCTCTTTGTCTTCACCTTGCAGGCACAGGGGGATCGAGCTTCTTCTTCTCTTCGGATGCCAGAGACAGCCCCCCCTCTCACCGAACTCCCCCCTTTTCAGCTCTTCGTCTCGTTATATATATATCAATGGGAGGTGGGGGAGGAAGAGAGCACAAGCTCCATCCCCTCCGGCTCACCTTTGTTGCCTCTTTCTTCATGTCCGAAGTCGTTGAGTGGCCTACCAGGAGAGCCGCTGATAGAGTAGGGATGGTGCAGTCCGAGGATTGGCTGACGGTGACCGGTGGAGATGCGATGGCTGGTGCGGAGCTCGAAGCCTTCCATTCTTGGGAGCAAGAAGGGCTCAGATGGTTGCACGCTGGTCAGGTGCAGGCTGTTCGGCCATTTCAGGTAAGTTCTCTTTGTTCGCACCCGAAAACAAGGGATCGGACTGAAGATGGGATGGCACCCTTGGTTAAAACGGCGCGGGGGGTGAGCGCGCCGGATTAGCACCAGGAGGAGGAGCATGTCGGCTTTAGTAGTATTGGAGGGGCGCGCTGGTTTTGGTGGCCAATAGGGGGCGCGCCGGTTTTGGTGGTCATTCAGATGGATGCCTGCCCCTTGGTAGTACTTTAGCTGTAATGCGTCTCCTCCCATATGTTTAATTCGAAGCCTTCGAACCTCGGTTTAGGACTTCGAGTGATTTTTGGCGTGTGCCGACCATGTGTTTACCTTCCCGAGCTTCTTCTGATTCGGCCGTTGGCAATGCCGACTGGAGAGCTGGGGCCACCTCTTCTGCCCGAAGGGCTTCTCATTGGGTGGAGAAGCGTCGGGTATATATATTCATCCTGCTTGGAGGAGGTACGGGGTCTGTTCGGCCTTTTCATCTTCGACTTGCTCTCGGGGTGTCGAGACGTCTGTGCCGCAGGAACATTCCTTTTCTTCTCTTCTTTTTTGACGTCCACAGTCATATCAAACCAATCGAAGTACCGATCCATCCCGAACTCCAAATCTAAATAGACCTTCGGGTCCAAGGACCCGCCAAAAGTGGGAGGGTCCGGACTGAAATCTCGCGATCAATGACACCCAAGAGGGGGGTGAATTGGGTGATAACAAATTTTAAGAAAACTTTAACTGATTTTAAGTTTGTATGATGAAATTGCACTTATCAAATTAGATCTGATGCAAAGCAAAATAGATCTTATCAAAATCACCACTACAATAGCTCTTTGGTACTAGGCGGAGTTTGCGAATCTAAAGGTTCTCTCACGCAAGGTGTTATCTTCCTGACAAGACTAAGCATGTCAGTCCGAACCCAACTTTTGATATACCAGAGATCTATTAGAGAATGATCAATTAATGTAGGTCTTAACGAAGAAACCAGCATATGCAATATGCTAACATGCTAGAGCAGAATTAGAGGTAGAAGATAAGAAACAAGCCACACAAGAGACAACGATTTTTAGGTGGTTCAGATGCAACAACGGCAACCCACATCCACCCCTCACAGACTGTGAAGATTCACACACTATCTTGTAAAGGATTACAAGATCTGAACACACACACACACACACACATAGGGAGACTGAAACTCCCACGAAGGTGTAAATACACCTGAACACACACGATTCTGATAGAAATGAAGCACACACACACGGATCTAGGAAGATCCACACATACTAGAGTGTTTAAAGATTACAAGAGACAACACTTGAAGCTCAAGAGATTGGAGAAAAGAAACACGAAAGAAAAATCTTTATTTATGCACCCCCTTAGTGAATGAAGAGGATTTTTGATGAAGCTTACTTCTTAGCTTGATCTTCACTTCAATGGCTTGCAGATGAACTTGAGAACCATGCTCTTTAATGAAGAACTCTTGGACACAGAACTGTTCACGGAGCTACAGTAGCAGCACTCTTTCTCCCTTGGCAACCCCCTTTTATCTCTCTTGAGTAATTAGGGTTTCTTTTCCCCAAGAAATGTTTTTATATAACTTGGATGGTCAAGGACAAGCCAAGACACATATCCACAATTCCAGGGATGTCTGGAGACTTTTGGGATTAAAAAACTATTGATAGATGCTTCAACCTCGTGGAGAAAAATAAGTCAACAATGGAGGCTTCGAAGATGGCGGTCGACGGGTCATAGGGGGGCGGTCGATCGGAAATTTACAGAGATTGAGCCTTTCAACGTTGGGAAAACCGGTCGACCGGCACCTGACCGGCGGTCGACGGTGAGCTGGAAAACCTACAGTTTTAATAGAGTTAGCCAATAAATCATAATATGTGAACAAATTATCTTAAGACCACATCTTGTTCCAATCACAATGAGTTGGTTGAACGTATCCTGGGCATTTCTTGAAACATGGTAGATTTAGGTATTTGCTTGATTAAGGATGGCTTTGAGAGTGGTTTAAGCAAGTTATTACTTAGGTTGTAATACCGGGGTTTTGTTATCATCAAAATCATCTGGAGAGACTCAACAATCTCCCCCTTTTTGATGATGACAAAACTCTAGATTACAAGCGCATTAGGATGCCTTAAGCAAACTTGGAGCTAAGCAAATCCGATAATCCACAAGGCGAATAAAACAACAATTCTTTTCTTTCGGTGAAACACCACAAACCATTCAACACCTTATTTGCCAAATCGATAGGAAATGTGAAACAAGAGCCAACCATTTGATATCAAATACCAAGTGCATTCATTCCATCATTTCATTACAAAGTACATTGATGCTTGAGAGAATGCAAGACTTCTATATAGCATGACAAAAACAAATGCAAGACAGACTTACAAGATGCAATGACTCAAGAAGAAAACCTCACAAATGATCATCCATGCAAAACACAAGGACAGGCATGCATAAACTATATATAAGGCATGCATAACTACTTCTCCCCCTTTGGCATCATCAAAGGAGGGGGTAGACAAAAAGATAACCCAAAAGACACAAGACCCAAGGACACACACTGGAGGAGGAAACTAAAGAACATCCTTAGTTGCCATCTGTAGGAGGCTGTTCGTCTGGTGGAGGAGGAGGCACATGGCCAAGGCACTGTCGAATATCTGTAAGTAGGTGGTCTTGATGCTAAAGGCGGTGCTGGATATGGGTAAGGGTTTGATCCCTATCATAGTCACGGTGCTGCATGTTCAGGAGAACGCTATTCATAGCATGAAAAGCCTCACGTGAATCTTCATGGCTCTGGGTGAGGGTGGTCATGTTGGTGGAGAGAGTGTGCATCTGAGTAGCTAAGAAGTCCAAAGCTGTGGAGAAGGAATCTAGACGATGTGGTAGAGATTCCAGCATGGTGCCCATGGTTGCGATGTTATCCCCAAAGGTAGAAAGTTGTTCCCCAAAGGCATCCACCCGAGTCTCCAGCCTAGTGAACCGCCTGTAAAAAGTCTCATAGTCTACCCAAGAGTGATGTCCGGCCCCCTGAGTAGAAGACTCCCCATGATAGTATTGTGGTGGAGGAGGCATCTCTGGATCCATGTGATGAGGTGAAGTTGGAGGAGGCTGGTCCTCAGCCTGAACTGGAGCAAGTGCTTCCCCTTGATCTTGCAGTTGCTCCTGCTCTTTTTCACTTGCTGATTCGTCCCCATAAGTTGGTACATCACGATGGAGATCACCATCCGGACCCCAATAATATGCCATATCTATGAAAATCTTATGCTCATTATATTTATCATCTTGTCAAACATAAATGAACTGTTCATCTTCCAAATTGATCCCAGCATAGATGAATAGACCGGTCAACTGTGAAGCATAGGGCAAGGATCTCCGCAAATTGGTTCGGCAGGTTCCAATCAGAGTCGTCATGAGGCGACCCATGTTGACTTGAATCCCATTCATAACATTGTAAAACAGAAACCTGTGAACCTCTGTCACTTCATTCTACTGCCACTCTTTAGATAAATGAGGGAGGTAAACATATGGTGCAATATACGTTGCAATAGTGAAAAATGGTTTGCATTCAATATGATTAAGTTGCTGACACCATTCACGTAATCACAACTATTCATAGCAAGAAAAGTTTCCTCAACCACACCATGACCAAAAATCATGTCGGCTCCTCTAGTCGCAACTTCTAAGCCACGCTCAAACAGATCCGGAGTAATATGAAGCTCAACACCTTGAACAAATGTAAAGAATTCATCATTTCTCTCGACCAAATTTCCATAAAACTGCTGCACTAGATTGGGGTAATATCGTGTATATCTAGTGATAAAATCAATCCAACCTGGTTGAATCTTAAAGACAGCACATAAATTGGGCAAAATCTCATTCACCTTATTGAAGTCGACCAGTCTAGGGTCGATAATAGGACAGGGAGGCAACTGAGGTGCACGACGAGGTGTAGGTGCTCATTGTGGTGGAGGAGTCGGGGCCTCTCGTCTCTGACCACTAGCTTCCTCTTGGGCAGAACGCCGAGAGCTCTGTCTAGGCGGCATCCCGAACTAGAAAACCCGGTGGAAACCCTTGAAAAGATGACTCTCGTCCTGGGGGATGAAGTTGAACCAAATGACACACCAAGAGCTTGCAAAAGCCTTCTCCACAACCTGGAACCCTGGGAAGAGCTTCACACTCGCACGAACGGCCGCGGAGATTTCATCCCGAAGTGTTGACGAACCGACCGGATCTTGTGCAGGTTGAAGGGGGATAAGGTTTTGGGGTTTCAAAGGTGGAGTGTGAGTGTTCTAGGGTTAGGGAAATATGTTAGAGAGAGAATGAGAGTGTTAGAATGAGAGAATGGGGTTTTAGGACCCCTTAAAAGAGGGTTTGGTGGATGGTTCAATCGGATCGCTCGTCGCCACCGGTCAACCGGTGCGGGAGCGGCGGTCGACCGCTAGCCCCAAAAATTTCCATTTTTTATTTTTTGTTTCTTTTTATTTTCCTTTTTTTATATGAGGACCATCATACAACCTTCTAATTGGAACCAACAGCAAGAAGTGGAGAGAAGGAGAAAAGATGGGATTTTGAGGAAAGTTCTCTAACTCCCCCTCAGAGAGTGCCTTAGGTCCGGCATCACTGGATCCACATTTATTTAACCAAGGGATATCTGGCCTTAGAAAGAAAATATTCAAGGAGGGCTATATGTATAAATACACTCAAACATGCAGGGATGTAAATACACACAAGGTATTGAAAGTAAATACATACAATATGCATGTTAATCTACCCTTTATGCATATGAGTCTCTACAAGTGCAATATTATCCTTAGTGCAGACCTATGTATGTATGCTTTCACCCTTGCACATCCCAAGTTCTCTTATTATCTTGCTGAATTGATCTTGGTTTAGGGGTTTTGTGAAAATATCAGCTAGTTGATTGTGTGTGTCAATGAAGTTCAATTCAAAGACCCCTTTTCCTACATGATCTCTCAGAAAATGATGTCAAATGTCAATGTGCTTTGTCCTAGAATGTTGAACATGATTTTTTGACAAGCTGATTGTACTGGTATTATAACATAAGATTGGCACACATTTCATTTCAACATCCAAATCAAGCAATTGATTTTTGATCCAAAGTACTTGGGCTCCGCAACTTCCAACAGCTACATATTCAGCCTCGACCGTTGAGAGAGCTACTGAATGTTGTTTCTTGGAGGCCCATGAGACTAGGCACCCACCAAGAAACTGACAGTATCCACTAGTACTTTTACGATCTACAATACATCTGGCATAATCCACATCGGTGTATGCAATCAAATCAAATGAACTACCGATGGGAAACCACAAGCCAAAATCTATGGTGCCAATTAAATATCAAAAAATGTGTTTAACAACCATTAGATGAGATTCTTTAGGGAACGACTGAAAGCTAGCACATAGACATACGCTGAATTGAATGTCAGAAGATCATGCTGTTAAATACAGTAGTGATCCGATCATACCTCGAAATAGTGTAGGATCTACTGTTTTACCATTTTCATCTTTGTCTAACTTTATGGTTGTAGCCATCGGAGTTGACAGAGGTTTTACTTTAGCTATCCTATACTTCTTTATCAGCTCCAATGTATACTTAGCTTGATTTATGAAGATGACTTCAGATGTTTGCTTCACCTGTAATCCAAGAAAAAATGTAAGTTCACCCATCAAACTCATCTCAAATTCTCCTTGCATAATTTCTACAAATTGATCACATAAGATATTATTAGTAGCTCCAAAAATAATGTCATCCACATATACTTGAACTACTAATATGTCTTTACCTGATTTTCTCGTGAAGAGAGTTTGGTCAACCTTACCTCTTGTGAAATCATTTTCAATCAGGAAGGAGGTGAGCCTTTCATTCCATGCCCTTGGAGCTTACTTTAACCTGTACAAGGTCTTCTAGAACTTGTACACATGCTTTGGATGCTTTGGATCTTCAAAACTTTGAGGTTGTTCTATGATGTTTTCAGCGGGGTGATCTTTTAAGAATGTGGAAGAACTTGGCAAGTATGTGTGCTGCACTTGCTGTTCTTGAAGTGTTTCAATTGGTGGATCTTCATTCTTTTCAACCTTACCGAATATCCCTTCCACTTGTTCATCCTTAGCCTTAGCATCATTAATTGGGCATTCAGGAGCTTCATCTGCATCCAAAATTGGAATAGATTGATTTATCAGTTTTAATTCAGATTCATCAAAAATCACATGAGGACTCTCTTCAACAACCAAGGTCCTCTTATTGAACAATCTGTAAGCTCTAGAATTAAGTGCATAACCTAGGAAAATTCCTTTGTCACTTTTCTCATCAAACTTGCTTAGGTTAGACTTACCATTGTTCAGAATGAAGCATGGGCATCCAAAGGGTTTAAGATGGGAAATATTTGGTTTCTTACCCTTGTAAAGCTCATACAGGGTTTTCTTTAGAATGGGCCTTACCATTGCCCTATTGATGATGTAGCATGCTGTACTTACCGCCTCAACCCAAAAATATTTTGGTAGATAATTTTCACTTAACATGGTCCATGCCATGTCAATCAGGGTTCTATTTTTCCTCTCCACCACTCCATTTTGTTGAGGTGTCCTTGGTGATGAGAAGTTGTGCGTGTATCTCTGCTCCTCGCAGAAACTGTTGAATTCATGATTCTCAAACTCACTACCGTGATTACTTTGGATGGTGGTGATAAGGTACCCTCTATCATTTTGAATTTTCTTGCAAAACACTTGAAATTTCATCAAGGCATCACTTTTATTAGCTAAAAATAACACCGATGTAAATCTAGAGTAATCATCAACAATAACAAATCCAAAAGATTTACCTCCTAGGCTGGATGTCCTAGTAGGGCCAAAGAGATCAAGATGCAACAATTCTAGAGGCCGGGAGGTAGAAATAATGTTCTTATTTTTGATAGATATACGTGTTTGCTTGCCTTTTGTGCAAGCCTCACAGATTTGGTCCCTTTCAAATTTTAATTTAGGCAATCCGTTCACCAAGTCATGTCTAGATAATTTTGAGAGTATTCCAAAACTAGCATGACCTAATCTTCGGTGCCATAGCCATGCATTCTCATGGTTGTTTGCAATCAAGCATATATCATTACATGAGATATAATCAATATCAACAGAATAGACATTGTTATTTTATTTTCTAATGAATTTGATCTCATTTGTATTCTTATTCATGACAATGCAATGAATTTCATAAAAAACAATCTTGAATCCTTTGTCACATAGCTGCCTTATGCTCAAAAAATTATGATTTAAGCCCTTTACTAAAATCACATTCTCGATAAGAGTTTCAGAATTCTTACCTATATTGCCGATTCCAATGTTTTTACCTTTATCTTTGCCTCCAAAAGCAACTGAACCTCCATCCTTATCTTGCAGTGTTGAGAGCACCTTCTTGTCCCCTGTCATATGCCTTGAACAGCTGCTGTCCAGGTACCATTTGCTCCCCCTAGTGTCAAGCCATATCTGTAAGAAACAACATTCTCATCGAATTGTTTTTGGTACCCAAACAAATTTGGGTCCGTAGGAGTTAGTCCAGTTCTGTGCATATCTTTTTCTGGTCCAAATGGCATGATTTCTTTGATTGTTTTGTTTGAACCAACAATTGACAATAACATGTCCAAATCTACCACAATGAAAGCAATTGACATTTGAAAATCTTATTTGGAATTGACGTAGTTTAGGTTGAACATGTTTTGGCTTAGAGTGAGAACATGAAGCATAGTTGTTATCTTTTTCATGAACATAGGATGTAGTGATCTTATGCTCAAAGAATTTTTTATTTTGGGGGATGTATCCCAATCCTTCCATTTGGAAGTTAACCTTGACTCCCAACAAATTGTCTAAGTTTTGTTTGCCTTTGACAAATCTAGACAGAGTGGACTGAAGGTCAGCCATTTCTTCAATCAACCTCACGTTTTTCTTTTCAAGTTCTGAATTTGTGAGTTTCTGAACCACTTCTACATTTTTTAATTTTTCAAAACTTTTTTCAATTTCAGATAATTTGCACATCAATTCTTCTTGATTTTTCTCATTGGTTAAGATAGTTTGTAACAAACTTTCTTTTTCTTCAGTTAACTCGAACCATTCTTGTTCCAGTTTCTCAAACTTCACATAAATATCCTCATGTGTTAAATCATCAATCTTCTTTTTGAGAGTTTTGTTTTCAGCTCTGATTTTTCTATATTTGGTATATAATTTTTCATACTCTGACTCCCATTGTTCATTTGAAATAAAATCAGGGTCAGAATTTACCTCAGTTGAATCATCTTCATGTGCCATGAGACACAAGCTCTCCACTAGCTCATGGATCTCCTCGTCGGACGGTTCATCCTCTTCGTCTGTCATGCCCCGAGATTATGCAGCGGAAACAATCGGGAACGCGAATAGCCGGCATGGTAAGTCTCTTGCAAGCAAGAATAAACAGAGCGTAAAATAATCACACAAAGTAATTGCACAATAACTTACTCAAACCTTCACTTTTATTAATAATAGCAACCATACTTCAAGTACATGAGACATTGACTTTCTTAAATTTGCTAGACTCAATAAGAGAAAATTACATAGACTCAATCTAGACATTTTGACTTCCTAAGTCTTCACTCTTTAATCGCTCTCGGACCCATCACGGGAATGACCTGAATCCGAATCTGACCCACTAGTACTTCTTCAAAAGGATTGGAAAATAGGTAATGAGCACACATGCCCAGTAGGTATCTTCGCATCAACATAATTGGCAATGTTAAAGTAATTAATATCTTTATCTCTAAAGAAAAAGATAAATCATGCAAATACGATTAAACATGCGATTAAAGCCAAAGTAACAAGATATTATCAAGCTTGAGATATGAGAATATGAATTGAGTATAATGCGATTAAATCATACTTTCTCAATTCAAGTATAATCCAGCAAGAATGTAACATTGGCCTTTCATGAACAAGAATATAACAAGAATGTAATAGCAAGTCATGTAACAAGCAAGAATGTACTCTTCACTTAGTAACAAGTACTTCGTGAATTCATGTAGATTTCTATGATTTCCGTGGATATTTTCACTTATTTATAAAGAAAGTACTCCCAGCGCAATGTGACGCCAATAGTATCATACCCCATGATTTATATGGTATGTTTCTGACAATCAGCCGAGGGGACTAGCATAGAGCCCTTGAAAACAATCAGTCCTCGAACTGCATCTTCAGGTATAAATTAAGCCACTTCCACGTATATAACAATAATGTGGCCAAGATTGTACAACTTCAATGATAGTTCCATGATAAATAAAAAGAAGAATGTTTCTATTGAGAATAAGAGTTCAATAAACACATGGATAACTAGGTTATGCCGTGGAAATAAATCGGCAGCATAACAGTACATTTCTTAACTTTCATAATTTACTTAGGTATCTTTGGAATAATGTGACAGGTTCTAGATAATCAATTGAACTATCTAGGATCATAGGAATATTAACCCTTGGGTTAACTGTACTCAGAAAATAGCGGCCGTTTACTGGGCCCTTTCATGGAGAAAGCGGTCTAGTTCTGGACCGTTAAGGACAAGACTGTTCGATATTTAAAAAGATTATCTGGAGTTGTTAGCGGTCAACGAAAGAACCGTCAAGGATCCGTTAGCGGTCTAGTGAAGGTCTGCTAGCAGACTATGGCGGTCAACCATAAGGCCGCTAAGTTCCAAAAATATAAAGCACCGGTATAAGTGCTTTCTAGATAATGGGATTTTAATGGTACAACCAACTCGACATCCTGGAGGGAATCCCAGGCTCACGGAGAATTACGGAGGCCTTGAAACAAGATTTCCTAGTCCATTAGAAGGAATATCCAAAGGAGGTTGTCAAGTCCAAGATTGTGTGCCTAATATGCATATGTGTAACTAATGGTCATATACTTGGATATATGCCATGAACTTATGAAATTGACTCTATAGATGAGAAAGAGACCATTAAAATAGTGATCAAGGTAAACCATGAATCATCTAACTTTAGAAACATGTATTTAATTAAAAAAGTATATGATTTTGGCATAAAGTTAACTTATGTTAAAAATAATCTCAAGTACCATATAGAACATGAAACCCATTGTTTATGATAGTAATAAAACCTATAGTAAGAAACAATACTTAAAACATGCTTGGAACATAATTAACTAGGCATATTATAAGTTTAATGGGTTGTTCTTTATTCAGTCACGGGTTGACAGAATTCAGAACGTTGGCGGTCTAATTTATAGCCGTTTGTAGGGCTTAAGCGGTCTATCTTACGTCCGCTTGTAGTTTGATAACAGTGAAACCACGAGAACACTAGCAGTCTATATATTGGCCGCTAACCCTTGATAAGCGGTTTATCGTAGGGCCGCTAACCAATTGCTGGCGGTCCATTTTTAGGTCGTTTGTCTTGACAGAAACTAAACAATTGAACTAAATGATAATCCAAGACACATCATGCCTGGAAACCAACATATATATAAACTCTATAACATGCTAGAACGAAGAATAAGTCTACAATATGCATGGGTTCTGTGAAATTTAGAAGAGAAATTCCTTTTATTTCATTAGGGTTAGAATTTATGCATGAACATTACACTAGATGCATAGACTCAAATAAAACATTAAATTCTCGGTCTATAATGCATGAAATCAAGTGCAATAACAGGACTTTTAATCCTAGAATGCTATTTTAGCTGTTCATGAGATGACTTACCTCTGTTCTTGGCTTTTAACTTCGAATTTAAGCCAAGAAGTTAACCCTAGTTCCCCGCACTCCTTGTGCTAAAACAGCAACTTCACGACCTAATATCTCTTGTTTCTCCTGACCTAAAGACGTGAAATTTGGAGCGCAAGAAGAAGATATAAAGGAGAACAAAAAGTTATAAAGGTGCAACTTCTAAATACCTCATTTTGGGTCCCTAATTTCTTGATCTTCACCACACCATTGCATAGTCTCCTGGGTCGTTGATGTGGAACCAGCAACTTTGGGTGCCTCTATCTTCCTGATGGGTTGATCTCAAAGCACGAAATTTTGAGGCAAGTTAGTGCTTAGTATTAGGAATAAAACCCTCAAAAGAACCTACCTGAATTAAAGCCATCTTACCTTAGTTCCACGCGAGTCAAACATAGGGGTCGCGTAAGTGAAACCTAGGGTCTATTTATAGGTTTTTGCTAGGGTTTCATGGATTAGATCAATTCTAGAGTCCCTATTTGGCATCAAACCAACTTCTGAGAGTCCTAAGAATGCTTACCAGTCCTTCCACCGTGATCTCTAAGAGTTAAAATGTCTAAAATCCTATCTTTTTACTCTTTCTTCATTTCACGGAACTGACAGAAATTAGGGGTCTAGGACTGGACCGCCAACTTTCCCCTAGCGGTCTCGCGATAGACCACCTCTACTATTGGGCACCGAATTTGAATTTTATTGAAACTCTTTCATTCATTTATCCACTTAATTATCTTAACAAGGAGTAGTTGTCCCTTGTATTCCGTGAATAAACTAATTAACCTTCTAGAATATGGGCCAAACTTCATGGGCTTGGTCCTTAAGTCCTTTGGGCTTTATTTAAGTAGGCTAGATTAATTGGTTATCACACTTGGGTCTTAATAATGATTTATTTAACCCAAAATTTCATTTATAAATCCATTTAGCTCTATAAAAATTCTTATAAATTCGTAGAAAATTCTTAAATACTTCAGAAATATTCTATAAAATTTCTGGGGCATTACACCCTCCCCCACTTAAGAGAATTTTGTCCCCAAATTCAATGTATGGATTTTATGGAGAGTGTACTTATAGTTAAATAATTCCAGAAATCTTTTGCGCATCGCTTCTTCGGTTTCCCATGTTGCTTCATGTGGATACAACTTGGTCCATTGGACTTTGACCATCGGAATAGTTTTATTCCGAAGTTGATGAACCTCTTGTTCAACGATCATTATTGGCTTTTGCTCGTATGCCAAGTCCTTCTTAATCTCCAGATTGTCGAAAGTGATGACATGGAAAGGATCAGGTACATACTTCTTGAGCATTGAGACATGAAATACATCATAGACTTCAGAAAGTTGAGGGGGTAAAGCAATTCTATATGCAATCTCACCAATCCTTTTGAGAATCTCAAAAGGACTAATAAATCTTGGAGTAAGCTTCCCTTTAATATCAAATCATCGAATACCTCGACCTGGAGAAACTTTAAGGAACACATGGTCACCTACTTGATACTCCAAGTCGCATCTTCGATTGTCAGCATACGATTTCTGCCTGTCTTGTGCCATTTGAAGTCTTTCTCGAATGAGTTTTATCTTCTCAATAGTATCTTTAATAATGTCGGGACCGAGAAATTGCGTTTCTCCTACTTCATTCCAACAAATAGGTGAACGAAAGCTTCTTCCATATAAAGCTTCAAACGGTTGTAGATCCCTTTTAAAAATCCACACTTAAATATAAAAAAAAGCAATAGATATGATGAAAGCAATAAAATAGCACGAGGTGCTAAAAGGAGGTTGTGATCGCCAGAGACGCGAACGCCTCAAAAGATATAACAATTAATGAAGGGGAGAGATCGCGAAGAATACCTTGAAAGTGCGGGGATGTGAGTGCTCCTTTCTCTTCTAATCGGCCGGCCGATGAAGAGAGTTCTTTCTCTTGATTACCCTTGCAAAAAATAACAAACACCAATAAAAGATGTGAATTAGAACATGTTGTGTGTAGCATCAATCCTTAAAAGATATGAGCATGTAAACATATGTGAGAACACACCTTAAGGGTGGTTGCCCTTAAACCCCTATGCAAAGAGGGTGTGGGGAGATGAATGATGATATGCATAAAAAATAAGAAAACAAGTGGAAAGAGTGCAAGAGTGCACTAAGGGGAGATCTCAATATGATGGTTGAGAAAAATCAATAACAATGAAATATGATGCATGAACTATGAACTATAATGGAAAAAAAAGGGAGATAAGATAAAAAAATCTTTTTATTGGTTCCTTGGCTTGAATGCTCAATGGGGAGGAAGCTTGAAAGATGTTGATCGTCGGAAGAGAATCCTCCTTTGCCACAGCCTTCCTTCGGTTCCTGTAAAAAGAAAAGAAGAAAAAAGAGGAAGAGGGATAGACAGAAGAAGAAGAAGAAAAAGATAGAAGAAGAAGAAGAAGAAGAAGCAAAAGAAGAAAAAGAAGAAGACGGCAGAAGAAGAGAAACAGAAGAAGAAAGAAACACACAAGAAGAAGAAGAAAATAGAAGGAGACAGAAGAAGAATACGGAAGACAGAAGAAGAAAAAAAATAGGGAGGAGTGGAACCGAAGAAAACAACGGAGGGAGGAGTATCCCACCGATCAACAACAGAGACGAAAGCCTCTATTAATAAGGTAGAAAAAGATAAGAAGGAAAGAGTCCAAAGGAGGAAGAGATAAGAACGGGCAAGAGCCCAAAATAGGAGAGGATTAGACTGGGCAAGAGCCCAAACGAAGCAGGAGTCTCTCTGGGAAAGGCTGCGTTCGTTCGGAGCACAAAAGTGAAACACGACCTGGCTCAGGGCGTCAATTCAAGAATTGACGACCTTCCGAAGGGCGTCTTTTAAAAACACGCCCTGCACAAGGGCGTTAATTCCTGGATCATTTTTAGAAATGAAATTGAAACACGTCTGAGTCAAAGGCGTTAATTAAAAAACGCCTTAACAAAGGACGTTAATTAAAAAATTCGAAATAGGGCCATTTTTCATTTCTCAATATTATTTTCCCATTTTTTAGGTGGAGGTGCATCTCGTCGCCCTGATTCCAATGACTATTTTTGCGAATTTTTCTGACACCCGGAAGGCCACCAAATCACCTCTGGAAGAGAGTGGAAAATAATATTAAAAATCAATTTGAAAAAGTGACGACCGTGTGTAAGGCGTGAATTCAATTTTTTTGATTTTTTATTCTTTTCACATTCAAAGTAACGCCCATGGTTAAGTCGTTAATTCCCAAAAAAATCCGAAAAATTCTCAGAAAAATCTAGAAAATGGAAATTTGAAAGAATGGACGCCCTCCAGTATAGTCGTCAATTTTTTAAGAAACGCCCATGTATAAGTCGTTATTTAAAAGACGCCCCATATCAAGTCGTTATTTCTAAAAAATAGAGAAAAAATGCCCAGAAAATCCAGAAAAATCCAAAAAAATAGGAAAAAATAGGAAAAAATAGGAAAAGGGTGAAAAAAGGGAGAAATCTAAAAAAAGTGGGAAAAAACACTCAAATAGAACTAATTTGAGGGTCAAATTGGGACATTACAAGGCAATATGAGATGTACTCACAGTAACGTCAATTTTGGCGTGTCTACAGCTGCCCCGCCTTGGCGTCTGCTTTGCAAGGGAGCAGAGCAAACTGAAAAGTAGATGCCAAGGTGTGATGAGACACGCAATCAACATCACTTGATGAGAATGAAATCAAAAGCTCGAGATGAAGCAATCTCGGGAAATTCAATGAAATCAACAATGTTTGGATAAAATGGGGAGATGTGCACGCGGTGCACGAAGGAGATAAAAAATGATCAACTTCCAGCGCGGTGGAAGTACCCCAGGTCACAAACCTGTAGATTTCACCATTGGGGAGCGGTTACCAGCCATGTGGACGTGCTGCAGCCAAGGTGGATCAAAGGGGAAAGTTTTGAAAAATAAGATGATAAAAATCCAAACAGGGAGTTTTCGAGAAAATGACCCAAAATAGCGATAAAACGCACTGAGGACTCAATTCGGCATGGAATATCTCACATTGAAGATCAAGATCAATTTGACCCACAAAAACAGCTTATCAGAATGATTTTTTCAACAATTGTTTCAAATTCCTACATGAATGCATGCTGGGTTTAAAGGGAAAAATAAATCAAATGAAAATATAGAATAATCAAGGATAATATTGTTAAACTGCCAAGACTGGGTCAAGAAACCGATTTCGCGAGCTGATACTAAGCCGAAGCCCGTTTATCCACGCACCAATTCGTAAAAAGGGAACCATCGTCCCCAATCTTGGACGGCTCAACGGCCTATCCGTGTGACTAAGACTCCTCTGAAATTATCATTGTTTTTGATGAAGGGGAACTCAAATTTCAGATTTACCAAAGCCACAAGGTCCTTGATATAATCTAGTAGCATATGTAACATATAGTAGAATGCATACAGGGAGATGGTGATATCAATAAGCATGGGAACTGAGAAATGAGCTGCAAGAACCGTGGGACTTTGAGTGATGATGCCCTACCGGCGGGACCAAGAGCCTCTTCCTGCGCTCAAAAATTCATTAGCCAAGATATAACAAGCAATGAATAAGGCATGTAATCATAGCATGCATAGCATGAATCAAAGCAACCAATCATAGCATATATCATGAACAGCATAAGTCAAATCATGGCATAGCAAAGCATCATTATTTGTTGTTTGTCATGAGGATGACAATCTGGCTAATCAAGTTTTGGAGTTAAATAATCAGGATCTGATAATGCCCATCGGCGGAGTAATCAGATGAAACGAGCAGGAGTTGATTGAAAGATTTGGAGATGAATAATCATGAGATATGATAATCAGAATGATATAGGGAGATGATGCCCCTGGGTGGCATGTCATGAGAATATTGGGAAGAATCAATAGATTGATAGCAATAAGTAGAGAGAGGACCCATCCCGTGCTTTTGGTCTCTGCAAAGCTGTTCCTGCAAAACACCATCAGAAAATACAATGCAAATTTTTGGATTTTAGAAATATGCAAATTTTTTTATGGAGTTTTGGAATATGCAAATTTTTATGAGTTTTGAAAAAGATAAAAATTTTATGAGTTTTGATCAATATGCAAATTTTTGTGAAGTTTTGTAAAAGATATTCAATTTTTTGTGAAGTTTTGAGAAAGGTATTCCAATTTTTATGGATTTTGGACAAGAAATATTCAATTTTTTGTTTGATTTTGGTTAGACATTGCTAAAGCAGCATCAAAGGGTGTTTTAAACCACTGGCTAGGGGTCCTCGTTCCTTCCCTTTTTGCTTAAAACTGTCCAAAGCTGGGCGTGCATTGTAAGGTGGCGCCCTATAACCGACTGCCTTTGATCAACGGTGCCCCTACTAAGGCCATACCCGAGAAACATTCGGTCTTGGAGGGAGAAGAGAAGAATAATTGTGACAAGCTTTGTGCAGGATGGGAGATATCAGGACTTGAATTCTTTCCAAGGTGCTTCCCCTCAAAGAGATAGTCTGTTGTGCCGGGGCTTTGTGCCTTTGATTTTTAGACCCTTGACATGCATACGACCAGGGTTTTCCCTGCGGGGACTTTGCCACTCTTGACATGCCATAATTCTCAATTTTACTTTTATCGAGATTTTGACTTGATTTTCATAATAGCCCTTTTTTGGCGAGATGTATATCATGAAATTCATATGAAAAACTCATATTGATTTTGGGTCAAGACTGCCCCTATTTGAGACTCCTCTCGTATCGGGGATTACCAGAGTTGGTCATCTCATCCGTCAACCTCTTGCCCCTGCATTCGGCCGAGTAAAGAAGAGAAAAGACTTTCAGATATACTCATGGCATGGCCAAGGTAGCAACGGTGTTTAACCAAAGAAGCCGGCTAAAGACGCCGTGAAGTGTGTGGAATGCCCAGCTAAGGGTTGCTCTTAACAAGCGGGGAGAGAATGTCGAATTCCTAACGCGGGGTTCTTATTAACCAAAGGTGCTGCATAGCAAGCCGAAAGACTCTTTTGAGAGTGATTTAATTAAACAAAAGCCTAAGATAAAGGTTTAAAACACCACTCTTAATCTCGTTAAGAAGCACTTGATTTTGAAAATCATGCGTGAAGTAATGAGAAAATGATATCATTAAAATGCATACTTACGCCAATATGTTACCTTGCGACCTTTGTAGAAGCAGCTGCCGCGAGAAGCGATCTTGATCATCGTGAGATTTGTCCTCTTTGGCAGTCAAAAGAATTGGAAGCAAAGGATTGAAAGTGGCTTAACAAGAAGGAGTGGTGCCAAGACCAGACTCAGATGAATAAGGAGAAAAGGAAGAGAGGCGAGGGCTAGAACTCCCTCACTAAGGTGTGGAGACCCTGATCACATGAAAGGTCTACAGAAGGAGAGGAGATTTAGAAGGAGGAGTGAGGACTAAAGCCTCGAAAACAATGGGAGAAGGGGCAAATGCCCAAGGCAGTGGATGTGGAAGAAGTTGGGTCGGACCCAGAATTAGGAGGAATCAGAAGAAGAAATTGGTAGATGGAAAGAGGTGGATCCGAAGGGTCCGGAGGTAAAGGAGGAGAATCATGATAGGAGGAATCATCCGGGGGCTCCGGAGGGATAACGAAAGAAGGGACGCGATGCCCTGGGGAGAAATAGGGAAAAAGATGATGAAAAAGATGACGGAAAAGAAAGAAGAGAATAAAAGATATGGAGTCCCGGAGGAGCAAAAAGATGAATTGAAGGAAATATGGAAGGTCCGGAGGTTCCGGAGGAATGAAATCAGGAGGGTCGCGATGCCCTGGGAGATGATAGAGAGAATAAGACGGAGAATCCGGAGGTTCCGGAGGAATAAAATCAGGAAGGAGAAGGTGGAAAGGGGCGTCGTGCCCGAGGGAAAAGTCCGGAGGTTCTGGAGGAGGAGAATGAAAAGGGGCGTGATGCCCGAGGGGAAAGTCCGGAGGTTCCGGAGGAGGCAAATAGAAAGGGGCGCGATGCCCGGGGAAAAGATGGAGACAATCAGGTGGAGAATCCGGAGGTTCCGGAGGGATGAAATCAGTAAGGAGAAGATGGAAAGGGGCGTCGTGCCCGAGAGAAAGGTCCGGAGGTTCCGGAGAAATAGAATCAGAAAGGGCGAGATGCCCAAAGAGGAGGGATAAAATTCCTGGAAGTTCCAGGGAAATGGCAGGAAGGGGGACGCGATGCCCCAAGGGGAGTGGATAAAAGGATGAATATGAATAAGATGGGAAATGCGGAATATCCGGCGGTGCCAGAAGGCGAGGAAGATACAGGTTTGGAAACCCGGGAAGCAGGAGGTGCAAATGCATGTAATGGGATGGATGCGATGAATGCATGAAATGCAAAGAATATGAAGAATGTGAAGGGCGAGAGGATGAGATCCTCCTCCTAACCCTGGGAATGGCCCATGAAGAAAAAGTGATAGAGATGGATGAATAGAAAGTGGAGCAAATAAGGGATGGCCCCTTAGCATTAAGATAACTGCCCCTCCACGGCAGTGAACATGTACGGTCAATTGGCCCAATAAAAGAAGCTTCAATAGTAAAAGACAACTCCCTTGGAAAGCAAAGATCAATAATGTGGGGGAGTTGTAGAGTTGGAACGGGAAGCATTGAGTTGCCCATTGAATGTGGTGTATATGGAATGTTGAGCAAAATGGGCATTCGCCCCTTGTAAGGAATAATGAATTCTGGATTGGAAAGTTTGAACAAGGGGTGCCCTGCCTGGCCCTTGGATGGCATCAATTCTTGGCATTCTTCCCTGAGTAATGGCGGTGACTTGGCCTCTGCGACCATGCTCGGCACAATAATCCGGATTGGCATCCGGTAAATGACTTCTTGAATCATGAATCGCATAACCGTGGCCACATCTGTCTTGCCCGGCTCTTGATCACCTTCGGCACAAGTACTTGCAGAAGCACTCCCATTCCGAGTAGTAAAAGGAGGTGAAGCGGAGGCGGAAGGCTTTGTGAGTGGTGGAGGTATAATGGAAAGTGTTGGCGTAAGTGGAGGCGGAGGTTCAAACACATCAAGTTTCTCCCTTTGCTTGCAAGCGGTCGGGGTTAGCTCGAGTGCAAAAAGTGGTGGGTCCTGCTCAGGATTAGCCATAGGTAAAGGTGGAGGGTTATGTGGTGGAATAGGCAAAGTGGGTTTTAAAGGGATAATGGAAGACCGAGGTGGCGGTAATGGGAGGCTAATTGGGGAAGGTTTAATGGTGTAATTAATGGAGGCCGATGGTGTGGAGGTAGATGGCTTAACGGGTGGTGGTCTAATAGTGGAAGGCTTGGGGGAGGCCAGTGTTGCGGAGGTTAATGGTGTAACTGGAGGAGGTGTAATGGGTGGAGGGTTAATGGGTGAAAGTTTGGTGCGTAGAAAATGCCGAATGGGGCGAGCGGTGTTTGGAGTGGTGAAAAACTCAAGATGCGTCGGCGCGGGTGATTGGAGTATCGACCCATCGTCGTAACACCAAGAAGTCTCGGAAATAGGGGTTGGATCGGGGATGGTGGCTTCATCCTGAGCGAGGGGTTCATCGAATGAAAGTGGGGGAAGTGGAAAGTTAAGGAAACTCGAAAGGGGTGCCTGCGGAGCTTCATCATCATACACCGGCTCGGATTCTTCAATTGCCGGTTCTTGCTCGCTTGGAATATCAACGCCGTAGTCGTCCATCCTATCCTTCCATTCTCTCTCCATTCTTGTAATGTCATCCAAAGCCGCATAGAGAGGATTGACCGGAGTAGGAGGAACCGTGACCCTCTTTAATTGTTCCTCCATGGAAGTAATCTTATCAAAAAGAGATTGTTGGAGGGGTGTGACTTGAACAATAGAGGGCTGGCAGGGCCTTGAAGGAGGAGAGGCCGCATAAAAAGGCCGTGGAGGGGAGTTGACGGTATGACCCGTAAAAGAACCCGGAAGGGCCGGATTGCAATGAATAAATGGGCCTCGGGGCCGTGAGGGAGGAGGAATAGAAGGAGGCGGGTGTCGGACCACCCGAGTAGAATGAATAGGGGGAGATGGGTAATGGGCTACCCGAATATGATTGGAAGGAGGAGGTGGGTGATGGGCCACCCGTGTAGAATTGGAAAGAGGGGGAGATGCATGAGATGTACCCTCAACGGCAGCCTTAAGGGCTTGGATCTGTTGAGGGGTAAGATGATCTAATGCATGGATGATTCGAGAGACCTTCTCGTCATTGGGAGGAGACGGTCCCGAGGGAATAGTGGCCTGAAATTGAGTAGGTGGACCATGAGAATGGACATTGCCCATGGGTTGGGTATGACCATGAGAATAAGGACGTGGTCCCTTGAAAGAATGGTGAGAATGCTGATTAACATGTTGAAATTGAGGATATGAAGTGCTAGGTTGTGCATCCTCATGAATTGAATTGAACATGTTTCTATCATGGTAAGCCATTATATAGTCAAAAATTCTCAATAATTATGCAAATAAGCACACAAGTTGGAATGGTTACCGTGATTTTTGATTGTTTTATCCTTGGTGAATTAAGGATTTTAATAAAGTTTGGAAAGATTCACACAAGGAGAGTCCTAGTTTCAAATGAGATTTGAACTCCAATGCCAACTAGGAACTCTCACTCACCACGTATTAGGCCAACTATATCGGGACTCCAAAAGGGTACAACCTGCCCGGCGTCCGTGAGGGAATCCACGGGTGCGGGGACTTACGGAGGCTTGGTTTAGGAATTTCCAATCCAAAGAGACGGAATGCTCAATGGAGGGTCGTTCCTTCACCAAGGGGGTGTGTGGATCCTAATGAAGAGGAGGGGGCTCCCAAACCAATGCAAATATGAATGAAACAGGGTAAACAGGCCAACCACAATAATATGATCAATCAACAAAGATAAGCATGAAATATCATGAAAAACCACAGCCGGAGGGTTCTGGAAACCCACAGTAAAAACACGCCCTGGAAGGGGACGCTACTAAACAAGGACACGACGGTGTGACTGTCGTGAATCAACGTGAGGGGCCAAGGGGTAGGGTAAAACACGCCTTAGTGTGAGGCGCTATAAATAAAAGGACGCCCTATCCAGCGGGCGTCAAATCCAAGAAAACGCCTTTAAGGGAGGCGCTAATAAAGATAAAGACGCCCTTGCAACGGGCGTGAATTCACCAAGCAAGCAGAGATAATTAGAGACAGCTAGCAAACGCCCTGTCAGAAGGCGTTAACTTCAAACAACACGCCCTGGGTTAGGGCGTGAAATCAAAAGGCGCCTCCGACAGAGGCGTTAATTCTCAATCCACGGCCAACAGTAACAACCACTCACAGTCGCAGGCAATCAACAAATATAAGATATAAGCATGCTCATCAAAATTTCAAATAAGTGGAGATTTTAAAGAAAAATCAATAAATTGACAAATCACTTAGGGAAAAGGACAAAACCAATGGAGGGTGCCCGAGGGGCACAAACGGGGGACGCACCGAGGGTGCAAATAAGGGAGATGGCACACGCGGGTGCCTAAGGGGAAACGGGTAATAGATGAAGAACACAAAGGGTCCCACCGTGATCGCCAATTTGTAGATCCCTTTTAAAAATCCACACTTAAATATAAAAAAAAGCAATAGATATGATGAAAGCAATAAAATAGCACGAGGTGCTAAAAGGAGGTTGTGATCGCCAAAGACGCGAACGCCTCAAAAGATATAACAATTAATGAAGGGGAGAGATCGCGAAGAATACCTTGAAAGTGCGGGGATGTGAGTGCTCCTTTCTCTTCTAATCGGCCGGCCGATGAAGAGAGTTCTTTCTCTTGATTACCCTTGCAAAAAATAACAAACACCAATAAAAGATGTGAATTAGAACATGTTGTGTGTAGCATCAATCCTTAAAAGATATGAGCATGTAAACATATGTGAGAACACACCTTAAGGGTGGTTGCCCTTAAACCCCTATGCAAAGAGGGTGTGGGGAGATGAATGATGATATGCATAAAAAATAAGAAAACAAGTGGAAAGAGTGCAAGAGTGCAGTAAGGGGAGATCTCAATATGATGGTTGAGAAAAATCAATAACAATGAAATATGATGCATGAACTATGAACTATAATGGAAAAAAAAGGGAGATAAGATAAAAAAATCTTTTTATTGGTTCCTTGGCTTGAATGCTCAATGGGGAGGAAGCTTGAAAGATGTTGATCGTCGGAAGAGAATCCTCCTTTGCCACAGCCTTCCTTCGGTTCCTGTAAAAAGAAAAGAAGAAAAAAGAGGAAGAGGGACAGACAGAAGAAGAAGAAGAAAAAGATAGAAGAAGAAGAAGAAGAAGAAGCAAAAGAAGAAAAAGAAGAAGACGGCAGAAGAAGAGAAACAGAAGAAGAAAGAAACACACAAGAAGAAGAAGAAAATAGAAGGAGACAGAAGAAGAATACGGAAGACAGAAGAAGAAAAAAAATAGGGAGGAGTGGAACCGAAGAAAACAACGGAGGGAGGAGTATCCCACCGATCAACAACAGAGACGAAAGCCTCTATTAATAAGGTAGAAAAAGATAAGAAGGAAAGAGTCCAAAGGAGGAAGAGATAAGAACGGGCAAGAGCCCAAAATAGGAGAGGATTAGACTGGGCAAGAGCCCAAACGAAGCAGGAGTCTCTCTGGGAAAGGCTGCGTTCGTTCGGAGCACAAAAGTGAAACACGACCTGGCTCAGGGCGTCAATTCAAGAATTGACGACCTTCCGAAGGGCGTCTTTTAAAAACACGCCCTGCACAAGGGCGTTAATTCCTGGATCATTTTTAGAAATGAAATTGAAACACGTCTGAGTCAAAGGCGTTAATTAAAAAACGCCTTAACAAAGGACGTTAATTAAAAAATTCGAAATAGGGCCATTTTTCATTTCTCAATATTATTTTCCCATTTTTTAGGTGGAGGTGCATCTCGTCGCCCTGATTCCAACGACTATTTTTGCGAATTTTTCTGACACTCGGAAGGCCACCAAATCACCTCTGGAAGAGAGTGGAAAATAATATTAAAAAATCAATTTGAAAAAGTGACGACCGTGTGTAAGGCGTGAATTCAATTTTTTTGATTTTTTATTCTTTTCACATTCAAAGTAACGCCCATGGTTAAGTCGTTAATTCCCAAAAAAATCCGAAAAATTCCCAGAAAAATCCAGAAAAATGGAAATTTGAAAGAATGGACGCCCTCTAGTATAGTCGTCAATTTTTTAAGAAACGCCCATGTATAAGTCGTTATTTAAAAGACGCCCCAGATCAAGTCGTTATTTATAAAAAATAGAGAAAAAATGCCCAGAAAATCCAGAAAAATCCAGAAAAATAGGAAAAAATAGGAAAAAATAGGAAAAGGGTGAAAAAAGGGAGAAATCTAAAAAAAGTGGGAAAAAACACTCAAATAGAACTAATTTGAGAGTCAAATTGGGACATTACAAGGCAATATGAGATGTACTCACAGTAACGTCAATTTTGGCGTGTCTACAACGGTGTCATTTGAATACTAGCTTGGTCGCTATTGTTGTATGCGAATTCTAGTAGAGGCAAGTGATCATGCCAACTTCCTCCAAAATCAATAGTATAAGCCCTGAGCATATTTTCCACCACTTGATTTATCCTTTCTATTTGACCATCAAATTGTGAATGGAATGTCGTACACAAGTTTAGTCGGGTCCCTAAAGAATGTTGTAGACCCTTTCAGAATTGTGATGTAAATCGAGGATCTCGGTCAGATATGATGCTGATGGGGACACCGTGCAATTTGACAATTTCTCTCATGTATAATGCTGCTAGTACATCCACAAACCATCGACTTTTGATCGGTAGAAAATTTACAGACTTAGTCAATCGGTCTATGATCACCCATATACCATCGTGTCTCCTCTTGTCTTAGGTAAACCCATGATGAAATCCATCCCTATACTTTCCCACTTCCACTCGGGGATATTCAAGGGGTGTAACTTACCTGCGGGTTTTAAATGTTCTGCCTTGACCTGTTGACAAGTGGGACAGTGGGACACAAAATCTGCTACCTCCCTTTTCATGTCGGGCCACCAAAACTTTCTTTTCAAATCTTGATACATCTTGGTAGCACCAGGATGAATAGCATACCTTGACTTACGTGCCTCTTCCATGATTAATTTCTTAGTGTCATTATGATTTGGCATGCAAATCCTACCTTTACATAGTAGTCTTCCATCAGTTAAGATAGAAAATTCTGGTCTCTGATCAATATTATCCTTGATCTCCATCAATGCAGGGTCATTCTCTTGTAATTTGACTATATCCTCAATCAATGTAGGTTGAGACCTTATATTGGCAATTATACATCCATCTTCTTCCCTGTCAATATCAAGATTCAAGTGAGAGAAATATTTGATAAGACAATTCCTACCTTTCCTGAGGCTTGCTAGAGTAGCCCTGGGTTTTCTGCTAAGAGCGTCAGCCACATCATTTGCTTTCCCTGGTTGATATTGAATTGTAAAGTTGAAGTCTTTGAGATACTCCAACCATCTGCGTTGTCGCATATTTAATTCCTTCTGGGTGAAAATATACTTCAGACTTTTATGATCTGAGAATATAGTGAATTTCTCCCCATAAATGTAATGTAGCCAAATATTCAAAGTGAAAATAACCGCAGCTAATTCCAGATCATGCACAGGGTAATTCTCTTCATGATGCTTCAATTGTCTTGAGGAATTTTCTAATATCCTTCCCATTTTGCATGAGAACACATCCTAGGTCAATGCCAGATGCATCTGTATAGACTTCAAATCCACCACCCTAAACGGGCAATGCCAGAATAGGGGCTGTGGTGAGGTGATCCTTAAGATTTAGAAAACTCTCCTCGCAGTCCTTCGACCATACAAAAGGATTTTCTTTTCTTGTAAGTCCAGTCAAAGGAACGGCGATCATAGAGAAATCCTTAATAAATCTCTTGTAATAGCCAGCTAGCCCTAGAAAGCTTCTTACGTCTGACACGGTCGTTGGCTGGCTCCAATTCTTAACAGCTTCCACCTTAGAAGGATCGATAGTGATACCTTCCTTTGAAATAATATGGCCACGGAATGAGACTTCCTTTAGCCAAAACTCGCACTTACTAAGCTTTGTATAGAGTTTATGTTCTCTTAGTGTCTGCAAGGCTATCCTTAAGTTCTCTTCATGTTCTTCCCTTGTTTTAGAGTATAAGGATATCATCAATGAAGTCGACTACAAACTGGTCAAGATAAGGCTGGAAGACATTATTCATCAGTTGCATAAAAGTTGCCGGTGCATTGGTTACCCCGAACAGCATTACTACGAACTCATAGTGGCCATATCTGCTCCGAAAAGCAATTTTATAAATGTCTTCATCTTTGATCCTGAGCTGATGATATCCTAACCTGAGGTCTATCTTGGAGAAATATTCTGCTCTCGAAATTTGATCAAAGAGCTCATCGATACGCGGCAACGGATACTTATTCTTGATAGTAAGCTGATTCAGTCACCGATAATCGATACATAATCTGAGAGATCCATCTTTCTTCCTAACAAATAGAACTGGCGCTGTTGGGTTTTATGCGCCCCCTCATTGTCTTTGACAATGGTTTTGATGATTCCAATATATTGTGTGTTTTATGCTTAATGGCATTTTCATGATAAATGAGCTCACATGTTGATATTCTGCTTTACAGGTTAGGATGCTCTTGGGTTGACTGGCCTTAACAGTTCTCCATGTATATACTTGCATTTGGATGGCCAGGTTCACTGCTTTAACAAAGTGCTAACACTGGGTTGCTGAGTGTCGACACCTTCTATATCTCACATGCACTGATCTGTCCTCTTGTATGCTACTCTGTTGACTAGTTCATTTGCACAATTGCATTTGCACAATACTTCATGAATTGCTTCACGACTTGCTTGGTTGTTTGTGTTCTTGATTGATTTCGATTGTGCTTGACTTAATAGGACAAAACTTGATTGTTTTGATCTGAGATGGAATTCTGTGTGCAGTTTGGTTGAATCATATTTTGATAAATATGTGCTGACAAACATGATTGACGATATGAATAGCTGTCAATAAACTGAACCTAAATTCTTGGACTGAACGTGGAAGTTTCGGACTGAATTTCATGTCCTTGAATTTGATAGTTTTGGTAACCTTAAATATGGTTTTACAAGTGTCCTTCATACCTGTTTCATCATGTGGAAAGTTGATATGGAAGCTTTAGTTTTGTTGTGTTAGCTTGCCTTGGACTGTGCAAGTTCAGTTTTCCTTGGACTACAACTGTGATCCTTGTGTTAATTGAAAATGGCTTTCCAATGCCTTGGAAGACTCATTTGATCATTTGGTAAGTGCTATCGTTGTTTCAGTTATGGCTATGATCATTCCTTTGCAGTTTGTGGTATGAGTGCAGCTTGCTATGAAATTGATGTATGGCTTCATACATAGATAGAGTTTGTGTGCGGTTGTGTTTAAGTTGGGATTGTCATGCCTCAACCTTAACTGAAATGAAAGCCCGCGGTTTCATGGTTGGCCATATGAAAACCCATCCTCACACATGGTTATAGTTCAACAGTTTTTATATGGAAGTTCAGTGGCTTGATTTTGATAGACTGACTTAAGTGATTTGTTCACATTAAATGCAGGTTATTTGTGAAGTTCTTCATTCAAACTCTCAAGGCCAAGGTATGAATACATGATTATTTGGATCTAAGTGTGAATGGTATGTTCTGGGTAGAAATCATGATTTGCAAAGTTAATCTGAGTTTTATGAACTCCCTTGATCAACCTTGATATATGTATTTGAATTGTGGAGCTTTCTATTGGTGTTATTGATGTATTTCTGCTGTCAAGAAAAGTGTTGACCTAAGGGGTCGACACTTATTAACGGAGCTTCTGCCTTGCGTTGAAAGAAAGGACGCTGGCAGAAAGTGTCGACTCATGGAGTCGACACTTTCACCAGGGTTCTGTTGTTTTGCTAAAGGTAGAACTCACAGGAAAAAGTGTCGACTTCGTAGGTCGACACTTTCAGGTAAGTTTGCTCATTTCTGTGAAAACAGAATGTTCGTGAAAAAGTGTCGACCTCAAGAGTCGACACTTTTCACCATGAATGTTATGTCTCTTCACAAGCCAGAACTCTTGGTGAAAAGTGTCGACCCCATATGTCGATACTCGTATCTCGGTTTTGTTTTTATATGTTCTGGCAGAACTCGTTGAGACGAGTGTCAACCCTAGAGGTCGACACTTTGTCTGCTACGTCTGGATCGGGTTTCCGGGTTTGGTTTTGAACCACAGGTTGAAAGGTCCGATTGGAGTGGTATATTACCCTAATGTCCTTAAGGTTATACCCTACCATTAGGAGTGCATTTGAGAGAGTTTTAACATGGGCTTTGTGGTCTTTTGTTCACCCATTCGATGCCCTATATATATGTTACGATTTCCATCGGATGAAACATCCCCTTGGGCTGATATTGTTATACTCTTGCGGGAACGGTGGAGAGGGCATCGTACACTTGTGGAGGAGGAAGAAGAGGCTGATGTGGATCGCGTTCAAGAGCCTGAGCTCAGATCTGGTGGCGGCTGCGGCTATTCTCCACCATCTACAACCTAGGCGTTCAGATCTACAAGGGATGACTGCTTCTACTCTTTGGTTTATCCTTACTAAGGGCACCCTTCCATTTTATCTTTGAGTTGCATTGAAGAATCTAAAGGGGGATCTCTTGCTCCTTCCTTTCCATATTCTGTCTTAGGATGGATATATATATATATGGGGTACGATTTCCATCGGATGAAATAACCATTAAGCTTATGTTCTTCATTCGTGCTTGCAGGAAAAGAGGAAAAAGGAAGAGGAGGGCGCCGCCCCACCTGGAGGAGGAAGAAGAAGAAGTGGAGGACGCCAAGACCAAGCCTCATCTGCCGATTTAATGCACCTTCAACCAAAGCTGTTGAAGAGAAGTTCTCCTTGGGCGTCTCCGACGAACGTAGAAGCTTCCACTCCCCGGATAGATCGTTCGACGCATCCCATTGTTCCTTTGGACATGATTTCACTGAAGATTTGTGGGGGATTCTTCTTCTCTCATCTCTATTTGTTCATTTCAGCATAGATATATGTTTGAGGGTTTATTGTATATCTTTCCTTTTCATTAAACCAAGAACACTTGTGTGTGGGCGGAGTTGTATCTCCGCGTGTGTGGGGTTTTTGTGGGGAAAGATTCCTCGTGTGTTGTTGTGTGTGGACGGATCTACGACTCAGTGTGGTTGTCGTGTCCGGGGTACGTTCCCCGAACGTGTGTGTATGTGCTGCTGCAGTGGCAGGGTGTTGGGGCTTGTCCCCGTGTGGTTATTACTGCGGAAGCAGCGTGTGTGTGGTTGGGGTTCGTCCCCGTGTTGCTACAAAAGTAGCGTGTAGTGAAGCCTCACTCGTTTGGGTGAGGGGTGGACGTAGGGAGCCCGACATCGTCCCGAACCACCTAAAAATCTCGTGTCTCGTGTGATTGACTGTGAGATTGACCATTTCCTCTATCTTCCTTCACAGGTCCATCAATTAGATTTTTAATTCACTGCATCATCACACATTCCTACCTCCGTTATCTGCGTTGAGCGTAATTTCCCTGATTAGTTGCATTAACTATTCGAGAGAGATCGGAAAGCTTGAGAGAATATCTTTAATCTCACTTGAGTTTTAGTTAATCAACGTAGTTAATTTTATATCTGTTGCAATCAGTTAAGAAAGTTTTTAAAATCCGCCATCTCGGCAAGGGGACAATTCAACCCCCCTTCTTGTCCGCCATCTCTCTGGGCCAACAATTGGTATCAGAGCCTCGTCTCTAATTTTTTAGTCGACCTTGCGGTCGTAGAGTAAAGATCTTTTCCATGATGGCTAGTGTGAATTCTATTCCTGTCTTTGATGGTTTTGATTATTCTTTATGTCTAGGAAAATTTTGTGTTTGGATTACTAGCATTAATCCAAAGCTTATGAGCTTTATTACTCATGGTCCTCATGTGTTACCCAAAAATGAGTTGAGATGGACCGATGAGGACAAGAGAAAGAATTCTGATAATTTGTTTACTTTGAATGCTCTTAGGGTAGTAGTAAACATTAACAAATTTCCAATTGTTTCCAACTGTAGGTCTGCCAAAGAAATTTGGGATGGGCTAAGAGAAGCCCAAAAAGAAAGCTCCAATGACAGTGACTGTCTAGTGGCAAACAAAGAAAATAAATGCCAAAGCGAGGAAACCTCCAAGGTAAATCCTGACTCTGATTCTGAAGATGATGATGAGTTGAGCTATAATGAATTGTTAAATGCCTATGATGAACTGTTTGATAGATATAAGGCATTAAAATCTGACAACAAAAGGTTGAAAAAGAAACATGACAACTCTTCATGTGGGAATTGTATTGAGCTCAAAAAACTTGTGGAATCTCACATGCTTGTTGATGAAGAACTCAAAGAAATGATTGAAAATCTGAAATCTGAAAACAAATCTTTAAAGGCTGAAATTTTGGAACTTCAACAAATAAAAGAAGACAATGAAAAGTTGAAAATGTTGAATTCCACTATATCTAACAAACTGCTTCTTTTGGAAAAAGGAAAAGCTACTTTGAATGCTGACAAATCTGAAAAGTTGAAAGAACTGAGAAAGGAAATAGAAAGCTTCAGAAATTTGAATGACAAATTTGAAAACAATGAAACAATGGGTAGAATAGTTGGTGAAATTGCGAGTTTTCAAATGAAAGAACTTGAACACACTTTTATGAACAAAAATTCATTTGAAAAACTCTAAAATGAAAATAGTGCGTTGTTGACTCAAATTTCATTGCTTGAAAGCAAATTGAAAAGTCTTGAAAAAATTAAGAAAGAAAAATGTGTAATCACTAGCGATTGTGACAACTTGATAAGTCTTGAACAAGAAATTGAAAGTCACAAAACTGTTAATTTCTTGTTAAATGAGAAAATTGCTTCATGTGAACAAGAGGTTGCTAACTCACACTTGTAAATTTTGAATCTACAAAATAAAATCAAGAGTTTAAATGAATCTTTGCATTCGTGTGATAAACTAATTGAAAAGAAAAAAGATGCTGTTGAATGCTCTTGTGTGCGTGAAAAAATTTCATTTGTTAAACATGATCATGCAACAAATAAAAGAAAAAATGTTTCATGCTATTACTGTGGTAAATTCGGTTATGACATGTATGACTACTTTTTGAAAGAATTTGATGACAATGAAACATTGAAGTTACAAATGAAAACTGCTGATGAGTCTAAAAATCTTGAAAAGCCCATGAAGAAAAACTTCAATATTCATTGTTCCTATTGTGGTTTGCATGGCCACGTTATAGAAAATTACTTTACAAAGAAAAATGATGATGCTTGGTCCATCAAGAAAAACCTTTCCTGTCATTACTGTGGTGGCTTTGGACACAAGATGAACAATTATTCTTTAATGGAAAATGATGAAAAGTTGTTCATGAAAAGAAAATCATCTCATTGTTATTACTGTGGCCTGAATGGACACTTAATGAATGATTGCTCTATGATGAGGGCCGATGATGAATGGTATGAGAGGAGAAACAAAAGGAAAACTTTTGTTCATGAAAGAACTAACCCCTCGGGACCCAAGATGGCTTGGGTACCCAAATTACCAAAATGAGAATTTATTTTGCAGGGGCGCCTTGAGACCAAGGATTGATAATGAACAAAGGGCTCTCAAGGTGAGAAAGAAAATTGGCTTGAAATTGAAATTCAATTTGCTTAGGTTCACTTTCAAAGACCTACAAAGGTAAAAACTTCTGTTTGGAGCTATTTCACATCTTGTGAATAAGTCTGGTTTCTGAATGGTTCACTTTGGATATACGTAGTTAGTTTTCATACACACCTTCTCTTGCTTTGCAAATAATAATTCATCTTTGAATGCTCTGGTCTGTGCACAATGTCTTTCACACTCTTACTCACGTCCTATGAATAATGGTTCACTTTTGCATATACAGCTTACGCGCTTACTTGCATGATACAAACTGCACATATCATACACATCCTTGCATGCCTTGTAAATAAGAATAATTTTCAATCATCCTCTCTAGTTAAATGCATATACTTCATACTCGTGTGCTTGAATGCCATGCTTATTCGGTATGTCAAATGGCGATTATGGAAGGTTGGATTATGTCCAACCGGAAGCTTTCACTATGCGTGATGGTGGTCTTCGGATCTACGTTCTCCGCTAAGTACCGATAATCAATTTGCTTAAAGTCATTGCAAAATCTATGGTTGAATGCATGTATATACTTTATACAACCACTTTTTGACTCCTTCTATGACTCAATCCTTGCTAAATGAAATTGCATTGATTTAGACATGTTTGTAACATGGCATATATTAAGGGGGTGACTTTTTATAACTGTGCATACATTTAGGGGGAGACATTACTGTGAGAAAGCTAATTCATCTTTTACATTCAATATAACTATCCACATAAAATACACCTTTTTGAGATAATGATTCATCTAATAAGGATTACTACTTTCTACTCTACATTTTAAAGAGCTATTGATTCTCTACATATAAATCACATGTCTCGTGAGGAAAAAGTTGTTTACCCCTTCAAAAAGTTGCATAAGTGGAAGTGGATCAGAGTAGTCGGGAATCTCCCCTGAAATAAAGGAGAAAACTCACGTCGAAAGGAGAAACTAATCCATATCAAAATAAGTGTGATTTGCCACCGAGTAGCTAGGAAGTGCCCCTGAGATAAAGGGTACAACTCCCTTCGAAAAGTGTCTCATCTACATCATAAAAAGTGACGAAACTGAGTAACCAGGAATTGCCCCTGAAACAAAGGGCATGACTCGTGTCAAAAGGTTAGTCACACCATTTTTAGTAATTAAAAAATTGGGGTCATACGTAGCTACCAATATTCGAGCATTGTGTATGAAAGTGTATGGATGATGAGTTCTTTTTAGTGTTCTTTAGAAAATCTGATTTTCCATATTGATTTGAACTTCATTGCTAAATCTTCACATATGCACATTAGGTTTGATTGTTTGAATGCCCTTTATGAATCAGTCATCTTTCATGGTTAATGTAGTACTTTATTTATGTAAGCATGACCTTCTTAGTATTGTTCATGCACTTCATATTCAATGATCAATTACATTATCCTTACACTCGTCCCGAAGGGACTTGCATGAGTCTATATTTATTTATGCATGCTTGAGTGCCTGACTGCTCAATCCGTTTGATCATATCATACTTAAGTCCATAATCTGCATCTATAGGCTATACTTGTATATAACAGGTTAAATAACCCATTGTCAGTTGATTTTTGTTCTTGACAATTGGGGAGAATAACGTGCTCTTGAGCACTATACACTTTATGCATAGCTTAGTTTCACATTCTGCATATAGCATAGTTTCCTTATACTCGGTGTGCATAGTTTTGTCATGCATTTTGAAAATAATTCAAAATTAATATCTCAAAACATCTGCATACACTCGCATATAGTTTAGCAATTGAACACTTGCACTTCTTTCACACATCTGCTGATTGCACATCAAATTCCAAACTTTTGCTTGGTTCTCAGTTCATACACCTTCCCTTCATGGGAAGTTCATTGCTGGGTTAATGCGCTCATATCTTATTCATTTTTGAAATCTTCATAATTGATCCTTAGCCCCCCATATTTTTTTGATGATGCCAAAGGGGGAAAGAACTTTGAAATAGTCAAAAGTCACAATACATTGTCATCATCAAAAAGGGGGAGATTGTTGGGTTCTATGCGCCCCCTCGTTGTCTTTGACAATAGTTTTGATGATTCCAATATATTGTATATTTTATGCTTAATGGCATTTTCATGATAAACGAGCTCACATGTTGATATTCTGCTTTACAGGTTAGGATGCTCTTGGGTTGACTGGCCTTAACAGTTCTCCATGTATATACTTGCATTTGGATGGCAAGGTTCACTACTTTAACAAAGTGCCGACACTGGGTTGCTGAGTGTCAACACCTTCTATATCTCACATGCACTGATCTGTCCTCTTGTATGCTATTCTGTTGAATAGTTTTTTTTTTTAAATGAGACCATAGATGGCTGTTGGTGAAGGGCAAAATTTGTGCAAACTTCACCAACAGCACCCGGCCCTAATTATATTGAAAAAGAAAGAACATGTACAAGTAAACTATGGGGCATTCCCCTGCAATGAACCCAAAACAACAATAGAGTTCATCATCAGTACAAAGAGACATTCATCTACGCCAGCTAGGGAGACCGGCTGCATCTATAATGGCGCATCCTCGAGCTCTACTAGGAAGGTCGGACCATCTTCTAAACTCTTGATTGATGCGTGTGGAGCAAGCTAAAGATGCTAAAGCGTTCGCAACAGAATTCCCTTCCCTATATGTGCTGGATTTTCCAATTTTTCCTAGCGAGGATATCTTTTATTTCATCCCACCAATAGTATATCCTCCAAGGAGGGGGTTTATTAGACTGGATCATAGTGCAAATGGCCATAGAATCTGAATATATAATAGCAATAGGCAGCCCACTTTTTTCCACCATTCTCAAACCATCTAAAAGAGCTCTGGTCTCCGCCATCAACCTGATCCCAAAACCATAGTAATAGGAAAAACTATGTATGAATTCACCCTTGCTGCCCCTTATGCATCCGCCTCCTCCAGCATGGCCTGGGTTGCCTTTGGCAGCCCCATCCACATTAAGAGCAAAGCCTGTGTTAGGGCAGAGCCACCTAATTATTTTGGTTGGTTTCACTTTGAGTATCACTGTAAAATTGAGTTGGTCCAAGGCTATCTTCTCATTTACTGAAGGGAACTTGCTGAATTGAGTGATTTGCATAACACTATCTGGATTACCTTCTATTGTAGCATTCTAATAGAGGGGCCTTTGCCATCGTATTTCAGATTGCACCGAGCTTTCCAAGTTTCCCAAATAATGTGAAGCATTGTAAGAATAGCAGCAAAACCATAAGGAGTATATATATCTGCATAGCAAATTATATCCCAGCATAATATGGTGATGGAATCTGAAAACCTGCACCGAGCATCAAATAATGGCATGAAAAACCTCCACAGTGGTCCATCAATTTGACTTTTAAGGAAAAGATGATTGATGCTTTCTTCTTGATTGTTGTGCTTGCAGCAAACACATTTTGATGGGAGGCTAATTCCATATTCTTTGATGGTGCAATCCATAGGTACTGCAAGGTGCAGTAACCGCCAACAGAAGAGAGAGGCCTGTGGTGGAATGTTAGCACCCCATATTTTTTTGAGAGCAGTTCTTATTACCCCTTGTGTTCTGACATAGTTATATGCAGATTTTGTTGAAAAAACCCCATCATTGCTTGCAGCCCACACACACTTGTCAAAGGTCTCCTTCAGCTGGATAGAGCTAAACAGGTTAATCAAATTGCTTGGTATGTAAGCCCATGCATGATGGCTGGGATTAAGGATGGCATCCCTCAGAACAACCTTAGGGCAATTAGCTTGAGGAGCCAAAACAGAACCACACCAGTTATCCTTAAGAAAATAAATAGAACTCCCATCCATAGGAATCCACCGTGTGTTATCCAACACAATCCGCCTTCCTGAATTGAAAATCTTCTTTATGATCCCAGCAGGAAATGGCTGTTCTATGGTGCTAAGATGCCCCTTAATATATTTGGATCTAGCATACTTGGACCATAATGAGTCACCATTAGTGATTCTCCAAATTTGCTTAGCAACCATTGCTACTTGGACATGCTGCATACTTCTCAGGCCGATACCCCCTTCCTCAAAAGGTTTGGTTACTTTATCCCAAGATACCCAATGTCTTCTATGACCATCTTTACCATTCCAGAAGAAATTAGCACACAATTTATTTATGATACCAATTATTGTGGCTGGCAGACAAGTTGCAGTTTCAGTGTAGATGGGGATAGATTGTAATACAGCATTTATGAGACATCTTCTCCCCGCCTGAGAGAGGTACTTTGATTGCCAGCTTTCCATCTTATTGCAAATCTTATCCAGAAGAAACTTATAATGAGACACTCTTTTCCTACCTTCAAAGAGTGGAACACCAAAGTATGCATTTGCACAATTGCATTTGCACAATACTTCATGAATTGCTTCATGCCTTGCTTGGTTGCTTGTGTTCTTGATTGATTTTGATTTTGCTTGACTTAATAGAATAAAACTTGATTGTTTTGATCTGAGATGGAATTCTGTGTGCATCTTGGTTGAACCATACTTTGATAAATATGTGCTGACAAGCATGATTGACGATATGAATAGCTGTCAATAAACTAAACCTAAATTCTTGAACTGAACGTGGAAGTTTCTGACTGAATTTCATGTCCTTGAATTATTCAGTTTTGGTAACCTTAAATATGGTTTTACAAGTGTCCTTCATGCCTGTTTGATCATGTGGAAAGTTGATATGAAAGCTTTTGTTTTGTTGTGTTAGCTTGCATTGGACTGTGCAAGTTCAGTTTTCCTTGGACTACAACTGTGATCCTTGTGTTAATTGAAAATGGCTTTCCCATGCCTTGGAAGACTCATTTGATCATTTGGTAAGTGCTATTGTTGTTTCAGTTATGGCTATGATCATTCCTTTGCAGTTTGTAGTATGAGTGCAGCTTGCTATGAAATTGATGTATGGCTTCATACATAGATGGAGTTTATGTGTGGTTGTGTTTAAGTTGGGATTGTCATGCCTCAACCTTAACTGAAATGAAAGCCCGCAGTTTCATGGTTTGCCATTTGAAAACCCATCATCACACATGGTTATAGTTCAATAGGTTTTATATGGAAGTTCAGTGGCTTGATTTTGATAGACTGACTTAAGTGATTTGTTCACATTAAATGCAGGTTATTTGTGAAGTTCTTCATTCAAACTCTCAAGGCCAAGGTATGAATACATGATTATTTGGATCCAAGTGTAAATGGTATGTTCTGGGTAGAAATCATGATTTGCCATGTTAATCTGAGTTTTATGAACTCCCTTGATCAACCTTGATATACATATTTGAATTATGGAGCTTTCTATTGGTGTTATTGATGTATTTCTGCTGTCAAGAAAAGTGTCGACCTAAGGGGTCGACACTTATTAACGGAGCTTCTGCCTTGCGTTGAAAGAAAGGATGCTGGCAGAAAGTGTTGACTCATGGAGTCAACACTTTCACGAGGGTTCTGTTATTTTGCTAAAGGCAGAACTCACGGGAAAAAGTGTCGACTTCGTAGGTTGACACTTTCAGGTATGTTTGCTCATTTATGTGAAAACAGAATGTTCGGGAAAAAGTGTCGACCTCAAGAGTCGACACTTTTCACCACGAATGTCATGTCTCTTCACAGGCCAGAACTCTTGGTGAAAAGTGTCGACCCCATAGGTCGACACTCGTATCTCGGTTTTATTTTTATATGTTCTGGCAGAACTCGTTGAGACGAGTGTCGACCCTAGAGGTCGACACTTTGTCTGCTACGTCTGGATCAGGTTTCCGGGTTTGGTTTCGAACCATGGGTTTAAAAGTCCGATTGGAGTGGTATATTACCCTAATGTCCTTAGGATTATACCCTACCATTAGGAGTGCATTTGAGAGAGTTTTAACATGGGCTTTGTGGTCTTTTGTTCACCCATTCGATGCCCTATATGTATGTTACGATTTCCATCGGATGAAACATCCCCTTGGGCTGATATTTTTTTACTCTTGCAGGAACGGTGGAGAGGGCATCACACACTTGTGGAGGAGGAAGAAGAGGCTGCTGTGGATCACGTTCAAGAGCCTGAGCTCAGATCTGGTGGTGGCTGTGGCTGTTCTCCACCATCTGCAACCTAGGCGTTCAGATCTACAAGGCACGGCTGCTTCTACTCTTTGGTTTATCCTTTCTAAGTGCACCCTTCCATTCTATCTTTGAGTTGCATTGAAGAATCTAAAGGGGGATCTCTTGCTTCTTCATTTCCATATTCTGTCTTAGCATATATATATATATGGGGTAAGATTTCCATCGGATGAAATAACCATTGAGCTTATGTTCTTCATTCGTGCTTGCAGGAAAAGAGGAAAAAGGAAGAGGAGGGCGCCGCCCCACCTGGAGGAGGAAGAAGAAGAAGTGGAGGACGCCAAGACCAAGCCTCATCTGCCGATTTAATGCACCTTCGACCAAAGCTGTTGAAGACAAGTTCTCTTTGGGCGTCTCCGATGAACGTAGAAGCTTCCACTCCCCGGATAGATCGTTCGGCGCATCCCATTGTTCCTTTGGATGTGATTTCACTGAAGATTTGAGGGGGATTCTTCTTCTCTCATTTCTATTTGTTCATTTCAGCATAGATATCTGTTTGAGGGTTTATTGTATATCTTTCCTTTTCATTAAACCAAGAACACTTGTGTGTGGGCGGAGTTGTATCTCCACGTGTGTGGGGTTTTGTGGGGAAAGATTTCTCGTGTGTTGTTGTGTCTGGACGGAGCTGCGACTCCGTGTGGTTGTTGTGTCTGGGGTACGTTCCCCGAACGTGTGTGTGTGTGTGCTGCAGTGGCAGCATGTTGGGGCTTGTCCCTGTGTTGTTATTACTGCGGAAGCAGCGTGTGTGTGGTTAGGGTTCATCCCCGTGTTGCTACGAAAGTAGCGTGTAGTGAAGCCTCACCCGGTTGGGTGAGGGATGGACGTAGGGAGCCCGTCGTGGTCCCGTACCACCTAAAAATCTTGTGTCTCGTGTGATTGACTGTGAGATTGACCATTTCCTCTATCTTCCTTCACAGGTCCATCAATTAGATTTTAAATTCACTGCATCATCGTACATTGCTACCTCCGTTATCTGTGTTGAGCGTAATTTCCCTGATTAGTTGCATTAACTATTCGAGAGAGATCGGAAAGCTTGAGAGAATATCTTTAATCTCACTTGAGTTTTAGTTAATCAACGTAGTTAATTTTATATCTGTTGCAATCAGTTAAGAAAGTTTTTAAAATCCGCCATCTCGACAAGGGGACAATTCAACCCCCCTTCTTGTCCGCCATCTCTCTGGGCCAACAGGCGCATCCCAAGGGTATGTGCTAGGTCGTATGAATCCCTTGCCCAATAACTCATGAAGCTGTTTCTTCAATTCCTTAAGTTATGTGGGGGACATCATGTAGGGAGCTATTGAAACAGGTGCTCTTCCGGGAAGGAGTTCAATGGAGAAGTTTACTTCCCTTTCGGGTGGTAAACCGAGTAGATCTGATGGAAATACATCAGGAAACTCATTTACGATAGGAATAACTTTTAAGGTGATCTCCTTAGATTCGGTGAGGGTAATGGAAGCAAGAAAAGCTTCACATCCTTGCGAGATAAGTTTGCAAGCGTGAAGAGATGAAATAATGGCAGGGTGCTTCCTATATTTGATACCAAGGAAAGAAAATCTTGGAAGACCTGGTTTCCGAAAAGAGATATTCCGATTACGGTAATTTATATAGGCATCATGATCTACAAGCCAATCTACACCTAATATAGCATCGTAGCCCTCCATGTCAAGGCATACGAGGTTTGCAAGAAGATTGTGACCTTCTACCCTTACATCACTATTAGGATAATAGTTTGTGAGTTTGGTTCCCGGACCTAAAGGTGTAGTAATAGCAAGGTCCGAAGGTAAATGAACTGATGAAACTGGCAAGATTTTTACAAAGGCGGTAGATATAAATGAATGAGAGGCACTAGTATCAAATAGTACAAAAGTAGGATGGGAACAAATGTGAACGATACCTTCCATAAGCCCATCATTTGGGGGCACTTCTTCCTGTTCCAGAATAGCATTTAAACGAGCCTGACGCTTACGTCAACTTCCAGAAGATAGTTCCTTCATAAGGGGACAATGTGGCATGTGGGGCCTCTCTACTGCCACAACGTAAACAAGCGCCGAGATGCTTCCAACATTCTTCGGCTGAATGGCTGAATTTCTCACAAAAAGTACAGGCCGTGGCGACCTGCTTGTCTTCTTCCTTGACTTTCTTATTTTTATGGGAACCACTACCACTCCCATTTCGGGACCTCTTCTTGCTATCATAGAATTTATAGTGTTCCGTGATGTTGAACTTACCTTTCTTATCAAGCCGATCTGATCTTCGGCTCGGTTCTTCACCTTTTCCTTTTAATTTTTTGACCTTCTCTAAGGTCCTTTCACACATATATGCCCGTTGGACCATCTCCGCATAAGTACGGATATTTTGAGTCCCGAGCTACTGAATAAAATTGGGTCTTAAACCATCCATGAATCAATTAGCCTTTAGTAAGTCGGTACTGACTAGATGAGGAGCATACGGCACCAGCCTGGAAAACTGAAGCTCATATTCTGCCACCGACAATATGCCCTGGCGCAAAGAAGCGAATTCCATAGCCTTCTGCTCCTTAACGTGCTCAGAGAAATTCTTGGCACGGAATAGCGTAAGAAAACCTTCCCATGTATAGGGTGCATCTGCTGGCGGTGCCGGAATCGACTTCCACCATGTACGTGCATCTTTGTTAAGTTGAAAAGCGGCTAGACGCACTTTCTCTTGGTCAACACATTGCATGACCTCAAATATGCAGTTCATCTCATCAATCCATTTCTCAGCTTCGTCTGGATTAGAAGAACCATAGAATTGTGGAGGGTTTAGACTCCTAAAGTTGCGATGTAAATCTCCAGCTCTTGCCCCGGCGCCAGCTTGTGCCATAGTTTGCAATGCTTGAGTAAGACCAGCGACGGTCTCTTGCATTCCGTTCCAATCTACGCGATGAGCCATTGAGATAATATTGTACCTGAGAGAAATAGCAAATCATTAACTCTCATGGAATTTAAAAGGGTTAATCTAGAGTTAATTTACTATCTCTTCCCGAGCTCTACCCAATTCTTACTTTGGTGGGGAAATTTCTTCCTTAGTTCATAGGTATGGGTCCCTAAGCCTTGGACTTAACCTATGACATGACATTTTCCTAAGACTTACTTATGCCTAAGCTCTGATACCAACTTAATTGTCACGCTCCGAGATTATGCAGCGAAAACAATCGAGAACGCGAACAGCCAGCATGGTAAGCCTCTTGCAAGCAAGAATAAACATAGCGCAAAATTATCACACAAAGTAATTGCACAATAACTTACTCAAAGCTTCACTTTTATTGATAATAGCAACCATACTTCAAGTACATGAGACATTGACTTTCTAAAATTTTCTAGACTCAATAAGAGAAAATTACATAGACTCAATCTAGACATTTTGACTTCCTAAGTCTTCACTCTTTAATCGCTCTCAGACCCATCACTGGAATGACCTGAATCCGAATCCGACCCACTGGTACTTCCTGAAAAGGATTGAAAAATAGGTAATGAGCATACATGCCCAGTAGGTATCTTTGCATCAACATGATTGGCAATGTTAAAGTAATTAATATCTTGAGCTCTAAAGAAAAAGATAAATCATGTAAATACGATTAAACATGTGATTAAAGCCAAAGTAACAAGATATGATCAAGCTTGAGATATGAGAATATGAATTGAGTATAATGCGATTAAATCATACTTGCTCAATTCAAGTATAATCCAACAAGAATGTAACATTGGCCTTTCATGAACAAGAATATAACAAGAATGTACTAGCAAGTCATGTAACAAGCAAGAATGTACTCTTCACTTAGTAACAAGTATTTCGTGAATTCATGTAGATTTCCGTGATTTCCGTGGATATTTTCAATTATTTATAAAGAAAGTACTCCCAGTGTAATGCGACGCCAGTAGCATCATACTCCATGGTTTATATAGTATGTTTCCGACAATCAGCCGAGGGGACTACCATAGAGCCCTTGAACACAATCAGTGCTTGAATTGCATCTTCAAGTATAAATCAAGCTACTTCCACGTATATAACAATAATGTGGCCAAGATTATACAATTTCAATGATAGTTCCATGATAAATAAAAAGAAGAATGCTTCTATTGAGAATAAGAGTTCAATAAACACATTGATAACTAGGTTATGTCGTGGAAATAAATCGGCAGCATAACGGTACATTTCTTAACTTTCACAATTTACTTAGGTATATCTTTGGAATAATGTGACATGTTCTAGATAATCAATTAAACTATCTAGGATCATAGGACTATTAACCCTTCGGTCAAACCTTGGGTTAACTATACTCAGAAAATAGCGGTCGTTTACTGGGCCCTTTCATGGAGAAAGCGGTCTAGTTTTAGACCGTTAAGGATAAGACTGTTCGATATTTAAACAGATTATCTGGAGTCGTTAGGGGTCATAGAAAGAACCGTGAAGGACCCGTTAGCGGTCTAGTGACGGTCCGCTAGCAGACTATGGCGGTCAACCATAAGGCCGCTAAGTTCCAGAAACTAAAAAACACCGGTGTAAGTGCTTTCTAGACAATGGGCTTTTAATGGTACAACCAAATCGGCATCCTGGAGGGAATCCCAGGCTCACAGAGAATTATGGAGGCCTTGAAACAAGATTTCCTAGTTCATTGGAAGGAATATCCAAAAGAGAGGTTGTCAAGTCCAAGATTGTGTGCCTAATGTGCATAGGTGTAACTAATGGTCATATACTGGGATATATGCCATGAACTTATGAAATTGACTCTATAGATGAGAAAGAGACCATTAAAATAGTGATCAAGGTAAACCATGAATCATCTAACTTTAGAAACATGTATTTAATTACAAAAGTATATGATTTTGGCATAAAGTTAACTTATGTTAAAAATAATCCCAAGTACCATATAGAACATGAAACCCATTGTTTATGACAGTAATAAAACCTATAGTAAGAAGCAATACTTAAAACATGCTTGGAACATAATTAACTAGGCATATTATAAGTTTAATGGGCTGTTCTTTATTCAGTCACGGGTTGACAGAATTCAGAATGTTGGCGGTCTAATTTACAGCCGTTTGTAGGGCTTAAGCGGTCTATCGTACGTCCGCTTGTGGTTTGATAACAGTGAAACCGAGAGAACACTAGTGGTCTATATATTTGCCGCTAACCCTTGATAAGCGGTTTATCGTAGGGCCGCTAACCAATTGTTGGCGGTCCATTTTTAGGCCGTTTGTCTTGACAGAAACTAAACAATTGAACTAAATGATAATCCAAGACACATCATGCCTGGAAATCAACATATATATAAACTCTATAACATGCTGGAACGAAGAATAAGTCTACAATATGCATGGGTTCTATGAAATTTACAAGAGAAATTCCTTTTATTTCATTAGGGTTAGGATTTTTGCATGAACATTACACTAGATGCATAGACTCAAATAAAACATGAAATTGTCGGTCTATAATGTATGAAATCAAGTGCAATAAAATGTCTTTTAATCCTAAAATGATGTTTTAGCCGTTCATGAGATGACCTACCTCTGCCCTTGGCTTTTAACTTCGAATTTAAGCCTGGAAGTTAACCCTAGTTCCCTGCACTCTTTGTGCTAAAACAATAACTTCACGACCAAATATCTCTTGTTTCTCTTGACCTAAAGACGTGAAATTTGGAAGGTAAGAAGAAGATATAAAGGAGAACAAAATGTTCTAAAGGTGCAACTTCTAAATACCTCATTTTGGGTCCCTAATGTCTTGATCTTTACCACACCGTTGTACAGTCTCCTGGATCGTTGATGTGGAACCAACAACTTTGGGTTCCTCTATCTTTCTGATGGGTTGATCTCCTAGCATGAAATTTTGAGGCAAGTTAGTCCTTAGTATTAGGAATAAAAATCTCAAAAGAACCTACCTGAATTAAAGCCGTCTTACCTTAGTTCCACGCGAGCTAAACATAGGGGTCGCGCAAGTGAAACCTAGGGTCTATTTTTAGGTTTTTGCTAGGGTTTCGTGGATTAGATCAATTTTAGAGTCCCTATTTGGCATCAAACCAACTTCTGAGAGTCCTAAGAATGCTTCCCAGTCCGTCCACCGCGATCTCTAGAAGTTAAAATGTCAAAAATCCTATCTTTTTGCTCTTTTTTCATTTCACGGAACTGACAGAAATTAGCGGTCTAGGACTGGACTGCCAACTTTCCCCTAGCGGTCTCGCTATAGACCACCTCTACTATTGAGCGCCGAATTTGAATTTAATTCAAACTCTTTCATTCATTTATCCACTTAATTATCTTAACAAGGAGTATTTATCCCTTGTATTCCGTGAATAAACTAATTAACCTTCTAGAATATGGGCCAAACTTCATGGGCTTGGTCCTTAAGTTCTTTGGGGTTTATTTAAGTAGGCTAGGTTAATTGGTTATCACACTTGGGCCTTAATAATGATATATTTAACCCACAAATTCATTTATAAATCCATTTAGGTCTATAAAAATTTATATAAATTCCTAGAAAATTCTTAAATACTTCAAAAATATTCTATAAAATTTCCGAGGCATTACATAGTCTCTCCATGTGGCGACCATTATGTGGGGTTTTTTGAGCTTATCCTTCTTCAATTTCCTCTTTAGATCTGGACACTCTCCTCTCATGTGCCCGGGCTTCTTGCATTCATAACAAATGACATTATTGGGCTTGCTCGGCTCGCCCTTGGTTTGAACGGGCTTCCTTTGCCCCTTTCTAAAATTACCTTGGAAATTTTTCTTCTTTCTCAAAAATCTCTTTACTTGGCGAGTTATCATGGCCAAGTCTTCTTCTTCATTGCTTCCCTCGCTGGATTATTCTTCTTGGAAGTCATCATCAGATTGGTGAGCTTTCAATCCCACCACTTTCTTCCTCTTCGTTTCTTCCTTGACTGTTCTCCTCATGTTTATCTGATAAGTCATGAGTGACCCTATGAGCTCATCTAGAGAGAGAGTGGATAAATTTTTTGAGTCTTCAATAACAGTGGCCTTAGTGTGCCATGCTAGTGGAAGTGATCTCAAAACCTTCCTCACAACATTGGAGTTTGTGTACTCCTTCCCAAGGCTTTTGAGACCATTTGTGATCTCAGTTAACCTCGCGAACATCTCTGAGATGGTTTCTTCATATATCATTTTGAATAGATCATAATCTCTGACAAGTAGATTGGCTTTGGTTTCCTTGACCTCAGAGGTTCCTTCATAGTTTAGCCGCAATTTGTCCCACATCTCCTTTGCTGAGCTGCACATGGATACACGAGAAAACTCATTAGGATGTATAGTACATTGCATAATGATCATAGCATTAAAATTTACAGTGGATTTCTTAATTTCTTCGAGTGTCCATTTATCCTCATCATCAGAGAGCTTATAAGGACCCTTGTCCATTACCCTCCAGACTTCGTACTCCTGAGCCCTTAGGAAAACATGCATTATGGTTTTCCAGTAGGAGTAATTTGAGCCGTCAAAGAAGGGAGGATGATTAATGGAGTGGCCCTCAGGCATCAAACCTTTGTTCGCCATTGATCTGGATCTGACTCTAGATCGTTAGATCTAAAGGAAATAGAGCTTTGGCTCTGATACCAATTGAAGTCTCGCGATCAATGACACCCAAGAGGGGAGTGAATTGGGTGATAAAAAATTTTAAGAAAACTTTAACTGATTTGAAGTTTGTATGATGAAATAGACATATCAAATTAGATCTGATGCAGAGCAAAATAGATCTTATAAAAATCACCACTACAATAGCTCTTTGGTACTAGGCGGAGTTTACGAATCCGAAGATTCTCTCACGCAAGGTGTTATCTTCCTGACAAGACTAAGCTTGTCAGTCTGAACCCAACTTTTGATATACCAGATGTCTATTAGAGAATGATCAATTAATCTAGATCTAAACGAAGAAATCAGTAGATGCAATATGCTAACATGCTAGAGCAGAATTTGTGGTAGAAGATAAGGAACAAGCCACACAAGAGACAACGATTTTTAGGTGGTTCAGATGCAACAACGTAAACCTACGTCCACCCCTCACAGACTGTGAGGATTCACACACTATCTTGAAAAGGATTACAAGATCTGAACACATACACACACATAGGGAGATGGAAACTCCCACGAAGGTGTAAATACACCTGAACACACAGGATTCTGACAGAAATCAAGCACATACACACGGATCTAGGAAGATCCACACATATTAGAGTGTTTAAAGATTACAAGATACAACACTTGAAGCTCAAGAGATTAGAGAAAAGAAACACGAAAGAAAAATCCTGATTTATGCTCCCCCTTAGTGAATGAAGAAGATTTTTGATGAAGCTTACTTCTCAGCTTGATCTTCACTTGAATAGCTTGCAGATGAACTTGAGAACCTTGCTCTTGAATGAAGAACTCTTGGACGTAGCACTATTCACGGAGCTACAGTAGCATCACTCTTTCTCCCTTGGCAGCTCCCTTTGATATCTCTTGAGTAATTATGGTTTCTTTCCCCCAAGAGATGTTTTCATATAACTTGGATGGTCAAGGACAAGCCAAGACACAGATCCACAATTCCAGGGATGTCTGGAGACTTTTGGGATTAAAAAATAATTGATAGATGCTTCAGCCTCGTGAAAAAAAATAAGTCAACAATGAAGGCTTCGAAGCTAGCGGTCGACCGGCCATAGGGGGGCGGTCGACCGAAATTTTACAGAGATTGAGCCTTTCAACGCTGGGAAAACCGGTCGACCGGCACCTGATCGACGGTCGACTGTGAGCTGGAAAACCTGCAGTTTAAATAGAGTTAGCCAATAAATCAAAATCTATGAACAAATTGTCTTAAGACCACATCCTGTTCCAATCACAATGAGTTGGTTGAACGTATCCTGGGCATTTCTTGAAACATGGTAGATTTAGGCTTTTGCTTGATTAGGGATGGCTTTGAGAGTGGTTTAAGCAAGCTATTACTTAGGTTGTAATACCGAGGTTTTGTTATCATCAAAATCATCTGGAGAGACTCAACACGCACGAACGGTCCTGAGTGTCCGCTCGTCCTCATCTAAATCATGATTCCGCCATTGAATACGACAGTCACGACCATATCCCCCATTCTCATTATCGGACGCATAGTCAACTACCTCGGACTCGATGCCTCCTATCATCTACCCCTTGAGCCCTAGGAGCAGCAGGCTACTGAATCGGCTCTTGTTGACCATTTGTCAGCGCGGGGTGTGCCTCAACCGGGGGTCTCTCTATGACGGTGACTCTCCCTACCAGACCATGAAAAGAGTGGTCCGACTCTTCGGCCGTATCCTCTAAGGCCTTCATCCTCTCTTCCAAACATATGCCTAGGCCATCCACCCGCGTACTCAACCCTTCCATTTTATCCACTAGTGTATTCAACTCATCCATTCGCGTACTCAACCTATCAACTTTTCCCATAAGAGCTCGAAACATGTTACCCACCGCAGGCTCATCGGGACTAGGGACTCGAGGATCTGCCATAGGTGGTGGTGGTGGTGAGTATTGGGTACCTCTACAAGTGGGCATGTAAATGACAAGGGGTTAGAATGCACCGACCAATGCGAAGTGAAGGACGACCTAAACTCCAATATTCGGTATGTAGCGGAGGTTTGATCCGAAGATCGCACTCACGCAAGTGTGCTATCGTCCCAATAAGAGTAACCTATCGTTCTGGAACACCTTTTGATATACCGAATAATGCAATGAAATGCAACTCCCTGGTGTTGACACCTGTTTTATCCCGATAAGTTGAGTCGTTTCACTTACTCACTTTGGTTGATGCCTCGAGTTACCCGTCACTCGTTGGGGCTATTTTTAAGTATATCTTGGGCTAGTCTCATGGGTTACCTCCCTCCTTGGTTAAGTCCAAGTCATTTTAGAGTTTAATGGGCATGGGTTTTGGTTGATTGCGCTTTTCCTACGAGTTTCAACTCCCACATGCATGTACGATTCATCCACGACCGCTCAATACATGTGCAGTTACCTATGGGCCGTCCCTATATATTTGGAACATTTTGGCTAATTTTCTGAATTTCCACTGTCAAGCATTCATGCGGTCCTAGTAGGCCCGTTCAACTCAATTAACAGGCCTATGTCAACCGCTCATATCTCAGAGTCCTACGCTTGACAACTTTCTCAGATAATTATCCAACTAATTGAATTATCACTGACAAGGCTAGAACGGTTTGCCCTTGTCCGCTCTACAGTTGAACGGTCTCCATAGAGCCGCTCATCTATGAGAGTCCAACGGCGGGCGTTTCGGTCAGTTCGAGGGATAATTGGGATTATTTTCTGATTATTTGAATTTTCATCGACGGGTATGGACGGTTAGTTTATAACCACCCACCTGGTTAAGCGGTCTATCGTGAGACCGTTCATACCGTCGACTGCTGAATTGTAACGGATTTTAATCCTTTTATCCATGGTTTTATCCCCAACTTCTTTTATCAAAATCTCCGTGGATACTCAACCATTTTGGCTGCCGTTTCGACTGGATGAGAGATAATTATATTATCTATGATTTATCTTTAATAATCTCGTCCCGAAAATGGCTCAAAACCCCAGTTTTGGGGGTGGCTTTCTAGGCTCTATAAATAGAGCCTAAAGGCCGGACTTGAAAAGGGGGGAGATTTTTGATCGATGGCAAAGCCCTGCCGCATTCTTGAGCGACCTAGCACCAAGGAGGGAGACTCTACGTCCATACGAGCCTCCGGTCCAGGGAGTAGTCCACGCTTTGAGTTGTTTGTGATTGTCATAGTTTTCGTCATTTTTCCTTGCATGCATTGTTTCCTCCCCACGTCCCCCTTCATTTTCATCATCATGCACACCTCCACCCATGTTTTTGTCACCCTAGGGGTTTAAAACCCCCCAGGTATCTCCCTTTCCATTTGTTTATGGTTATTTCTTCCCATATGAACATTTATTACACCATTCAGTCCTTATCTAGGTGTTCTTCTTGTGTCTTAACGTTGTTTTGCAGGTCAGCACTTCATCAGCGCGAGGCCCATCCCCTCTGGCCGGCTGGAGAGGGTGGAGGTGAACCCTTTAGTAACTTCTGGCGTGATGGACTCGAGCAGTTCTTGACTGCCCGTTCAAGATGACGTGCGGCTGTATAGGAACCGCCCTTCTTCTTCCTACGGTCTTCTTCAAGCCGTCCATCCTCCAGGAGCGCTTCCTCCCGCACGTTCTGCAGCACCCCTACGCGGTCTACCGTAAGACCGCACATCTATAGGCGGCTCTTCATCAACCGCTCATCCTCCCAGTGCTGCAGCTAGGTGAGTGTCTGCCTTTCTTTTGCAAAGCACGGCGTGTTCATCACGTTCAGCGCTTTGGTGGCAATCACGGTCACTTTCATTTTCCTTGCTCCCCTTACGGTTTTTCATTTACTTATGCATCACATTGTTGATCCATTCATAGCACATAGTCCATCACGGTAAAGAGGAGGAAAAATATATCTACACCCTTCTTTTGTGGCGATCACGGTGGGACACCTAGTGCCCATCGTGCTTGTGAATTGCTGACCCCCTTTCGTTGTCTAGCTTGCCTCTTGAAGTGATTTGCAGGTTGGGCGTACTTTCTATTTTCTGGTACGTGAGCGGTTCGTCCATAGCCATTCATCCTCTAGCGCGGTTGCTCATCCACCGCTTGTCTCTTGCTACCAGTGCCAGTCTTCCTTCAGCGCCTTGTTGCAAATGGTGTACCATTGACCGTCTATCTTTCTGAGCGGTCCATTTCTGGCTGTCCATCGCTTCGGCACAGGTACGCCTCTTTCTTTCCTGGCTGCAGGTACGCGACTGCTGGAGGTCCGTCCCAGAGCTTGCGCGGTTAGTTATAGACTGTCCTTCCGGTACTTTCTTCATCACTACTGTCTTGTTGTCGTTCTATTACTCCCTGGATTACACGGTCCTCTACAGACCGTCTGACATTTGCGCGGTCATATTTAGACTGTTCTTCTGGTGCCACAGCACCCTCATTATTCATTTTGATGGCTATATTCTACATGGTTTGTCAGTTTGGTGCTAGTTGTTGATCTCCCCCTACCATTGTTGCATCGTTGTTTTTATTGCTCATATATTTGCTTGATCATTGTTTGATAGTTTCTAGGCTAGATTGTCCGATGTGCATAGGAGCATCCATCCTTATTCATCTGTAGTTGCATTCCTACCGAGGTAGGGTTTCCTCTCGTCTCCATATTCCTTGGAGCCGACTAGGTGACCTTGCTGAGGGCCTCCGTAAGTCCCCATGAGCCGTGGATTCTCACACGGACGCCGGGCCGGTTGTACCGTTGCCACACCTCAGTCTAGGGTTTGCATCTGTGAGTGAGAGCTCCTTAGAGTCACCCAGTTCCCCTATCCATACCCTGGTTAGGCACCTATTGATTGAGTGAATCTTGCACTTTGATTAATCCATTAAGGTTCAAATGGGAAACTATAAGAATTTGATTAACATCATCTAACAACTTGATTGCTTAAATTGGGTGATTCTTCTCTCATTTCCTTTTCTCATTGCACGTTTGTGTTTGTTTGTTTGCGTGGTTTGGTTTAGGGTGGTCTTGTCCCTCCACTCTACTCCATTTGGTGTATGTGGAGTTGTTTCCCCCCCTTTGGATCACATCCTAGGGTCAGTTATCCTTTCCGATCTTACTTTAATCCCTTGTTCGATTCACCATCCTCCATGTCGTCCTACGATTTCTCTCAGTCTCACGAGGACTCCCTTCCTCGCGGACTTCTGGAGGACCCACCCAGGGTCGCCCCCATGTAGGAAGGAGAGAGGACTACCCCTCCCCTCCTGACTATTCTCAGTGAGGGATCTCACCCCCCTCTCTCTAATCCTTCCATTCAGAATCCGGCTAGTCAGATCCTTAACATGATGGCTCAGCTGGACCCCACCCAGTTCCACCTTATTCGGCAAGCTTTGCAGGGGGCTGATGCCCCGAGTTCAGTTCCTTCCCGTGGTGCGACCACTGCTGCCACCACCTCCGCTGTTGCTGGGGCCACCTCTGTGGCCCCTATTGATCTTACTCCTACTCGTCCCGAGGTTCTCCGGTACTCCAGTATGGAGGCGGGCCAGGCTTCCACCTCGGCCCATCAACCGCTTGATAAGGAGAAGTCTCAAATCCCCTCTGTTCCTTACCTTGATCCATATGCTACTGTCTCTCCATCGCCGTAGGCCCTTCTGGCCCCGGCTGATCTTGCCAGGTTGCAACCAGAGGCCGCCTAGCTGGCTCAGGCGGATGCGAGCCCTCCCCTGGCCCATTATCCATCTTACGGGCCGCCCCTTCAATCGATTTATCATCTGGCTACATATCCAGGCACTACTCCTTCTGCTCCTTCTCCTCCTTCCCGGGAATGGGAGATTCTCGATAAATGGGCTGCTATGCAGCAACAAATTGACCTCCTCCACAAGCGGGTTGGCCCGCAATCATTGGCTGATGTCCCTATTCCTAACTTCAGGGACATTCGTTTCCCTTCTCAGTCCGAGCTCCACATATACCGCAAATATGACGGGATTGGCAACCTGTTCATCCTTATCCGGGAGTTTCTATATGAGTCAGCACAGTTCCAGCAAGATGATCGCCTGATGGCTTATTTGTTTCGCCGATCATTGGAAGGGGTCACCTTGGAATGATTCTACAGTTTGCCCATGGAGGAGGCCGAGAATTTTAAGACAGTCAAAGAGAGGTTTATTCAGAGATTTCAAGACCGGGTCGGACCCGAATACTCCTTCACTTACCTGGTAGCCGAGAAGATGAAACCGGAAGAAGATTTTGCAACGTACACTGATCGATGGAGGCAGATGGACTCACGTGTGCCCGGGCAAATCTCGGAAGAAGAGAAGGTGAAGTTGTTAATCTCCAATGCCACGCCAACATTCAGGAACATATTGGCAATGAATGACATCTCGAATATGCACCAGTTGTACAGCAGAGCTCGGTTCATACAAACCCAGTTTAAGGACTCCCCTATCCATTCTTTGTTTGAGACCCAGAAACCCAAAACTGCCAGAAAATCCTAGGGCCCCATCACTGAGGGAGTCCAAATTAACGAGCAGGTCCAGGCTGTTCAATTCCCCGACCAAGCTGCACCACCTCGCTTCCCGCAGCCTCCACGCAACCCCCAGTTCGCCACTTCGCAAGTTCCCCAGCCCACTTTCCAGGTTCCACAATACCTGCAACAACGACCACCTCCACCCCAACAACCTCAGCAGCCACCACAATATAACAATGTTCCTCCACCCGCCGCTTATGGATCTGCTCGACCGAGTCCAAAAAGAGCCCATTACCCTACTCTTCCCGAGACTTTGCCCGATATTTTCTCTGCTTTGATGTATACTTGTGATCTTCAATTACCTCCTAAGCGTCCAAATTGGAATCCATCCGCCGATCAGTCTCGATATTGCATATTCCATCGGTAGCCCGGGCACACGATAGAACGGTGCTACCAGTTCAGGGACATGGTGTATGATTTGCATGAGGGCCAGAGGATCGATTGGGCCCGCACCAGCTGATTGAAAACATCAAGCAGAGGCAAAGACAAGCCAGGCCGCAGCAGGCGGCGCCCCAGCAGCAGCAATAGCAACAGCAACCCCAGCAGCAACAGCAACCCCAGCCGCAGCAACAAGACCTTGGGATCCATCAGAATCCCATCCCAATGCATCAACCCGCTCCTCAGCAACAACAACAGCCGCCGACACCGGCACCAACACAAGTGAACATGGTCCAGCACCCAGCCCCCAACGCTCGGTGGACTTTTGATGATGAAACCCCCGCACACATTTTGGCCTTCCACCACAACCATTCCCCCGCACCTGCTACCCCCTCCATCCTCAGGCCCGCCATTCTGACCACTACACCACTCGTTATTCCCTCCGCATCACCCATCAGGCCCGTCACATTCCCCTCCGCACCACCAGTCCTTGCACCACCGCCCACCGTGCCCTCCATCCTCACCCCTCCGCTCAACCCCTCACCCATTTCCCCCCCACCAGGGCCTATTAGACCCACTTCTGCCATCCTCACCCCCATCTCTACACCTTCCACCTACCCCAACGGGCCAAGCAGGGGTCCATCTCAGGCCGTGCCGACACCTCATTACGCCCTTCGGAGCGGGCGTCCCTTCCAGAGAATGTTTCCTCCCTCCGGTGCGTCTGCACCCAACCTTCAAGTTCCTTCCCCCACAGTTGAGACAGAAGAAGTAGACCATGTGCCAGGCACGGAGTATGACTTATTGCAGCACTTGGACCGGATGCCGGCCAAGATCTCAGTCTTGGAATTGATTAAAAGGTCACCACTACACCAGGATGCCTTAAAGACTTTTCTGCAGAAGGTTATGGTGAGCGAAGATGTGGCAGTGGATAGCTTGTCGTCGGTTTTTGCAACAATTACCAAGGGGCCTTCTATTTCATTTTCTGAGTCAGAGCTAGCACCCCCCGAGGCACGGCAGATGCCACTATGTATTACCATCTCTATGAATAAAGTGGCCGTGGAGTCTGCCCTTGTGGACACGGGAGCATCGATAAATGTGTGTCCATTAAGTACTCTCCGTGCCTGCAACATCTCTGAAGACATGCTCAAGCCGACACCGACTACAATAGCAGCATATGACAATTCCAGACGTACTTGTCACGGGGTCGTGACTGTACAGGCCGAGCTAGGGCCTTTGGTTATGGACGTGGAATTCTATGTATTGGACATAGACCCGATGTTCAAAGCTGTCCTGGGTCATCCATGGCTAAACAGTTTAAATGCCGTACCCTCAACTACCAACCAGTGTTTGAAATTTCCATTCCAGGGGCGGGTGGTCAAGGTAAAAAGTATTTCCACAGTCCAAAATGTTGATGCGATAGCAGCCAAGATTCTTCCTACATTATGGCCAAGTAACAGGCATGTTCTATCAGTTATGGACTTGAATTATTTATGGGCATATGCGTCACGCAAGCCCGCCACTGTGCCAACAAATGTCAAGGTCAAGTCCAAGATTAGAGATTCCAAATGGTGGCATATGATTTTAAAATTAGGTTATCAGTCGGGCTTGGGTCTCGGCGCACAATTGTAGGGCCGGACCAATCCCATCCCTAAAGGCAGGAAAATGGGCCGCCGAGGCCTCGGCTACCGTGACTCCGCAATGTCAATACTTGGAGACTCCGGGCCATTGACATGGGACTATCGACAGCACTTTGTGAGGGGCCCGTTACAGCCTGGTACCCTGAAGAAGCCGCCGCCCAGTCTTGAAGAGAAGGCAGGTGATTCCTATGTCGTTGTTGACCCGCCGCCGCTGCTGTAGGGGCTGGCGGGTGATTTAGAAGATTTTTCTGATTGTATTGGAAAGTTGTTTTGTGAAAAAGAAAGTAAGTCGAAGAAGAAGGAGACGTAGCTGGTGAAGTGTCCTCCGATGCCATTGGTCCGTCAGGAGCCACGGGAAGTGGGGAGCTCTATCACTACTTATTCTATATCCCCGTCCCGTCTCGCCTCTTGGTTTCAGCAATTGGGGTCTGTTCCCTGTTCCCCTCCAGTCTTGGTCGACCCGTACTTCACGGAGAGACCTGAAATCTTATTCATTCCCTGTGCTTGCTGGCGCTGCCCGCCTATTGATCTGTCAACACTATTTACTCCTCCTCCCCCCGGAGCTCAGCTCCATGAAATGTTGTTTTCCTCCTCCGATCCGTTCTTCGATTGCATATTCCCTGAACTATTTCCCATGCAATTACCTCCTCCTCCACCTTCTTCCTCCTCGTGCTGCGTGATCTACTCCGGCCTCCAAAAAAAATGCCAATTTCAAAACAGACGTCTTAATGGAAGATTACGTTGTGTTCTGCTCAGATTCCCAGGGGCACGAGACCCCTGTTCCTTTTCCAGTAGATTTCCTCTCTCCTAGGGTAGATGTGTAGTGTGTAGAGTCTCCTAGGTTAGTAGAGTCAGTTGGGGTAGGATCTAATTCGAGTCTAGTTAGCCCATCCATGTCTGCGGCGCACCCCATAACGCGTCATCCCAAAACCATTCCCGATAGGTTTCTGTAGGATCTGGCTAAAAGATGCCACGCTCTTCTGAGATGCCCTGAATTTGTAGAGACCGCAAATGTATTAGAAGATGATGAGGAATTAGAAGGGGTATGGAGCAATGATGGATTAGGGGTGTATGAAATTGTGAATGAGAAGGATCCAACAGATGATGAGGAAGGTGAGGTGGACGACACTACCGACTTGTACGCGCAAGGCTTGAAGAAGTTTGACGAACCTTCCTCGGCAGTGGATAAACCCACTAAGGAAATCAATCTCGGAACAGAAGAGGATCCCAGGCCCATACTTATTTCAGCCAACCTCCCTCCTCAGGTCGAAGAGGAGATTATCAAGGTTTTGAGGGAGTACAACGATTCTTTTGCCTAGTCCTATGAGGACATGTCGGGTCTTGACCCCACATTGGTTGAATATCAGTTGATTCTTAAACCAGGGGCAACACCCGTTAAGCAAAAAGCGAGAAGATTCCACCCGCATATGGCCTTGAGAATTAAGGAAGCGGTAGATAAATTGCATAAGGCCAAGTTCATTAGGGTTGTACTATATCCGCAATGGGTGGCGAACATAGTCCCGGTGATGAAGAAAGATGGGAAAATTCGGATCTGTATTGACTTCAGGGACTTGAATAAGGCATGTCCGAAAGATGATTTTCCACTCCCTCACATTGACGTCTTAGTTGACAATACAGCTGGGTACGAAACTCTCTCATTCATGGATGGTTATTCTGGATATAACCAAATCCGTCTAGCTCCAGAAGATCAATAGAAGACCTCATTCACCACGCCCTGGGGCACGTACTGCTATGTTGTTATGCCATTTGGACAGAAAAATGCAGGTGCCACTTATCAAAGGGCGATGATGGCTACTTCCACGACATGATGCATGTCTACTTGAAAACTTACGTGGATGATATTTTGGTCAAGTCGAGGTCTCAAGAAGAACACCCCGCCATTCTAGCCAAAGTGTTGCAAAGGGCTAGGGAGTATAAGTTAAAGATGAACCCCAAGAAATGTGTATTTGGAGTTGCATCAGGGAAATTGCTCGGGTTTATAGTTAGTAAACGGGGATTCAGATCGACCCAAATAAAGTAAAGGCCGTTATGGAAATGCCGCCGCCAAAGAACATTACCGAACTTCGAGGTTTGATCGGGCGTTTGCAATTTATTAGGAGGTTCATATCTCAACACTCACAAAGATGCCGCCCATTTTATGAATTGTTAAAGGCGGGCGCGAAGTTTGAATGGAATGAGCGATGTCAGAAGGCCTATGAGGAGCTTAAGGTTTATCTTTCTAATCCCCCTGTTCTACAACCACCCGTCCCTGGGAAATCCCTGATCTTGTACATTTCTGTGATTGAGGACTCCCTAGGAGCTGTGTTGGCACAGGTGGATGATGAAGGACGGGAAAGGGCATCATACTACCTTTCGAGGTTATTCAATCCTGCCGAATCCAAGTATACTGCCATGGAGAAGACCTATGCAGCTCTAGTGTGGGTAGCTCAGAAGCTTAAACACTATTTTCTTGCCCACGAGGTTAGGCTGATCTCTAGAATGGACCCCATTCATTATCTCTTAGAAAAGCCTGTCCTTTCGAGCCGGCTAGCTCGCTGGCAGAGCTTTCTTTCTCAGTTCGAGATCACCTTCATCATCTAGAAAGCAATCAAGGGATATGCCATTGCTGAGCACCTCGCTCATTCTCCTATCCCTCATACTGATTCGATCCAGAACGAGTTCCCTGAAGAGCACTTGGCGGTAATCACTCATCTTCCATTTTGGTCTCTTCATTTCGATGGTGCTCTCAATTCCCAGGGCAGTGGAATCGGCGCCGTCCTCCTTACTCCGAAAGGAGTAACCATCCCTGTTGCTTATCAACTCTCATTTCCTGCCACTAATAACATAGCCGAGTATGAGGCTCTCCTTGCCAGTCTGAAGCACGCCTACCTCATGGGCGCGCGATACCTTAACATCCTAGGAGACTCTCAATTGGTGCTGCGTCAAGTTCTGTCAACTTACCGCACCCGTGACCCCAAGCTCAAGCCCTATCAAGACTTGGTCACGCTCTTGGCTAGGCAATTCCGAAAGCTTATCTATATCCATACTCCTCGCTCTCAGAACATCTTGGCTGATGCACTTGCATCACTCGCCTCTTCTCTATCGTTCCCCCTTAGTCGCGCCACTAAGACCATTGTGGTCCTGCGGTTAGATGTTCCATCTCTTCAGGATCCCTGGTTCGACAACCTTAGGAAGTCCGTAGAGAAGAAGATAGAAAGGGAAGAGGTGAAAGAAGTATCGTTAACTGAGCTTGAGGAGATCATTGAAGAAGAAGAATTGCCATGGTACTATGAGATTGAGCAATATTGCAGGGATGGTGCATTTCCAGAGGCGATAAATGCTGAGCAGCGAAAGGCCATTAGAAGAGTCGCCGCAAGATACACAATTATTGCTGGTGAGTTATATAGGCAGGCTCTAAACGGAGTTCTAATGAGGTGTCTAGATGACGATGAGGCTTGGAAGATAGTAGAAGCAGCTCATTCCAGTGAATGTGGAGGGCATGTAAATGGACAGGCGTTGGCAAAGAAAATTCTTAGGCATGGCTATTACTGGCCGACCCTAGAAGAAGACTGCTCCTCCTATGTCTGTAGGTGTCTTCAATGCCAGCTTCATGCTGACAAGATCCATGCTCCTGCTTCTTCTCTCCATCCTCTCTTTGCTCCTTGGCCATTTTCCATGTGGGCCTTTAATATCATCGGACCTCTCGGTGACCCAAATTCCGCAGTCAAGCAGAAATCCTTTATTTTTACGGCTACGGAGTACTTCACTAAGTGGGCGGAAGCTGAAGCCTATGCAGAGATCAAAGCCACCACAGTATGCCGCTTCATCATGAAGAATATCATTGCGCGGTTTGGAGTGCCAAGTGATGTCGTCACCGACAATGGGCCTCAATTCGTGTCATAAGAACTCCGGGATCTCTGTAAGAAATTCAATATAGCTTTGCATCATTCATCACCATACTACCCTCAAGGTAATGGCCAGGCCGAGGCCACGAATAAAGCCCTTCTTAAAATTATCAAGAAAACATGCGAGTCACATAAATTTGCTGATTGGGCCGACAAACTAGTAGAAGCTCTGTGGGCTTATCGCACCTCCGTCCGCACCCCTACAGGGCAAACTTCTTTTGCTCTCACCTATGGGATGGAGGCGGTACTCCCGTATGAGATCCTGATCCCTTCTCTAAGGGTGCAGCTGGACAAAGAACTTAATCTCAACGAGCGTCGAGAGGCGTTGCTAGTCCAATTGGAACTCTTAGACGAGAAGAGGCTTAACGCAGCCAATCTGATGTGACACAACCTAGGACCTAAATTGCAAGCATCCCAATGATTTGGTCATGTCACATAAGCGGACTCACTCGCGTTGGCACACTCAGGTCCGCAGGTGGACCGGCGATGGGGTGAGGGTCCGAGGCTGGACCGGAGGTTTCCAAGGGTACGGCTGGCTTGGGGAGGACCCCTATGGGTCATGGGTTGCCCAAATTCACGGGCGATCTGTTGTGCCCCTTGTGCTTTGATGAATGTGGTGTTTTAATGATAGCAACACGAATGAGTCACCATTTTGTTTTGCTAATAGCTTGACATTGAATCATTGAATCATAACAATCTGAATGCATATAACTGATATATTCTGTGGAGAATGCATGAGAGTGCATAAAGTGTTTTGTGCTTGTATTAAGATCGGTGCATTGCAGCCTCTGTATGTTCTATGCATTTCGCAAGTCATGCAGCGTTAACGCAGCAAGTGTGTCTCATGCATCATGCGTCGACGCCCCCAGACTTCAAAGTCTGTACAGCCTTTCATATGAAAGTCCATACATCACCCTTGGAGTCCAAAGTCTATACATCATGTTCATTCAAGTTCACTTCATGTCTGTCAGCCGTGTGCATTGGTTTCCAAGTCTATACAGCCTCTGTGTGTTCTATGCATCTCACAAGTCGAGACACTCAGCATAGTCTATACATTGTGTTGTGTTTGTGTTTCGTTGAGAACACAAGTGTATACAGTCATGCATTGTTGCTGAAGTCTATACATCGTCCGTCTCATGCATTGTCTCAGGCGAAGTCTGCACATTGCATTGTTGCTTTGGTCGCTTGAGTTGAAGTCCATACATTGGACCGTCTCCTTCAGCGTCTCAAGTGGACACAAGCGTGTACACTGCCTGCATTCGCTGTGAAGACTAAGTCCATACATTAGACCATCTCACTTAGCGTCTTATGCATAGGCTAAGTCTCCATGTCTATACATCCGAGCGTCTCATGCAAGTCTAAGCATTACTGTTCATGCATCAGTCTTCATATGCTAAGTCTGTACAGCCTACGTCTCATGCAGCGTCAACGCTGTGAGCATTCTCAAGTGTACAGCGTCAACGCATGAAGTCTGTACATCAGTCTTAATATTCTAAGTCTGTACAGCCGTTGGCTTTGAACCTCAGAGTCTGTACATCCGAATTGCCCTTGATCTGGTCAAGTGTGTACACTCATTCACTGTAGCTTTCACATATTCAAGTCTTCACATTGAAAGCCTATACATTGCTGGATGATCAAGTCTGTACATCCACAGTGGATCTTCGAAGTCTGTACACTGCTTGAGCCTCAACAAGTCTGTACAACGCCTTAAGTGTTTCAAGTCTATTTATTGGCTCTTACTTACAAGTCTGTACACTGGTTCAAAGTCTACACAGCGCCTGCCTTCATCTGAGGCTTATGAAGCCTTTGTATTCATTAAGTCTATACAATGCAAAGCATAGACTTAGAACTAATGACTTCGTTTCATCTGTCTGATAGGGACTAAAGAGGCTAATGAACCCCTTAACGCAAGAGGGCTGAAGACATCCAATTTCAGCTGCTGGAACACACCAATGCGTCAACGCCTTGATCAAGTGGCATGGACGCAGTAGGTCAAACAATCAAGAAAGAAGCTGGTGGATTACTCTGGTGCGTCAACGCATTAATCAAGCAGCGTCGACGCAACAGCTAAAGAGACGCCAGTATACAAATGTACATGTTCGTGCGTCAACGCCACCAACTGGCAGCGTCGATGCAGCAGTTCAAGAAAGGGGCAACTTATCTCTGGCTGTCTTCAATGCGTCAACGCAGCAGGCTGATGGAGTCGACGCAGCAGTTAAAAAGGTTGAAGATCTCTGATGGCTGCGTCAACTCCTTGGAGCAAGTGAGTTGACGCCATCTAACTCCAGTTGCAGAGCGTACTGGTGCTGGGCACGTGATCCAAGGATAAGGAGAATGCCCAGATGAGGACACGTGTATTGACAGCCTGCTGGATGCTGCCACGTGGTCCGAATTCTTAGGGCGGGAACTGTGGAAGCCACACACGCCCTGCTACTGCTGCTGCTGCTGCTGGTATGTAATGGAGCCTTCGTCTTCAGATGGAGGCTGATTGTGATCGAAGCCAGGGAGCGGAAGCTGAGAGAAGAATTAGAAGGAGAGAGAGCTTCCACGATCCAGCAGAAGAAGAAGAAAAGAAAGAGAGAAGAAGCAGAAGAGAAAAAGTGAGAGATAGAGAGCTCGAGCAGAGTGTGAAGAGAAAGAAAAAGAGGAGAGAAGCAGACGTGAAGGAGTTGAGAAGAGAGAGAGTGAAGAAAGAGAGTGAGATCGAGGGACATCTGTTCTTGCTGAAAGTTGGATCAGATCCACTCCAGTCAGCTCTTTAAGAGCCATATTCTGTGCTTAGTGCTTACAGCTTTCCGATGCTGTTTACTCCCATCTTTTATTTTCTTTTGAACTTCCTTTGTCAAGCTGTTAGTCAGCGGATTGCAGAGGTGCTGCCTCTGGACGGCTAAGCTGTATTGCCCAGCGGTTTGCAGTGGAGGAGTCCACTGGACAGCAAGCTGTGTTGCTCAGCGGGGCGAGGAGGATTCCTCGGACGGCAAGCTGTGTTGCCCAGCGGTTGTTGGCAAGCTGTGTTGCCCAGCTGTTAGTGAAGCCACACTCGGGTTGAGTGTGGGGTGGATGTTGGTCTGGAGGACCGAACCACCTAAAAACCCCTCTTGCATTGTGGTTTGATTGCTTATGGTTTGCTTCCGCTAGATGTTTGCATAAGGGCGCTCCAAGTGGTTGATCACAGGTTCATTAGATGACTTGATCAGATTTTATTCTAAGTGTTTAATCTGTTGAGTGAGCGAAATTCTAATTGAGCTATAGTTTGTCTAACTTGTCATGTTAGAATGCTCACTATCTGTTTGTTTTATTCCGCATCTGCTAATTAGTCTTCAAGATTTGATAAATCTGTCTAGTTAGCTTTCTAAATAGTTAGTGAGCCTACAAGTGAATGAATATGGCCTGGATCCTCTGCAGATTGTTAGATCTATTCAGTCAGAGACCCGCTCTGATACCAATTGTTGGTATTCGGTGCTAGTATTCAGAGGCCTATAAAAATTTCAGAGTGGGTCATTTGGAATCGTCTTGATTTACTGTCTTAGTGCATTTCTGTCTGGTGCATTTCATAAGTGTGCCTCTTGTGTTCTGTATTTAGCTTCACTGAGTTAGTGCCGTGTCTTGCTTATCTGGTTTTATTGTCTAGTGTTTTGTGCTTTGAATTTGGTTGTTATCTGATTCGATGGCTAATCCTCCGATATTCAGAGGTGATAACTTTGACTCTTGGTTCGAAAACCTCCATCGGTATGTAAAGTCTACTGTTCCAAAACTGTGGAAGGTAATGACTCACGGCCCATACAAACTGTCGAAGGATAAATCTAAATGGACCAAGAAGGACAAGCTGAAAGACTCTGTCAATAATAGAGCTGTAGTTTTATTAAAAGAATCAATTGACAGATCTCTAATTGAATGCATTTCATCTTGCAGGTCTGCCAAAGACATTTTGGATAAACTGAAGCTAATCAGGAATCACAGCAAATGCTTAATGGATGATCATAGAAATGCTGATGATGAAACTTCATCCGAGGTAAGTTCTGAATCAGAAGGATACTCTTTCGATGAATTGATAGAGATGTATGAAAACTTGTTAGAAGTTTCTAAGAAATTGAAATCTGAAAATAAAAAATTTAAAAAGAAATGTGATAGAATAAATCTGAAAGATTCATGTGAAAACTGTCCAAATACGAAAAAGTCTTATGATGCTTGCATGCTAGATGTTCAGAATCTTAAGAAACAAAATGATTCTCTAAAATTTGAAAAACAAACATGGTTGGATAAAATGTCAGAAATAGAGAATCAGTTGAATGATAAGAAAAAGGAGTATCTAAAAGGCATGCAGGAACTCACTAAAGTTAATTCTGAATTGGACAAAATGAAATTGGAGAATGAAGATCTTCAAAAGAAGAATAAAACTCTTATGGTCAAAATGAATGAAATCAATGAGGTTTCACAGTCCTCTTCTGCTAAATCAAATTGTAAAACATTCTCAGCTTTAAGAGAACGTAATGAAGATCTCTTTAGTGAGAATGAATGGCTAAATAAATAAATTGTCTCACTTAAAGATGATCACAAAAATCTGCTCGCTGAGAAAATTAAAGCAGAAGAAAGAGAAGATGAACTGATTGAAAAATTGGAGCACATGTCTGGAAGAGAGAGATGTGCTAATAATGAAATTCAGGATAAAAATCTTGAGGAAGAAAACACTGAATTAAAAGCTGAAGTTGAAAAACTAAAGTGGTTGAACACTTGCTTGTCTGAAAGACTTCTCACTATAGAAAAAGGAAAAGCTGTCTATGATGGAAATTCAGAAATCTTGAACAGTCTAGAACAAGAAATTGAGAAGTATAAAACTGCAAACTAAGTTCTAAGTGAATGTGTTAATTGCAGTGAATAGGAAATAGCCAGTTATGAACTTCACATTGCTAGCTTGGAAGATAGAATTCATAATCTGGAAAATTCAGCTATTGAGTCTGCCAAGATTAAAATAAAAATGAAAACTGTTAGGAAGAGGAAGGATGATAACTCTGAAGGGGGAACAAATTGCTGTTCTGATGTTAAGAAAATCACTAAAAACCAGCTATATACAACTTTTGTTCAAAGCACTGATGTAGCTAGTACTTCAAAGCAATCCCCAAAACAAAATGAAAATCAGAAGTCACCTTCAAAATCTGTCTTTCAGTTTAAAGCTCAGAAAATTGAAAAACAAACAAAACCTGTTGAGGATAATCAGAAATTGACAAGAAAGAGTCAAACAAAAAGGGCAAAGAATAATTCTGGTTATACTCTGAAATTTGTTAGCTCTGCTGAATCTGATGGGTCAATGCAAAATGCTCATGCTTCTTGTACTCATTCACATGCATCTGTGAATTCATCTGATAGAAACCATGCCCCTAGGAAATCTGATGCTTCATGCTATTATTGTGGTAGGTATGGTCATTTAATGAATGAGTGCTATGCTTTGAAATCTGATGACAGAATGCATGCCAGATACACCCCAAATCATCATGAGTACAAAAGAAACAAACTCAAATTCAATCAGCATATCATTTGTTTCACTTGCAACAAGCCTGGGCATAAGGCTAATGAGTGCTGGTCAAGAAATCATTGGGGTAAAAATGAATCAAGAAGAAAACATCTTAAATGCTTTGAATGTGGTAAGCATGGGCATGCAGTCAAAGATTGCTGGCATGCTAAGGGAAATAGATTAAACTCTAAATCTGTCAAATTCCCTGCTTTATATAATTCTGTTAGAAATAACTTGAGAGATAAAAAGAAAAACTTTGCATGTTTTGAATGTGGTAAGCTAGGCCACAAAGTTGCCAACTGTCGGCTGGCTGAGCATGGAAAGAAAAATTTTCAAGTCAATAAAAGAAATACTCATGCTCATACACATAATTTTCATACTCATATGCATGCACATGGGCATCATGTTTCTGCTAACATGAAGAATAAAAATAAAAATTCTCTGGCTTCATGTTATTATTGTGGAAAAACTGGACATTCAATGGTTGAGTGTAAACTGATGGAATATGATGATCATGTTGCTAAAAGATTGTTTAGAACACCTGTTAGGGCTCATACAGGACCCAAGGCAGCTTGGGTTCCTGCAGGATCAAAATAATCCAGTTGTTGCAGGTGTGTCTTGGAAATGAATAAAGGGGGTTAATCAACCAAGGCACTCAAGAATGAAAACCCCATGACTACATTTCAGGTTAGTTCTGAAAACTCTGCTAAAATTCTGTCTTCTAAATTTGTGTGCTCTAAATGCCTGCATATCATGATTAATTCTTTTGTGCATCATCTAACTGAATCTAATTGAAAATCTGAAATGCACATGGAAATAATTGTAGTTTACCTTTGAATGCATTACATATCTATGTCATGATGCATGATATGTCAAACTCCCTGTATGTCGTATTGCACTGATTTGCATGACCATCATGGTATATTAGATGGAACCGTGCTGAAGGGCAGATGGAGTATGTCTGGATGCTACTGCCATGTGTGAGGTGGTCCTTGGACCAAGTCCTCCGCCCAGTACCATGGGTCAAGTCATATAGAGCAGTGTATTGCATACCATGTTGATCTGTTGGTGCTAAACTGAAGTTTTCTGAGACATGAATTGAACAATCATGCTTATAGTAATTCTCTTCTGTCTAACTTGCATGAATCATATCTGAATGCTAAATTTGATATCATGTGATGTGATTTCAATACATTTCATGCATATAGTCAGGGGGAGTCCAACTGTTTTTTATCAATGCATATCATAATAATCTGTCTGTGCAAAATTGAATTATCTTGAAGAGTTGATTGCTCTAGCATGATGCTCTCTGAATAAAGAATGCTCTGACGTTTGAATAATCATCTTGCATAAATTGCATCAATTCAGGGGAGCTTGTTGAGTCTTATGTGAGTCACTACATATAGACAAGGGGGAGCATTATCACATTGTTGACACTATTTGAAATTCTCACTCTACACTCTTTCAAATCATCAATTGACTATTTTGAATTCATACCTTCTTGAATTTGAGAATTTGGCTACTAATCCTCAATCTGTTGAAGAAGGAGTGTCTCCTTTTGTCTGACTGAAATTCAACTCTACTATTGGCTTTAAACTTTTATTCTCTCTTGCTGATTGATTCTTTCAACAGCTAGTACTTTTCCTTCATATACCTCTCAGCTGGTGTGACTGAATTGGCTCTACTATTGATTTGTTGGTCAGCTAAACTTATTTTTCTGATCTGAGGAACTTAAGCTGCATGTCATGCAATTCAGTCTGAGAACATTGTAGAAATTTCTACCATATAGGTTTAAGAATTATCACTGAATCAGACTGATATAAGATTAATGTATTCTCAGATTTGTAGTTAAATGAATTGAAAATATCTGAATGATAAGGTTTAATAAACTTTAACCACATGTTTCATGTAAACCTTAGACTCTCTCATCAGATATCTAAAAATTTGAATTCAGGGCTTCTTTGGCTAAGATGCATATAGTGTGTACTGTTGTTAAACATTAATTTGAAAATGTTGACTAAATGAAGAAATTGTGAATTCAGAGCAATGACTCGGTCTCTGAGAAACTGAGTTCTTTATCAATGAAATAAAGCAACTCATGTCATGAGGTGCCATAATTATCTCTGATAAAAATTTAGTGAAACAAAACCTGACGGAGCAATAGCTTATATGTGTTGAGTAGCTGGGGAGTCTGGCCTCTGATAAAGGTGTCTTCTCATGTAAAAAGACACTCATATTGCTAACTCTGCTCTCAAAGTGAGAGGCAATGACAGTTATCACACTGAGTAACTGGGTCACTTCAACTAAGACTTGTTGTGCCTCATGTAAAAAGGTGTTGATCAACTTAAATTACTCAGGAAAAATATAATGTGCTTCAAATGAAATTATCTTGAAAAATCTGTCAACTCATGTTCTTGAAAAGTGTTTAACTTCTGTACTAATCTGTGTATCTTTCAAAGGTGCTATTGAGATCATATGTGTAAGATAAAAGATGATTGATTTTGGGTGTTATCTGAATATTTGGTTCACCTTTATTAAAACTTGGATTCAGATATGAGTATTGAGTTTAACTTGACGAATTTGGTATACATCAAAATTAAATCAGATTGGTTAAGTTGCCACTTCATAACCCTTTATGATAGAAGAGTCTACATCTTCTAAGACTTATTGAAGTGATGTATGCATTAAAATTCCTCATGATCAGATTTTCCAGATAGCCTGATCAGATTCAGTCTGATTATTCATTGAGATGTCTTGTGATGATTGTTGTCTATTATTGCCCTTCTATCACCAATCACTTTACTCTCCACACTGTTGGAATCTTCCATCTTGTTCTGCAATAAGTTCTGATTATGTGGTCTTTTCACCAGAATTCAGATTCTTTGTAAAGGCAGAATTCAGATTGATTTATTGGATAACCTGAATCCATTCCTGTGCTTCAGGGGGAGTTATGGTTTCTTTGCATTTAGGGGAGAGTAGTTAATCTTGCATGCTGATAGGGGGAGTGATGTTTCATTGTCATAAGTGTCTTTGTGTGTTGCATTGTGTCTCTCAAACCATTCCCTTTCTTTTTGATTATGTGAAAGGGGGAGAATAGTTTGACGAGTCAGTGTGACTCATTATGTTGCCATCATCAAAAAGGGGGAGATTGTTGTGCCCCTTGTGCTTTGATGAATGTGGTGTTTTAATGATAGCAACACGAATGAGTCACCATTTTGTTTTGCTAATAGCTTGACATTGAATCATTGAATCATAACAATCTGAATGCATATAACTAATATATTCTGTGGAGAATGCATGAGAGTGCATAAAGTATTTTGTGCTTGTATTAAGATCGGTGCATTGCAGCCTCTGTATGTTCTATGCATTTCGCAAGTCATGCAGCGTCAACGCAGCAAGTGTGTCTCATGCATCATGCGTCGACGCCCCCAGACTTCAAAGTCTGTACAGCCTTTCATATGAAAGTCCATACATTGCCCTTGGAGTCCAAAGTCTATACATCATGTTCATTCAAGTTCACTTCATGTCTGTCAGCCGTGTGCATTGGTTTCCAAGTCTATACAGCCTCTGTGTGTTCTATGCATCTCACAAGTCTAGACACTCAGCATAGTCTATACATTGTGTTGTGTTTGTGTTTCGTTGAGAACACAAGTGTATACAGTCATGCATTGTTGCTGAAGTCTATACATCGTCCGTCTCATGCATTGTCTCAGGCGAAGTCTGCACATTGCATTGTTGCTTTGGTCGCTTGAGTTGAAGTCCATACATTGGACCGTCTCCTTCAGCGTCTCAAGTGGACACAAGCGTGTACACTGCCTGCATTCGCTGTGAAGACTAAGTCCATACATTAGACCATCTCACTTAGCGTCTTATGCATAGGCTAAGTCTCCATGTCTATACATCCGAGCGTCTCATGCAAGTCTAAGCATTACTGTTCATGCATCAGTCTTCATATGCTAAGTCTGTACAGCCTACGTCTCATGCAGCGTCAACGCTGTGAGCATTCTCAAGTGTACAGCGTCAACGCATGAAGTCTGTACATCAGTCTTAATATTCTAAGTCTGTACAGCCGTTGGCTTTGAACCTCAGAGTCTGTACATCCGAATTGCCCTTGATCTGGTCAAGTGTGTACACTCATTCACTGTAGCTTTCACATATTCAAGTCTTCACATTGAAAGCCTATACATTGCTGGATGATCAAGTCTGTACATCCATAGTGGATCTTCGAAGTCTGTACACTGCTTGAGCCTCAACAAGTCTGTACAACGCCTTAAGCGTTTCAAGTCTATTTATTGGCTCTTACTTACAAGTCTGTACACTGGTTCAAAGTCTACACAGCGCCTGCCTTCATCTGAGGCTTATGAAGCCTTTGTATTCATTAAGTCTATACAATGCAAAGCATAGACTTAGAACTAATGACTTCGTTTCATCTGTCTGATAGGGACTAAAGAGGCTAATGAACCCCTTAACGCAAGAGGGCTGAAGACATCCAATTTCAGCTGCTGGAACACACCAATGCGTCAACGCCTTGATCAAGTGGCATGGACGCAGTAGGTCAAACAATCAAGAAAGAAGCTGGTGGATTACTCTGGTGCGTCAACGCATTGATCAAGCAGCGTCGACGCAACAGCTAAAGAGACGCCAGTATACAAATGTACATGTTCGTGCGTCAACGCCACCAACTGGCAGCGTCGATGCAGCAGTTCAAGAAAGGGGCAACTTATCTCTGGCTGTCTTCAATGCGTCAACGCAGCAGGCTGATGGAGTCGACGCAGCAGTTAAAAAGGTTGAAGATCTCTGATGGCTGCGTCAACTCCTTGGAGCAAGTGAGTTGACGCCATCTAACTCCAGTTGCAGAGCGTACTGGTGCTGGGCACGTGATCCAAGGATAAGGAGAATGCCCAGATGAGGACACGTGTATTGACAGCCTGCTGGATGCTGCCACGTGGTCCGAATTCTTAGGGCGGGAACTGTGGAAGCCACACACGCCCTGCTACTGCTGCTGCTGCTGCTGGTATGTAATGGAGCCTTCGTCTTCAGATGGAGGCTGATTGTGATCGAAGCCAGGGAGCGGAAGCTGAGAGAAGAATTAGAAGGAGAGAGAGCTTCCACGATCCAGCAGAAGAAGAAGAAAAGAAAGAGAGAAGAAGCAGAAGAGAAAAAGTGAGAGATAGAGAGCTCGAGCAGAGTGTGAAGAGAAAGAAAAAGAGGAGAGAAGCAGACGTGAAGGAGTTGAGAAGAGAGAGAGTGAAGAAAGAGAGTGAGATCGAGGGACATCTGTTCTTGCTGAAAGTTGGATCAGATCCACTCCAGTCAGCTCTTTAAGAGCCATATTCTGTGCTTAGTGCTTACAGCTTTCCGATGCTGTTTACTCCCATCTTTTATTTTCTTTTGAACTTCCTTTGTCAAGCTGTTAGTCAGCGGATTGCAGAGGTGCTGCCTCTGGACGGCTAAGCTGTATTGCCCAGCGGTTTGCAGTGGAGGAGTCCACTGGACAGCAAGCTGTGTTGCTCAGCGGGGCGAGGAGGATTCCTCGGACGGCAAGCTGTGTTGCCCAGCGGTTGTTGGCAAGCTGTGTTGCCCAGCTGTTAGTGAAGCCACACTCGGGTTGAGTGTGGGGTGGATGTTGGTCTGGAGGACCGAACCACCTAAAAACCCCTCTTGCATTGTGGTTTGATTGCTTATGGTTTACTTCCGCTAGATGTTTGCATAAGGGCGCTCCAAGTGGTTGATCACAGGTTCATTAGATGACTTGATCAGATTTTATTCTAAGTGTTTAATCTGTTGAGTGAGCGAAATTCTAATTGAGCTATAGTTTATCTAACTTGTCATGTTAGAATGCTCACTATCTGTTTGTTTTATTCCGCATCTGCTAATTAGTCTTCAAGATTTGATAAATCTGTCTAGTTAGCTTTCTAAATAGTTAGTGAGCCTACAAGTGAATGAATATGGCCTGGATCCTCTGCAGATTGTTAGATCTGTTCAGTCAGAGACCCGCTCTGATACCAATTGTTGGTATTCGGTGCTAGTATTCAGAGGCCTATAAAAATTTCAGAGTGGGTCATTTGGAATCGTCTTGATTTACTGTCTTAGTGCATTTCTGTCTGGTGCATTTCATAAGTGTGCCTCTTGTGTTCTGTATTTAGCTTCACTGAGTTAGTGTCGTGTCTTGCTTATCTGGTTTTATTGTCTAGTGTTTTGTGCTTTGAATTTGGTTGTTATCTGATTCGATGGCTAATCCTCCGATATTCAGAGGTGATAACTTTGACTCTTGGTTCGAAAACCTCCATCGGTATGTAAAGTCTACTGTTCCAAAACTGTGGAAGGTAATGACTCACGGCCCATACAAACTGTCGAAGGATAAATCTAAATGGACCAAGAAGGACAAGCTGAAAGACTCTGTCAATAATAGAGCTGTAGTTTTATTAAAAGAATCAATTGACAGATCTCTAATTGAATGCATTTCATCTTGCAGGTCTGCCAAAGACATTTTGGATAAACTGAAGCTAATCAGGAATCACAGCAAATGCTTAATGGATGATCATAGAAATGCTGATGATGAAACTTCATCCGAGGTAAGTTCTGAATCAGAAGGATACTCTTTCGATGAATTGATAGAGATGTATGAAAACTTGTTAGAAGTTTCTAAGAAATTGAAATCTGAAAATAAAAAATTTAAAAAGAAATGTGATAGAATAAATCTGAAAGATTCATGTGAAAACTGTCCAAATACGAAAAAGTCTTATGATGCTTGCATGCTAGATGTTCAGAATCTTAAGAAACAAAATGATTCTCTAAAATTTGAAAAACAAACATGGTTGGATAAAATGTCAGAAATAGAGAATCAGTTGAATGATAAGAAAAAGGAGTATCTAAAAGGCATGCAGGAACTCACTAAAGTTAATTCTGAATTGGACAAAATGAAATTGGAGAATGAAGATCTTCAAAAGAAGAATAAAACTCTTATGGTCAGAATGAATGAAATCAATGAGGTTTCACAGTCCTCTTCTGCTAAATCAAATTGTAAAACATTCTCAGCTTTAAGAGAACGTAATGAAGATCTCTTTAGTGAGAATGAATGGCTAAATAAACAAATTGTCTCACTTAAAGATGATCACAAAAATCTGCTCGCTGAGAAAATTAAAGCAGAAGAAAGAGAAGATGAACTGATTGAAAAATTGGAGCACATGTCTGGAAGAGAGAGATGTGCTAATAATGAAATTCAGGATAAAAATCTTGAGGAAGAAAACACTGAATTAAAAGCTGAAGTTGAAAAACTAAAGTGGTTGAACACTTGCTTGTCTGAAAGACTTCTCACTATAGAAAAAGGAAAAGCTGTCTATGATGGAAATTCAGAAATCTTGAACAGTCTAGAACAAGAAATTGAGAAGTATAAAACTGCAAACTAAGTTCTAAGTGAATGTGTTAATTGTAGTGAATAGGAAATAGCCAGTTATGAACTTCAATTGAACCGTCTCCTTCAGCGTCTCAAGTGGACACAAGCGTGTACACTGCCTGCATTCGCTGTGAAGACTAAGTCCATACATTAGACCGTCTCACTTAGCGTCTTATGCATAGGCTAAGTCTCCATGTCTATACATCCGAGCGTCTCATGCAAGTCTAAGCATTACTGTTCATGCATCAGTCTTCATATGCTAAGTCTGTACAGCCTACGTCTCATGCAGCGTCAACGCTGTGAGCATTCTCAAGTGTACAGCGTCAACGCATGAAGTCTGTACATCAGTCTTAATATTCTAAGTCTGTACAGCCGTTGGCTTTGAACCTCAGAGTTTGTACATCCGAATTGCCCTTGATCTGGTCAAGTGTGTACACTCATTCACTGTAGCTTTCACATATTCAAGTCTTCACATTGAAAGCCTATACATTGCTGGATGATCAAGTCTGTACATCCATAGTGGATCTTCGAAGTCTGTACACTGCTTGAGCCTCAACAAGTCTGTACAACACCTTAAGCGTTTCAAGTCTATTTATTGGCTCTTACTTACAAGTCTGTACACTGGTTCAAAGTATACACATCGCCTGCCTTCATCTGAGGCTTATGAAGCCTTTGTATTCATTAAGTCTATACAATGCAAAGCATAGACTTAGAACTAATGACTTCATTTCATCTGTCTGACAGGGACTAAAGAGGCTAATGAACCCCCTAACGCAAGAGGGCTGAAGACATCCAATTTCAGCTGCTGGAACACACCAATGCGTCAACGCCTTGATCAAGTGGCGTGGACGTAGTAGGTCAAACAATCAAGAAAGACGCTGGTGGATTACTCTGGTGCGTCAACGCATTGATCAAGCAGCGTCGACGCAACAGCTAAAGAGACGCCAGTATACAAATGTACATGTTCGTGCGTCAACGCCACCAACTGGCAGCGTCGACGCAGCAGTTCAAGAAAGGGGCAACTTATCTCTGGCTGTCTTCAATGCGTCAACGCAGCAGGCTGATGGAGTCGACGTAGCAGTTAAAAAGGTTGAAGATCTCTGATGGCTGCGTCAACTCCTTGGAGCAAGTGAGTTGACGCCATCTAACTCCAGTTACTGAGCGTACTGGTGCTGGGCACGTGATCCAAGGATAAGGAGAATGCCCAGATGAGGACACGTGTATTGACAGCCTGCTGGATGCTGCCACGTGGTCCGAATTCTTAGGGAGGGAACTGTGGAAGCCACACACGCCCTGTTGCTGCTGCTGCTGCTGGTATATAATGGAGCCTTCGTCTTCAGATGGAGGCTGATTGTGATCGAAGCCAGGGAGCAGAAGCTGAGAGACGAATTAGAAGGAGAGAGAGCTTCCACGATCCAGCAGAAGAAGAAGAAAAGAAAGAGAGAAGAAGCAGAAGAGAAAAAGTGAGAGATAGAGAGCTCGAGCAGAGTGTGAAGATAAAGAAAAAGAGGAGAGAAGCAGATGTGAAGGAGTTGAGAAGAGAGAGAGTGAAGAAAGAGAGTGAGATCGAGGGAGATCTGTTCTTGCTAGAAGTTGGATCAGATCCACTCCGGTCAGCTCTTTAAGAGCCATATTCTGTGCTTAGTGCTTACAGCTTTCCGATGCTGTTTACTCCCATCTTTTGTTTTCTTTTGAACTTCCTTTGTCAAGCTGTTAGTCAGCGGATTGCAGAGGTGCTGCCTCTGGACGGCTAAGCTGTATTGCCCAGCGGTTTGCAGTGGAGGAGTCCACTGGATAGCAAGCTATGTTGCTCAGCGGGGCGAGGAGGATTCCTCGGACGACAAGCTGTGTTGCCCAGCGGTTGTTGGCAAGCTGTGTTGCCCAGCTGTTAGTGAAGCCACACTCGGGTTGAGTGTGGGGTGGATGTAGGTCTGGAGGACCGAACCACCTAAAAACCCCTCGTGCATTGTGGTTTGATTGCTTATGGTTTACTTCCGCTAGATGTTTGCATAGGGGCGCTCCAAGTGGTTGATCACAGGTTCATTAGATGACTTGATCAGATTTTGTTCTAAGTGTTTAATCTGTTGAGTGAGCAAAATTCTAATTGAGCTATAGTTTGTCTAACTTGTCTTGTTAGAATGCTCACTATCTGTTTGTTTTATTCCGCATCTGCTAATTAGTCTTCCAGATTTGATAAATCTGTCTAGTTAGCTTTCTAAATAATTAGTGAGCCTAATATGTCAATTAGGTGAAATTTTTATAGGCAATATTCATTCACCCCCCCCTCTGAATACTAGCACCGAATACCAACACGATCAGCACGCCGAAGGCTTGGGTTGAATGATCACTCTCACAACTCACCCGCGGTAGCCACACAATTAAACGCTAATTCGGGTTCGGGCACTCTCTTAACGCCGACGGCACTAAGGTGCAATACTAATTAAGCAAAGGAATCCAGCAAAGAGGAGTGTTTAGTGGCTCACCTGATCGGTGTGAAGACACCGATCCCGGCCGGAGACGAGGGTGAGCGAGGAAGCGTGGGCTTACTCGCACGCCGCGCCTGAGAAGCTTCAACATGAAATTTCAGATTACATGCACTACACCCCATGCAAGGGGGGGACCTTGGGGAAGGGAAGCCAGTGACTACACTCAAACAATATCTCCACGCAGGGAGGGGCCTTCAGCCGGCCAAGCGGGGAGGGGAGAAACCAAGCGAGAAGTAAAGAACGGTAGCCAATGCCGATGTTGTTCTCTCTCTGCGCTTTAGTATAGATAGTTGGTTTTCTGGACGCTGTGGACACTCCAGAATTTTGCCGATGATGAAACCACTTGGATATTTCTCTTAGCTGGTCCGGGATGATGTCTGAATTTTGATAATTTTGTCGGGCACCGGTGCTGGTCGGAGTAGGAGCTTGAACAGGTGAGCAGATTAACAGTTTTGATTGTCTCAGGATCTCAACAGCAGGAAGCAGAGGATGCCACGACCGCTCCAGAACTTCGAATCATATGCCTCTGGAGCCGTTGGAACCGTTGACGAGTCCTCTTCGAAGCAAAACTGGCGGGGAAGCCAAACGATGTCGGAGAAGACTGGTGGGCTCTGATCACTGATGAAAGGTCGGTACAGACTGTGGTGAAGCAGAACCGCGCACCCGGGGGAGAAAATTGATAACTCCTGGTTCCGGACGCCAAATGGAGCTCTGATTTTTGGAGAAGAAAGAAGACTCGTAGAAGAAGCTTTTTGAATCAGAACTCTCGATCAGATTCCAAGCAGGATCGTCGCAGTCGGGCGTCCACTCCGGCTCTGGTCTTCTGCCAGGGAGGCTTTGCGTAGTCGGGGAAGAATGGCTCCCCTGGGCGATCACGAACTCAGAACGGGATGGGACTACCGCCGTTGCGAAGAGGACTAGGAGACGCTTCTAACGATGGCTCTTAATCCTTCAGAAACGTCCGGAGGAAGACGTGGTCACCTCTGCAAGCTGCTACTCTTCTGCAGATCTTCAGTTGAGAGCTGTAGGTTGAAGATGACGGGGGGAATGGGATATATGGGAGGGGAAATGGGGGTGGATGAGGGTGGGGAAAGCCCGGGCTGTGAGGGGGTCTAGGAGGGGGTGTTCCAAGGTGGGGGAAGAGAAGAATGGGGTCTGGAAGGGCATCTAACAGGTGGTGGGAGGAGGAGCTACGAATTTGGGAAGGTGGGTGAGAGGGAAAGGGTATTTGAAAATAGGTTTAAGGGTGGGATTAAATTTTGATCTTGGGGGATGGGAAAAGATGTGTGGGGAAGGTAAAAGGGGGCTTGGGGAGTGGGAATTCTCCCTTGGGAGATGAGAGGGTGCTTGGGGAAGGGGAGTGGGTGGTTGGTGGTTGGAGGGTGGAGTGGGGAGTGGTAGAATCTCCCTTGGGGCTGGGGTGGAGTTAAGGTGGGTTGGTGGGGAGTTGGGGATGACTTATTGGAGGGGGGAAGAGAGAGAAAGGTGGTTGGGAGGGGAGGAGAGAGAAAGGGGCGCAGGTTTTAGAGAGAGAAAGTGGAGGAGAGAGAAAATGACTTATTAGAGAGAGAGAGGTAGAGAGAGAGAGGGGGGATAGGGGGAATCACTCCCAAGGGTTTCTCACCTAACTAATGGAATCTCTCCAATAGAAAATTTGAACTCTCAAATGGCAATTTTCATTCATTGATTCATTAGTTCAAAATGAGGGGAATGGGGTCCTATATATAGGCAACCCACATTTTACAAAAAGTCCCTGACATTTGACTCAATGATGAATAACCGAGGAAGGTGGGGGGCGCCCATGGGCCAGCCTAATGAATTGGGCCCAATAACAACCTAATCAATCCTAATGACACTCAAATTTAGGTAGATGACTCAATGACCTAGGTACTTGACTCAAATAAAAGGAAAATTACAATGACATGACTCAAATAAAATATGAAAATTACATGACTCGATTCAGAAAAATATGACGGACACAATGGAGCTATGCCGATGAGCAATCAAAGCAGTGGAAAAATGTGAAGGGCGAGAGATGCCCCCATCATACCCCCGGGGTGCGAAGAACTCGACTCCGTCGAGTATAGGTCCGCCGGGGAAGAGGTCCTCCAATGCAGCTCTGGGTGAGCCACAACCTCCAAACTCAACCTCGCGTCCTTAGCCAGGGACTGCTCTTCATCCTCTCAAGGTGGCTCGGGCACACCCTCTTGCTGGCGATGGTACCCTGCTTGCTTAGTATTGCCTCCGTGTGCACACGTCGGACTCTCAAGCTGATATAAGGAGGCTCTCTAAGGGTGTCACTCATAAAGGTGGGGGTAGGCTCAAGCTGCTCACTGGGTTCAACCACGGTGCCCTTAGAGGGTGCTAGATCCGCCACGTGATAAGCGGGGTATATCCCAAAATCCCATCGGTAAATCCAACCCGTAAGCCAGGTTGCCAAAGCCACTCGGAACATGGAAGGTCCAAGTCCTCGTGCCCTCGATTTGGAGGTGACCCTAAGATTGAGCCATTCTAAAGCCACCATCGTAGGGTTGCCTACTTGGAATCCCAAGTGGCACTCGTGAGATTTTGCCCGCTCATTATGAACCTCACCGCCCGTTGCTAGATGCTTGCTTGAATGAGTATGCCATGAGCTACGGTGCGGTGTGGGTGAGAAGTGTGTGGTATGCAAAGGGGGACCAGGACATCCATAGATGGACCTATCATGCCATGATGCCATATGGACCTTGATGAGCCTTGGTGGGCCGGGGCAACCAAATGTGGCCCTATCATGCATGGACTCTCTAGCAAAGGTTGGAGGGCCGGGGCATCCGTAGGTGATCCGGTCATGCATGGGGGTGACAAATGCCGGGGGACCCGGACATCCACGAATGCTCCTATCATGCTTAAGACTCATGATGAGTGAAGGTGGACCATTATATCCGAATTTGGACCACTCATGATTTCTACTTGACATGTGGGTGATATAAATGAACGGACCCAACATAATGTTCATGCCAAGTGGTGTGGTAAGCCTAGACACATGCATTCCTATCCTAGGGATGACTTTCTTGTGCATGGGTGTGGGGTGGCCCTTGAGCTTCCACTCGAATGGATCAAAGGGATCTTGATAAGGGTTACCAAGAGAGAGATACTCCATATTCTCAAGGTCCTCAAATGGTGGTGGGTCATCCTCCTTTACTTAAATAATTGGACCAAAATTCTTGGTGGGTGGATCGACTATGAAGGGAGGTTTTGGCTTTCTACCCGATATAATAAACTCCAAATCAAGGAGAAGGTCGGGCTCATCGGGTGTAGGGAGAAATAGGAGGAGGTCGCTAGTGTAGCAACCAATGGTGCAAACCGAGGTGATAGACCCGACACAAAGGTGTAGGAGGTCAAGGCTCCTAGATTGGTGGGCCATGGGGGTCAACAAGCCGGTCAACTCAAATTGCCAAGCTAAGCCTTTGAGAAGGTCCCCTAGTGTCTCCACTTGATAAGATGATTGGATGGTGGTGCGATAGGAGTTGAAGGGCACTATGGGCAGGTGTCGCTCCAAGGGAGGGTAGGCCATGATCGGGTGAGCTAGGCTCTCTTTTAACCATCTAGCCAAGGACCCAATTATGATGAGTTCACTCCCTACTAGAGGAGAGGGCATAGAGTGAGGATTATAATGCAAGGCTTTGTCCCCATCTTGGGCATGTGTTTCTTTCAAAGTGGGGGTTGGATTCAGGGTGTTCACCATTATGGGGTCGGGTGTCAGGATTATGGGTTCTTCTACCAAGGAGGTGGGTAGGTGCTTTGTGGGTGGGGTGATGATGATCGGCACATGGTGCATTCGGGGTGGTGAACGAGGTCGGACTTGGATTGAGGTTGGAAGTGGAAGTAGTGGAGGCCTAAGTTGGGGTAGGATTGGGGTTGGAAGAGGAAGGTGGGGTGGGTGTGGAGGCTTGGTTAGATTTGTTTTGGGAGGTGGGTCCCTTTTAGGGGGCGATGGAGGGGTAGTGGTGGGGGCCAAGGGGTTTTGTGGGGTATGGGTTTGGTGAGGGGATTTGGGTCTGGGGGTGGTGGCCATTATGGGCCTAGGTGGAGGGGTGGACATGGGGTCCAATTGGGTATGTGGACATATGGTTGTGGTGAGGACTTGGATGTAGGATGTAGATGTTGTGGTTGGAGTAGGAGAGGTGGGAAATGGTGGGGAATGCGTGATTAGGGTCTTTGGTTGGCCAAGGGGAAATGAAGGAGTTAAAATACTCTTTGGGCTTTGGTGGTCGGAATGGGAGGGGAAAATATATCTAGCCCTAAGTTGTTCCTTCATGTCCCCCCATGTTGTGAGGGGAGCTTCCCTTCTAATTATCCTTAAGCCTTCAATTTTCAACCAATGAGTGTGGGCCCGTTTGGTAAGTTGCAATTTGGCAAATCGGACTTTCTCATCCTCGGACATGGGATACCAAGTGAAGTAATGGTCCATCGAGACTTCCCACTCTAAATAGTCACTAGGTTGAGTTCCATCAAATATGGGAGGTAGGGAACATGTCCTTCTATCGTCCGTCCTTGGGGCGGGCCCATTTTCTCCAAGTTGGTTGAGTCGACCCGATATGTTATCAAGCCACTCATTGACACGGGTCAAGGCCTTCATGAGGTAGTTGACATGGCCAGGGAGGTTATGTGTGTTAGTGGTAGGCATCCCTTGGTGGTTTGGACTTATGGAGAGGGCCGATTGGTAAGGTCGGTATGAGGTGGCCATACTAGTGGACGAAGAGATGCAACCGAGGACTCTAAATGCATAAACATGCCCTAGGACCAACTTGATAGAGACAAGTTATGAACTTGCTCTGATACCAATTTGATGTGACATAACCTAGGACCTAAATTGCAAGCATCCCAACGATTTGGTCATGTCACATAAGCGGACTCACTCGCGTTGGCACACTCGGGTCCGTAGGTGGACCGGCGATGGGGTGAGGGTCCGAGATTGGACCGGAGGTTTCCAAGGGTACGGCTGGCTTGGGGAGGACCCCTATGGGTCAGGGGTTGCCCAAATTAATGGGCGGTCAGCACGCCGAAGGCTTGGGTTGAATGATCACTCTCACAACTCACCCATGGTAGCCACACAATTAAACGCTAATTTGGGTTCGTGCACTCTCTTAACACTGACGGCACTAAGATGCAATACTAATTAAGCAAAGGAATCCAGCAAAGAGGAGTGTTTAGTGGCTCACCTGATCGGTGTGAACACACCGATCTCGGCCGGAGAAGAGGGCGAGTGAGGAAGCGTGGGCTTACCCGTACGCCGCGCCGGAGAAGCTTCAACCTGAAATTTCAGATTACATGCACTACACCCCATGTAAGGGGGGGACCTTGGGGAAGGGAAGCCAGTGACTACACTCAAACACTACCTCCACGTAGGGAGGGGCCTTCAGCCGGCCAAGCGGTGAGGGGAGAAACCAAGCGAGAAGTAAAGAACGGTAGCCAATGTCGATGCTATTCACTCTCTGAGCTTTAGGATAGACAGTTGGTTCTCTGGACACTGTGGACACTCCAGAATTTTGCTGATGATGAAACCACTTGGTGATTTCTTGTAGCTGGGCCGGGATGATGTCTGAATTTTGATAATTTCTTCGGGCACCGGTGCTGGTCGGAGTAGGAGCTTGAACAGGGGAGCAGATTAACAGTTCTGACTGTCTCAGGATCTCAGCAGCAGGAAGCAGAGGATGCCACGACCGCTCCCGAACTCTGAATCAGGGCTGCTGGAGCCGTTGGAACCGTTGACGAGTCCTCTTCGAATAAAAACTGGCGGGGAAGCCAAATGATGTCGGAGAAGACCGGTGGGCTCTGATCACTGATGAGAGGTCGGTGCATACTGTGGTGAAACAGAACCGCGCACCCGGGGGAGAAAATTGATAACTCCTGGTTCCGGACGCCAAATTGAGCTCTGATTTTTGGAGAAGAAATAAGACTCGTAGTAGAAGATTTTTGAATCAGAACTCTCGATCAAATTCCAAGCAGGATCATCGCAGTCGGGCATCCACTCCGGCTCTGGTCTCTTGCCAGGGAGGCTTTGCGCAGTCGGGGAAGAATGGCTCCCCTGGGCGATCACGAACTCAGAACGAGATGGGACTACCGCCGTTGCGAACAAGACTAGGAGACGCTTCTAATGATGGCTCTTGATCCTTTAGAAACGTCCGGAGGAAGACGTGGTCACCTCTGCAAGCTGCTACTCTTCTGCAGATCTTCAGTTGAGAGCTGTAGGTTGAAGATGACGGGGGGAATGGGATATATGGGAGGGTAAATGGGGGTGGATGAGTGTGGGGAAACCCCGGGCTGTGAGGGGGTCTAGGAGGGGGTGTTCCAAGGTGAGGGAAGGGAAGAATGGGGTCTAGAAGGGGGTCTAATAGGTGGTGGGAGAAGGAGCTACGAATTTGGGAAGGTGGGTGAGAGGGAAAGGGTATTTGAAAATAGGTTTAATGGTGGGATTAAATTTTGATCTTGGGGGATGGGAAAAGGTGTGTGGGGAAGGTAAAAGGGGGCTTGGGGAGTGGGAATTCTCAGTTGGGAGATGAGAGGGTGCTTGGGGAAGGGGAGTGGGTGGTTGGTGGTTGGAGGGTGGAGTGGGGAGTGGTGGAATCTCCCTTGGGGCTGGGGTGGAGTTAAGGTGGGTTGGTGGGGAGTTGGGGATGAGTTATTGGAGGGGGGGAAGAGAGAGAAAGGTGGTTGGGAGGGGAGGAGAGAGAAAGGGGCGCAGGTTTTAGAGGGAGAAAGTGGAGGAGAGAGAAAATGACTTATTAGAGAGAGAGAGGTAGAGAGAGAGAGCGGGGATAGGGGGAATCACTCCCAAGGGTTTCTTACCCAACTAATGGAATCTCTCCAATAGAAAATGTGAACTCCCAAATGGCAATTTTCATTCATTGAATCATTAGTTCAAAATGAGGGGAATGGGGTCCTATATATAGGCAACCCACATTTTACAAAAAGTCCCTGACATTTGACTCAATGATGAATAACCGAGGAAGGTGGGGGGCGCCCATGGGCCAGCCCAATGAATTGGGCCCAATAACAACCTAATCAATCCTAATGACACTCAAACTTAGGTAGATGACTCAATGACCTAGGTACTTGACTCAAATAAAAGGAAAATTACAATGACATGACTCAAATAAAATATGAAAATTACATGACTCGATTCAGAAAAATATGACAGACACAATGTAGCTATGCCGATGAGCAATCAAAGCTGTGGAAAAATGTGAAGGGCGAGAGATGCCCCCATCACAATCATGTGTCTGTTTATCAAAAGCGTGTCTCGCGGTATTTTCAAAAGAAGGTCATTGAAAGAAAATTTCAAGTGGGTAACATGGTTTTGAAACGCAAGTTCATCAGATCAGCAGGTCCCAGGTCTATGCTGCAACCCAACTAGGAAGGGCCATTCGTAATCAAGGATGTCTATCCGGGTAAAGCGTATCGTCTAATCAATGCGGAGGGTGAGGAATTCCCAAACCCGTGGAATGGGATATATTTAAAACGTTTCCATCCATAGAGTCAGAACCAGCAACGGCTTGATGGCAGGGTACACCCCACCTGATCGTGAAAGGAAGACCTCGGTCCAGCATTTCACACACCACACGGCCGCCGGTGGTTCGATATCCTTCTACCGCGCAACACCGTTTCTCCCTTGGCCATGCTCGGGGAAGGTGAAGGTCCTTGTCTTTCCTCTCTCTCGGCTGAAAATAGGGGCAAGTGGTGAATAAGGGGGCGAGAACTTATCTGGATCCCCCTCCTAAAGAGGTCTCAAATAGGGGCAGTCCGTTAAGACCTTATTCCGTAAAAAAGGCAAAGAAAAGAAAAGCAAGGAAAAGAAGAATGACGAAGAAAGGAAAAGGGGCAAAACCAAAAGTCAAGGCTGAAAGCACAAAGCTCGAAGCCCTCAAAATTTAAAAGCCCCCAAATAATAAAACTAGGCATGGCAAGAGTGGCAGTACAGTTTCCCCGCAGGACGTTATGAGCCCGGTCGTATGCATGCCTAGAGCGGATGTAGGTTCGATGACGGACACAAAGCTCCGGCGCAACAGACCAGTTTCTTTGAAAAGGGGGGTGTCTTGGGAAGAACTCAAGCCCTAAAAACCTCTATACCTACAGCCAGCTTCACTACTAAATCTTTTTCAATTTTCCAAGGAACGAACCCCGCCCCGGGTATGGCCTCGGTAGAGGCATCGTTAAGCAAAGTTGACCCCGGCCACAGGCAGTCCCCTTTTCGCACACGCTGGATCTGGGAAACCCATAGCGAAACGGGAGGTTCCCCATTGTTAATCCTGAGCTGGTTTCAAAAAACAAAAAAAAACTCAAAAAAAAAATCAAATATTTCAAAACTCAAAAAAATTCAAATATTTCAAAACTCAAAAAAAAAGTCAAGTATTTCAAAACCCAGAAAAAATCAAATACTTCAAAACTAAAACAAATCAAATATTTCAAAACACCAAAAAAAATCAAATATTTCAAAACTCAAAAATCAGATATTTCAAAACCTAAAATAAAAAAAAATTTGAATATTTCAAAAATCTCAAAAAGATTTGAATTCTTCCATCATGTCATCGCATGCATTGCATTTTGCCATTATATTTTTGCCTATTTAATAAGGCTTACCCCCTTGGTCAAAATCAAGAATTGATCATTCTTTTGCTGTAGGCAAGGGGTTAAGCCTAAAATAGATTTGACCTGTTTATTTGTGTAAGCACAGGGGCAGATAGAAGATTAAAGATATGGTCAAGCCATGGACGCGCACATCCCAAAGACATGCAAACATATTAGAGAAAGCCCAACACTCAGACTCAATCCAATCATCAATCTTATTCATTCTCATATCAAACTCTAAGCATCCCTCTCTACATCAATATTATCATGGAAAGATAAAACAATCACTCAGTCCGCCGCTAGGCATCCCCGTGGGGACGTATCTCTCTCAGCTCCCTAAGGTAAGCCTGTCGTGTCTCTGGAGCCTCCTCAACCTCCGCCGGTAGGGTGCGCACCCTGCTTACCACCCAGATAATAAGCGCGCTCCTGACTGCCTGCTCATCCTCCTCTGTCCCGATCCTCCTCACCTGTAGCACGGGAAGGTGGGGTAGCGTCGGTAGCACGGTCCGGGGTAGTCCGACCTGTAGGTAGCACCGGTGTAGGCTGTACATCACCAAGGCAGTGTCGCTCACGAGTCTCAAGTCCAAGCCTACTCTCCTAGGTAGGCTGATGGTGGTGTCATAAAGGAAGTCCAGACGTATCACGAATCTATCCAGGGGCAGCCTATTGATGTAGGGGCGCCACCGGTCCCTGGTCTTCAGCTCTGCCGTCCTACACTCAACCTGTGGAGAGAACCTGAAGGCGCCTCCTATGAAGTAAAGGGGGTGGCTCCCGAAGATCCTGCTAACAGAAGTAATGTCCTCTCTCTGAATGAACTTTATCCTGACTCCCATCCAGCACTCCAATAGAATCATCGAGCCAAAGAGAGGACCTCCTAGGGCTACAGAGCTAAGACCCTCGTACAAGTAGGCTAAGACAACTTGGGAGATGGAAAGTCCCTGCCACAGGCCACTAATCGTGCTAAGTAAAGGGATCTCCAAGACATGATCAGCAGAAGGGAAAAGGATGGCCCCGCACAGGCAGATGGATGCAGCCTTGGCTATGGCCTCGGTCCACCCACATTTATTCTTACAATGCTCCACTACCCACTGACTAAGAGGAAGAAGGTGAATATGGCGAGGGCCTACAAAGGTATGAACATCCCTGCTATCTGGTATGAATCCTCCTAGGATGAGTTTTGGGTCTATAGGGGCAACAATATGGCATATCAAGTCTTCCTCCCCTACCTTGGACCTAAGGAACCCGAAGTAGGTCTCTACCTCCTCTAATAGGATAGTGGCCTCGAAGGATGGGAAGAAGAAGGTATGGGTCTGAGGATGCCATGTTTCTATCAGAGCTGAGATGCTGTGCCAATCTAAAGAGAGCTTCGGATAGTTCTAGCCTAGAACTAGGACGGAGTGCAGGTGCCAGGATTTAAGAAGACAAGTCACCCCTAGGGGTAATGCACGGATCATGGGAGCCACCCATTTCAAACCAGAATAGCGCCTCGGGCCCGGAAGGAGCTAAGAAGAAGAAAAAAGAAAGAATAAGAGAAGGAGGACATATAAGTGAAATTGAGAGAAAAGGAATTGAAAGAACTCTTGCTTACTTCTCTCATAGGAGTTGTGCTGAGGTGTCGAGGAATTGAGCTTAGCCGTTGGAGCGCTTCCCACTCCTTCTTCGCCGCTCTCGGCCCTTCAAAAAACCTTTCCTCCATGGAGCTTCCCTCTAGGGCCCTCTTTGTTGAACACATGTGCACCATGATTATTATTATGGTTTTGATGATAGCAACTACTATAAGTCACATTGTGTTTGCATATGATGTCATTGTGTATCTGTTTAAGCAGTTTGTCATTTCATCGAACAGGTTGCGGGCATGTGCACTGCATTCCAAGTCTATACGTTGGACGAAGTCTATATGTTGGACAAAGTCTATACGTTGGACAAAGTCTGTATGATGGACAAAATCTATACGTTGGACAAAGTCTATACATTGGACAAAGTCTATACGTTGGACTAAGTCTGTACGTTGGATAAAGTCTATGCGTTGGACAAAGTCTGTACATTGGACGAAGTCTATACGTTGGACAAAGTCTGTACGTTGCTGAACATGAAGTCTGTACGTTGGCTGCATGCACAACTCAAAGTCTGTACGTTGCGGCAGATGAAGTCTATACGTTGCTGCAGATGAAGTCTGTACGTTGGCTGCATGCACAACTCAAAGTCTGTACGTTGCGGCAGATGAAGTTTATATGTTGCTGCAGATGAAGTCTGTACATTGGTTGCATGCACAACTCAAAGTCTGTACGTTGCACAACACAAAGTCTGTACGTTGCGGTAGATGAAGTCTGTACGTTGCGGTAGATGAAGTCTATACGTTGGCTGCATGCGCAAAACAAACTCTGTACATTGCACAAGACAAAGTCTGTACGTTGGCTGCTAGCATAACTCCAAGTCTATACGTTGGTTGATGGCTGCAACACAAGTCTATACATTGGCCGGCTACTTCACACGCAAAGTCTATACATTGCGTTCTGTTGTGTTCGTGCATCAAGTTACCAAGTCTGTACGTTCACGAAGCAAGTCTGTACAGGCTCATGCATGCTCAAGGTGTAAAGTCTGTACAGAGTTCATACATGCACACAAAGTCTACACGTCCAAGCCTTGATGCAAAGTCTATACAACAACTACAAGCTTCATTCAAATAGCCAAGGCCACTGCACAAGATGAGAGTCAAAAGATAAAGATTCAGTTGGTACTTTCTAGACCAACAAGGATGAAGTTACAGACATGAACATGCTGCTAATGGACACAAGCGATGGAGCTGAAGCGGCTAACGGACCGACCTGGGCTGGACCAGGGTCTGCCCAACTGGCGGTCGACCGCCAGCACAGGGGCGGTCGACCGCCCCAGCCAGGGACTCCCCGACTGCAGATCTGTCAGCTGCAGGTCGACCGCCAGCTAGTAGCGGTCGACCGGATTTCTCAGGGATCATCCGTTTGCAGGTGTTTCAGTAGCGGTCGACCGCCAGAAGACACATGTCGACCGCCAGCCCCGATGCAGCCATGTTTGACTTCGATTTCCACCTCGTGGCCAGCCCCTTTCTATGGATTTGTTTAATCAAAACTCACCTAATCTCCCATGATTTGTGGATCTGGTCTAGGGGGTGTCCAAGGACCATTCAAGGTCTATAAAACCAACACATGAAGGTTTAGAAACCCTAATACTTCAAGGCTTCAAGGGAGATCAAGGGAGGCCATTTTCGAGGTACTGTAGCACCTCCATGAACAGTGTTTCGGGAGGAAGTTCTTCATCCATCCAAGGTGATTCAAGTCCAGATCTGAAGCCATCTCAACCTCCAAGGAAGAAGAAGCAATCAAGGCTCTCAAGGGTGATCTAAATTGCATCCTTCTTCCTCTTCATCAACTCAAGTAGATTCAGGGAAGCACAACTCACAAGGAAGAAGAAGCCATTGCTGTTGAATCATGAAGAGAGCTTTGTGAAGAAGATAGAAGCCTCTATTGGTGATCTACATCCATAGAAGAATCCGAATCAAGCTCAAGCAATCTCAGACAAGATTTTTCTTCTTGAGCTTATTTCATATCTTGTTTGAATAGCATGATATTTGTTCTTTCTTCTTCATTTCATTCGAACAATCAAAACTGAAGATCGTCCCTACCGGTGGTTAGTATGAAGGCAATCGGAAGTTGTCCGATCTATGGTGTTGACGTCCCTACCGGTGGTTAGTAGGAAGGCAGTCAGTGGTTCTCCGATTTACGGTTTGGTGTGCTGCACTAGTGAAACCTTACAGGATTTGGTGAGGGGTGGACGTAGGACTGGAGATTTAGTCCGAACCACCTTAAAATCTCGTGTGTTGTTGTTTGCTTGTGCGATTGCTTTATTGTAGATGCATGCTTAGGTTCAATATCTATATTGCGTAATCATCTTGCCAAGCAAATCATTTGTGTTCTTCGTCAAGCTAGTTATATTCCGCTGCTTATTTCATCATCTAGCTTTAAAGATGGTTGCATTGCGAAAAGAGGGGCAGATCTATTCACCCCTCCCCTCTAGATCCGATGTCCACTACACAATAAGTGGTATCAGAGCCTAATCTCTCATTATGGGGTCCAACGACTACCTGAAGGACACTCTGTAAATAGACCTCCTTATTTCACTGGATCTAACTATCCTTATTGGAAACATCGCATGCAGGTGTTCATTCGCGCTCAAGACTATGAACTTTGGCGAGTGATCAGCAAAGGTTCGTATGAGCTTACGGATAATGAGGACTTGTGGACCAAAGAACAAATAAGACAATCCACTGTCAACTGGAGTGCCAAACACATCATGCAATGCTCACTCCATCAAGTAGAGTTCTCAAGAGTGGTGACCTGCGCAACTGCAAAATAAATGTGGGACAAGTTTGAGGTAATCTACGAAGGAACCTCTCAGGTACGAGAAACAAAAGCTAATATCTTAGTTTCTGAATACGAAATGTTCCGCATGAAGCCTGATGAATCAACTCGAGATATGTATGCTCGATGAACTGTGCTTACTAACAGTTTGACTGATTTGGGAAAGAAATATTCAGAACAGGAAATTGTAAGAAAGATTCTCAAATCACTGACTCCTGCATGGCACACAAAGGCTACTGTTGTTGAAGAATCTAGAGATCTCACAACAACTAAGGTACATGAACTCATTGGTTCATTAATGACCTATGAGATCAACCTTAAGAACAAAGAAGCTGAAGTACCTAAGAAAAAGTCCTTAGCTCTTAAAGCTGGACCTAGCGGTCAAGGCACTTCGGATAAAGGTGAGGATTCCGTAAGTGAGCGAGATGAGGATGATGTAGCCATGCTCACACGTAAGTTCAAAAAATTCTTGAGAAAGGAAGGTAAGAGCTTCATGAGAGGAAGGTCAAAGGTAAGAAATGGTTTCAAATATAATTCTGAAAACTCTAAGAAATCTGACAAAATCATTTGTTATTCTTGCAGCAAACCAGGGCATTTCAAGAATGATTGTCTCGATAAATTCAGAAAAGCTGACAAATGGAAGGGCAAGAAGAAGAACAAGGCCATGGTGTCCACATGGAGCGATGAAGAGGAAAGTGATGATGGAACTAGCTTCTCTAACAAAGAAAAAGAAGATTTCTGCCTTATGGCCAAAGGTGATGAAGAAACTGAGGTAAATTCTCCATTTGAAGATTATACAATTGATGATTGGGAGGATGCATATATACAACTCATGGAAAAATATGAAATGTACAAAATGGAGAATAAATCATTGAAAAAGAAAATTAACTCATTTGTGCATGATCATGATATGAATGATAAGACTGCTCTACTTGAGACTGAAATTGAAGATCTTAAGAAAATGATTGAGGATTTAGAAGAAGGAAGAAAAGAAATGGCTGACTTGAAAACTGAAAATGAGGATTTGAGAAATGAGATTGATAGCATGAAGCTCAAAATGCAAAGCTATGAAAAAGACAGTAAATTGAGCAATGAAAAGTATGAAGCTGTCAAACAACTCAACATTCAACTTCTTCAAAATATTGAAAACCTACAAAAAGAGTTGAAGGATAAACAACAATCTTTAGAAAAGTTTGTGGATGGAAGACAAAACCTAGATGCATTGCTAGGAACTAGAATGAACCACAACAAAGATGGGTTAGGTTTTGAACCTACAAACAAAAGGCCAATTGGGTTAAAAACTGTCACATTTGTTTCATCTTCCGAAGCTTCCACCTCAAACACAACTCCTACACAAAACCAACAAAAACAAAAGGAGAAAGGGAAAGAAAAGATTGAAGAGGCATTCACCAACATTCCCAAAAAGCTTGTCCAAAAACCTAAGAAAGGTCGACCTTCCCCGCAGCATAGGTCAACAACTCCTTGGCAATTGCCCGCTCAACCTTCCAGATTTCACCACAATTGGATTGCACAGTCATATAGGCCAGCATCACCATATTTTTGGGACAATTGTGATTTCTGTATTCATCAATTTCCTTGGTGGCAAAACAATCACTTTCAACCCAAAACCAACCGACCGCCTCAATGGCTTAAGAAGCAAACTTCATCAAACTTCCACAAACTCCAACCAAGAGCCTCCAAACAGAAAATGAATGTCAAGATTGAAAAGAAAAATCAAATCCCTGCTCTAAGCAAACAAAACATGAATGTTAGGAACGTCTGGATTCCAAAAGAAATGGTTTCATGTTTTGAAAGTCTGAAGAGTTTGATGGGACCCAAATTTGGTTGGGTTCCAAACATAATTGCTTAATTACTTGTGCAGGAGTGTCTTGCAGCCATGCATAACAGGTGGTACCTTGATAGCGGCTGTTCAAGACACATGACTGGAGACAAATCAAAATTTTATCTCTTGGAAGAAAAGGAAGGAGGATACGTCACATTTGGAGGGAACAACAAGGGAAAAATCATTGGAACAGGTAATGTAGGTAAGAATCTCTCCAACTCCATTTGTAACGTGCTGCTAGTTGAAGGTTTGAAATACAACTTACTTAGTATAAGTCAATTGTGTGATAAGGGTCACAAAGTGTTGTTTGACTCTCATGAATGCAGAATTCTTGAACCAAAATTTGACAAGGTAAAATTTTCTAGTAAGAGAGTCAACAATGTTTACATGATTGACTTAGATGATCCTGCTCATTTAAATCTTTGTCTTGCTGCACCAAAATCTGAAATTGCTTGGTTATGGCATCGTAGACTCGGGCATGCTAGCTACAATGTCTTACATAAATTGTTAAAGCATTCAATGGTGAAAGGGTTGCCTGAATTATCATTTAAACAAGAAAATAAGTTGTGTGATGTATGTACCCTAGGTAAACAAATAAGAAAATCTTTCAAGGGAAGATATGAAAATACATCATCCAAACCACTAGAGCTAATTCATATGGACTTGTTTGGCCCAACCAGAACTACTAGCTTGAGTGGTAGAAAATATGGATATGTCTTGGTGGATGACTTTTCTAGGTTCACATGGGTTTTCTTTCTCACACATAAAAATGATGTTTTTGATGAGTTTCAGGCACTCTACATGAAGATAAAGCAGGACGGTGAGTTTAAAATTTTTAAGATCCAATCTGATCATGATGGTGAATTTGAAAATGCTAACTTCTATAATCTTTGCAGAGCTGAAGGCATTTCACACCGATTTTCTTCACCAAGAACCCCAGAGCAAAATGATGTAGTTGAAAGGAGAAACCGAACACTTGTAGAGATGGCAAGAACCATACTTGCTGAATGGCAACTTCCAAGGAGGTTTTGGGCTAAAGCGGTAACCTCAGCATGTTACATTATCAACCGCTCTATGGTAAGGCCACACACCAAAAAGACTCATTATGAGTTGCTGAAAGGTAAAAAGCCCTCTCTCTCACATATGAAAGTGTTTGGATCAAAATGCTTCATTCACAATAATGACAAAAGAGAATTAGATAAATTCGAGCCCAAGAGCGATGAAGGTATATTCCTTGGATATTCTGATAGATCTAGGGCTTATAGAATTTACAATATCAAGAGTCAAACTGTTGAAGAATCACCCCATGTTTCCTTTGATGAATATCATGATTCTAACAATGATAACTCTTGCAGGAAAAACGATGAAGATGGGGAATTCCTAAGCATAAAGGACAAGAGTGATCCTCCACAAGAAGAAATAAAAGAAGATGGTGACCTAGCTGAATCAAGCAATGCAAGGGATCAAGCTCCAGGAGAAGGTAATGATTCTACAAACATTAGAGTTCTTAAGGATCATCCTTTAGAAAATGTCATTGGCAGCTTGAATGACCCACCTAGAACAAGGTCACATTTTAAAATTGTGGAAGAATTAGATCAACTTGCTCTTGTCTCGCAGCATGAACCCAAAAATATTGATGAAGCATTAAAAGGTGAAAACTGGATAAATTCAATGCAAGACGAGTTAAACCAGTTTGAAAGGAATAAAGTTTGGCATCTTGTTCCTAGACCTTCATCACAATCTGTCATAGGCACTAAATGGGTCTTTAGGAACAAACTAAGTGAGGATGGTAAGATAATAAGAAACAAAGCTAGATTGGTGGCACAAGGGTATAATCAAGAGTTTGGGGTAGACTTTGATGAATCTTATGCCCTAGTTGCTAGACTCGAAGCCATCAGAATTTTACTTGCCTTTGCATGCTCCCTTAGAATAAAGCTGTATCAAATGGATGTCAAAAGTGCTTTCTTGAATGGCTTGATCAAAGAAGAAGTCTATATTAAGCAGCCCCCTGGTTTTGAGAATTCTAACAATGCAGATTTTTTATACAAGCTAGACATGGCGCTTTATGGACTTAAGCAAGCACCAAGAGCTTGGTATGAGAGACTAAGCTCGTTCCTCATTGAAAAAGGGTACACACGAGGTAAGGTAGATCAAACACTTTTCACCAAGAAGCATGGTAAGAACATCTTGATTGTTCAAATTTATGTTGATGACATTGTGTTTGGTTCTACAAAATCTGAAATGTGTGAGGAATTTGCTAACCTCATGACTAGCGAATTTGAGATGAGCCTAATGGGAGAACTTCAATTCTTTCTCGATTTGCAGGTCAGCCAAGGAGAAGATGGGTGCTTCATAAATCAATCCAAATACATCAAGGAGCTGCTGAAAAGATTTGACATGTCAAACAGTAAAATCATTGCAACTCCTATGAGCACCACAACATCATTGGATTCGGATGAAAATGGTAAATTAGTGGATGCAAAGGTCTATAGAGGTATGATTGGTTCTTTGCTTTATTTGACTACATCCCGACCAGATATCCAGTTTAGTGTATGCCTTTGTGCTAGATTTCAAGCTAGTCCTAGAGAATCTCATTTGACTGCCGTCAAACATATCCTTCGATATCTTGCCGGCACTCAAGATTTGGGATTGTGATATCCGTCATCATGTGATTTATCTCTTATATCTTATTCTGATGCGGATTACGCTAGATGCAAGCTGGATCGTAAGAGTACTAGTGGCTATTGCCAGTTTCTAGGCGGGTGTTTAGTTTCTTGGGCCTCCAAGAAACAACACTCGGTTGCCCTCTCAACCGCGGAGGCAGAATATGTTACTGCGGGGAGCTGTGGTACCCAAGTGTTGTGGATTAAACACCAACTCCAAGACTACTTGGTGGATCTTGGTTGTGTCCCGATTCTGTGTGATAACACTAGTACTTTTAACCTTGCAAAAAATCCAGTCCAGCACTCTAGGACTAAGCATATTGAGATTAGGCATCACTTCATTAGAGACGAGGTCAGTAAGAAAAATTTTGAACTGCATTTTGTTGATACTCTAAATCAAATTGCTGATATTTTCACCAAGCCCTTGTGTAATGACAGGTTTTCAACACTCAGAAGGGAGCTTGGTCTTTGCCGACCTCAGGCCACTAAAAATTGAAATGATGATCATGTTCAATTTAGTTGTGTGTTTTTGCAAATTGGTGTGTTCATGCATTGTTTATATGTCAATGTGTCATTTTGCATATGTGTCGTATTGCATGGTTTGTGTAGCATCATTCTTGCATGGCCATGGTATATCAAATGTTGATGTATGGAAAGGCAGGTTATGCTTGCCTAGACACACTCAATATGCATGAGGTTTCACCTCCGCCAAGTACCATGAGTCATTGTCGCATATAGGCCATATAGTAAGGGGGAGTTGTTACTTTGCAGTATTCATGCATATGTTTCATTTTCATTCTGTTGCATTTAATAAATGTACAACCATGTGTTGGGTCATGCATCTCATGCCTGCCAAATTCATGTTTGATCAGGTCAACCCCTGCATGGTTCTACTCTCTCACTCCTTGACGTTTGTCCTTACATTTGCTTGCAAACATAACTCCTTAAGTGCATTCTCTGCATATCTTTAGGGGGAGTTTTGTTACTTTTCTTATTTCTTGCAATCTGAACTTCACTGGTTTCCAGTTTGACAATACCGTTCATGAGACAGACGGACATATGGAGTAAGAGCTTTCTATTATGTGCCCTAATGATTATCCATTCAATGACATCGGTTCAGATTTAATGATTTCCTTGAAGTTCTGAAATATTGGTTCTAAAATCATCTATGTTCTTGGTTTTAATAGACCTTAACTAGAGACTGCATATTATGCTTTGAATGACTATCCTGCTATCTGAAAATCTAAATTTCATGACAATCTTGGTGATACTCTAGAGCTTAGTATTGGTGTTAAACATCTTGATGAGCTGGACTTCTTGAAAAATAAATTTGACAGAGCAATGATATTGTTGCACGGAGAAATATGTCCCGTCATCAAATCAAGTGATAAATGACATGTCATGATGTGCCCATGTTATCTCTGTCTTCATACATTTGGCATCTAGGCAGAGTAATGGCATAATCACTGAGAAACATATCTTTCCATCACAGAAATGAGTTTGGATATGTCATGACGTGACTTTGCTATCTCTGTTCATTTTGAAGCATCATAGTCAGTCTTCCCAAATACCTAGGAATATTGGCGTCTAAACAACGTGTATTCTTATGGCTAGGAGGCATGCACTAGACTTGATTGCTCGTAAAATATGACTCTTGTGCCTTCAAATGCAAAAATTACTGAAAATTACATTTGCTGCGATCATAACATTCCATGCTCTACTCATGTCTGTTTAGTCTCAATACTAGTTTTTGTGTTATTCCCTTAGCAGTTATTGAATATGGATATATAAGACAAGGGAAGGTTAAACATTGCAATGATTTGCACCTTTGGTTCATTTCTATTAAATCTTCGATGTAGATGCTCTTCGAACTCTGTTGATGATATCGGATTTCATTAGCTTTGACCCGTACATGTTGCTCGCGATATGTTTCAAGTTTGCATATTATTGCTTGCTCTTCCCTCTCCTTCACCTCTGGTCTCACCGACCTTTGTCACCTACTCTACTTTATCCTTCCTTTTTGCTGTTGGCAAAGGGGGAGAATTCTTTGTATGAGTCCTTTGTAAGAGCTATGGATGAGTGAATGGTGTACGGGGGAGATTCACTTTGTGCATCTCATTTGTGTATCCAATGCATAGCATTCATATCTGCATTCATAATTGCATTCACATGCTATTACTATCATGGATCTTGAGCTGCATATGTTACATATATCATACACTTTGCCATCTTGGCTATTTCTGCCATATAATGACTCACAGTGTTGCCATCATCAAAAAGGGGGAGAATGTTGAACACATGTGCACCATGATTACTATTATGGTTTTGATGATAGCAACTACTATAAGTCACATTGTGTTTGCATATGATGTCATTATGTATCTGTTTAAGCAGTTTGTCATTTCATCGAACATGTGAAGTCTATACGTTGGACAAAGTCTATACGTTGGACAAAGTCTGTATGATGGACAAAGTCTATACGTTGGACAAAGTCTATACGTTGGACAAAGTCTGTACATTGGACAAAGTCTATACGTTGGACTAAGTCTGTACGTTGGACAAAGTCTAGGCGTTGGACAAAGTCTGTACATTGGACGAAGTCTATACGTTGGACAAAGTCTGTATGTTGCTGAACATGAAGTCTGTACGTTGGCTGCAAGCACAACTCAAAGTCTGTACGTTGCAGCAGATGAAGTCTATACGTTGCTGCAGATGAAGTCTACATGTTGGCTGCATGCACAACTCAAAGTTTGTACGTTGCGGCAGATGAAGTCTATACGTTGCTACAGATGAAGTCTGTACGTTGGTTGCATGCACAACTCAAAGTATGTACGTTGCACAACACGAAGTCTGTACGTTGCCGCAGATGAAGTCTGTACCTTGCTGCAGATGAAATCTATACGTTGGCTGCATGCACAAGACAAAGTCTGTACGTTGCACAAGACAAAGTCTGTACGTTGGCTGCTAGCACAACTCCAAGTCTGTACGTTGGTTGATGGCTGCAACACAAGTCTATACATTGGCCGGCTACTTCACATGCAAAGTCTATACATTGCGTTCTATTGTGTTCGTGCATCAAGTTACCAAGTCTGTACGTTCATGAAGCAAGTCTGTACAGGCTCATGCATGCTCAAGGTGCAAAGTCTGTACAGAGTTCATACATGCAGACAAAGTCTACACGTCCAAGCCTTGATGCAAAGTCTATACAACAACTACAAGCTTCATTCAAATAGCCAAGGCCACTGCACAAGATGAGAGTCAAAAGACAAAGATTCAGTTGGTACTTTCTAGACCAACAAGGATGAAGTTACAGCATGAACAGGCTGCTAATGGACACAAGCGACGGAGCTGAAGCGGCTAACAGACCGACCCGGGCTGGACTGGGGTCTGCCCAGCTGGCGGTCGACCGCCAGCACAGGGGCGGTCGACCGCCCCAGCCAGGGACTCCCTGACTGCAGATCTGTCAGCTGTAGGTCGACCGCCAGCCAGTAGCGGTCAACTGGATTTCCCAGGGATCATCCGTTTGCAGTAGTTTCAGTAGCGGTCGATCGCCAGATGCCACAGGTCGACCGCCAGCCCCGATGCAGCCATGATTGACTTCGATTTCCACCTCGTGGCCAGCCCCTTTCCATGGATTTGTTTAATCAAAACTCACCTAATCTCCCATGATTTGTGGATCTGGTCTGGGGGGTGTCCAAGGACCATTCAAGGTCTATAAAACCAACACATGAAGGGTTAGAAACCCTAATACTTCAAGGCTTTAAGGGAGATCAAGGGAGGCCATTTTCGAGGTACTGTAGCACCTCCGTGAACAATGTTTCGGGAGGAAGTTCTTCATCCATCCAAGGTGAATCAAGTCCAGATCTGAAGCCATCTCAACCTCCAAGGAAGAAGAAGCAATCAAGGCTCTCAAGGGTGATCTAAACTGCATCCTTCTTCCTCTTCATCAACTCAAGAAGATTCAAGGAAGGACAACTCACAAGGATGAAGAAGCCATTGCTGTTGAATCAAGAAGAGAGCTTTGTGAAGAAGATAGAAGCCTCTATTGGTGATCTACATCCATAGAAGAATATGAATCAAGCTCCAGCAATATCAGACAAGATTTTTCTTCTTGAGCTTATTTCATATCTTGTTTGAATAGCTTAATATTTGTTCTTTCTTCTTCATTTCATTCGAACAATCAAAACTGAAGATCATTCCTACCAGTGGTTAGTAGGAAGGCAATCGGAAGTTGTCCGATCTGCGGTGTTGACGTACCTACCGGTGGTTAGTAGGAAGGTAGTCGGTGGTTCTCCGATTTACGGTTTGGTGTGCTGCACTAGTGAAGCCTCACCGGATTTGGTGAGGGGTGGACGTAGGACTGGAGATTCAGTCCGAACCACCTTAAAATCTCATGTGTTGTGGTTTGCTTGTGCGATTGCTTTATGTTAGATGCATGCTTAGGTTCAATATCTACATTGCGTAATCATTATGCCAAGCAAATCATTTGTGTTCTTCGTCAAGCTAGTTATATTTCGCTGCTTATTTCATCATCTAGCTTTAAAGAGGGTTGTATTGCGAAAAGAGGGGCAGATCTATTCACCCCTCCCCGCTAGATCTACTGTCCACTACACAACACCCTTCATGATGGTTTGATGGAGAATTGCAAGGGTTTTGAGACTTAGAAGGGGAAAATTGTGAGATATACGAATTTAGGCTTCATCCCCCACTTATAAGGCTTGTTAGGAAGCCTAGGCCCCTTGAGATTAGGTTGGATAAGTCTAGGGCAGATTAAGATGAGGTTTGGATGGGTTCAAAGCTACTTGCCCTCGGGTTTGGGACTCTCCAGGAGAGTCCCCATTGAATTCGCAGGGGTGAACAGTTGGACGGTCTTACGATAGACCGCCCATCATTTGTGTGGTCTGTAACTGACCGTTCAACATCCTCCAAAGAATCCGACGGCGGCTAGTTTAGGCAGATTTAACTTGACCGTTCTTACTCACTAGCGGTTTATGATGAATCGTTCATGATTCAACGCGGTTATCAGTCTACCGTTCAAAACCCCTTGGAATGGTCTATTATCAACCGTTTTAAACTCTGCGAGGCTTACTGAGAGCCGTTCATCTGATCCGCAGCCCTTTGTCAGCCTGTTTGATTAACAGTAGTGCAGGTTGGCGCACTCATCTCGGCGGGTGCATCCCTGATCTCACTCTAGTTTGGCGCACTCATCTCGGCGGGTGCATCCCTCATCTCACTCAGTTTGGCGCACTCATCTCGGCGCGTGCGTCCCTCATCTCACGCAAGTCGGCGCATGCGTCCCTCATCTCACTCAGTTTGGCGCACTCATCTCGGCACGTGCGTCCCTCATCTCACACAAGTCGGCACGTGTGTCCCTCATCTCACTCAAGTCGGCGTGTGCATCCCTCATCTCACTCAAGTCGGCGCGTGCGTCCCTCATCTCACTCAAGTCGACGTGTGCATCCCTCATCTCACTCAAGTCGGCGTGTGCGTCCCTTATCTCACTCAAGGTGGCGTGTGCCTCTCTCTCTCGCTCAAGTCGGCGTGTGCGTCTCTCTCACTCACTCCAAGTCGGCATGTGCGTCGCTCGCTCACTCAAGTCATGAGCGTCTCTCAATCTCGCCCGTCTGTCTCACTCTCGCTAGTGGTCAAGTCGCATTCATTCATACATTCATTCATTCAGTCATAAAACAAAATAAAAAGCATATCACTAACATGTCATATCACATCATATGTACAAAAGTCGGGCCCAGTACAAAGTCAAGCCTCTCCCTCTCCCTGGCCCCCGTCGCTGTCTCCACCACCCTCATGCCTCTTCAGGGGAGGCATCGCTGATGTCGCCTCATCGCGCTGACGTTGCCGGTGCTGCTCGTCCTCCTTGTTCCTCCGCTGATCGGAGGAACCCGTGAAGTAACTCCTGACGGAACCGTGCGTACCGTGGCTGACGCTCGGAGTCCCGCTGCGTGAGTGCCAGCTAATGTCCTTATACGCTCGCAGCTCCCCGCGTAGGTCGGCCGCCTCAGTCCGGCACCGCTCCGCCTCGGTCCGGTAACGCTATGCCTCGGCCCGATGGTGATCCGCCTCGGTCGCACCAGCCCGGAGAAGTGCCGTCTCCAACGTGTCTGCCGGCCGGCTCCGCACAGCCTCCTCCCACACGCGGGCCACCTCCTCTCTAGCCGCTACCCGGTTCTGCTCTAGCTCTGCCCGGAGGCGGGTCAGCTCGGATGTCAGCATCCACATATCATTGTTAGTTAGTTGCATAAACATTTCTTTTTTTAAGCATAATAAGCAAAGGGAAGTGTAGAGTTGCGTACCCTCTCGGTGAGCGCCACCTCGGCCGCTTTGGCCCACGTCACCATCCTGGCAAAGTCGGCGTCTCTCGCAGCCTGGTCAGCTGGAGTCCGGGTCGTAGAAGAGGAAGGAGCGTCTGGTCCCGCCCTCTGAGCTCCCTCGGTGCACTGCATCCAAATACTCCAGGTCAGTCACCTGCATAATCATATAGAATTACACAATTTAAAGAGTTTAGGGTTTAGAAAACTCACCAGCAAGGCGAGGGCCTGCCTGGCCTCATCTCGCTCCCGGATGGTGGAGTGCAGAAGTCCCTGCAACTCCGCCAGTCGTCCCGCAGGGTCGATCTGCAATTAGAAGCCCACATGTCAGTGCATCATCATATAGGAATCGTAAGCATGATAGACATAGTTTAAGTTTAGAAGTCGCATCGGTCGGTGAGCACCCCGAAACATCTGGTCTCAATAGTGCCGAGCGTACGCAGTGTAGTACGCACTGTCACTCTCTGCTCGGGCAGTCACTGCTCGCCCTCGTGCGGTCCAATCGGTGACTTGTGTGGCGTTCCTCGCTATCCAATCGAATGCCTCGCCGAGTCCTCGCGTCATTCTCGTCACTCATTCCCCAGCCTTCTCAGGCGCAGGGAACTCCACCGCGGGCTGATGGACCCCGATGGTCCTCATCACCAATCTAATGTGTAGTGGCTCCACCACATTCATGCAGTGAAGCCACACGTCTCATCCAGAGAAGGCAAGGGCGCTGATCACCCACGGTTGACCCTCCTGGCCCTCCTCCACATAAGGCGTCCACCGTACCTGCAAGGAGTAGGAAGTCACATCGACATCAGTCTCATATAGAAATTGCATTTAAATTAAAAGTCTAAGTTCAGAAGCGTACCGAGGTGTACATTAGAGCATCTAGGTCGTCCTGCAGCTCCCGGACCTGTCGTCTCAGGGCGGTCGTCTCCCGAGGTGCTGTCCACCTCCGTGCAATCGGCAAGAGCCCAGGACGGGTCTCCTCGCCTCTGCCTAGCCCCCGTAAGCGCACGTAGGCCCACACCTGCATCACAACGTCATGTCAGCATTTAAGAAGCATATAGAATCGCATAATTAAGTCTAAGATAGAGAGTCGTACCTAGAGTAAGGGAGAGAAGCCCCCAAGCATCGTCCGACGCGCCGTTGAACTCAGGGTGTCAAAGAGGAAGGTGAGGACTGCCGCTCCCCAGGCGTAGTCCCCAACATGCTCGAGCTCCTGAAGGAAGGGGAGGAAGCGGTAGCTCATCACATCTGCCCGCGTGGAGAAGAGAAGCCGTCCAAACAGTAACATCAGGAACCACTGCAAAACTTGGTCTGCCTCCGCTCCCAGTCCTGCTGCAACCCTCGGCCGCGCCAGCTCTACCAGCAACTGCAAGTGCTCCTCCGGTCGCTCCCCGACCGCAACTCCTGCTCGCCGCAAGCCCAGGCTGTCCTAAAGACCAGCCCTGGGAAGAAGGGTCGACTGCCTCTCGGGGCGCCGTAGCTCTAGGCCCAGCAACTCCTGAGCCATCCCCCGATAGTCGGGAAAAGTAGTCCCGCTAACCGGTGACCCGTGCACTCGAAGGCCAGTGAGCCTGGCCACGTCCTCCAACGTGGGGACCATATGCCCCCATGGGAAAAGAAACACGCGACTCACTGGGTCCCAGCGGTCGTGCAGGGCATAGAGTAGAGCTGCGTCAAATCGACACACCTCAATGCTCAGGAATGGGGCGAACCCCATGGCAGCCAACCGCTCCCTCTGAAAGTCCGACAATGGTAAGTACACTGCGCAGACCTACAGCCACAAGGTGCAGGTCCTGCGCTTTCCCTGCATTCATTCATTCATTTTAAAAGCATTTTAGTAATTAATTTAATTTTTTTGTACCATTTCTAAATAAGAAGATCAAGCTTTGAATCTCTGTCATAAGAGCGGTTCACAATGGGCCGCTCGTCCCTTGAACGGTCCCATATTCACCGCTTTATTCCTCTGGTTCTGTCGATTTGAACGGGCTGATGTTGACCGTCCTTAACTTGGATGGGTCATCATGCACCGTTTGTCGCTCAAGCTTCCTAGGGTAGAACGGCCACTCTTGGGCCGTGTAAATGTTGGACAGTCCTATGGGGACCGCATTGTTCTGCGTTGATGGTGCGTTGAACGGACCAAAGTGGCCCGTATGTTTTTTGTACGGTGATCCTCTCACCGCCCCTGCTTTGTTCAATTCTACTGTTGAGTGAAGTTGAACGGCCTGTTCCTATCCGTATGAATGTTGGGCGGTCCTATGTGGGCCGCATGGTTTGGTTTGTGCGGTTTCTATTCAACCGCTCTACTGTCGTCTTCCCCGACGACGGTGAGGGTTCCCCCGCGGGAGGGGGGCCGCCATGGCTCCCCTAACCGGCCCCTAAGCATCTCTAACCCCCCAAAAAGCCTCAAAACTAGCATGCATTGAACAAAATTACAGAAAACGAGAGAAAAGGGGGGAGGCCTACCTCGGGGTCGCGGGGCTTCTTGACTGCCCTCGCCGGTGCATCTTCTCCTGTGACCTCTCCCTCCCCGACGGAGGCTTCTTCCTCGGCGGCGACCACGGCGAGCTCCTCCATAGTCACCTTCGGCGTCTCCTCTTCCCCGGCCGATGGTGGCGGTGGCAGCGGCGACGGCGAGCCTTCACCGGTGGCCGACGGTCGTGCCGCCTGATGCTTCATCCTCGTCATCGCGGAGGTGAGGAGGGGGGCCTTGAGATGGGGAGAGAGGGCTTGGGGGTTTGAGAGATTGAGAGAGCTTGGGAGAGGATTGACAGAGAATGGGGTGTGTGTGGCCCCTTCGTCCTCTCCACCGTGTGTTACGGTGGAGGGAGGCGAAGGGGTTTCAATTTTTCGAGATTGCAGAGATGAACGGTCTATCGTTAGACCGTTTACATTTGAGCGGTTAAACTCTGACCGCACATCCCCCATGGCCGTTAGCTTTAAGTCGATTTGAATTCCAAGTATGAGCAGTCCCTGGTGGACCGTTCTTCATGAGACGGTATTTTAGTGACCGTTCATCCCTGGTGATCTGCCTCTTTGAATCTGTTCAAATGCCAGGTGCGCACGGTTAAATGGAGACCATTCTTATAAGTTATGCGGTGTAAATATGGCCGTTTATCTTGGGGTGGTGAATTTGAATCGTGAATGTCAATCTTTTGGGAATATTATTGCCTAACCATCTTATGCAGGGTCACTCCATTCAGTGCCGCCGTTTCGCCTGCACAGGTAAGTCAGGTATGGCTTTCTATCTCTACATCCCTTATTGCATTATTATATGGTACTATTATATATTGTCTCGAGAACCAGTTGGTTATCTACGTGTTCCAGGATCTGATGTTCCCCTTCAACAAAAATAATGATGATCTAGGTTCACGTACTTAATCTTCGGATAGGCCGTTGAGTTGGGTTGTCACGGGGAGGATGGTTCTATCCCGCACGCCGTGGTTACGGGTGGTATCTTGACTCTGTTGTTCCGAGCTTAGCAATATTATTCTCGAGTATTTGATATTTTAATCTTTCTTTGCATTCATTTTTAAGATTTCTTTTATTTTTAGCCCAGCATGCATCATACGCATCTTTTGAGCTTTCATGCCCCATGGTTTGCTTGAAGAATGTCCCATCAGTGGTGGTCAGCTGTGCGTTCAAGTGTTCGAGTAAGAGGAACTAATTCCACTCTGAGTTGGAAGGTTTTCTTTGATCAATTCGTTTGGTTTGGTTGATTGAAAGGTCCCCGCTTGGAGTTTTAGCATATTTCCTTTAATTTAGACACTTGCTTTTGTGGCCCCCTCATTGGACCGCGAGATTATGTCCCCCGTGAGGTTGGTCTTGTCGGTTTATTTTCATTTAGTTCCTCCAGACTGGCATCGCTTTTGGTTTAATCATTCCTGGCGTTTGGTTCAGAGTTTTCCGGAAGATTCCAGTTGCTTATTGATGGAAACGGCTGTCGTTTTACCTTAACGCCCACTATTTCCGGTCCACTCCGATGCATTTCCGCTCCACTCCATGTTCCATGTCACTTTCGCCTCACCTCCGCTCGCTCCCCTGCAAAGAGGACGTTAAGGAGGGGCATCTGTTGACACCCGTTTTATCCCGATAAGTTGAGTCGTTTCACTTACTCACTTTGGTTGATGCCTCGAGTTGCCCGTCACTCGTTGGGGCTGTTTTTAAGTATATCTTGGGCTAGTCTCATGGGTTACCTCCCTCCTTGGTTAAGTCCAAGTCATTTCAGAGTTTAATGGGCCTGGGTTTTGGTTGATTGCGCTTTTTTTACGAGTTTCAACTCCCACATGCATGTACGGTTCATCCACGACCGCTCAATACATGTGCGGTTACCTATGGGCCGTCCGTATATTTTTGGAACATTTTGGCTAATTTTTTGAATTTCCACCGTCAAGCATTCATGCGGTCCTAGTAGGCCCGTTCAACTCAATGAACGGGCCTATGTCAACCGCTCATATCTCAGAGTCCTACGCTTGACAACTTTCTCAGATAATTATCCAACTAATTGAATTATCACCGACAAGGCTAGAACGGTTTGCCCTTGTCCGCTCTACAGTTGAACGGTCTCCATAGAGCCGCTCATCTATGAGAGTCCAACGGTGGGCGTTCCGGTCAGTTCGAGGGATAATTGGGATTATTTTCTGATTATTTGAATTTCCACTGATGGGTATGGACGGTTAGTTTATAACTGCCCACTTGGTTAAGCGGTCTATCGTGAGACCGTTCATACCGTTGACTGCTGAATTTTAACGGATTTTAATCCTTTTATCCATGGTTTTATCCCCAACTTCTTTTATCAATATCTCCGTGGATACTCAACCATTTTGGCTGCCGTTTCTACTGGATGAGAGATAATTATATTATCTATGATTTATCTTTAATAATCTCGTCCCGAAAATGGCTCAAAACCCCAGTTTCGGGGGTGGCTTTCTAGGCTCTATAAATAGACCCAAAGGCCGGACTTGAAAATGGGGGAGATTTTTAATCGACGGCGAAGCCCTGGCGTATTCTTGAGCGACCTAGCACCAAGGAGGGAGACACTCTACGTCCATACGAGCCTCCGGTCCAGGGAGTAGTCCACGCTTTGAGTTGTTTGTGCTTGTCATAGTTTTCGTCATTTTTCCTTGAATGCATTGTTTCCTCCCCACGTCCCCCTTCATTTTCATCATCATGCACACCTCCACCCATGTTTTTTTCACCCTAGGGGTTTAAAACCCCCCAGGTATCTCCCTTTCCATTTGTTTATGGTTATTTCTTCCCATATGAACATTTATTACACCATTCATTCCTGATCTAGGTGTTCTTCTTGTGTCTTCACGTTGTTTTGCAGGTCAGCACTTCATCAGCACGAGGCCCATCCCCTCTGGCCGGCTGGAGAGGGTGGAGGTGAACCCTTTAGCAACTTCTGGCGTAATGGACTCGAGCGGTTCTTGACTGCCCGTTCAAGACGACGTGCGGCTGTATAGGAACCGCCCTTCTTCTTCCTACGGTCTTCTTCAAGCTGTCCATCCTCCAGGAGCGCTTCCTCCCACACGTTCTGCAGCACTCCTACGCGGTCTACCGTAAGACCGCACATCTATAGGCAGCTCTTCATCAACCGCTCATCCTCCCAATGCTGCAGCTAGGCGAGTGTCTCCCTTTTTTTCCAAAGCACGGCGTGTTCATCACGTTCAGCGCTTTGGTGGCGATCACGGTCACTTTCATTTGCCTTGCTCCTCTTACGGTTTTTCATTTACTTATGCATCACATTATTGATCCATTCATAGCACATATTCCATCACGGTGAAGAGGAGGAAAAATATATCTACACCTGGGACCGACTATCGTAGACTCTAACTCGCTCTGATACCAAATTGATGTGGGACGAGACGTGACTCGATGCCAATTTGAATGCGAACCTTGGACTTTAGGCAAACTCGCGACTCGTCCCTAGTGAGGGAAACGTGCGGATGTGTGCGGTTGAGAAACCCATAATGAGCTAGGGTGGTCAACTCTCTTTCGTGCCTGGATCGGATCATGGGACGGGTTTCACTCACTCTTGCAGCAGTGATTAAATAAATATCGAGCTAGATTCTTATCACTCTCTCTTGCAGTGACATTCAAGAATATATACGAGAAAAGCAAATGTGATAAAATGAAGGAGCGAGCACGATACCTCCACGCTCCCGGCGTGGGGAAGATGATCCCAGCCAAGACCCGTACTCCCGGTACAATTGTAAAATTTAATTACAGTGTTGATTTTGCTGCCCACTCCAAGTAGGGAGGTAAAGGGCTACACAGTGACGCTGGGAGTACCAATCCGGGGTTGACGGGCAGCAAGGCGGCGGGGCTCAGGAGGGGTAACGGGCAGTGGCTCCGATTATGAAATCTGCTAGCAGGAAGGACACTAGACAAAGGCCTCCAAAGGGACATCATCCTCCGGAGAGTTTTTGAAGGCAGTGGTTCACCGAGATGAAGGTGGAAGGTCCCTGGTTGACCACCAGGAGTGTCGGTTGCTGAATCGACCCTAGTGTATTTTCCAAGGGATTTCTCTGGCGACCTTCTTTGTTGGCCTGTCTCGGACCAGAATGCGTGCTTCCACAAGAACGGCCGGTACGCCCAAATCCGGTGTCGGATCGAGACGCGGTTGGCGCCGTTGGAAAGAGGACTCAAAAATCCACGAAATATGTTGATTTCAGATCTATCTAGTAAAAGGATTGGAAATGAAAACTATTGTGGCACTGACACTTTTCTGGCTCGGAATCCAGATCTAGCAGAACATGAGGGGAGCTGTCTAAAGGTAATTTTGACTAAAGGGTTGGCGGTGGATTTAGGGCTTGTGGATTTTATGGGTGTAATAGGACTAAGTGGGGGACGTACACAATTATTTTGGGAATTTTCAGACATGTTTTGAGGGGCGGGAAAAATAAGAGAACATGACTCTATCCTGCAGATCTGCAACCAGGCAGATTGCAAGGGGTAGGAAGAACGACCTGGGAGGAGGAGCAAACGGGATCGGAATGGAACAAAATTTATATTGGGGGAAAGCTAACATGAAGGGGAATAACCCCTCAATATTTCAGCTTGATCAAAGCTGTGGACTGGGAGCACCAACCTGATCTTTAGGTTACTGTTCTGGATTTCGTGGTTCAGGACAGCAAGGTGGAGGATGGCTTGTGGCGGCTTGTTGGCGGCTCTGATGGCGGCGGCAGCGGCGGTGGCGGAGCTTCACACTCCAGGGAAGAGGTAGAAATTGGATTCACTCGAATATTTAGGGCTTCACACCCTGAATCAAGAAGGAAGAAGATGAAGAACAAGAAAAACAAGAGGGGAAGAGAGAGGTGCGCCCTTGGCTTCTTCACTTTAATTCTTTCAAATTTGTTCATTAACCTACACCAAATGCCACAAGAGACATAATATACTCAACCGTAGACCTAGGATAAAAGACACCAAATACCCTTGATCAATGGGGCATAAAGGGAAAGGGAGAATAAACTAATAATAAATAAATCCCACATGGGGACAAAGAAGGGGGCGCCCTCCCCTTAAGTCAACAATGGCTACTTGGTCCATTTTCTACCATGGACCAAGGGCCATCACATGGGACCCACACATTGACAAAAATTAAAATCCTTAATTAATTCCCTTGGACTTAAATTCAAATCAAAATACAAAATACACTAAATACACTCCAAGTAAAATACATACACATACATACCACATACACGATAAAGAAGAACAACACTCCCAATATTAACGGCCTAGATCCGATGTCCCAACAGATCCCTTACGATTTGGGTGGATAAAAATCAAAACTTTCACGGTTTAACACCTTCCGTTTACGGAACAAGGTGGCGGTCTGGTCTGGACCGCCTTTAGTAGGTAGCAATCTTGCGATAGACCGCCTCTTGCTTGGGCGCCGAAATTTGAATTTGTGTCTAATTCACCTCCTAATTATCCTTATTTATCTAGTTAAAATAGGGAAATTAACCTAATACGTCTCTAGGGCTGGGCTTGGGCCTAAAAGTCTTAGAATTTGGTCTATGGGACCAATTTAAATGGTCTTAATGGTCTACAAGTAATTGGGCCTTTAATAAATGTTAAACGACCCCTTAAATCAATAGTTAGCTTATTTTAAGCCTAATTAATTCTATTTAATTCCCCAAAAATTCACATAAATTTCTGGGGTGCTACACTGAAGATGTCTTCTTCTTGATTTGAGCTAGGACACATGGCTTCTTAATAGAGCCTAAACGAATGCTGGCTGGAGAGACAGGGCACTGTTGTGCTAGGGCCTCGTTCTGTTCTTGTTTCCCCTTCTTATCTTTTGGCATGGAAAGTGGAGTCGGAGCAGGAGAACAGTGAGAAGAGCTTGGGACGTCCATTGTCGCCATGCTTACTAGGACGTCCTCTCGGCCAAGAAGGACTCAGAGTAGACTCGCAGTATCCTCCTTAGAGAAGGGAAGAGACTCCAACTCTTGCCAAGGCCAACAATGAGAGGCCGAAGTAGCAGGAGCCAGCTGACTGGTACCTGGCGTCTGGGCATCTGGAGGAGTTGAGGTGATAGGAGGGTGGATGACGTTGACCGAGAAATTACTTTGCTTAGTCTCTCGATCGTTGTCCTGCCTCCTATCACTCGAGAGCTTCCCGGTTATCAGTTTGAAACTGGAGCCACTCTGGGACATGTCGATATGGCAATCTGTGCCCATTTGGTTCAGGAGGATCCGACTGGTCTGGTGCATTTCTGGCCGTGCTCAGGGTTTCCGCAATGACTTCTCGAAGTCTTAGAGTCACCCTAGAGTTTCCCCTCAGCATCGATCTGCTCGCACTAGATCAACTCTTGGATCAAGTGTTGGACCTCCTGGCAGGACTCGATCGCATGGCAGATTCTGGCATGGAACGGGCAATACTGGGGGTGACTGAACTCCCATTGAGTGTATTCTACTGGTGGCTTATGTGCCGTAATTTGCCCTCTCTAGACAAGGACGTCAAAGAGTTGTCTGGTCCTTTATTTTGGGAAGGAGAGAGATGTGTAGTCATGCCAGGGTCTCCACCCCAGATACCACAGTGAACGCTCATCTTGGCTGGTGCCAGGCTCCTCTACTTCAGTGTCAGAGAGAGATAATGTGGCCATCATGTGAATACATTAGCTGAATAGTGATTTACATGTATTGTCTTGGCAGATCTGGACCATGCATGTGGCTGTAGAGGATCAAAGATACCGCTCTTCATATTGATGAGACCGTCTCTAATCAACTTCTATGCCTGAGTCTTGCAGATGTTGCAATCTTCAAGCGGATGACCTAACATGCGATGATATGGGCAATAGTTAGGGTCATCAGCTTTCTGGGCATCATCTGGCTTGCGAGCTTCAGGCAGCTCAATAATCTTATGGGCCATGTAGAGGTCGAAGAGAATCTTCGTGTGTTCCTTCTTGAAGGAGAATGGCGTCTTCATACGCTTTGAAAAAGATAGAGTGGCTGGCTTGTCCTCTGGCTTTTTCCGAAGCCACTTGACTCACCTTCCTTGCTGGCTTTGGCAGTGGGGGTGAACTCAATAGTGTTCACCACTTTACGTGGTTGGCGTTCTTGTGTTTATTTTCCCTTGGCTGAAGTATAGCTCGGGTTATCGGTGAAGAACATCTCTATTTCGGAAACTATCGAGTTGAGCTGTTCGAAGCCTTTAATATTGGTGCCGAGAAGCTTATCGCTGACCTCAGCTACCAAGCCTCTGTGGCATATAGTAATAGCATTATCCTGGACTAGTGGGTTGATGCACATCATGTTGACGTCTCGCCATCTTTGGATGAAATCAAGGGCTCTCTCGCCCTTTCTTTGCCGGAGAGAGCAAAGCTCTGCCAGGGAGATCTTGCGCTCATCCATCTAGAAGTAGTCGAGGAATTTCATTTGGAGATCTGCCCAGTCGGTCACAGAGTTGGGATTCAGGCGGGAATACCATTGGAAGGCTGTTCCCGTGAGTGAGGTGGCGAAGTAGTGGAGGAGGTATGACTTGTCCAATGCTAGCTCGCCCATGGCCATTGTAACGACCCAAGATCCGGATACTAGGAAGATCCCGATACCATTCTAATCCTAGTCCGCCCCCCACGAGCCGGAGGGCTTGGAAGCGCTAAAATGAGTATGTAAGTGGCAGTATACACATAAATATAAAATAAAGCAGGAATAACAATAATAAACTACTGCAGAGTCTAGGATAAAATAAAGTACAGTCTACAGAAAATATAATGTACCCATTGCCGAGTGAACACTCCACCCGACGGGCTGGCACCTAGAAATCTTCGCACAGCACCCTCAAACCTCGAGGAAGAACCGCCTCACCTGAAAAGCAGGGGTGAGCCTCCTATCAATGGCTCAGTAGGGGTCCCGCGGAACCCCAACCGTAAACAACGGCGGCAGTGGGAAGCAGCAACAACGGCGGGAGCGGCAAACACGGTGGCCGGTAAAACCTCAGCTCTATTGCTACTCCTACAGGTAATGGGAAAAGAACTCCCGATTCTACACTCGGAGACTGGACTACCTAATTATCACAACTACCATGGGAAAATCCACTGTAACTCTAATGTGGAGGCATGTCACAAAGACGTGGCCTAACCTGGACCACTCGGTCCACGGGTCGAATCACGACCTCGCTGTCGTGAACCCGACCTATCCAAGGGATGAAGCCCTGGTAATCCTATCGAGCGTCCCTAGCCTCAACCTCAGAAAACACATAGAAACGATCCGGGAGACCACGCCTCGCGGTCAAAAAAAGGACTCTCGGGTCACAGAAACTCACATCTCATGACGGGGGCACCTGCCCACTGAAAGCACGGTTGGAAGCGTCCATCGATGACTTATTCCACGCCTCAGGTGTTTCTCTCGCCCCAGGCAGAAACCGAGACAGAACGCAAACCACAGTAGAAACAAGGGTCTAGTCAGGGTCGTGCTCGTCAGCACGCGTCCGAAGTCCCCGACCATGTGTGCACACATTGACAGACTATATAACGCTAGGCCCTCTAGCTAGTTTTCCTCCCGACTCAGACTCGAGTCACTACAGGGGAGGCCCTATGGTAACCAGCCTAAAAACCATCTCTAACGGGTGTGGCTCTCCACTTACCCCCTAGGTGGTTTAGCACACGCATGCCCAAGCAAGCCACTGTAGCTCTCCACCTACTCCCAGGTGGGTTGGCACAATCGTGCCCAGAAAGCTACGACTAGTGGGGGTCACCACACAAATGACTCTTGGTGGAAACCACCGGAATGCGGATAGGCTACTCGCAAGTCCTGTCGCACGTGGCTCGGAACACAGGTGGCACGATGCCATCGGACTCCAGGCAGTCCACTAAAACCTATTAAACCAACAGTGTAGCAACCCTGATAAAATAAAAAGGAATAAATAAATCAAAATAGATTAAAAGATTTAATAAATAAACGAAAGAGCTTGGAATAAAAAGAATTAAACCCTGATAAAATTAACGCCTCAGGAAAAGGCGCGACTTTACGGATAAGCGCCCTTGATCAAGGCGTGTTTTAAGAAGTGACGCCCACGCGTCATGGCGTCAAATCTCAGGCGACCAAAATAAGTAAGAGTAATAAAAATACAATAAAAAGGGTAACGCCCTTGACATAGACGCGGTTTAACAAGAAACGACGCATGCCAAGGCGTCAATTTAAATTCGACGCCGTTACCTAGGTCGTTAATTCAGTTCGAGTTTTGTTCGACCCAGGAGTCTATCCAGGGTAAGTTGATAACTATGAGAAAGAGTTCGAATGTAGTAATAACTCTAATATGGAAGTATTACTTCCAATCAAATACTAACCCTATTAGGATTCTAAGGATCCTATAAAAACCCTTGCCGATCGAACCCTAAAGCTATTTGGTCGATCTGCTGCTGCTACGGTACGTGAAGAATAGCGGTTCTTCTTCTTCCTTCTTTCCTATGTTGCATTCGATCAACTCATGAAGAATAACGATTCTTCATCTTTTTCTTCTATACAGGTTGAGAAGCTCCTGTGAAAGAACAAAGGTAATGTTCTTCTTTCTCCTCTGGATAGGTAAGGTGAAGAAACTAATATCAGTTTCTTCTTTTTCTGTAGGATCTACAGCAAATTGACAAAACGAAGAACGGGGGTTCTTCATCAAAACAAACTCTTCCTTCGTAAAGCCCTTCTCCTGACCTTATTACTGTTAGAAGCCACAAGCAGAGCATATACGGTTCATCTTCAGATCATCAGTTTATCATCATCAAGGTAGGATTTTCTCATGGAACGTAGCCCAAACTACCATATAACTATAGATAATTATCATCGGAAGTTCATGCATATAGTTTTTCATGCGTTCTGGTTATTTTCTACGGAATGTTTGAAAGAAACGACCCTAACAAGGGCGTTAATTTAAAAGACACGACCATGCCCAAGTCATCAATTCCAGATTTGACGCCCTGCACATGGACGTTAATTCCTGTTAATTAATAAATAGCATGTTTAAAAAGTAATTATCAATGCAAACATGATCCTAAATTAATGCACGGTCAATTTCTTGTAATCCTGCTATTTTTCTGGTCCTGACTATATACCATGTTCCTGAAATATTCATTACCTCGAAATTTATAAAATTGTGAATTCACGACCTTGACCAGGTCGTCTCTTGTTTAACTAACGCCCCGGACTAGGGCGCCTTTTTCCTGGTAACGCCCCTACCCAAGGCGCGTTTTCAACAAAATTACAGATTTTAATATCTTGTAAAATAGCAATATTGGAAAGGATGACATCTTTATATGTCGTCAAATTTAATATAAACGCCCCTGATTAAGGCGTTAATTTTACGAAAAATGACTTTACCAGAGTCGCTACTTTCTGCATTACTGATTTTTTTCGATTACTGTTATCCGAGGGTTTCACTATATGTATATATATATATATGTAGGCACTATTACTCCACTCCGGGAGTATAGTCCCACGTTTCATGATGTTTTATCGATCACCCTCAACTCTCATTGACATACAAGCTCTCCATTAGACATTCCGTTCCTTTGGACTAGCGAGTTAGTCATAGAGACCTCCGTAAGACTCCTCGTACCTTGGGTTCCCTCAAGGTCGACTGAGCTGGTTGTACCCTAAAAACCCATTACACTATTGAATGCCATGTCACTCTAAAGAAACATGGTATACCGGCCCTTATGATATGCAAAGGGTATATCATGAGAATTCTTAATGGGATGATGATATCGTGCCATTTGTTGATGTTCTTGTGGACCTCAATTCTATAATAAGAATGAGGGTATCTTGCCTTTGATGTACTGTTCATGTGGACCTCAATTCTATATCAAGAATGTCCATACTTATTTGTCATGGTACCCAAGTTAAGGGAATCTAATTCCACCTAGTTTCATCGATCGTCGTGATTGTACCGTAGTTATCGCCTATCTATGTCCAATGTCGTATTTTTGGACTCCATTATCTCAAAGTTATCCTACGTGTCTACAAGCTTAAATTGTTGAAATTCCATATTGGCTATATATATATATACAAGAGTGGATGTCAAAAATACATGATAAATGCCTACGCATATAGGGCCCGATCTGGTCCTGGGAGGAGCACCCGAAAGTACTTGTGCCCATAGGAGTTGAATGATAAGGTATCTGGCATTATACCGAGTGCATGACTAGCTTGATTGGACATTCCACACAAATCTTGTACTTGACTCGTACTTGACTTGACATGAATTGCGTGACCCGAGAAAGGGTAATTACTTGCTTGCTTGATATATGATAGCCAAAGTTCTTGACATGACTTGCTAAAAAGTACTTGCTTGAATATCTTGTCATCTTTTTTCTTGAAAACTCATGACTAGTTCATCTTACTGTCTTGCTTGATAAATTCTCTATCTTGTCGTTTTATGCGAGCATGCATAGCTATAGTGCATTCATGAAAGATGTAACTACTTAAACCCTTGCTAGTTCCTGAGATATAATTTTCTACTGAGCGTTCGCTCACTCCGTGTTTGTCCCTTACTTTTCTGGTAAGTCCGATGACGAGACTCAAACGGATGGGGAAAGTCCAGAGTGAAAGAGCTAGAGCTTTTCCAAGTGTCATCTAGTCTTTTTCCTATTTTCTTGAGTCAACTATGTACTTTTCCTTTTATTTTGAATAGAGTATTGGATTTGTAATAGTCTATCTATTATGGAATAAAGGATTGGGTTATCTTTACTTTTGCGCATCTCTGTCTTTGTGTCGAATACACGACCCCTCTGATTGACATGATTGATATAAACTCGTCGCGCACCTCCGGGTATCTTCCGCGCTCGGGGCGTGACAGTTTTTGTGGTATCAGAGCCTAGGGTATTCAATTCCTAGGAAAACCCAAGTCCAAGGATATGTTCAAACCTTTAACCAGTGAGATTGGGTAGAACCAAGGGTTAAAGTTAACATAGAATGCTAGTCTTTAAGATACAAATCACGTATTAATCTAGTTATTATAATTGTAGGATAATGGCTGCCGAACATGCTCAATGGCGCAACATGCAGCGTACACTGCAAGGCATGACTCAAGTGCTGCAACAAGTAACACAAGGAGGTGGACAACAAGCAGGAAGTCTCCACCAGACTTTCAAGAACATGAACCCGCCCAAGTTCACGGGTTCTACTGATCCAGATGACGCTGAACACTGGATTAGGGAAACAGAACGAATATTCCGTGTTATGCAATGCACGGATCAAGATAAGGTCTTATTAGCTACTTTTCAGTTAGAAAGTGATGCTAGATGCTGGTGGGAATCAATAGAGGCTACTATAAATCAAGATCAGGTTTCGTGGGAGGAATTCGTTGAACACTTTAACGCAAAATATTTCTCAGACCGAGTTCAGGAAAAGAAGGCTACAGAATTTGCTGCATTAAAGCAACGATCTTTGTCAGTGGCCGAATATGAGGCCCAATTCTCTAGATTATCTCAGTATGCTAAGCATCTAGTTAGCACCGAGAAAATGAAAGCTAGGAGGTTTCTTAATGGGCTCATGCCCCAAGCTATTACTCAACTGGCGCCAATGGACATTCAAGTCTACTCAGAGATAGTACGCCGAGCTCAACTATTAGAAGATGCCACGGAACTGTCTGATAGGATTCGTGGTAAGGATAAGAAGGAACAAGTTACATGTTCGGGGTCCTTTAAACCCAACTTCAAGAAAAGGCCTAGCAATGGAGGAGCATCCTCACAAGACCAAAAGTTCAAGAAGACCAAGCCCTTCTCTATCACCACCACCTCTCTAAATACAGTGTGCAAACATTGTGATAAAGCGGGTCATAGAGCAGAAGAATGCTGGAGGAAACTAGGAGCATGTCTCCGTTGTGGGAGTCGTGAGCATCGGATTCTCGATTACCCATTACATAACGACCAAGCCGTTGACGGGAAGCACCCAGTAACCAAGAATGCTCGTCTTCATGCAATCAAGGAGACCGAGCAAGTAGAAGGAGGCGGCTTAGTGGAAGGTATATTGAAAGTTTGTTCCAGGAATGCATATGTCTTAATTGATACTGGTGCATCGCATTCTATTGTTTCTAAAAAGTTTGCTGACCCATTACCCCTAGAACCGGAATGGATAAAGTTAGTTTTATCTACTCCTCTGGATGATGAGACTGATATTACACATCATTACCAAAACTGCGAGGTATTGATTCATGGTCAAAATCTCCCTATTGATCTCATATGTTTAGATCTGAAAGAGTATGATGTTATACTAGGGGCTGATTGGTTATCCAAGTATCAGGCAACGGTTGATTGCCGCAATAGTAAGGTTACATTCAAGGAATTTCCAGAACTAATATTTACTAGCCCCAAGAGTCGGAGCAAATCCCCTCTTATTTCAGCTCTTCGAGCTAGCAAGCTCATCAGGAAAGGATGTACATCTTTCCTTACCTTTGTCACAGTTAAAGAAGCTAAGGAAGCTAAGCTAGAAGACATTCCAGTAGTACAAGAATTTTCGGACGTATTTCCGGACGATTTGCCGGGATTACCCCCGCAAAGAGAAGTGGCCTTCACCATCGACTTAGTCCCTGGTGCTGGTCCGATTTCAAAGGCGCCTTATAGGATGTCACCTGCTGAACTCAAGGAATTAAAGGAGCAATTGATGGAACTCATTAAGAAAGGATTCATTAGACCAAGTACTTCCCCGTGGGGAGCGCCTGTGTTATTTGTGAAGAAGAAAGATGGATCCATGAGGCTATGCATCGACTATCGACAGTTGAAACATCTCACTATCAAGAACAAGTATCCACTACCGAGAATCGATGAATTATTTGATCAAATATCCGGATTCAAGTATTTCTCCAAAATTGATCTCAGGTCGGGATATCATCAGTTAAGGATCAAAGATGATGACATTCATAAAACCGCATTCAGAAGTAGGTATGGCCTTTATGAATTCATTGTTATGCCCTTCGGACTAACAAATGCCCCTGCTGCCTTTATGCAGTTAATGAATAGCATATACATGCCTTATTTGGATCAATTTGTGATAGTCTTTATTGATGATATATTGATTTATTCCAAGACCAAGGAAGAGCATGAGGAACATTTGAGGATTGCATTGCAAATATTGAGGACAAATCAATTATATGCAAAACTTAGCAAGTGTGAATTCTGGCTTGAAGAAGTGACTTTTCTCGGACATGTTATATCAAAGGATGGCTTGTCTGTAGACCCATCAAAGGTTGAAGCTATAAGGAACTGGGAAAGACCGACCAATGCTAGCGAGATCCGAAGTTTCTTAGGTCTTGCCGGCTATTACAGGCGATTCATCAAGGATTTCTCTAAAATCGCCGTGCCACTTACAAGGTTAACTCGCAAGGAGATCCGTTATGAATGGGATGAGGAATGTGAGAGAAGCTTCCAAACTCTCAAGGATCATCTTACTACAGCTCCTATCTTAGCATTGTCAATTGAAGGAGAAAAGTTCGAGGTATACACTGATGCTTCTGGCATTGGCCTCGGGTGTGTTCTAATGCAACAAGGGAAGGTTATAGCCTACTCTTCTCATCAATTAAAGAAGCATGAAGAGAACTACCCCGTCCATGACTTAGAATTGGCCGTGGTAGTATTTGCACTAAAAATATGGAGACATTATCTTTATGGAGTACAGTTTACTGTATACTCCGATCACAAGAGTCTCAAATATCTTTTCTCACAGAAGGAACTAAATATGAGGCAAAGACGATGGCTAGAATATCTCAAGGACTTCGACTTCAATATACAATATCATCCCGGAAAGGGTAATCATGTAGCAGATGCCCTTAGTCGAAAGCCGAGAGCACTGTTGGCCAATTGTCTGATTCAAGAATGGAAATTGCTAGAACAATTCTCTGAACTCAATATAAGCATGGACACGGACCCTAGATGTGTCACATTATCTCATGTAAGCATACAGTCAGATTTATTGTCTGAAATACAAGCACTTCAGAATGATGATCCTACATTAGTAGAAATCAAGGGCAGATTAGAAGGACAATCGGATTTCCAACTAGCTTCTGATGGAAGATTAATGTTCAAGAATAGAACTTGTATACCGGACTGCCCAGAATTGAAAAAGAAGATCTTAGATGAAGCTCACAGATCAAGATATACGATTCATCCTGGATCTACCAAGATGTGAAAAGAAATTTTTGGTGGCCCAACATGAAAAGAGAAATAGCGGATTATGTATCACGCTGTCTCACATGCCAACAAGTTAAGGCGGAACACCAAAAGCCTGCTGGAAAGCTACATCCTCTAGATATCCCTATATGGAAGTGGGAGGATATTGGTATGGATTTCATCATGGGTTTATCTAAATCAAAAAGAGGACATGATGGAATATGGGTTATCATTGACCGATTGACCAAATCCGCGCATTTCTTGCCAATCAAGAGTCAATGGTCAGTTGATGTCCTAGCTGCACTATACATCAAGGAAATAGTCAGATTACATGGTATTCCTGTTTCAATCGTGTCTGACCGAGATCCCCGATTTACTTCTCATTTTTGGAAAGGACTACAACATTCGTTGGGGACGAGACTTAATTTTAGTACAGCCTTTCATCCTCAAACGGATGGTCAGACCGAGAGAACAAATCAAGTAGTTGAAGATATGCTTAGAGCATGCATCACTGATTTTTATGGAAACTGGCATGATCACTTGTCTCTGGTCGAATTTGCATACAATAATAGCTACCAAGCTAGTATACAAATGGCACCTTTCGAAGCTTTATACGGAAGGAGTTGCCGATCACCCTTGTGCTGGAATGAAGTTGGAGAGAAACAACTATTAGGTCCAGACATGGTAAGGGATACAACTGAGAAGATACGAGTAATCAGGGAAAGATTGTAAGTAGCTCAGACAAGGCAAAAGGCTTATGCCGACACAAGAAGAAGAGATCTCGAATTCCAAATTGGAGATCATGTATTTCTCAAGATATCACCTGGACGTGGAATACGAAGATTTGGTGTTAAAGGCAAGCTTACACCGAGATTTATCGGACCTTTTGACATACTAGAAAGAGTTGGCGAGGTTGCTTATCGCATCGCATTGCCACCTCAACTATCCGAAGTACATGATGTGTTCCACATATCTATGTTGAAGAAGTATGTACATGACCCATCACATATTATTGAATATGGAGACCTAGTGATCCAGAAAGATTTCACGTATGAACAGAAGCCTATGAAGATCTTAGATCGAGAAGTACGTGTCCTAAGAAATAAGGTTATTCCCATGCTAAAAGTACAATGGAATAAGAATTCAGAACAAGAAGCTACATGGGAGACCGAGGAATCTATGCGGAAACAATTTCCAGACTTTTTAGAAGGTATATACTCTACACTCTCCATATGTGAATATATATGCTATGGAATTTGCGGACCAAATTCTTTTTAAGTAAGGGAGGGTGTAGCAACCCTGATAAAATAAAAAGGAATAAATAAATCAAAATAGATTAAAAGATTTAATAAATAAACGAAAGAGCTTGGAATAAAAAGAATTAAACCCTGATAAAAATAACGCCTCAGGAAAAGGCGTGACTTTACAGATAAGCACCCTTGATCAAGGCGTGTTTTAAGAAGTGACGCCCACGCGTCATGGCGTCAAATCTCAGGCGACCAAAATAAGTAAGAGTAATAAAAATACAATAAAAAGGGTAACGCCCTTGACATAGACGCGGTTTAACAAGAAACGACGCATGCCAAGGCGTCAATTTAAATTCGATGCCGTTACCTAGGTCGTTAATTCAGTTCGAGTTTCGTTCGACCCAGGGGTCTATCCAGGGTAAGTTGATAACTATGAGAAAGAGTTCGAATGTAGTAATAACTCTAATATGGAAGTATTACTTCCAATCAAACACTAACCCTATTAGGATTCTAAGGATCCTATAAAAACCCTTGCCGATCGAACCCTAAAGCTATTTGGTCGATCTGCTGCTGCTACGGTACGTGAAGAACAGCGGTTCTTCTTCTTCCTTCTTTCCTATGTTGCATTCGATCAACTCATGAAGAATAACGATTCTTCATCTTTTTCTTCTATACAGGTTGAGAAGCTCCTGTGAAAGAACAAAGGTAATGTTCTTCTTTCTCCTCTGAATAGGTAAGGTGAAGAAACTAATATCAGTTTCTTCTTTTTCTGTAGGATCTACAGTAAATTGACAAAACGAAGAACGGGGGTTCTTCATCAAAACAAACTCTTCCTTCGTAAAGCCCTTCTCCTGACCTTATTACTGTTAGAAGCCACAAGCAGAGCATATACGGTTCATCTTCAGATCATCAGTTTATCATCATCAAGGTAGGATTTTCTCATGGAACGTAGCCCAAACTACCATATAACTATAGATAATTATCATCGGAAGTTCATGCATATAGTTTTTCATGCGTTCTGGTTATTTTCTACGGAATGTTTGAAAGAAACGACCGTAACAAGGGCGTTAATTTAAAAGACACGACCATGCCCAGGTCGTCAATTCCAGATTTGACGCCCTGCACATGGACGTTAATTCCTGTTAATTAATAAATAGCATGTTTAAAAAGTAATTATCAATGCAAACATGATCCTAAATTAATGCACGGTCAATTTCTTGTAATCCTGCTATTTTTCTGGTCCTGACTATATACCATGTTCCTGAAATATTCATTCCCTCGAAATTTGTAAAATTGTGAATTCACGACCTTGACCAGGTCGTCTCTTGTTTAACTAACGCCCCGGACTAGGGCGCCTTTTTCCTGGTAACGCCCCTACCCAAGGCGCGTTTTCAACAAAATTACAGATTTTAATATCTTGTAAAATAGCAATATTGGAAAGGATGACCTCTTTATATGTCGTCAAATTTAATATAAACGCCCCTGATTAAGGCGTTAATTTTACGAAAAATGACTTTACCAGAGTCGCTACTTTCTGCATTACTGATTTTTTTCGATTGCTGTTATCCGAGGGTTTCACTATATGTATATATATATATGTAGGCACTATTACTCCACTCCGGAAGTATAGTCCCACGTTTCATGATATTTTATCGATCACCCTCAACTCTCATTGACATACAAGCTCTCCATTGGACATTCCGTTCCTTTGGACTAGCGAGTTAGTCATAGAGACCTCCGTAAGACTCCTCGTACCTTAGATTTCCTCAAGGTCGACTGAGCTGGTTGTACCCTAAAAACCCATTACACTATTGAATGCCATGTCACTCTAAAGAAACATGGTATACCGGCCCTTATGATATGTAAAGAGTATATCATGAGAATTCTTAATGGGATGATGATATCATGCCATTTGTTGATGTTCTTGTGGACCTCAATTCTATAATAAGAATGAGGGTATCTTGCCTTTGATGTACTGTTCATGTGGACCTCAATTCTATATCAAGAATGTCCATACTTGTTTGTCATGGTACCCAAGTTAGGGGAACCTAATTCCACCGAGTTTCATCTATCGTCGTGATTGTACCGTTGTTATCGCCTATCTATGTCCAATGTCGTATTTTTGGACTCCATTGTCTCAAAGTTATCCTACGTGTCTACAAGCTTAAATTGTTGAAATTCCATATTGGCTATATATATATATACAAGAGTGGATGTCAAATATACATGATAAATGCCTGCGCATATAGGGCCCGATCTGGTCCTGGGAGGAGCACCCGAAAGTACTTGTGCCCATGGGAGTTGAATGATAAGGTATCTGGCATTATACCGAGTGCATGACTAGCTTGATTGGACATTCCACACAAATCTTACACTTGACTCGTACTTGACTTGACATGAATTGCGTGACCCGAGAAAGGGTAATTACTTGCTTGCTTGATACATGATAGCCAAAGTTCTTGACATGACTTGCTAAAAAATACTTGCTTGAATATCTTGTCATCTTTTTTCTTGAAAACTCATGACTAGTTCATCTTGCTGTCTTGCTTGATAAATTATCTATCTTGTCGTTTTATGCGAGTATGCATAGCTATAGTGCATTCATGAAAGATGTAACTACTTAAACCCTTGCTAGTTCCTGAGATATAATTTCCTACTGAGCGTTCGCTCACTCCGTGTTTGTCCCTTACTTTTCAGGTAAGTCCGATGACGAGACTCAAACGGATGGGGAAAGTCCAGAGTGAAAGAGCTAGAGCTTTTCCAAGTGTCATCTAGTCTTTTTCCTATTTTCTTGAGTCAACTATGTACTTTTCCTTTTATTTTGAATAGAGTATTGGATTTGTAATAGTCTATCTATTATGGAATAAAAGATTGGGTTATCTTTACTTTTGCGCATCTCTGTCTTTGTGTCGAATACACGACCCCTCTGATTGACATGATTGATATAAACTCGTCGCGCACCTCCAGGTATCTTCCGCGCTCGGGGCGTGACAAACAGTCCTTGAGTCACAGGACTCAGGGTCAAGACCGTTGTATAGGACAGCTCTAGGTTGTTAATCTGGCCTATCCCTAGGTTAGAAACCACGATAATATAATGATCTAGGATGCTCGTGGCCGCCGAGCTCAATCCCTTCAAAAGGGAAGCAAAGAAAACCCTCCATCCCCAGGCTGGGCAATTGGACTCACAGTCCACGGGCCATATGCACGGCCCACACGGAAACCACGTTCCAACGAAGCTAACGATGTGCGGGAATAGCCCTCCGCACTCATGCCAACCCGTGGCGACTCGATCTAGCGTAAACATGGAAGCCTGGAACACCTAGGGTCACCCGAACCCTTAAAACCCATGGGCATGCTAATCGAGGTAAAATGGTACCACTGGACACCCAAAAATACGGTCATGGTACCCACGGGGTGTCCGGGACACACACGCGGCCAAAGGTCATTTATTGGGTCTCAACCGGACCGACCGGGACCCAAAATGGGCAAGCCCACTGCATTTCGGTCAACTAGACCCCTGGGGTCGGTCTACCAATAGGGTATGTCAATCAGCTCAGACGGAGCGGTCGATTGTCCATGCATAGGGGAGGGGGACGCCCAGGTCGGTCGACCGGTGCTGGCCGGTCGGTCAACCGAACTGAGGCGAGAACCCCTCCGTGGCGAACACCGATCGGTCGACCGATTACGGCAGTAAACCCTTAGATCACCACCTAGGGGTCCGATTCCATGCCCCAATCACCCCCAGGTGATGGGGAAAACAATAGGGATCATTCACCGGGTCCCAAAGCCCAAAAGGGAAGGAAATAAAGCAAGAAAACCTCGCACGATCCTACGAATCCGTCGCATGCCCTAAAATGCATTAAAACCCCCCGACGTGAATAAACCCACAGTCGGTTTGCGACGGGCTACCAAATCCATGGGAATTGAAGTACAAGGGGTTAATGATCCATCCCCCTACCTCCACCGAAGATTCCGTACATTGTGGATGCCATTCCACGTAAAAATGCCCTCGAAACCCCCACCGTGGCACGAACTCTCGAATCGGCTTCGACGCGCCACCGTCCCTCGATCCTCGACCCGCTCCCACTCCATGACCTCCTAGCATCACTGCCTCGCCCCCCTGTCCACCTTCGTCGGCCGCCGAACAAGAGAGGGAGAGAAAGAGATGAGAGAGAGTGAAAGAGAGAATGAGGAAAAGAGAGAGGGTGGGGGGTTTAAATAGGAAAATGATTTGGGCTTTTAAAATTCAGAAAATATCAAAATATGAAAAAATAATCCCCACGATCCTTAGAAAATGCACAACGCGCTAGTAATGTCCTAGAGTCAGACAACGCATCGGTTCACTCTATACGGAGTTTGGTGGGTCCGACAGGCAAAAACACATGTAAAGCCCAAAACACTCTCCGGGACTCACAAAGGCGCTCCGAACTCACGGATCCTGATCCGAAAAAATCAAAAAATTATTCGGGGTGTTACAGTCCTCCCCTTTTTATAGAAATTTCATCCTTAAAATTTAAGGTAGCCACCAAGGCACAGGGGAAGAACAACACCCAGTTGGCGACACTCCCAGAGCTCCAACCAAACCTCGACACTCGCGAGAACACAAATCCTGAGGAATGCGGCAAAACCTTGAACACAAACAAATGCCTCACTCCGCTCACAATACACATCGATCAACATAGTAGGCATAACACACAAACGGCATAAGTATGGCATCGCCTCAGCCACCATGAAAATCCAACTGTGGCATCGCTACCCCGATCTCGCTCACCGAGGAAACACAATCCTCGTTATGAGAGACAGCCATCGACAAAATCTCTTGCTCGGTGGACCAATCACATCAGCTTCACAACCAACTGACTGGTCTCACACCCTTCGCAAGGGACCACCATCACTGAGCTTCAACCAGCTCACACAGTCTTCCCAACTGACTGTGACAAATTCATCGGCTCCACGCCAAGGACCATCTCACTCCTACCTAGTCGAATGCCAATAACTGCACTGGACCAACTCTGTCAGAACTCAAACTTTGACAAAGCCCAGATCCCATCCAGAAAAAGGCACATCACGAAAATGGTCACCCAAGGCCTCGTTGGCACACAGTTCTCACCATTCTCGATGCACAACCACCAGCATCTTCTATCTGTGAAAGACCATCTGCTGATCACCAACAATTCGTCAACAGGAAACCTTCACTTGCTCAACTTCTTCATTCTTTCCTAGTCTTCCACCATATCCAATGAGCACATTATGAGTCTCGACGCCATCCGTTGATTATCACATAGACCAACTCTACAACACGATTCGATCCTCACTCGGACACCACATCCAAACTCAATCCTCATGCCGACTCTAGCCTCTGAGGGGAGCATGGCGAAACGGAATGACAGGATTCCAAATCCTCAGTCCTCATGCCACTCAACTCAAGCTTATATGGAAATCCTCCCATGATGGTCACAAGACCAAGGCTCACCATCCAACGCCAACTTCCTCAAGGGATCTCGAACGTAGGCACAGTCCATCATCCTGTCTCATCAAATCCTATCTCATCTCAAACGCTCCAAATGGACGCCTGCCAATTCTCGGCAACTTGGTCGACGACGCCGCGACCAATGCACACGGGTCTGCAAACCTCGCAGATTCTCACCACCGCTGAGTCCTCTTCCACATCATTCTGAAACTTCTGGACTCAACTAGGCCTCTTGACAACACAGACCCTGCCGTAGCCAATCACACAGCTAGCATTACCAGCCGCTCACAGCTACCAACGCAAGTCGGGCACCAAGCCACCAACTCTAGACTCGTATCCTCGACCACTGTCAGGCGATACTCTTAGCAACCTTGTTGGGTCCCGTAGTGCAGGAACACGGATCTAGAGAGGGGGTGAATAGATCCTTCTACTAAAAATTATGTCCAATTAAAAACACAACTAGCACACAGCGGAATATACAAGATTGAGTAATTTAATCTAAACATGTTTAAACTAGATTCACTCAATCTCACCGAGCTCACACGATTGCACAAACAGATAGGATAATGAACACATAATCACAAGAATCAAACCACAAGACACGGGGATTTTTAAGGTGGTTCGGGACCACGACGGGCTCCCTACGTCCACCCCTCACCAAACCGGTGAGGCTACACTACACGCTACAAAATGTAGCAACACGGGGACGAACCCCAACACACACACGAGGCCTTGCCTCAAACTGCTGCCACAGCAGCACACACACACACACACACACACACACACACACACACTGGGGAACACACCCAGAAAAAATACCTTACACGGAGACACAGCTCCATCCACACGCACGTAGAGCAATGCCTACATCACAACACGGGAGTAAACTCCCAACCAATACACAGGGAACACACCCCGGGATACACCCAACCACACACGCGGATATACTCCGCACAAGTCGACGCACATACAACAACACACACACTCGAAGAACCCATTCTCCGAACACCAACACAAAATATTTTGTCAAATGTATATGTAACAATCACAAATATAAGCTATGACCTTCCACACAAATTCTATAGATGTAAACTAGAATAATGCATCAAGTATAAGGCTCCCCCTTCTTCAGTAAAATCTGATTCTCCTTGCTCGTTGACGGATGATCATAATCTTGACATCATCTTCTTCCTCTCCTCTAGCCGCTCCTCTTTTCCTTCTTCCAATCTCTTCTTCACCTGAAAGAATAAATAGAAATAATAAGTTCAAACTTTAAGCTAATCTCAAATAAGAGTGTGAAAATGAATGGTTTAGAGATCCCCCTCTTCATCTTCAACCTATACGAAAGAACACATGAGCATTAAGAGTGTTGTATCACAAAAATCGTATCTCATATATATATGTACGAGAGAGTGGACATAGAACATGTAAATGATTATTACACATCTTAGATACCCATTCAAAACCTTAAGCAATCTTAAACAAAAACACATAAGTGAAAGATCAAGATAACTCCCTCATGAAATGCTTCTGCAGGATGAAGAACGAACTTGAAACAAGTGTGAAGTAATGCAGCACGAACAGAGGTTGGATCTTGATTTTAGATGCACCTTTCGGTTGTATATGATATTGGGCCTTGATTCAAGCTTCTTCCTTTCGATTTCAGCTTCAGAGCAAGGTGGAAGAGGGCTTGGGAGCTGTAACTCCGAACCTGCAATCACAAGGGTTAGAAAACACCCAAATTTCAGATCTAGCTTCTTGTGCTTAGGGTTTGCAACCCAAAAGATGTATATATGTGTTTAGGTCGGTCAAGAGACGGCCTAGGGACCAGATCCACTCTTTGTGGAGTGATTTTAGGAAGTGGGACTCGGATTGGAAGACTTTAGGGGCAAGAAAACGGTGGTCAAACACGGCGGCTGGAGGTCGGAACTAAAGTGGTCGACCCTCGGGCAAACAGAAGCCAACCAGAACCAAATACGTGGTTCTGGGTTACAGGGGTCGACCCTAGGGTCGACCCTTCAATGGGTCGAACCCAGGGGTAGACCCTCGTGCTTCCAGAACCCAAAACAGAACCAAAGCTGGTTCTGGGTTACAGGAGTTGACCCCAGGGTCGACCCCAGGGTCGACCCCTTTCAGTAGATTTCAAAAATAGTTCTGTTTTGAACAGAACTTTAGAGGGTCGACCCGATGGGTCGACCCCTTCTTGTTTGGGTCTGAGAAAGAGCTAAAACCTCCATCAAATCAATGGGAAACAATTGATTAAATGTTACCATAATCCCATGAAGATAAACCATGATTTTTTATCCTGAAAAATAAGATAAAATAAGAGGTTAGTTGAAAATCAAGATCTTTACATCAAGCATTAACACTATGAACATGTTCACAATAAAATACATCATTGAACATATTCCAAGAGTGAAGGAGGAACGAGATATCCATTTAACTCCATATAGCAACACTTACTTCATTGTTATACCGGAGTTCACATTTCTTGTTGATTGGTTGAATCATTCATACACAGAGTCATGAAATTCCAAATATCATTCACCATTGCATGATAGTATAAATGTGGAATTCAAAGAGTAAGGAGCCAAGCCACATAAAATAATATTGAGTCACATTCAATTTGATCATCATCCAAACTCTCATCAACCCACACATCATTACCTTGGGGGTAGCAATGGTATTTGCATCTCAATCAATCATTTAGCATTACCATGCATGACATGAGGCTCAATATGACATTTATCCAAGCATGTTTTCCACAATGTAATGTGCTAACATCAAAGCACATATGAGCCTGATAGAGTCACAATTGCATCGACATGATATCCCAATTTTGTAATCATCAAACACATGAAGACATGAATAACCATTCACGCACAAGGCCAAGCACCAAAGGCATTTTGTAATCATCAAAATCACATACACAACAATCTCCCACATTTTGATGATGATAAAATATTTATGGTATAATGCTCTCTCCCCCTTTGACATAATCAGAAATGGGGAGCATGACGGGGAATCTAGAAGAGCAAGAACCCATGGACAACGGGGTGATAAAGAGAAACAATATGCACAATATGCATGAACTAAGTGCAAAACTGATTGATACCAATTGTTGAAATTGGAAATGCAAATGTGGACAATATGGTCATGTACAATGCAAGATGACAAAATGATATGCAAATGCTCACGAGTTGCAGCAATTGGAAATGGTGTATGGCATGACAATAATGCGCAAGCAAACAAGCACTCAAACACCCATAGAAAGGTATTGACTCATGCATGTCCTGATGAGTTAAGCAGATAAGAGCACATGCAAAGCTCCCCCTTAGACATTGACACATTAGATGATTGGCTTTGATTTTTAAATTTTTAGATTTTTAATTTTCTTGTGAAATGCATGAAACATGATGTATGAAAATGATGAGACATTAAATGCATACAATGTAATCAAGCAGATATCTATAGATACATGCAACATAACTCCTTCACAAGAAGTGATACCAATTGATTTACAGTGAAGGGATAGGTGTAGGAAAAGTGCAAGTGAGTCATTAAGTTCAGAATGCTCATGATTACACCTAGAGGATTGTGCAGATAAATAGGAGAAGACGTACAGCAGGTCAAGCAATTAATCAAATTTTCAAAATACATATCAAATCAAATTATCATGTGCAAGTGAGTAACATGAGAATGAAGTTTAGCCATATGGATAACCAGATTTTCAATTAAACACAATAGTAACAGCACAGACTGCATTTCAATCTAGAGAACAGCGTATTGGAGGCTTCGCTCTTCCTCATCAAATTATCATCAGTAATTTTCACACTGACAATCTGAATTTTTCTAAGAAGGATCAGGTTCAAATAATTCTTTTTTACACGAGGAGACACATGGAGCGCATGCCAGAATCCCCGGTTACTCAAAATACTGAACCTTGTCACCTCATTTGAACAGAGATACTTTAGTCAACACTTTTTAGAAATGAACCACGTCACGTCTCAGGTGACATGTGCCTAGTTTACTCAGTGAGACTTAGCATTGCTCTGCCTTTCATTTCAGCCACTTTTTTTTTTTGTATGTGGAGGCAGGCAGCTTTTTCCTCAACTGTCTCTTATCATCCATGTAGCAAGTTGAATCACTTTAGAGTGTTGAAATGAAATTCCTATATCCTTATGAATAACACTCAATTTCACATTAAAGTGCATGAAATGTACGAATTTTATTTAACATGTATGGAGAAAATTTAAATTAGAGCAGGATAGTGTAGCTCCCCCTATGTAAATGCAATAAGCATGAAATGCTCCCCCTGAGAATTTGACATGAAGCACGCTTGTTAAGACTCAGATGCAACATTATTTAACAATGGAGTGTTTGGTCTTAGAAGTTTCAAAGGAAGGGGTTGAATAGCATATAATAACATGCAAACATACAATGGAGATATACATATGCAATGTAAAATAAAAAGATATGTAATTTTAGTTCTTGAATTGTTGGCCCCAAAGATATGAGACCAATTGTTGGAAGTATTCATTTTGGCATTTATGCAACATGAAATGTTCAAAATGATGCATTTCAAAATATGCACTATATGTATACTGAAAATGCCAACTATGCAACAATACACACGATGAGCTTCATCATCCAAAAGCACTATGTGAATGATATGTAGAAAGTGATATGCAAATATGCAATGTGATGCAAGATTTCAGATTTCACATGACACTCTATATGCACCTAATGCAACTGATGGATGACATGCATTACCAATTATTAAAATGTGAGGACCCAATTTTATTTTGAAAAGAGAATTCAGAAAACTCATGCAAAGCATCAAAATCATCACATGTGAACTTTTCAGGAAAACAGTTGTGCTTTTATCCAAAAAGTTGAGTGACACATTGGTAAAGATCATGAAACATTGATCAAATTCAGTCCTCAAAATGTTCAGCCACAGAACAACATCAGCATGCTGAGAGAATGGAAAACATCAATCTCAAAATTTTCAGCTTACAAGACTCCCCCATAGTCAATGCATGATTTCAGAAAATTCATTTAAGTTTGATGCCATATGTATATATGATTCATGGTACTGGGCGGAGACACATTCTCACGCATGGTGATAGCTTTCAGACAGGCTTGACCTGCCCTTCCACATGTCACCATTTTATATACCATGTAATCATTGAAATGATGATCAAAAATAAATGTATTCTCATTTGACATCGGGGGTTAAGCAAAAAGGCATTCAATGGCTACACTCTCATATATACTACTCATATGTTTCAATACCATTCAGCCAAGCATTCATCATCCACATTTTCAAAAGTAACCAAAGGGTATTCAAAACTTCAAAATCACTGTCTGTCAAGATATGGCATTAACATCAAGACCAAAGAGCTTCAAACAAACACTTTATTTTCTCACCTTTGTCTTGAGTTACCTTTATTAACATTCTCAAACTCTTCGCTTTATTTCGCTTGTTGTCATCTTCATCAACAAGCTCCTTTCTTTCTCTCCATGATTTCAAGGGCTGATGGCCATAATCAAACATGCACTGTAAAGAGCTCAATTCATGTCAATATTAAGCCAATGCATATTGAAGAAACTATCTTTAGGGCTTTTCATCACATATGACTCTCTCTCTCAACCTGCAGTATCAGAAACTCAAATTCATATCAATCTTAGTTCAATACAAGTTATTCACTCAAGCTGACATGAGTTCAAAGTTCAGTTCATAAATTTCAAGTGTAGCCCAACAGTGTGAAGAGTCAAGTCTAAGCACATGAAGAACCCAGGTCTGTCCATGTGTAGTACAGATCAATGCACATGAAGGACCAAGTCTAAGCACAAGTGTAGACAAGGTTGATGCACATAAAACACACAAGATAGCCTCTTCAAACCTGCATATTAGAGACTTAAATTCCAGCAACATGAACTTAGAATTCACATAATCGATGTGCACAAACATGAACAACCAACTTATAAATCAGTGTCAATTCAAGGACAAGCCCATGTTAACCAAGGCATCACACCAGAACTGACCAAGTCAACTTAAAGCCTTCCTCTTGGCCTCAAGACAATCCTGCAACAAAGTTCTCATTTGGTTGTTTTGGGTACCCAAATCTTCTTGGGTCCCTGATGGTTAGTTGCACCTCTAATGGGTGCCTTCCAGATTCTTTGGGCATGCATATCATCAAAATGCATTAAAGAGCAAACATGCATGGTATGCCCAAACTCACCACAATAATGACAACAACCAAGAGACTTCAAATTTTTCTTGTAAGAATGCGCATGGAAATTTTGTGGGTTTGTAGACATGTTATCATTTTTCAAACTGAAGCAATTATTCATCTTGTGACTGAACCTTCCACAATGAAAATAATTCAATGGAGCAAATCTTTCAATTGGTCTTCTTGCATGAACATAAGAGTTATCAGAAGTTCTTTTTGTGTTCAAAAACTTTCTTGACTTTATGAAGTCATTCATTTTCTTGCATGCTTCTAGATCTTCAAATTTCATCAAAAGGCAATCATGTATCATATGACCAAATTCACCACAATAAAAATATGAGATTTTCTTTGTGGATGTGTGTGTGTGTGTAACATGGTTTTTCTTGGCATTCAACGTGACACCAACAACATTTTTAGCCTTTTGATGCAGGTTTTGTTTCTTTTTCAGATTTTCATTTGATTGTTTTATTGTTTGAGGAGAAGATTGATTTGGAGACCCATTAGATGTGCTGGCTATATTTGAACTATGGACAAAGGATGTATAGACTTTGTTTTCAAACTTCTTTTTGTTCATAGGATTATAGCCCAGCCCCTCTCTTTGGAAATTCACCTTAGTCCCCAATATCTTGTTCAGATTTTCTTCCACATTCACAAACTTACACAAAGAAGCATTCAGATCAAGAATTTCTTTTTCAAGAGATGAAATATGCAATTCATAGGAAATGATCTCATTATCACAAGAAATGACTTTTTCATTCAATTGGGCATTGATGGCTTTGTAGCTCTCCATCATTTATTCTAGCACATGCATCTTTTCACAATCATCAACAGCCAAACTTTTTCCTTTTTCAAAAATAAGTAATTGTTTAGACATGGTTGTATTTATATGTTTCAATTTTTTATTTTTAGATTTTAACAACGTATTTTCTTTTTCACAAGACTTCATGTTGCCTTCAAGCAGAGATATCTGAATCAATATAGCACTGTTTTCCTTTTTAAGTTCTCCATTCTCATTTACAAGTTTATCATTCAAAATCAATTCATTACAAATATCCTGATCAATTGAGTTTGATTCCATTTTATTTTTCAAATCTTTTTTAATTTTCTCCAATTGATCAATTATGTTCTTGAGGGCAACATTTTCATTTCTCAAACATGCAATGGTTTCTTTGTGACATTCAACATCATGCTCTAAAAGTTCATTGAAGTTAACAAGCTCAGAACATTTATCACAAGAACCATTTTCATGAAGCATGTTTTCATATTTCTTTTTCAATTTTCTATTTTCTGACTTGATTTTCTTATATTACTTTTCCAACTCATCATAAGCATCAACAAGATCATCAAGAGTAAATTCTTCAGAAATTGAATTTACCTCTTCTGCACTTTTGTCACTTTGTTGATCAGCATCATCGGCTATGAGACATTTTTACCTTTCCTTTTCTTGAGCTTTGATCAACCGGTCCATAAGCTCCTTTGCCGTCCTACTAGAAGACACAAATGGATACTTGTTAGTACTTACAGAAGCTTTCAATAGACTCAAAGAAGTAACATTATCATGATGCATCATTTTATCCTAATTAGACCACTTGGTCTCATCTAGAGGTAATATGTGAGGACCATGACAAATCAATTTCCAGAGACAAGGATTAATAGAATTGATCACCACACACAGTTTACCTAGCCATGAATTAAAATTCAAACCAGTGAAAACTGGCAAACAGTTCATTGATATATGTTCAGTAGAAAATTTCATGATTGTGGAATGCACTGGGATCACTCTGTAGATCGCAAGATCTAGGGACAAAAGAGCCTCGCTCTGATATCAATTGTTGGGTCCCGTAGTGTAGGAACACGGATCGAGAGGGGGGGTGAATAGATCCTTCTACTAAAAACTATGTCCAATTAAAAACACAACTAGCGCACAACGGAATATATAAGATTGAGTAATTTAATCTAAACATGTTTAAACTAGATTCACTCAATCTCACCGAGCTCACACGATTGCACAAACAAATAGGATAGTGAACACACAATCATAAGAATCAAACCACAAGACACGGGGATTTTTAAGGTTGTTCGGGACAACGACGGGATCCCTGCGTCCACCCCTCACCAAACCGGTAAGGCTACACTACACGCTACAAAATGTAGCAACACAGGGACGAACCCCAACACACACACGCTACTTTCACAGCAAAACACACACACGAGGCCTTGCCTCAAACTGCTGCCACAGCAGCACACACACACACACACACACTGGGGAACACACCCAGAAAAAATACCTTACACGGAGACACAACTCCATCCACACGCACGTAGAGCAATGCCTACATCACCACACGGGAGTAAACTCCCAACCAATACACGGGGAACACACCCCGGGATACACCCAACCACACACGCGGATATACTCCGCACAAGTCGACGCACATACAACAACACACACACTCGGAGAACCCATTCTCCGAACACCCATACAAAATATTCTGTCAAATGTATATGTAACAATCACAAATATAAGCTATGACCTTCCACACAAATTCTATAGATGTAAACTAGAAGAATGCATCAAGTATAAGGCTCCCCCTTCTTCAGTAAAATCTGATTCTCCTTGCTCATTGACGGATGATCATAATCTTGACATCATCTTCTTCCTCTCCTCTAGCCGCTCCTCCTTTCCTTCTTCCAATCTCTTCTTCACCTGAAAGAATAAATAGAAATAATAAGTTCAAACTTTAAGCTAATCTCAAACAAGAGTGTGAAAATGAATGGTTTAGAGATCTCCCTCTTCATCTTCAACCTATATGAAAGAACACATGAGCATTAAGAGTGTTGTATCACAAAAACCGTATCTCATATATATATGTACGAGAGAGTGGACATAGAACATGTAAATGATTATTACACATCTTAGATACCCATTCAAAACCTTAAGCAATCTTAAACAAAAACACAGAAGTGAAAGATCAAGATAACTCCCTCGTGAAATGCTTCTGCAGGATGAAGAATGAACTTGAAGCAAGTGTGAAGTAATGCAGCACGAATAGAGGTTGGATCTTGATTTCAGATACACCTTTAAGTTGTATATGATCTTGGGCCTTGATTCAAGCTTCTTCCTTTCGATTTCAGCTTCAGAGCAAGGTGGAAGAGGGCTTGGGAGCTGTAACTCCAAACCTGCAATCACAAGGGTTAGAAAACACTCAAATTTCAGATCTAGCTTCTTATGCTTAGGGTTTGTAACCCAAGAGATGTATATATCTGTTTAGGTCAATCAAGAGACAGCCTAGGGACCAGATCCACTCTTTGTGGAGTGATTTTAGGAAGTGGGACTCGGATTGGAAGTCTTTAGGGGCAAGAAAACGGCGGTCAAACACGGCGGCTGGAGGTCGGAACTGAAGGGGTCAACCCCAGGGTCGACCCTCGGGCAAACAGAAGCCAACCAGAACCAAATACGTGGTTCTGGGTTACAGGGGTCGACCCCAGGGTCGACCCTTCAATGGGTCAACCCCAGGGGTCGACCCTCATGCTTCCAGAACCCAAAACAGAACCAAAGCTGGTTCTGGGTTACAGGGGTCGACCCCAGGGTCGACCCCTTTCAGCAGATTTCAAAAATAGTTCTGTTTTGAACAGAACTTTAGAGGGTCGACCCGATGGGTCGACCCCTTCTTGTTTGGATATGAAAAAGAGCTAAAACCTCCATCAAATCAATGGGAAACAATTGATTAAATGTTACCATAATCCCATGAAGATCAACCATGATTTTTCATCCTGAAAAATAAGATAAAGCAAGAGGTTAGTTGAAAATCAAGATCTTCACATCACGCATTAACACTATGAACATGTTCACAATAAAATATATCATTGAACATATTCCAAGAGTGAGGGAGGAACTGTTGTGTCCCTGTGGTTTTGATGATTGGCTTTGATGTGAGTTAATCTTTTGATGATTGGTTTTGATGTGAGTTAATCACTGTGAGTCATCTTGCTGTGTGAGTCATCATGCTGTTATTCAGTCATTTTCTGATCATAATGCAGTTTCTCATAATATGTTTAGTTAATTTGCTGTTCAGTCAGTTCATCATATCATGAAGCATTACATTATATGTTCAGTCATGTTATCTGTTGCATAAATCTTTCACATGCATTATTTGTTCAAGTGTAAACTCTGTGAGCATTGTCAGGACTGAAGTGGGTTGACCCTCCTTCTTAGATGGGTCGACCCCCCTAGACTATCAATGTCTGTACACTGCCAACACACACGTTCAAAATCTCTACATGTGAAGTCTACACATCGACTGTTCATGCAAAGTCTAGACATTTGATCAAGTTTGTACACTGGTCTTGGCATATGCATTCATAAAGTATATACACTCTTCGGTTGACTTCAACTGAAGTCTGTACATCGGCATGCATTACATCAAGTGTGTACATTGCATAGCATGTTGCGTCTAAGTCTATACACTGTTCATGCATTCACTGTCAAGTCTACACATTGCTGGGTCTTCATGCATTAACTCCAAGTCTGTACATCGCTCAAAGATTTCCAAGTCTGTACAGCCATTGCACTCAATTGAAGTCTATACATTGGTCTTCATATTGGAAGTCCATACATCGGTCCTCATATTCGAAGTCTGTACATTGGTCTTCATATTGGAAGTCTATACATTGGTCTTCACCTGAAGTCTATACAGCCATTCTCTTATCAAAGTCCATACATCATTCTGTTGGAATTCCAAGTCCATACATCGGATTGATTGAGTAAGTCTGTACAGCATGCCTTGTTGTTCACAGCCTTTAAAGTCTGTATATCGGCTTCGCATCTGCAAGTCTGTACATTAGCTTTATATCATAAAGTCTGTACATTGACTTTGCATCTGCAAGTCTGTACATCGGTTTGATATCATCAAGTCTGTACATTGGCTTCAACTCTCCAAGTCTGTACAGCCACATCTCAAAGGCTAAGTCTATACATCACTGTGGCTGCTCGAAGTGAAGCATAGTCTATACACTCCTCACATTTCCCTACGTTTGGCCAAGTCTATACACTCATACCTTTCCCTACGTTTTCTGGCCAAGTCTACACATCGTTTACCTGGCGTTTGCTTCAAAGTCTAAACACTCGTTTCTAAGGCAAAGTCTATTCAATTGTCTTCATGGCATTGCAAGTCTATACAGCGTTGGCATGTGCTTCGCAAAGTCTATACATTGCGTTGGTGGCAAGTCTATACATTGGGCTGTAGCTTGCTTGAAGTGAAGTCTACACATTGATTCATTGTTCTGGACTCTCACTCAAAGTCTGTACAGCATGCTTCGTTGTTCAAGCTTTTAAAACTCTATACATCTTGAGCTAAAGTCTGTACATCCGTTTCTTTGGCAAGTCTGCACATCGTGAAGTCTACACACTCGATTGCCCTGCTTTGCTTCAAGTCTGTACAGTCTCTCCCTCAGCAAGTCTATACACTGGGGTCATCAGCTGAAGCTACAGCATGTCTGTACATTGGGTTCTCATGCATGTTAATAGCAAGTCTAGACATTGTCTGTCATGCACACAGTCAAGTGTATACACTCTACACACTTGGTTAACTGATGCTTTAAGTCCATACACTCATTCCTTTGGTATGTTAATGCATTTAACTGAAAGTCTATACACTGAGGTCGCATAAAGTCTTACAAGTCTATACACTCTCTCAGTGTACACACTTATTCATTACTGCTTCTGAAGTATATACACTCGTGTTAAAAGCCTGAACTAACTAAGTAGATACATTCCTTTTGTCTTTGTCTGCATGTGATTTAGGCTAATGAGGGGCACGCGATCCGAGGGCTGACAGGAAGCTGACACGTGGCCAAATATCTTGGGCGGGAAATGTGGAACACACGCGCCCAGTGCTGCTCCTGCTCGAGCTGCTATATAAGAAAGACTCCATTGTCTGAAGGAGGCTGATCGAAGTAGAAGGACTGAAGCCTTGAGCAGAAGTAGGAAGAAATAGAAGAAGAAGAAGAAATAGAAGAAGAGTGAGCCGGCAGAAGAAAAAGAGTTGCAGAGAAGAAGGAGAGAACAACGTGAGAGAAAAGGAGAGCAGAGGAGAAAGAAAGAGAGATAGTGAGAGAGAGAGAGTTCGTGGAGAAGAAGGAAGAAGCTACTGAAGATCTGTCTACTGGACCGTGGATCAAATCCAGGCCAGTCAGCTCCATGGGAGCCACATCTGACGTTCTTTCATTTACAGCTTGTGTTTGCTGTGTTATTTTCGTTTCTTATTTTTCCTTTTATTTGATCTGATTTACTGTGTTCTTCCGATCCTCTGGACTGAGGTCGGGTTCCTCCTGTGGTCTCAGGAGAAGGGAGATCTGATCTCCGGTTCTGGGCTTGTGGGTTGCAAGTCCAGGGGTCCCTCTAGGTCTGGAGGAAGAGAGGTCTTCGACCTCTGGTTTGCTGGTGACTGGGAGTCACTGGTGGGTTCCCTCCTGGTCTGGAGGAAGGGAGACTTCGGTCTCTGGTTTCCATGTGGCTGGGAGTCACTTGGGGTGTCCCTTCGGTTGGGAGGAAGAGGGGAGGTTGTTCCCCTGGTCAAGCTGTGTGGCAGCACCTTGTTCGCAGACTGAGTCTGCAGGTTTCTAACGTGTGCTAGTGGAAGCCTCACTCCGGTTGGGAGTGAGGGGTGGATGTAGGTCTTGGTGACCGAACCACCTAAAAAATCTACTGTGCAATGGTTTGTTTTATGCGTTTGCTCCTTGCCTCCTACCTCCCATTCATAGGTTATGCATGCATGGTTAGTTGTGTTATCTTGGATTGTTTGTATTGTTCCTATCTACAGTAACCTTGAGCATTATATTTTGCTAAGTATGTTTGGGTTGCATAGTTCTGTCTGCATTTCTGGTTTGATCAGGTGGCTGCATTGTTGCAGTCCAACTGTTTGATCATGTGTTATCTTATCATCTCATATTGCAGAGCTCATTAGTTTTTATTCCGCATATCTGAGCTTTAGAGTTTTAATTTGGGCATTATTTCTGAAGGGGATACATTCACCCCCCTTTGTATCCGGGCATAGCACTCTATCAATTGGTATCAGAGCGGTGTCTGCTTAGAAGGTCCAGCGACCTGCAGATCCGATCTTGCAGTCTTCGGTGCTAATTTGTTTTTAGTGCATCAATATTCTTGTTGCATTAATCTGATTTGTTTTCAATGGCTCATCCACCCGTCTTTAGTGGTTCTGATTTCAGTCAGTGGCACAGTGCTTTACGTGCTTATGTTAAATCTGTTGATCCAGATCTGTGGAAATTAATTTCACAAGGTCCTCACACATTACCAACGAAAGTATCCAAATGGATCGATAGACACAGATCAAAGGATGGAGAAAATCAGAAAGCCTTTAATCTGATGAAAGCAGCTACTGACAGAGCCTTATGGTCTTGCCTTCATGATTGCAGGTCTACTAAAGACATTCTAGATATACTGAAGCGAACTCAGATAAGAAATGAGGACAGGTGCATGATGGCTGACAGAAATAATCAAGGCAGCAGTCAAGATGAAGATGATGATGATGATGAGGTAAATCCCTTTGAAAACTATACTTTAGATGATTGGGAAAATGCATATTCTGAGCTACTTGAATCTCATGAACTGTTAAGAAAACAGTATAAAAAATTGAAGAAGGGTACTGGGTTAGTTAGTTCAAGTTCTGCTTGTAGAAATTGTGCTGAACTAAAAAATGTTCTTGATGCTAGTATGTCTGATACTCAAATGCTAAAGAAACAAATTTCATTGCTAAAAATTGAAAATCAAGATCATGTAAAGAAATCTCAGAACTTGAAAAGAAGCTTAGCCTAGCTAGTCATGATTTTGTTCAGAGCAAGGATTTGCTGAAAGAATTTGAATGTGTTAAATCTGATTTAAACAAGCTGAAAAGTGAGAATGACTCTCTGAGAAAGTTTTCCAAAGAAAATGAAGAACAATTAGAGAAACTTAAACGAGAGAATGATTTGCTGATTGAAAAACTTAATGCCATAAAGTCTGTAAACATAGAATTACAGAAAGATCTTGAAAAATAGCAAAAAGATATGAAGGAAATTGAAAATGGAAGAAAGTATGAAGTCAATTCAGAAGATCAACTTCAAATAAATGAGTTTGTTCAGAATGACAAGCTTAAGTAGAAAATGAGAAATTAAAAATGCTGAACTCCACTATGTCTGAGAGACTTCTAACCTTAGAAAGAGGAAAAACTACTTGTGTTGAAGACCCCGAAAAACTGAGCAATCTAGAGCAGGAAATTGAGAAATATAAAACTGCTAACAAAGTTTTGAATGAAGCTATGAATTGCAGTGAGCAAGAGATTGCCAGTTATGAGTTACATATTTCCTCTCAAGAAAATGAAATTCAGGATTTAAAAAACTCCTTGTCTAAATTTGTTAGTGGGCAGGATAATCTGAACAAACTGCTGAGAGTAAAAGTCAATTTTCAGAAGGAGGGGTTAGGTTATAATCCTATAAATAAAAAGAATTTTGAAAATAAAATTCATACATCTTTTGTTGCTAGCTCTACTTCTCACACTTCTCAAAAGTCACCTGTTTCTCAGTCTACTGTTCAGAGAACCCAAAAACAAATTGAAAAGTCAAAAAAGGGTGCTGGATCCAAGCTGAAAACTGTTTTCATTAAATCTTCTGAACAAGAAAAGCCTTCTACCTCATCTCCACCTCAGTACAAGGCTAAGAAAACATGAAATCAAAATAAAAATCATAAAACAACAAAAATTCAAAGGAACAGTTTGCATGCTGAAAACTCATCAGATAAATGCCATGCTGTAAAGAAATCAAATGGCTCCTGTCATTATTGTGGTAAGCATGGACACTTTATGAGTAACTGCTTTGTGATGAAACAAGATGACAAGAAGCATGCTAGAAAATCTGTGTCTGGTCAGAAAAGGAGTGTCACATGTTCTAATTGTGGCAAATTAGGACACTCAATTGCTCATTGCTGGTTTGCTAGTGATAAGAAAATCTTTTATTCATATCATGCTAAATTCCCTGCAAACCAACATGTTTTTAATAAGAACAGATCTGTTTCAGAGAACCAGCACATCATTTGTTTTAATTGCAACAAAAGGGGTCACAGGGCCTCTGAATGCTGGTCAGGTTCTTATAGAAGAAATCCTCTCAATTGCTCTCACTGTGGAAAGCATGGCCACATAGTCAAAGACTGTTGGCATGCTCAAGGGAAAAATTTCATCTCTGGAAGGTTTAAATTCCCTGCAAGTACAAATGTTCTCAGAAAGAACAAAGTTATTTTCAAAAAGAAAAACTTTGAATGTTTTGATTATGGAAAACAGTTTGGTCATGCAAATAATAGAAATTTCCATGCTAATGCACATAAAATTCATGTTCATAATGATGTGCATAAAAAGAACCTAAATTCTATTTTTTCATGCTATAACTGTGGAAAGTCAGGTCATAGGGCTGCAACCTGTTGGCTGGCAGGATATCAAAACCAAACTGGTTTTGGCAAACAGAATGTTTATTCTGTTAATAAAAATCCTCATGCATATGCACATAGAATTCATGCTAACAAGAATGTGCATAAATCAGATCTGAAAACTGCTGCTCCTTGCCATCAAGTTAAAAATGTGCTGAGAAAACCTGTTAGAAGTGATACTATCATGTCAGGACTGAAGACTTCTTGGGTACCTGTTTGTGCAAAATAACTTTGTTTGCAGGTGGGCCTTGGAATGGAATAAAAAGGGGTATTAATCTAAGGCACTCAAGAATGAAAACCCCTTCTGAACTTTTCAGGTAAATTCTCTGCATTTCCTATTTTTGAAACTCATTGCATATGTGGTTTGATCTGTTCTTGCATATCTGTCATCTTTTGAACACTATGAGCATTCGTGTCTCTTAATGCTCATATGAATTGGCTGTTTAGATATTGAAATGAGAATAAACTTGTAATTTCTGAAAATCTGAACTGCATATGTATGTTGTTTGAAATCTGACTATTGCATTCTGAAAAATCTTATAAGCTGAAATTTGATCCATGCATGTTGCCCATGTTGAATTATCATGATTGACCTCAATGGTATATCAAATGGTAAGCTACCAAAAGACAGGGAAATCTGTCTGGAGGTTCTTACTATGTGAGAAGTGGTCTTTTAGACCAAGTGCTCCGCCTAGTACCATGGGTCACTTTGCTGGATAGGACAGTCTGAATGTGCACAAGTCACAATATCATTTGGAATCATATGTTCAGTTTTCAGTGCAAACATTACATGTTTTTCAGGGGGAGTAAACGGCATATCTTTGCATAGCATTCAATGTTGAGTCTTTGCATGTCCTTGCATACATATAGTGCATTGCATATCCTTATATTGAAAAATGCCAAAAAGATTGTCTTAATGCATGTTGTTAGGGGGAGTCAATGCATTACATATAGGTTGTCAAATGCATACATTTGTCAAAATTCATTGCATACACTTTCTTATTGATTATATTGACAAACCTTGATCACATTTTGAAAAATACTGGGCTTCAAAATCTCTCTTATCAATTGGTATCATTTGATTTCAGAATTCTATCAGTCTTTCATGAAGATTTCAATGGGCTATCTCGATCATAAATCTGAAAACTCTTGAACTAGAAATCTTCTATTATACATTTTTATGAATGTCTGAAATAACTCATGTGGTTTAAGTTTAATGTTCATGGAGTTTGACTTTAAAATCTCTTAAAAATATCTGAAGCATGTTTAATAAACCTTAACCATCTATTTCATGCCGTGTCTTATAAAATCTTTTGAAATCTGCATTATTGAATTCATGACTTTTATTAGTTAAGTACATGAAATTATTATTGACTTGAAGCTAATGAATTAGTCTGAAATGTCTAAAAGGGTAAAGTGTTGTCAGAGCAATGACTTTGGTCACTGAGAAACCATGTCCAAAGGACTGTGTCATGAGGTGACTTAGTTAACTCTGCAAAATAAAATTCATTGAAAATCAGGCAGAGCAATGGCATGCACACTGAGAAATACAACTCACTCATCCAGAAATGATTTGGAGTGTGTCAGGACGTGTAAATGCTATCTCTGTTCACATAAAGCATGACAGTTAGTCACACTAAGTGCTTAGGGATATTGGCCTCTAATCAAGGTATATCCTCTAGTTACAATGTGTGCACTAAACTAGAGTGCTCGTAAAATTCGTAGCAAGAAAATTGTTGAACAAATTGAAATATCTGAATATTGATGCTAAAATCAAATTGCTACAACCCTAGACAAAATCATATGACTTCACAATTGCCTGATTTCAATACTAGTGCATGTAATTCCGAAAGAAGTCATTAAATTTGATTGTGTAAGAGAAAGGAAGATTAATCAAGATAAATATGAGGGCTTGGTTCATTTTTATTAAACCATGATTTTAGATATCAATACAGAATTTTAATGATAAACTCTGCATACATCATGTTTAAACTATGCTGTTCAATAAAGCTCATTCATAAGCCCTTATAATGGAAGACTTTGAAAACTTATGCTTTGGATTTATGAGATTGATATCTGTTTGAAAATCTGACTGAATTTCTTGTGATTGGAGCTTCTTTGAAAATCTGCTACTTGAAACTCTTCGGCTCAATATCATTGATTCATTGACCTGAACCTCTCCTTGTTATCCATCTCATAAGATTCCACTTATTGAGGGGGAGCTTCCATGTCATATGCATCATGCTGCATAGAAACTCTTAAAGGGGGAGAATTGTGTTCTTGCATTCATATTTTTAGGGGGAGCTCTTGCATTTTGATATCTCCTTCTGCATCTGCATTCATATTGATTATATCAAAGGGGGAGATTTTTGCCAAAGGGGGAGAATTTTATTCAATCATTGCATGCTGGTTTGCTTTAACTTCTCAAACTATTTTCTTTTTGATGAAGTCAAAGGGGGAGAATAGTTTGTGTCATCAGAATTACTCACAGTGTAGTGTTGCCAACATCAAAAAGGGGGACATTGTTGTGTCCCTGTGGTTTTGATGATTGGCTTTGATGTGAGTTAATCTTTTGATGATTGGTTTTGATGTGAGTTAATCACTGTGAGTCATCTTACTGTGTGAGTCATCATGCTGTTATTCAGTCATTTTCTGATCATAATGCTGTTTCTCATATGTTCAGTTAATTTGCAGTTCAGTCAGTTCATCAGATCATGAAGCATTGCATTATATGTTCAGTCATGTTATCTGCTGCATAAATCTTTCACATGCATTATTTGTTCAAGTGTAAACTCTGTCAGCATTGTCAGGACTGAAGTGGTTTGACCCCCCTTCTTAGATGGGTCGACCCCCCTAGACTATCAATGTCTGTACACTGCCAGCACACACGTTCAAAATCTCTACATGTGAAGTCTACACATCGACTGTTCATGCAAAGTCTAGACATTTGATCAAGTTTGTACACTGGTCTTGGCATATGCATTCATAAAGTATATACACTCTTCGGTTGACTTCAACTGAAGTCTGTACATCGGCATGCATTACATCAAGTGTGTACATTGCATAGCATGTTGCGTCTAAGTCTATACATCACTGTTCATGCATTCACTGTCAAGTCTACACATTGCTGGGTCTTCATGCATTAACTCCAAGTCTGTATATCGTTCCAAGATTTCCAAGTCTGTACAGCCATTGCACTCAATTGAAGTAGTCCATACATCGGTCTTCATATTCGAAGTCTGTACATTGGTCTTCATATTGGAAGTCTATACATTGGTCTTCACCTGAAGTCTGTACAGCCATTCTCTTATCAAAGTCCATACATCATTCTGTTGGAATTCCAAGTCCATACATCGGATTGATTGAGTAAGTATGTACAGCATGCCTTGCTGTTCACAGCCTTTAAAGTCTATACATCGGCTTCGCATCTGCAAGTCTGTACATTGGCTTCATATCATAAAGTCTGTACATTGGCTTCGCATCTTCAAGTTTGTACATCGGTTTGATATCATCAAGTCTGTACATTGGCTTCAACTCTCCAAGTCTGTACAGCCACATCTCAAAGGCTAAGTCTATACATCACTGTGGCTGCTCGAAGTGAAGCATAGTCTATACACTCCTCACATTTCCCTACGTTTGGCCAAGTCTATACACTCATACCTTTCCCTACGTTTTCTAGCCAAGTCTACACATCGTTTACCTGGCGTTTGCTTCAAAGTCTAAACACTTGTTTCTAAGGCAAAGTCTATTCAATTGTCTTCATGGCATTGCAAGTCTATACAGCCTTGGCATGTGCTTCGCAAAGTCTATACATTGCGTTGGTGGAAAGTCTATACATTGGGCTGTAGCTTGCTTGAAGTGAAGTCTACACATTGATTCTCTGTTCAGGACTCTCACTCAAAGTCTGTACAGCATGCTTCGTTGTTCAAGCTTTCAAAACTCTATACATCGCTCTTGAGCTAAAGTCTGTACAGCCGTTTCTTTGGCAAGTCTGCACATCGTGAAGTCTACACACTCGATTGCCCTGCTTTGCTTCAAGTCTGTACAGTCTCTCCCTCAGCAAGTCTATACACTGGGGTCATCAGCTGAAGCTACAACATGTCTGTACATTGGGTTCTCATGCATGTTAATAGCAAGTCTAGACATTGTCTGTCATGCACGCAATCAAGTGTATACACTCTACACACTTGGTTAACTGATGCTTTATGTCCATACACTCATTCCTTTGGTATGTTAATGCATTTAACTGAAAGTCTATACACTTAGGTCGCATAAAGTCTTACATGTCTATACACTCTCTCAGTGTACACACATATTCATTGCTGCTTCTGAAGTATATACACTCGTGTTAAAAGCCTGAACTAACTAAGTAGATACATTCCTTTTGTCTTTGTCTGCAGGTGATTTAGGCTAATGAAGGGCACGTGATCCGAGGGCTGATAGGAAGCTGACACGTGGCCAAATATCTTGGGTGGGAAATGTGGAACACACGCGCCCAGTGCTGCTCCTGCTCGAGCTGCTATATAAGAAAGACTCCGTTGTTTGATGGAGGCTGATCGAAATAGAAGGACTGAAGCCTTGAGCAGAAGTAGTAAGAAATAGAAGAAGAAGAAGAAATAGAAGAAGAGTGAGCCGGCAGAAGAAAAAGAGTTGCAGAGAAGAAGGAGAGAACAGCGTGAGAGAAAAGGAGAGCAGAGGAGAAAGAAAGAGAGATAGAGAGAGAGGGAGTTCGTGGAGAAGAAGGAAGAAGCTACTGAAGATCTGTCTACTGGACCGTGGATCAAATCCAGGCCAGTCAGCTCCATGGGAGCCACATATGACGTTCTTTCATTTACAGCTTGTGTTTGCTGTGTTATTTTTGTTTCTTATTTTTCCTTTTATTTGATCTGATTTACTGTGTTCTTCCGATCCTCTGGACTGAGGTCGGGTTCCTCCTGTGGTCTCAGGAGAAGGGAGATCTGATCTCCAATTCTGGGCTTGTGGGTTGCAAGTCCAGGGGTCCCTCTAGGTCTGGAGGAAGAGAGGTCTTCGACCTCTGGTTTGCTGGTGACTGGGAGTCACTGGTGAGTTCCCTCCTGGTCTGGAGGAAGGGAGACTTCGGTCTCTGGTTTCCAAGTGGCTGGGAGTCACTTGGGGTGTCCCTCCGGTTGGGAGGAAGAGGGGAGGTTGTTCCCCTGGTCAAGCTGTGTGGCAGCACCTTGTTCACAGACTGAGTCTGCAAGTTTCTAGCGTGTGTTAGTGGAAGCCTCACTCCGGTTGGGAGTGAGGGGTGGATGTAGGTCTTGGTGACTGAACCACCTAAAAAATATACTGTGCAGTGGTTTGTTTTGTGCGTTTCCTCCTTTCCTCCTACCTCCCATTCACAGGTTATGCATGCATGGTTAGTTGTGTTATCTTGGATTGTTTGTATTGTTCCTATCTGCAGTAACCTTGAGCATTATATTTTGCTAAGTATGTTTGGGTTGCATAGTTCTGTCTGCATTTTTGGTTTGATCAGGTGGCTGCATTGTTGCAATCCAATTGTTTGATCATGTGTTATCTTATCATCTCATCTTGTAGAGCTCATTAGTTTTTATTCCGCATATCTGAGCTTTAGAGTTTTAATTTGGGCATTATTTCTGAAGGGGATACATTCACCCCCCTCTGTATCCGGGCATAGCACTCTATCAGGAACGGGATATCCATTTAACTCCATATAGCAACACTTACTTCATTGTTTTACCTGAGTTCACATTTCTATTTGATTGGTTGAATCATTCATACACAGAGTCATGAAATTCCAAATATCATTCACCATTGCATGATAGTATAAATGTGGAATTCAAAGAGTAAGGAGCCAAGCCACATAAAACAATATTGAGTCACATTCAATTTGATCATAATCCAAACTCTCATCAATCCACACATCATTACCTTGGGGGCTAGCAATGGTATTTGCATCTCAATCAATCATTTAGCATTACCATGCATGACATGAGGCTCAATATGACATTTATCCAAGCATGTTTTCCACAATGCAATGTGCTAACATCAAAGCACATATGATCCTGATAGAGTCACAATTGCATCGACATAATATCCAAAGTTTGTAATCATCAAACACATGAAGACATGAATAACCATTCACGCACAAGGCCAAGCACCAAATGTATTTTGTAATCATCAAAATCACATACACAACAAACCTTATCCAAGTCTAGAACCCAAACACTTGACACAGCTTCCAACGAATGAACCAGGTACTCACGTGGCAAACTTGCCAACATATTTCCCCAACTCTGCACCTGCTAGTGCCACAAACCATAATACCTCAAGCAACGGCACGGCAACAACATGTCTTACACATCCAGAGACAACGCATATTGAGGAACCAATCCTTCGATGCTCTTCAACATAGCCTCAGAAATTCACCCGTAGCAACCAACGCTACGATCCTGAACATGTGGGTTATCGGCCCACCAGGCTTCCGCTGGGCATTCTGATCCACGTGCACAGGCACCATAATAGCGACTCAGGATCCGCCATCTTGGCAATCCTCAACTCGGCTGGCTAACTCTGAACAGCAGGGTGAGGGAAACATGGTTACCTTGAACCCATAGCATAGACTCTCTCGCTAGTCTAGAAATTCATGACGCATCGGGAATCATTACACCAGCCACGAGTCTTCGAGAGCACTGCCCAAACGGCGCACATCCTTCCGAAATAGCAACAACACCTTTACACCACAAGGGGAAAAGGGCAACGCTTCTCATAGACAGCCACATTGCCAAAACATCGAATGCGTCTCGCACGGACATCATGGCACACATAAGAAGAGGCCAACCAATCCAATCACACAATGCAAGCCGACGAACTTGGCATGAAGCAACCCTGATAAATTTAAAAGGAATAAATAAATCAAAATAGATTAAAAGATTTAATAAATAAATGAAAGAGCTTGGAATAAAAATAATTAAAACCCTGATGGAAATAACGCCTCAGATAAAGGCGCTACTTTACAAGAAAACGCCCTTACCTAAGGCGTGTTTTAAGAAAGGACACCCACATGTCAAGGCGTCAAATTTCAAACAATCAAAATAAATAAAAAAAAGGGCAAGATAGCGTAACGTCCTTTGCATGGACGCATTTCAACAAGAAACGACGCTTGACAAGGCGTCAATTTAAATTCGACGCCCTGACCTAGGTCGCTAATTCAGTTTGAGTTTCGTTCGACCCAGGAGTCTATCCAGGGTAAGATGATAACTATGAGAAAGAGTTCGAATGTGGTAATAACTCTAATATGGAAGTATTACTTCCAATCGAACACTAACCTTGTTAGGATTTCCAATATCTTATAAATAACCTTCTGCTTAAACCGAGAACGCTATTTGGCGTTCGGAGTTTTCAAAGGTATGCGAAGAATAGCAGGTTCTTCTTCTTCCTTCTTCCTTATATTGTGTTCGATCATCGCATGAAGAACTAATGATTCTTCATATTCTTCTCTTCTTACAGGTTAAGAAGATTCACGTGTGAAGAACAAAAGGGTAAGTTCTTCTTTCTTCCACCTTCAGTCAAGTATTATGAAGATAATACTAATGATCGTATATATATGTTCTCTGTAGGAAAGTCATCTTAACCTACTAAAGAACGTGGGTTCTTCTTCTGCATCCTCTTACTACCCCTTGATGCTATTAAGATCGAAAGCTTCAAAAGACTCTGTTTATAAACAGAGTATCGTTTTTCCCAGAACCTGCATCCGTTCATCTCCAGATCAACTATTAAGGTAGGATTTTCTCATGGAACGTAGCCCAAACTACCATATAACTATAGATAATTATCATCGGTAGTTCATGCATATAGTTTTCATGCGTTCTGGTTATTTTCTACGGAATTTTTGAAAGAAACGACCCTAACAAGGGCGTTAATTTAAAAGACACGACCATGCCCAGGTCGTCAATTCCAGATTTGACGCCCTGTACACGGACGTTAATTCCTGTTAATTAATAAATAGCATGTTTAAAAATTAATTATCAATGCAAACATGATTCTAAATTAATGCATGGTCAATTTCTTGTAATCCTGCTATTTTTTTGGTCCTGACTATATACCATGTTCCTGAAATATTCATTACCTCGAAATTTGTAAAATTGTGAATTCACGACCTTGACCAGGTCGTCTCTTGTTTAACAAACGCCCCGGACTAGGGCGCCTTTTTCCTGGTAACGCCCCTACCCAAGGCGCATTTTCAACGAAATTACAGATTTTAATATCCTGTAAAATAGCAATATTGGAAAGGATGACCTCTTTATATGTCGTCAAATTTAATATAAACGCCCCTGATTAAGGCGTTAATTTTACGAAAAATGACTTTACCAGAGTCGCTACTTTCTGCATTACTGATTTTTCCCGATTGCTGTTATCCGAGGGTTTCACTATATGTATATATATATATATATATATATATATATATATGTAGGCACTATTACTCTACTCCGTGAGTATAGTCCCACGTTTCAGGATGTTTTATCGATCACCCTCCACTCTCATTGACATACAAGCTCTCCATTGGACATTCCGTTCCTTTGGACTAGCGAGTTAGTCATAGAGACCTCCGTAAGACTCCTCGTACCTTGGAATCCCTCAAGGTCGACAGAGCTGGTTGTACCCTAAAAACCCATTACACTATTGAATGTCATGTCACTCTAAAGAAACATGGTATACCGGCCCTTATGATATGCAAAGAGTATATCATGAGAATTCTTAATGGGATGATGATATCATGCCATTTGTTGATGTTCTTGTGGACCTCAATTCTATATAAAGAATGTCCATACTTATTTGTCCTGGTACCCGAGTTAAGGGAACCAATTCCACCTAGTTTCATCGTTCATCGTGATTGTACCGTTGTTATCGCCTATCTATGTCCAATGTCGTATTTTTGGACTCCATTCTCTCAAAGTTATCCTACGTGTCTACAAGCTTAAATTGTTAAAATTCCATATTGGCTATATATATATATACAAGAGTGGATGTCAAATATACATGATAAATGCCTGCGCATATAGGGCCCGATCTGATCCTGGGAGGAGCACCCGAAAGTACTTGTGCCCATGGGAGTTGAATGATAAGGTATCTGGCATTATACCGAGTGCATGACTAGCTTGATTGGACATTCCACACAAATCTTGTACTTGACTCGTACTTGACTTGACATGAATTGCGTGACCCGAGAAAGGGTAATTACTTGCTTGCTTGATACATGATAGCCAAAGTTCTTGACATGACTTGCTAAAGAGTACTTGCTTAAATATCTGTTATCTTTTCTTGAAAGCTCGTGACTAGTTCGTCTTGTTGTCTTATTGATAAATTCTCTCTCCCTCTTGTCGTTTTATGCGAGCATGCATAGCTATAGTGCATTCATGAAAGATGTAACTACTTACACCCTTGCTAGTTCCTGAGATATAATTTCCGACTGAGCGTTCGCTCACTCCGTATTTGTCCCTTACTTTTCAGGTAATTCTGACGACGAGGGAAGTCAATCGGATGGGAATGGTCAAGAGTGAAAGAGCTAGAGCTTTTCCAAGTGTCATCTAGTCTTTTTCCTATTTTCTTGAGTCAACTATGTACTTTTCCTTTTTAATTGAATAGAGTATTGGATTTGTAATAGTCTATCCATTATGAAATAAAGGATTGGGTTATCTTTCTATTTTGCGCATCTCTGTTTTGGTGTCGAATACACTACTACTCTGATTGACATGATTGATATAAACTCGTCGCGCATATCCGAGTATCTTCATGGTACCCAATTCTATAATAAGAATGAGGGTATCTTACCTTTGATGTACTGTTCATGTGGACCTCAATTCTATATCAAGAATGTCCATACTTATTTGTCATGGTACCCAAGTTAAGGGAATCTAATTCCACCTAGTTTCATCGATCGTCGTGATTGTACCGTAGTTATCGCCTATCTATGTCCAATGTCGTATTTTTGGACTCCATTATCTCAAAGTTATCCTACGTGTCTACAAGCTTAAATTGTTGAAATTCCATATTGGCTATATATATATATACAAGAGTGGATGTCAAAAATACATGATAAATGCCTGCGCATATAGGGCCCGATCTGGTCCTGGGAGGAGCACCCGAAAGTACTTGTGCCCATAGGAGTTGAATGATAAGGTATCTGGCATTATACCGAGTGCATGACTAGCTTGATTGGACATTCCACACAAATCTTGTACTTGACTCGTACTTGACTTGACATGAATTACGTGACCCGAGAAAGGGTAATTACTTGCTTGCTTGATATATGATAGCCAAAGTTCTTGACATGACTTGCTAAAAAGTACTTGCTTGAATATCTTGTCATCTTTTTTCTTGAAAACTCATGACTAGTTCATCTTACTGTCTTGCTTGATAAATTCTCTATCTTGTCGTTTTATACGAGCATGCATAGCTATAGTGCATTCATGAAAGATGTAACTACTTAAACCCTTGCTAGTTCCTGAGATATAATTTTCTACTGAGCGTTCGCTCACTCCGTGTTTGTCCCTTACTTTTCTGGTAAGTCCGATGACGAGACTCAAACGGATGGGAAAAGTCCAGAGTGAAAGAGCTAGAGCTTTTCCAAGTGTCATCTAGTCTTTTTCCTATTTTCTTGAGTCAACTATGTACTTTTCCTTTTATTTTGAATAGAGTATTGGATTTGTAATAGTCTATCTATTATGGAATAAAGGATTGGGTTATCTTTACTTTTGCGCATCTCTGTCTTTGTGTCGAATACACGACCCCTCTGATTGACATGATTGATATAAACTCGTCGCGCACCTCCGGGTATCTTCCGCGCTCGGGGCGTGACAGTTTTTGTGGTATCAGAGCCTAGGGTATTCAATTCCTAGGAAAACCCAAGTCCAAGGATATGTTCAAACCTTTAACTAGTGAGATTGGGTAGAACCAAGGGTTAAAGTTAACATAGAATGCTAGTCTTTAAGATACAAATCACGTATTAATCTAGTTATTATAATTGTACGATAATGGCTGCCGAACATGCTCAATGGCGCAACATGCAGCTTACACTGCAAGGCATGACTCAAGTGCTGCAACAAGTAACACAAGGAGGTGGACAACAAGCAGGAAGTCTCCACCAGACTTTCAAGAACATGAACCCGCCCAAGTTCACGGGTTCTACTGATCCAGATGACGCTGAACACTGGATTAGGGAAACAGAACGAATATTCCGTGTTATGCAATGCACGGATCAAGATAAGGTCTTATTAGCTACTTTTCAGTTAGAAAGTGATGCTAGATGCTGGTGGGAATCAATAGAGGCTACTATAAATCAAGATCAGGTTTCGTGGGAGGAATTCGTTGAACACTTTAACGCAAAATATTTCTCAGACCGAGTTCAGGAAAAGAAGGCTACAGAATTTGCTGCATTAAAGCAACGATCTTTGTCAGTGGCCGAATATGAGGCCCAATTCTCTAGATTATCTCAGTATGCTAAGCATCTAGTTAGCACCGAGAAAATGAAAGCTAGGAGGTTTCTTAATGGGCTCAGGCCCCAAGCTATTACTCAACTAGCGCTGATGGACATTCAAGTCTACTCAGAGATAGTACGCCGAGCTCAACTATTAGAAGATGCCACGGAACTGTCTGATAGGATTCGTGGTAAGGATAAGAAGGAACAAGTTACAGGTTCGGGTTCCTTTAAACCCAACTTCAAGAAAAGGCCTAGCAATGGAGGAGCATCCTCACAAGACCAAAAGTTCAAGAAGACCAAGCCCTTCTCTATAACCACCACCTCTCCAAATACAGTGTGCAAACATTGTGATAAAGCGGGTCATAGAGCAGAGGAATGCTGGAGGAAACTAGGAGCATGTCTCCGTTGTGGGAGTCGTGAGCATCGGACTCCCGATTGCCCATTACTTAACGACCAAGCCATTGACGGGAAGCGCCAAGTAACCAAGAATGCTCGTCTTCATGCAATCAAGGAGACCGAGCAAGTAGAAGGAGGCGGCTTAGTGGAAGGTACATTGAAAGTTTGTTCCAGGAATACATATGTCTTAATTGATACTGGTGCATCGCATTCTATTGTTTCTAAGAAGTTTGCTGACCCATTACCCCTAGAACCGGAATGGATAAAGTTAGTTTTGTCTACTCCTCTGGATGACGAGACTGATATTACACATCATTACCAAAACTGCGAGGTATTGATTCATGGTCAAAATCTCCCTATTGATCTCATATGTTTAGATCTGAAAGAGTATGATGTTTTACTAGGGGCTGATTGGTTATCCAAGTATCAGGCAACGGTTGATTGCCGCAATAGTAAGGTTACATTCAAGGAATTTTCAGAACTAATATTTACTGGCCCCAAGAGTCGGAGCAAATCCCCTCTTATTTCAGCTCTCCGAGCTAGCAAGCTCATCAGGAAAGGATGTACATTTTTTCTTTGCCTTTGTCACAGTTAAAGAAGCTAAGGAAGCTAAGCTAGAAGACATTCCAGTAGTACAAGAATTTCCGGACGTATTTCTGGAAAATTTGCCGGGATTACCCCCGCAAAGAGAAGTGGCCTTCACCATCTACTTAGTCCCTGGTGCTGGTCCGATTTCAAAGGCACCTTATAGGATGTCACCTACTGAACTCAAGGAATTAAAGGAGTAATTGATGGAACTCATTAAGAAAGGATTCATTAGACCAAGTACTTCCCCGTGGGGAGCGCCTGTATTATTTGTAAAGAAGAAAGACGGATCCATGAGGTTATGCGTCGACTATCAAAAATTGAATCATCTCACTATCAAGAACAAGTACCCACTGCCGAGAATCGATGAATTGTTTGATCAAATTTCAGGATCCATGTACTTTTCCAAAATTGATCTTAGGTCCGGATATCACCAACTAAGAATGAAGGACGAGGATATTCATAAAACCGCATTCAGAAGCAGGTATGGCCATTATGAATTTGTTGTTATGCCTTTCGGACTAACGAATGCCCCTGCTGCCTTTATGCAGTTAATGAATAGTATATTCAGGCCTTATTTGGATCAATTCGTAGTGGTCTTTATTGATGATATATTGATTTATTCCAAGACCAAGGAAGAGCATGAGGAACATTTGAGGTTTGCATTACAAATATTGAGGACAAATCAATTATATGCAAAACTTAGCAAGTGTGAATTCTGGCTTGAAGAAGTGACTTTTCTCGGACATGTTATATCAAAGGATGGCTTGTCTGTACACCCATCAAAGGTTGAAGCTGTAAGGAACTGGGAAAGACCGACCAATGCTAGCGAGATCCGAAGTTTCTTAGGTCTTGCCGGCTATTACAGGCGATTCATCAAAGATTTCTCTAAAATCGCCGTGCCACTTACAAGGTTAACTCACAAGGAGATCCGTTATGAATGGGATGAGGAATGTGAGAGAAGCTTCCAAACTCTCAAGGATCATCTTACTACAGCTCCTATCTTAGCATTGTCAATTGAAGGAGAAAAATTCGAGGTATACATTGATGCTTCTGGCATTGGCCTCGAGTGTGTTCTAATGCAACAAGGGAAGGTTATAGCCTACTCTTCTCGTCAATTAAAGAAGCATGAAGAGAACTACCCCGTCCATGACTTAGAATTTGCCGCGGTAGTATTTGCACTAAAAATATGGAGACATTATCTTTATGGAGTACAGTTTACTGTATACTCCGATCACAAGAGTCTCAAATATCTTTTCTCACAGAAGGAACTAAATATGAGGCAAAGATGATGGCTGAAATATCTCAAGGACTTCGACTTCAATATACAATATCATCCCGGAAAGGGTAATCATGTAGCAGATGCCCTTAGTCGAAAGCCGAGAGCACTGTTAGCCAATTGTCTGATTCAAGAATGGAAATTGCTAGAACAATTCTCTGAACTCAATATAAGCATGGACACGGACCCTAGATGTGTCACATTATCTCATGTAAGCATACAGTCAGATTTATTATCTGAGATACAAGCACTTCAGGATGATGATCCTACATTAGTAGAAATCAAGGGCAGATTAAAAGGACAATCGGATTTCCAATTAACTTCTTAGGGAAGATTAATGTTCAAGAATAGAACTTGTATACCGGACTGCCCAGAATTGAAAAAGAAGATCTTAGATGAAGCTCACAGATCAAGGTATATGATTCATCCTGGATCTACCAAGATGTACCAAGATGTGAAAAGAAATTTTTGGTGGCCCAACATGAAAAGAGAAATAGCGGACTATGTATCACGCTGTCTCACATGCCAACAAGTCAAGGCGGAACACCAAAAGCCTGCTGGAAAGCTACATCCTCTAGATATCCCTAAATGGAAGTGGGAGGATATTGGTATGGATTTCATCATGGGTTTATCTAAATCAAAAAGAGGACATGATGGAATATGGGTTATCATTGACCGACTGACTAAATCAGCGCATTTCTTGCCAATCAAGAGTCGATGGTCAGTTGATGTCTTAGCTGCACTATACATCAAGGAAATAGTCAGATTACATGGTATTCCTATTTCAATCGTGTCTGACAGAGATCCCCGTTTTACTTCTCATTTTTGGAAAGGACTACAACATTCGTTGGGGACGAGACTTAATTTTAGTACAGCCTTTCATCCTCAAACGGATGGTCAGACCGAGAGAACAAATCAAGTAGTTGAAAATATGCTTAGAGCATGCATCACTGATTTTTATGGAAACTGGCATGATCACTTGCCTCTTGTCGAATTTGTATACAATAATAGCTACCAAGCTAGTATACAAATGGCACCTTTCGAAGCTTTATACGGAAGGAGTTGCCGATCACCCTTGTGCTGGAATGAAGTTGGAGAGAAACAACTGTTAGGTCCAGACATGGTAAGGGATACAACTGAGAAGATACGAGTAATCAGGGAAAGATTGCAAGTAGCTCAGATAAGGTAAAAGGCTTATGCCGACACAAGAAGAAGAGATCTCGAATTCTAAATTGGAGATCATGTATTTCTCAAGATATCGTCTGGATGTGGAATACGAAGATTTGGTGTTAAAGGCAAGCTTACACCAAGATTTATCGGACCTTTTGAGATACTAGAAAGAGTTGGCGAGGTTGCTTATCGCATCGCATTGCCCCCTCAACTGTCCGAAGTACATGATGTGTTCCACATATCTATGTTGAAGAAGTATGTACATGACCCATCACATATTATTGAATATGGAGACCTAGTGATCCAGAAAGATTTCACGTATGAGCAGAAGCCTATGAAGATCTTAGATCGAGAAGTACGAACCCTAAGGAATAAGGTTATTCCCATGCTAAAAGTACAATGGAATAAGAATTCAGAACATGAAGCTACATGGGAGACCGAGGAATCTATGAGGAAATAATTTCCAGATTTATTTTAGAAGGTACGTACTCTACACTCTCCAAAAGCAAATATATGATATGGAATTTGGGGACCAAATTCTTTTTAAGTGGGGGAGCGTGTAGCAACCCTGAGAAATTTAAAAGGAATAAATAAATCAAAATAGAATAAAAGATTTAATAAATAAACGAAAGAGCTTGGAATAAAAATAATTAAAACCCTGATGGAAATAACGCCTCAGATAAAGGTGCTACTTTACAAGAAAACGCCCTTACCTAAGGCGTGTTTTAAGAAAGGACGCCCACATGTCAAGGCGTCAAATTTCAAACGACCAAAATAAGTAAAAAAAGGGCAAGATAGCGTAACGTCCCTTGCATGGACGCGTTTCAACAAGAAACGACGCTTGACAAGGCGTCAATTTAAATTCGACGCCCTGACCTAGGTCGCTAATTCAGTTTGAGTTTCGTTCGACCCAGGAGTCTATCCAGGGTAAGATGATAACTATGAGAAAGAGTTCGAATGTGGTAATAACTCTAATATGGAAGTATTACTTCCAATCGAACACTAACCTTGTTAGGATTTCCAATATCTTATAAATAACCTTCTGCTTAAACCGAGAACGCTATTTGGCGTTCGGAGTTTTCAAAGGTATGCGAAGAACAGCAGGTTCTTCTTCTTCCTTCTTCCTTATATTGTGTTCGATCATTGCATGAAGAACTAATGATTCTTCATATTCTTCTCTTCTTACAGGTTAAGAAGATTCACGTGTGAAGAACAAAAGGGTAAGTTCTTCTTTCTTCCACCTTCAGTCAAGTATTATGAAGATAATACTAATGATCGTATATATATGTTCTCTGTAGGAAAGTCATCTTAACCTACTAAAGAACGTGGGTTCTTCTTCTGCATCCTCTTACTACCCCTTGCTGCTATTAAGATCGGAAGCTTCAAAAGACTCTGTTTATAAACAGAGTATCGTTTTTCCCAGAACCTACATCCGTTCATCTCCAGATCAACTATTAAGGTAGGATTTTCTCATGGAACGTAGCCCAAACTACCATATAACTATAGATAATTATCATCGGTAGTTCATGCATATAGTTTTCATGCGTTCTGGTTATTTTCTACGGAATTTTTGAAAGAAACGACCCTAACAAGGGCGTTAATTTAAAAGACACGACCATGCCCAGGTCGTCAATTCCAGATTTGACGCCCTGTACACGGACGTTAATTCCTGTTAATTAATAAATAGCATGTTTAAAAATTAATTATCAATGCAAACATGATTCTAAATTAATGCATGGTCAATTTCTTGTAATCCTGCTATTTTTTTGGTCCTGACTATATACCATGTTCCTGAAATATTCATTACCTCGAAATTTGTAAAATTGTGAATTCACGACCTTGACCAGGTCGTCTCTTGTTTAACAAACGCCCCGGACTAGGGCGCCTTTTTCCTTGTAACGCCCCTACCCAAGGCGCATTTTCAACGAAATTACAGATTTTAATATCCTGTAAAATAGCAATATTGGAAAGGATGACCTCTTTATATGTCGTCAAATTTAATATAAACGCCCCTGATTAAGGCGTTAATTTTACGAAAAATGACTTTACCAGAGTCGCTACTTTCTGCATTACTGATTTTTCCCGATTGCTATTATCCGAGGGTTTCACTATATGTATATATATATATATATATGTAGGCACTATTACTCCACTCCGTGAGTATAGCCCCACGTTTCAGGATGTTTTATCGATCACCCTCCACTCTCATTGACATACAAGCTTTCCATTGGACATTCCGTTCCTTTGGACTAGCGAGTTAGTCATAGAGACCTCCGTAAGACTCCTCGTACCTTGGATTCCCTCAAGGTCGACTGAGCTGGTTGTACCCTAAAAACCCATTACACTATTGAATGCCATGTCACTCTAAAGAAACATGGTATACCGGCCCTTATGATATGCAAAGAGTATATCATGAGAATTCTTAATGGGATGATGATATCATGCCATTTGTTGATGTTCTTGTGGACCTCAATTCTATATAAAGAATGTCCATACTTGTTTGTCCTGGTACCCGAGTTAAGGGAACCTAATTCCACCTAGTTTCATCGTTCATCGTGATTGTACCGTTGTTATCGCCTATCTATGTCCAATGTCGTATTTTTGGACTCCATTCTCTCAAAGTTATCCTACGTGTCTACAAGCTTAAATTGTTGAAATTCCATATTGGCTATATATATATATACAAGAGTGGATGTCAAATATACATGATAAATGCCTGCGCATATAGGGCCCGATCTGGTCCTGGGAGGAGCACCCGAAAATACTTGTGCCCATGGGAGTTGAATGATAAGGTATCTGGCATTATACCGAGTGCATGACTAGCTTGATTGGACATTCCACACAAATCTTGTACTTGACTCGTACTTGACTTGACATGAATTGCGTGACCCGAGAAAGGGTAATTACTTGCTTGCTTGATACATGATAGCCAAAGTTCTTGACATGACTTGCTAAAGTGTACTTGCTTGAATATCTGTTATCTTTTCTTGAAAGCTCGTGACTAGTTCGTCTTGTTGTCTTATTGATAAATTCTCTCTCCCTCTTGTCGTTTTATGCGAGCATGCATAGCTATAGTGCATTCATGAAAGATGTAACTACTTAAACCCTTGCTAGTTCCTGAGATATAATTTCCTACTGAGCGTTCGATCACTCCGTGTTTGTCCCTTACTTTTCAGGTAATTCCGACGACGAGGGAAGTCAATCGGATGGGAATGGTCAAGAGTGAAAGAGCTAGAGCTTTTCCAAGTGTCATCTAGTCTTTTTCCTACTTTCTTGAGTCAACTATGTACTTTTCCTTTTTAATTGAATAGAGTATTGGATTTGTAATAGTCTATCCATTATGAAATAAAGGATTGGGTTATCTTTCTATTTTGCGCATCTCTGTTTTGGTGTCGAATACACTACTACTCTGATTGACATGATTGATATAAACTCGTCGCGCATATCCGAGTATCTTCCGCGCTCGGGGCGTGACATGGCAAGACATGTTGTGCCCCTTGTGCCTTGATGATGTTGTGTAGTTTCGATGATAGTAAAGATTATGAGTCATAATGATAAGTCATCATATTTGATTCAATGTCTGATGAATGATTTGATTGAATGATGTCCGAATGAATGTCATGCTACATGTACTCTGAAGTCTGTGCAGTTTAAACCCTGCACGCTACCTAAGCTGATGCTAGTCTGTTCAGGTTCATGCATCATCTGTATAGTCGGTGCATTCCTAGTCATTGTGCATCTCAAGGTCAGTGCAAGGTCAATTGTCTAAGGCTAAGGTTCATGCATATCTCAGTCCGGCTGTTCAACAAACTTAGTGCATGGTATTGTTTATGTGGATAGTGGTCTGAGGGTCTCGTTTCTGCACGATGCCTTAAAATTGATAGTCGGTGCAATGACGTGTTTCAGCACGGTCGGTGTAATCTTTGATCCTAGTATTGAAATGAGTCGGTGCAATACTTGCATATGCATACGTGAGTCTGTGCACTTCATTTTCCATGCATGTAGCCTTGAAGTGTGTTAGGTCGGTGCAAACGCCCTCGTGTGTTAGGTGCATCGATGCAACCCTTGGTACTGCACACTGATTAAGTCATGCATCGGTGCATATCTTCTCTGTGCTTTCTTTACATTAGGTCGGTGCACTGATCTTCTTACACGTTAGTCGGTGCATCTAACTTTGAAGAGATGATTGAGTCTGAGCATGTGTATGTGACCACCACAATTGAGTCCGTGCATCAAAACCTTTCCTCTGTGCAATCTCCTCTCTTTATATCGTATAATTGTCTGAATGTGATCCATATCTGATGCCCTGATAGGTACCTTTTTGTAAAGACTAAGAAGGGCACGAGATCCAAGATTGAAGAAAGTGCCAGGATCGTGACACGTGGAAAGCAATGATGCTGTGATGCTGAAACCTCACCTAGATATTTGGGCGGGAATTGTGATGACCACACGCCCTATCCTTTTACTACTCTATAAATAAGAAGTTTCTTCCTCAGGAGTAGGGCTATCATAATTGCGAACATACTTCGAAAGAGCAGAAGCAGAGAGAGCTTGCACGATCCAGAGAAAAGAGAAGAGAAGGAAAGAGTCAAGAGAAAAGTTTTTGAAAGAATAATGAAAGTGTTTGTTCTTCAGTGTCCTGGTTCAGAACCGGAGCTGAAATTGCTCAGTGTTGAGCTACATTCCCCTTGTGGGTTCTTTCGTTTCTTCGCTTTGTTTTTTCATCTTCATTTTAGAAACTCGTTTCCAAGCTGTGTGTCAGCGGAGCAAGCTGTGAAGCTCAGCTGTTTGCAGAGGTGGATTCCTCTGGTTTGGTAAAGCTGTAAGTCCCTAGCGGTTTGCAGAGGAGGATTCCTATGAATGGCATAAGCTGTAATGCCCCTCTATCTGTAGGGTTTTGACCCCAAAGCTGTGGATAAGCGAAGCTGTGTATCAGCAGTGGAAGCCAAATTCTGGTTTAGAGTGTGGGGTGGATGTAGATCTCAGGTTTGAGATCGAACCACCTTAAAAATCTCTGACTTATGTGTAATTGCTTTGCAGACTGTGTACATCCAGGTCATTTCTTCAATCACTAGTAGATGAATGTTTAGGACCGTCTTGAGTTAGATCTGTTGGGTCGGCGTTCCTCGATAGTATTGTTCATTTGTCTGTCGTCTGACAGCAGCTTGTTTTAATTCCGCACTTAGAGCTGTTGTTGTTGGTTTTAATTGGGTGGCTGATCTATTCACCCCCCTCTAGATCGTATATTGCATCCTATCACTTGGTATCAGAGCCTAACTCTTCTGCAGGGATCAACGTCCTGAAGAGAAACGGCCATGGATGCAAGAGGGATGACGGCTGAAGGACATTCCACCACGAAGCCCCCATACTTTGATGGGACGAACTACGCATACTGGAAGAACTGCATGCAAGTTTTTCTGAGGGTGAAAGACTATGAAATTTGGAAGGTGGTCAGTAAAGGACCATTTGAGCTGCATCCTAATGAGAATATATGGACAAGAGAGGAGATCAGGAAATCTACTCTCAACTGGAGCGCCATCAATGCCATACAATGTGCTCTACATCCCACTGAATTTGCAAGAGTCTCTTCGTGTGCCACAGCGAAAGAGATGTGGGATAAGCTAGATGTCATCTATGAGGGAACCTCTCAGGTGAGGGAGACCAAGGCTAATTTACTAATTTCAGAGTATGAAGCCTTCAGGATGAAGCCCAGTGAGACCATCACCGAGATGTATGCTCATCTTACCCTCATAACCAATGGTCTCAGAAATCTGGGGAAAAACTACTCTGACAATGGAATCGTGAGGAAGATACTGCGATCCCTGACTCCAATATGGCATACAAAAGTGACAGTTATTGAGGAGTCGAGGGATCTTCCGAATACCAAAGTGGACGAGCTAATAGGCTCATTGATGACCTATGAAATGAATTTGCCAAAGACAGAGGAGCTTGAGAAAAAGTGGTAGCCTATTGCTCTGAAGGCAAGCGCGAGTCGTTCCAGTCGATCCAGCCACAATGGATCGTCTAGTGATCAGAGCCTCTCTGGATCAGAAATTGAAAGAGATCAAATAGCGATGCTGACCAGAGAGTTCAGAAGGTTTGTTAGAAAAGAAGGAAGAAATTTCAGCCGAAGAGAATATGGCGGGAGAAGATACAACAGGTACAAATCTAACTCTACCAATAAGATAGACACTAATGTTTGTTACCACTGCAGGAAGGCCGGTCATATGAAGGCTAATTGTCCAGAGCTCCAGAAGCCGAAAGAAAAGGCCAAGAAAAGGGCTCCCAAAGGAAAAGCAATGGTGAGCACATGGAGTGACGAGGACGAGGGCACTTTGAGCAGCACGTCAGAAAGTAAAGATGAAGAAAAGCCCATCTGTCTGATGACCAGAAATGATGAAAAAGAAGTGGAAGAATCGGACGAGGTATCATCTCCTTTTGAGCATTATACTATTTCAGATTGGGAAGATGCTTACGAAGAATTGCTAGATAAGGTAGATGATATCAGAAAAGAGAACAGACAATTGAAGAAGAAAGTAAATTCTCTTATGAATGAAAAAACTATGTCTGATAAAATTGCCCGCTTGCAATCTAAAAATGACATGTTAAAAAATTCATGTGCTGAAGTTGATAATGTTAAGCATGCATTAATAGACTCTAGAACAGAAAATGATAATCTAAAAAATGTGATTGGTGAATTAAAATTGAAATTGCAGAATTATGAAAATGAAATGAAAGTTATGAATGAGAAATATGAAGCAGTTCTAGGTGTTAACCATGAACTAAAAAATTCAATTGATCACCTAGAAAAAGAGAATGAAGATAAAAAGAAAATTATCGAAAACATGACCCAAGGATCTGATAATTTGAATGCACTCTTAGGGTCAAAAGTAAATTTCAGAAGAGAAGGCCTCGGGTATAACTCCGCAGCTAAAGGGAGCTTTGCTTTAAAAACAATTTCATTCGTTGCTGAGAAGGAAAAGGGGTCCCTCATCAAAATGAGCAATGTGAAATCTGCTGTTAAAGTTGTTGAGTCCAAATTGCCCAGTGCTAAGGACAAGGGCAAGCAGAAAATGGGTGAGTCTAGCCATGATAGTACACACTGCCTTTCCTCCCATAGTAGAGTTCAGATGAAGGGTCAACCTTCACGCACACCAAAACCCCAGGCTAGGGTTAACAAGTCACCACCAACAGTTCAGAAGAAGACTCAACCCACACCCATGAAGAAGTCAAGCGAGTCTAGGGTCCAAGGTAGACACACTTATGCCAGAAGTCAATCGAGCCACTTCCACCAGCCCAGAGTCCAGACACACAATCATGTGGAGCCTCAATAGTTCTATAGGTTTGAATGGAGTAGAGCTCAAGGGAGGTATAGATATCAGTCATGTACCACATAGACATACAGACCTTAGGCTAAAAACTGGGTTGGGCCGTCTAGAATATGGGCTTCTAGGAAACAAACCGTTTACAGTCAGCCAAGGACCAACGTTGGCCACTATTTCCTGAATGCTCATTGGCCTACGCACTGGCACAAAAACAATTAGAATGCAAGGAAAAATGGTGGCAGGACAAATAACAAGTCAAGAAAAATTCAGCTTGCTAATGCTGAGAAGAAGAGAAACAATAGAAGAAATGTCAAAAAACCCACCAATCAACCAGCTCTCAAACAAGTATGGATCCCAAAAATTTTACTATCATGTATGAATTGTTCTATTTCTGCTTCGGAGCCCAAACAGTTTTGTGTTCCAAAATGTTCTCCGTGACTATGATTGCAGGTATGCCTGGCAGCCAAGCACAACATGTGGTATCTAGATAGTGGCTGCTCCAGGCATATGACGGGGGACAAGGATAAATTTTGCTTGCTGACAGAGAAAAATGGAGGCCTTGTCACCTTCGGAGGAAACACTAAGGGTAAAATCATCGGATCAGGTAAAGTAGGTAAGTGCACTACCTGTTGCATTGATGAAGAATTGCTGGTGGATGGATTAGCATATAATCTTTTAAGTATCAGCCAGCTATGTGATAAAGGGCACAAGGTAGTATTTGATGCACTTAGCTGCAAAATTTTTGAACCTGACTTTGATCTAGTTAAATTCTCTAGAAAAAGAATGAATAATATTTACATGTTAAATCTAGATGATATTGCACACTCTAACCTATGTCTCACTGCTAATAAAGAAGACTTAGCCTTTCTGTGGCATCGTAGGTTAGGCCATGCTAGTTACACTATTCTGCACAAATTGAATAAACACAGCATGGTTAGAGGACTCCCTGAAATTTCTTTCAAGAAGGAAAATAAGGTGTGTGGTGCTTGTACATAGTCCAAGCAGACTAGAAAGTCATTTAAATGAAGAACTGAAAATATGTCCCTTAAACCTTATGAGCTGATACATATGGATTTATTTGGACCCACACGATCAATCAGCTTGTTAGGGAGAAGATATGGATATGTCCTAGTTAATGACTTCTCTAGGTATACTTGGGTCTTCTTCATCACTCACAAGAATGATGCTTTTACTGAATTTCAGGAGTTCTATTTAAATATCAAACAGAAAAATGAACACTTGATCAAAAATATTATGTCTGGTCATGGAGGTGAGTTTGAAATCTCACAATTTGAAAACTTCTGCAGGGAAAATGGAATTACCCATCGGTTCTCCTCCCCAAGAACACCTGAGCAAAATGGAATAGTAGAGAGGAGGAACCAGACACTTGTGGAGATGGCCCGTACACTACTTGTTGAAGGTGGCTTACCAAGAAAATTTTGGGCAGAGGCAGTTAATACTGCATGCCATATAATCAACAGAGCCATGGTAAGGTCTTTCACTCAGAAAACTCCTTATGAGATTCTGAAAGGTAAGAAGCCTTCAATTGCTTATTTCAAGGTCTTTGGCGGTAAATGTTTCATTCATGTTAATGATAAAAGAGATCTTGATAAATTTGAACCTAAAAGTGATCCAGGAATCTTTCTTGGGTATTCTGAATACACTAGAGCATATAGAGTGTACAACCTTAATTCTAAAACTATTGAGAAATCTCCACATGTTGTCTTGGATGAGTCCCTAAGTAACTTTGAAGTTGGTCAATGCAGAAAAGAAGATGACGGATAAATTCTTAAGAAAGGAAAACTTGAAGACCAATCAGACCAAGAAGAAGAAGCTGAAGAAGTCAATGCGGAGGAGCCTACTTTTCAGGGGGCGGTAAATGAAGGTCAAGGTAACCAAGTTATGAATGTCAGATTCTTAAGAGACCATCCTATTGAAAACATCACTGGTGACTTGCATGAACCTCCTAGGACTAGAGGCTTCCTTAGAGCTCAAAATGAATTAAATGCATATGCATTGGTTTCTAATGTTGAACCCAAAACCATTGACAGTGCTCTCAAAGATGCGCATTGGATCAATGCCATGCACGAAGAGCTTAATCAGTTTAACAGGAACAAGGTGTGGCACCTAGTTCCATCTCCTGTTCATGGAAATGTCATTGGGACAAAATGGGTCTTTAGAAATAAAACTGATGAGCTAGGTAATGTTGTCAAAAATAAGGCCAGACTTGTTGCTCAGGGGTACAACCAGGAATTTGGAATTGACTTTGAAGAATCATTTTCCCCTGTAGCCAGGTTAGAAGCTATTAGAATTTTGTTAGCTTATGCATGCTTCTTTGGAATAACTCTCCAGCAGATGGATGTAAAATCTACTTTTCTCAATGGGGAAATTAAGGAGGATGTCTATGTCCATCAACCTCCTGGCTTTGAATGCTCAGATTTCCCTTCTTATGTATATAAGTCGAATAAAGCTCTCCATGGTTTGAAGCAAGCTCCTAGAGCTTGGTATGACAGACTAAGCAGATTCCTTATTGAAAAGAAGTTCACAAGAGGTAAAGTTGATCAAATATTGTTTACCAGGGTACGTCATCCTGATATCATCATTGTCCAAATTTATGTGGATGACATTGTGTTTGGTTCAACCAACCCTGAATTATGTAAGGAATTTTCTAAACTTATAACACAAGAATTTGAGATGAGCTCAATGGGTGAACTGAAATTATTTCTTGGACTGCAGGTGACTCAAACTAAAGAAGGAACCTTTATCACTCAGTCCAAATATATAAGGAACCTCCTGAAGAAATACAAATTCGACAACCTCAAGGACATTGCAGCTCCAATGAGTACTTCAACAAGCCTTGATGAAGATACCAAAGGTAACTCTGTGGATCAAAAGTTATACAGAGGTATGATCAGATCTCTCTTGAATCTCACTGCATCTAGGCCTGACATTCAATTTGCAGTATGTTTATGTGCTAGATTTCAGGCTAGTCCTAAGGAATCACACTTTAGTGCAGTGAAAAGGATCTTTAGGTATCTAACAGGCACCCAATAACTAGGCTTATGGTATCTTGCTAGATGTGAGCTAGAGCTTCTAGCCTACACTGATGCAGACTATGCTGGGTGTCGAGTAGATAAGAAGAGCACTAGTGGTTACTGTCAATTCCTAGGTGGTTGTCTAGTATCTTGGGCTTCTAAAAAGTAACACACTGTGGCACTTTCCACTGCTGAAGCAGAATATGTTGCTACAGGGAACTGTGCTACCCATATACTATGGATTAAACACCAGCTCTCAGATTATCAGATAAATCTGAGATGCATTCCACTTCTATGTGACAACACCAGTGCAATCTGTCTCACTAAAAATCATGTTCACCACTCTAGGACTAAGCATATTGAAATTAAACACCATTTTCTTAGAGATGTAGTGAGCAAGAATGAAATTGAATTGATATTTGTTGAAACTGAAAAACAAATCACTGATATCTTTACAAAACCCCTTGGAAATGAAAGATTTAAATATTTAAGATGAGAATTAGGGTTGTGTAATTTTTAGCACGAGATTGATGAATAAATTCACTCTTGAGCTATATGAGGTAATTGTGTCAGCCTATTCCTTAAGCAGTTGAATAAAGAAGATCCTTGTGTAATCGATTATTTGATGTCTTGCATAGATTGTTTGATGGTTGTGTATAAATTGCACAGAGTCTTGATACAAGTACTACACCTAGTCTATGCCATGTGTGATCTCTCTGGTCATTGCATACTACGCATGAAGCATAAGTCACATGTAGCAACATGTAGGTCGGTGCATATTGCATTCCAGGCACATGTAAGTCAGTGCATCTATTATCCAAACTGCATGATAAGATCGATGCACATTGCATTGCTCATGAAGGATAAGGTCGGTGCAAAATTTGCCTGTTGCATATCTTAGATAATGCATATTGATGTCAGGGGAAGGATAGCAACATCAGAACTAGTTCAACCCCTTCTCTCTCTCTACTCCTTAATGTCCACTCCTTTTCTCAGAATGGATAACAGTCTAGTAATTGGTTCATTATCGTGAGCTGTAATTATTACAACTCTTCCGCTATAAGAATCACATGTGCTCATTGAATGAACCGAAGGTTTAACTTTAATTGGCTGTAAAGTTAAAAAGAGTGTCTTCTAAAAATAAGGTGATAGAAAACACTTATAGCTCTTAACCTCTATCTCATGATTATAATAGAACAGGTCTTCACAGTATCTGAACATGACATATTCAGTGATGGTTAAGGTTTGAAAACTAAAAATTTTGTATTGTTCTTAAACAAGTCACTCCAAAAATTATAAGGGCAGCAAAAATTAAGTTCATCAAAGAAAAAGAAATGAACAAAGTGGCAGGGCAATGAATGAGTTACACTGAGAAACTGAGGTCTCCATCAAAGAAATGGAGAGTATCTTAAGTCATGAAGTGACTCAGGTTAACTCTGTTCATTTGGTCGAATCTACAAAGGAGGTTTCACTGAGTAACTAGGGGTACTGGCCTCTGATCAAGGTATACCCTTAACGTCAAAGGTGCAAACTATCCCTGTAGCTTTTGATCAGAAATAGATATAGTAGTTTATGCTTAGTAACTGGGGGTATTAGCATCTAATCATGGTATACACCTAATGTCAACGGCATAAATGATACTTGTCTGTTCAATAAGTTCAATTTTCAGAAGCTAGTGAATGAAAAATGATGTAACCCTTAGAAAACAAATGTCATTGAGTGTCAATTGTTTAACCTCAATACAAATTCAGGTGACTTTCCTCGCTCTTCACTTTCTCTGAAGTAACTAGGGTATTGTCTCGACCTAGACTTTTATGTTTATGTGACTCAGGTTCATTGCTATAAATGGAGTATATAACCCTATTTCAGAAAGTCAGTGAATTCTCTTTACCTTCTATAACTGTTAAACCAGACTAAAATCAAGCAAGCCCATTGCTCGATTCATATAATTTAAGGGTTGCGCCATAATTTGCTCACATTCTGAATTGTTACATAGACCATTGTTCCTCTCTTTCCTCCTTATTTGCTGATGGCAAAGGGGGAGAATGTGTGTTTGCATTAAGATTCCTCAGGGGGAGAGTCTATGCTCAAGGGGTAGGAGTCTCAATCAGTGCATAAGTCTGTGCATACATAACCTGTGTAGTTGCATTCATGACATTTGATTACATCATCTCATGGTATGCATGACATTTGATTATATCATCTCGTGGTATTTATTCATTGTGTTGCCATCATCAAAAAGGGGGAGATTGTTGTGCCCCTTGTGCCTTGATGATGTTGTGTAGTTTCGATGATAGCAAACATTATGAGTCATCATGATAAGTCATCATATTCGATTCAATGTCTGATGAATGATTTGATTTAATGACGTCCGAATTAATGTCATGCTATATGTACTCTTAAGTCTGTGCAGTTTAAACCCTGCACGCTACCTAAGCTGATGCTAGTCTGTTCAGGTTCATACATCATCTGTATAGTGTGTGCATTCCTAGTCATTGTGCATCTCAAGGTCAGTGCAAGGTCAATTGTCTAAGGCTAAGGTTCGTGCATATCTCAGCCCGGCTGTTCAACAAACTTAGTGCATGGTATTGTTTATGTGGATAGTGGTCTGAGGGTCTTCTTTCTGCACGATGCCTTGCAATTGATAGTCGGTGCAATGTCGTGCTTCAGCACAGTCGGTGCAATCTTTGATCCTAGTATTGAAATGAGTCGGTGCAATACTTGCATATGCATACGTGAGTCTGTGCACTTCATTTTCCATGCACGTAGCCTTGAAGTGTGTTAGGTCGGTGCAAACGCCCTCGTGTGTTAGGTGCATCGGTGCAACCCTTGGTACTGCACGCTGATTAAGTCATGCATCGGTGCATATATTCTCTGTGCTTTCTTTGCATTAGGTCAGTGCACTGCTCTTCTCACACGTTAGTCGGTGCATCTACCTTTGAAGAGATGATTGAGTCTGAGCATGTGTATGTGACCACCACAATTGAGTCCGTGCATCAAAACCTTTCCTCTGTGCAATCTCCTCTCTTTATATCTGTCTGAATATGATCCATATCTGATGCCCTGACAGGTACCTTTTTGTAAAGACTAAGAAGGGCACGATATCCAAGATTGAAGAAAGTGCCAGGATCGTGACACGTGGAAAGCAACGATGCTGTGATGCTGACACGTGACCTAGATATTTGGGCGGGAATCGTGATGACCATACGACCTATCCTTTTACTGCTCTATAAATAAGAAGTTTCTTCCTCAAGAGCAGGGCGATCGTAATTACGAACATACTTCGAAAGAGCAGAAGCAGAGAGAGCTTGCATGATCCAGAAAAAAGAGAAGAGAAGGAAAGAGTCAAGAGAGAAGTGTTTGAAAGAATACTTAAAGTGTTTGTTCTTCAGTCTCCTGGTTCAGAACCGGAGCTAAAATTGCTCAGTGTTGAGCTACATTCCCCTTGTGGGTTCTTTCGTTTCTTCGCTTTATTTTTTCATCTTCGTTTTAGAAACTCGTTTCCAAGCTGTGTGTCAGCGGAGCAAGCTGTGAAGCTCAGCTGTTTATAGGGTGGATTCCTCTGGTCGGGTAAAGTTGTAAGTCCCCAGCGGTTTGTAGAGGAGGATTCCTCTGGACGGCATAAGCTGTAATGCCCAACTGTCTGTAGGGTTTTGACCCCAAGCTGTGGATCAGCGAAGCTGTGTATCAGCAGTGGAAGCCACATTTCGGTTTGGAGTGTAGGGTGGACGCAGATCTCGGGTTTGAGATCGAACCACCTTAAAAATATCTGACTTCTGTGCGATTGCTTTGCAGATTGTTTACATCCAGGTCATTTCTTCAATCAGTAGTAGATGAATGTTTAGCACCGTCTTGAGTTAGATCTGTTGGGTCGGCGTTCATCGATAGTATTGTTCATCTATCTATCGTCTGACAGCAGCTTGTTTTAATTCTGCACTTGGAGCTCCTGTTGTTGGTTTTAATTGGGTGGCTAATCTATTCACCCCCCTCTAGATCGTATATCGCATCCTATCAAGACACAATTTCTCCGACCAAAGGAAAAACCAACATACCTCCGACCAAACGGAAGGTCTCCACGCTCGACCTGACCTCGAACCTTGCACATGCTGGGAACAACACCTTCCAGCACCAAGAAAAATCATAACCACTGTCAGGTCAGCACCTCCGACGACACTCGCCAGGTGTCTCGTCAGACCATGATCACAACATCTCTCGATGCACCCCTGCTGTAATCCCGTGAACTGCAACTCGCCACGCCTCAAGCACTGACTCTACTGATCGCCAGCCACACTGTACCACCCCGGTGTATTATTAAATAAAATAAATGGAATTTATAAATTTATTTATGGAAATATGATAAGTAATATTTTAACCAATTTATAAAAATCTAGTAAAATTATAATCGAATAGAGGATAGAAAATTTAGATAATTTGTCTTTTGCGGCCAACCCAAAATAAAAATCTAAGTAAGTCGAATGGAGGGTTTTATGCCCAAATCTACGTCTTAACCTATCGGACCTTAAATTGTCAAATTAGGGCCCAATTCTCGATCTTTTAAGCCCAAGTCGGACCCAAATGAATGGCCTAGATGAGTAAATCATTTCCCCTCTCTATCCCCATCAAAACCCTAACCCTAAAGTTTGAATTTTGAGCTGAGACGGTGGCGTGACCGGGTCAAGGCGCGAATCTCGCGCGACCGACTTGGAGGACTCTATCCTCTCTAATAGACACCTCTAGAAACCAATTGATCCTATAAAATTAAACCCTAGTCAACCTAGAAGTGATTGGATGCTGCGGCGGCCGACGAGGTTCGTGGACGAGGGAGAATTTCGGTGATCTTCGGAGAGGTTTCCCTAGCGCGGCCGGCGACCATCGCCCCCTTCTTCCTTTATCTAAAGTAGGTTCCAGCAGACCAAACCCTAAGTAATTGGTACCATTAGATTCGTCTTCAAGCCCTCATTTGTTTGATAGTAAAAGCCTTAAAAATGGTTTAGTATCCTACGAGTATTAGTCCATCTAGTTGAAGCATGTCATATTTAGAGTTTTCTTGTTATCCTCCATTAATGTAGGGATTAGCAGGCGCTAAAACTTAATTGATCATATCATGTTATGCATCTTGTTGTTCTTGTTCTAGTCATAACATATTGCCCAATTTTAATGCTCTACATGATGAGTATTTAGTCATTTTATCGAACCCTAGCAGAGCTCGCCGGAGTTCGGGCATGGCGACCTTAGCACGGTCCTACATGAACCGCTCTGTTTTGAACGGCCCCTTGATAGACCGTGTGGTCTAGGGCGCCGATTTTTACTTGATCGTTTTGTTGATTTGTTGCGTTGGATACATCCATGAACAGGACGGCGCAATGTTTGACTGTTCCTTTTGCGGGCGACTCACTCCAGACTGCTCAGAGACCCGGCGGCCCCTCGATAGACCGTGCAGGACCTGTAAGGTCTTCAGGCCTGCATGATCTGAATGGCTTATCGATGTTGAAACCCATTTTTTGTGGATAAGTTGAGTCGTTCCTATTACTCCCATTTGTTGATGCCTCGAGTTGTCCATCACTCATTAGGGCTATTTTCAGGCATATCTTGGGCCAGTTTTATGGGTAGCCTCCCTCCCTGGTTAGGTCCGAGTTGATTCAGGGCTTAACGGGCCTTGGTTTTGGTTGATTGGGCTTTTCTATGAGTTTCAACACCCATGTACATGTACGGTGCATCCCTGGCCGCTCAATCAATGCGCGGTTGACTGTGGACCGTCCATCTATTTTGGAATATTTTGGTTAATTTTCTGAATTTCCACCGACAAGTATTTATGCGGCCCTCCTCTGGCCGTTCAACTTGATGAACTGACGGATGGTAGCCGCTCATCTCTCAGAGTCCTGCACTTGGTGGTGTTCTCAGATAATTATCCAATTAATCTATTTATCACATACAAGGCTAGAACGGTGTGTCTTTGGCCGCTTTACCTTTGAACGGTCTCATCTGAGCCGTTCATCTATGAGAGTCCAACGGCGAAGGTTTCGGTCAGTTCGATGGATAATTTGGATTATTTATGGTTTATTTTGAATTTCCATCGACGGGGTTGGACAGCCAGGACATGACCGCACATCCAGTTGAGCGGTCTATCGTAAGACCGTTCATCAGTTCGATTCCTGAATTTCAACATATTTTATCTCTTTATCCGTGGTTTTATCACCAACTTCTCCCGTCATTTTCTCTGCGGATAATGAACCATTTTGAGTGCTGTTTCGACTGGATGAGAGATAATTTGATTATCTATGATTTTCCTTTGATTATCTCAACCTGAAAATGCTTCTAAACCATAATTTCGAGCTAGGACTTTAGGTGCTCTATAAATAGACCCTAAAGGCCGGGTTTGAAAGGGGGGAGATTTTTGGCCGACGGCGAAGTCCTGCCACATTCTTGAGAGACCTAGCACCAAGGAGGGAGGCTTTCCACGTCCATATAAGCCTCCGGTTCAGGGAGTAGTCTAGTTTTTTCAAGTCTTGTGTGTTTGGTACGTTTTGTCCTCTTTTTCATTGCATGCATCACTTTTCTCACTTTCTCCCCACGTTTTTCTTCATCCTCATTGCCATGCACACACCCACCCACGTTTATGACACCCTAGGGGTTTAAAATCCCCCAGGTATCCCCTTTTCCACTTATTCATGTTCGTTTCTTATTATTTTGGCATCTACTACACTTTTCAGTTCTAATCTAGGTTTCCACTTTGTGTTTTCACGTTGTTTTGCAGGTCAGCAATCCCTAGCACGAGGCCCATCCCCTCTGGCCGGCCGGAGAGGGTGAAGGTTGGACCCTTTTTGACTTCTGGCTTGGTGGTCTTGCGCGGTTCTCTACAGTCCGTTCAAGAAGACGTGCGGTGCAGCTTGGACTGTACTTCTTCTTTCTGCGGTCGTGATAGAGCCGTTCAACTGCCAAGAGTGCTTCCTCCTGCATCTTCTGCAGCATTCTTAAACGGTCTATCGTAAGACCGTGCATCTTACAGGCGGTTCTTTCTGAACCGTCCATCTTCCCAACACTACAGGTCAGGCGAGTACCTCTCCCTCTTTCCAAGGTACGACATGTTCATCACGTTCGGCACCTTGGTGGCGATCACATGTTTTTACACCTCTCTTTTCTTCTGTCTTCATTCGTTTCCCATGTTGCATGTGGTAGGATAGACATTGGGAAGGCATTGGAAGAACGGACGGGAGGATAAATATATCTACACCCTTCTTTTGTGGCGATCACAGTGGGACACCTAGTGCCCATCGTGTTAGTGATTTGCTGACCCCCTCTTTCGTTGTGTTAGTCTTCTTCTTGAGGTGATTGCAGGTTGGGTTGCGTTTTCTGCCTTCTGGAACGTGAACGGTTCTCCCAGAGCCGTTCATCCCCTGTGCGGCTGCACGTCCACCGTTCCTCCCTGCGAACAGTGCCAGTTCTCCTGCAAGCGTCCTGTCATAGACGACCTCCTATCGACCGTCCACACTTCTGAACGGCCTGTCCTTGGCCATCCATCTTTCTGGCACAGGTACGCTTCTGGTTGGTCTAGTTGTAGGTACACGGTTGCTGGAGATCCGTTCCAGAGCTTACACGGTTGTCCACAAACCGCGCTTCCTGGTACGTTTCTCATCCCTACCGTCCTTCATTTCCCGCACCCTGTGATTCTTTTGCAGTTATTCTGCCGTTCTGTTGCTCCCTGGCTTATACGGTTCTTTACAGACCGTCTGTCCCTTTGAGCGGTCTCATCCCTACCGTCCTTCATCTTTGTGCTGCATGATTGTTTTCATTGCTTATATATTTGATTGATCATTGGTTGATAGTTGCTAGGCTAGATTTTGCATGCAGTCCGGTGCACATAGGAGCATCCATCTCTTTCATAGTAGTTGCATTCCTACTGAGGTAGGGTTTCCTCTCGTCTCCATACTCCTTGGAGCCGACTAGGGGACCTTGCTGAGGACCTCTGTAAGCCCTCGTGAGCCGTGGATTCCCACACGAATGCCAGGCAGGTTGTACAGTATCCACTCCCAGTCTAGGGTTTGCATCCGTGAGCGAGAGATCCCTGTAGAGTCACCCAGTTCCTCATTTCCCACTCTGGTTAGGTACCTTGTGGTCGAGCGGATTCATATATTAATTCAAACCACTAAGGTCCTACAAGAAGAATTTAAAAATTGTCGTGCATCATTTGACAACTTGATTGCTTAAGTGCTTGACTCTCCTCTCCATTAGATGCTTGGTTGTTTGAGGTTTTGCTTTGGTTAGGATTATTTGCTCTAGTCTTGAGGGGTTAAGTGTATGTGGGGTTGTTTCTTTCCCTCAGGATCATCTCCTAGAGTCAATTCTCATTTCCATTCTTACTTTAATCCTTTGTTTGATTCATCATCTCCCATGTCGTCATACGACTTCTCCCAGTTCCACGAGGACTCTCTTCCTCGCGGCCTTCTTGAGGACCCATCTAGGGTCACCCATATGCAGGGAGGAGAGGGGACTGCCCTTCCACTCCCGACCATTCTTGGTGAGGGTTCCAACCCTCTCTTTTCGATCCATCCATTCAGAATCCGGCCAATCAAATTCTCAGCATGATGGCCCAGTTGGACCCTACCAAGCTCCATCTCATCCGGCAGGCCTTGCAGGGGGGCGATGCCCCGACTTCAGCTCCTTCTCGTGGCATGAATGTTGTTGCCACTACATCTTCTGTTGTTGGGACCACCTCTGTGGCCCCCATTGACCTTACTCCCAGCCGTCCTCAGATCCTTCGGTACTCCAGAATGGAAATGGGCCAGGCTTCTACCTCGGCCCATCAGCCGCTCGATAAGGGGAAGTCTCAAATACCCTCTGTTCCTTACCTTGATCCCTATGTCACCATTTTTCCATCGCTGCAGGCCCTTGTAGCCCCGGCAGACTTTACTCGGTTGCAACCAGGGGCCGCCCAGCTGGCTTATGCGGATGTGGGCGCTTCCTTGGCCCATTACCCACCTTACGGGCTGCCCCCTCAGTCAGCTTTTCCTTTGGCTACGTATCCAGGTACTGCTCCTCCTGCTCCTTCTCCTCCATCCTGGGAACAGGAAATTCTTGATAAATGGGCTGCTATGCAGCAACAAATTGACCTCCTCCACAAGCGGGTTGGCCCGCAATCTTTGGCTGACGTCCCTATTCCTAACTTCAGGGACATTCATTTTCCTCCTCAGTCTGAGCTCCCCGTGTACAGAAAATATGACAGGAACGGCAACCCGTTCATTCATGTTCGGGAGTTTCCTTACGAGTCAGCACAGTTCCAGCATGATGATTGCCTGATGGCTTACTTATTTCACCGATCATTGGAAGGGGTCGCCCTGGAGTGGTTCTATACCATGCCTATGGAGGAGGCCAAAAATTTCAAGACATTCAAGGAGAAGTTCATTCAGAGGTTCCAAGATCGGGTCGGCCGCGAGTATTCCTTCACCGACCTGGTAGCGGAAAAGATGAAGCCGGAGGAGGATTTTGCGACCTATGCGGATCGATGGAGGCAGATGGCCTCACGTGTGCCCTGGCAAATCCCGGAAGAAGAGAAAGTTAAGTTGTTGATCTCCAATGCCACCCCAACATTCAGAAATATTTTGGCAATGAATGACATTTCGAATATGCACCAGTTGTATAGTAGAGCTCGGTTCATACAGACACATTTTAAAGACTCCCCTATTCATTCAATGTTTGAGGCCCAGATACCCAAAACCACCAGAAAGTCCCAGGGCCCCGTCACTGAGGGAGTGCAAATCAACGAGCAGGTCTAGGCTGTTTAGTTTCCCCACCAAGCCACTCCGCCTTGCTTCCCGCAGCCTCCACGCAACCCCCAGTTCTCCGCTCCACAAGTTCCCCAACCCACTTTTCAGGTTCCTCAACACCCGCAACAACCAGCACCACCCCAATAGCCTCAGCGGCCGCCGCAATATCATAATGTTCCTCCCCCTGTCGCTTACGGACCTGCTCGATCGAGCCCAAAGAGGACCCATTACCCTCCTCTTCCTGAGACATTGCCTGATATTTTCTCTGCCTTGATGTATACTGGTGATATTCAATTGCCTCCGGAGCGTCAGAATTGGAATCCGACCGCCGATCAGTCCCGATATTGCATATATCATCGGTAGTCCGGGCACACAATAGAGCGGTGCTACCAGTTTAGAGATCTGGTGTATGATTTACACGAGGGCCATAGGATTGATTGAGCCCAGATGCACCAGCTCATCGAGGACATCAAGCAGAGACAGAGACTAGCTAGGCCGCAGCAGGCGGCGCCCCAGCAACAGCAGCAACAGCAACCCCAACAGTAACCCCAGCAATAGCAGCAGCAACAGGACCTTGGGATCCATCAGAATCCCATGCCAGTACATCAGCCCGCTCCTCAGCAACAACAGCAGCCGCCGGCGTCGGCACCAGCCCAGGTGAACATTGTTCAGCACCCAGTCCCCAACGCTGGGTGGACTTTTGATGATGAAACCCCCGCACACCTCTTGGCCTTCCACCATAACCATTCCCCCGCACCTACTATCCCCTCCATTCTCAGGCCCACCACTCCACCAATTATTCCCTCCGCATCACCCATCAGGCCCACCACGTTCCCCTCCATACCGCCAGTCCTTTCGCCATCACCCACCATACCCTCCATCATCACCCGTCCACTTAACCCCTCGCCCATTTCCCCTTCACCAGGGCCCATCAGGCCAACTTCCGCCATCCTCACCCCCATTTCTACCCCTTCCACCTACCCCACTGGGCCAGGTGGGGGTCCATCTCAGCCCATGCCTGCACCACATTGCGCCCTTCGGAGCGGGAATCCATTCCACAAAGTTTACCCTTCTTCTCGTGCACCCGCGCCTACCCCTCTTCCTCAATAGCTGAAGATGCAGACCCCATGCCAGGCACGAAGTACGACTTGTTACAACAATTGGACCGGATGCCGGCCAAGATTTTAGTTTTGGAATTGATCAAGAGGTCGCCGCTACATCAGGATGCTTTGAAAACTTTTTTGCGGAAAGTGATTGTCACGCCCCGAGAGCGGAAGATACCCGGAGACGCGTGACGAGTTTATATCAATCATGTCAATCAGAGTATTAGTGTATTCGACACCAAAATCAGAGATGTGCAAAAGTAAAGATAACCCAATCCTTTATTCCTTCATAAGAATATGTCTATTACAAACCTTGAAGTACTAACTAAAATGAAGGAAAAATATAAGGTTGACTCAAGAAAATATGAAAAAGACTAGATAACACGGAAGAAGCTCTATCTCTTTCACTCTCGATTTTCCCCATCCGTTTGAGTTCCCTCATCATCGGACTTACCTGAAAAGTAGGGAAACACTAAGTGAGCGAACGCTCAGTAGAAAATTATATCTCAAGAACTAGCAATGGGTTTAAGTAATTACATCTTTCATGAATGCACTATAGCTATGTATGCTCGCATAAAACGACAAGATAGAGAGAGTGTATAACAATAAGATAGCAAGAAGAACTAGTCATGAACTTTCAAGAACTTATATCAAAAGATATCAAGATATTCAAGCAAGTGTATTCATCATGTCATGTTGGAATTTGGCTATCACGTTCAAGCACGCAAGTATGAAATTACCCTTTTTCGGGTCACGCAAGTCATGTAATATCAAGTCAAGTACAAGTACAAGATTTGTGGAATGTTCAATCAAGCTAGTCATGCACTTCGGTATAATGCCAATACCGTGATCAATCAACTCCCATGGGCACAAGTACTTTCGGGTGCTCCTCCCAGGACCAGATCGGGCCCTATATGCGCAGGTATTAAACATGTATTTTAACATCCACTTTTGTGTATAGCCAATGTGAAATTTCAAGAATAAAGCTTGTAGACATGTAGGGTAAACTTGGATAGAGTAGAGTCCAAAAACATGACACTTGACATAGAATGGCGATAATAACGGTACAATCACGATTATTGATAAAAGTAGGTGAAATTGGTTCCCTAACTTGGGTACCATGACAAGCAAGTATGGACCCTCTTTATATAGAATTGAGGTCCACATGAACAACACATCAATGGCAAGACGTCCTCATTCTTAATATAGAATTGAGGTCCACAAGAACATCATGTTGAATATAGAATTGGGGTTTACAAGAAAAGCATCAAATGGCATGATAACCTCATCCCATTAAGAGAATTCTCATGATACACACTTTGCATAACATGAGGGCCGGTATACCATGGTTCTATAGAGTGACATGGCAAAATAGTGTAATGGGTTTTTATGGTACAACCAGCTCAGTCGGCCTTGAGGGAATCCAAGGCTCGAGGAGTCTTATGGAGGTCTCTATGACTAACTCGCTAGTCCAAAGGAACGGAATGTCCAATGGAGAGCTTGTATGTCAATGAGAGTTAAGGGGGTAACGTTAAAACATCATGAAACATGGGACTATATTCACGGACTGGAATATAGTGCCGATATATATATATATATATATATATATATATATATATATATATATATATATATATATATATATATATATATATATATATATAACCCTTCGGTTGACAGTAATCAGTGTAAAACAGTAATACAGAAAATAGCGACTTAAACTAAGTCATTAATTATCCAATTAACGCCTTTCTAAGGGGCGTTTATTCACAATTTGACGACGTACACAGCAGTCGTCCATTCTTTATTTCTATTTTTACCAAAATTTCCAATATTATGGAATTTAACAAAAATGCGCCCTGGTCAGGGGCGTTACCATTCAATTTGCGCCCTGATATGGGGCGTCGGTTCAATAAGAAACGCCTTTGTGCAGGTCGTTAATTAAATAATTTTCCAAATTTCAGTTATTAAATTTTTAGGAAATAGGTACACGGTCAGGACCAGAAAAATAGCAGGATTCAATCAGGATGAACATGCATTAAATTAGGTTCATGGTTTCATAGATATAGGATTTTAAACATGGGTAAGTATCAATTTATATGAAATTGATGACTCCTGGGTAGGGCGTCAAAACAAGAATTAGCGCCCTGGTGTGGGTCGCTTATTTTAAGTTAGTGCCCTGGTCAAGGGCGTTGCTTTGAAAATTGCATAGAAACAGTTGAAACCACAATAAAACTATATGCATGGAGGATCGATGATATTATTAAAGATATTAAGCTAGTTTGGGCTACGTTCTTGAGAAAACCTGTCACGCCCCGAGCGCGGAAGATACCCGGATATGCGCGACGAGTTTATATCAATCATGCCAATCAGAGTAGTAGTGTATTCGACACAAAGACAGAGATGCGCAAATAGAAAGATAACCCAATCCTTATTATTAATAGGCTATTACAAATCCAATACTCTGTTTAATAAAAAGAAAAGTACATAGTTGACTCAAGAAAATAGGAAAAAGACTAGATGACACTTGGACAAGCTCTAGCTCTTTCACTCGTGACTTTCCCCATCCGCTTGAGTCTCGTCATCGGACTTACCTGAAAAGTAAGGGACAAACACGGAGTGAGCGAACGCTCAGTAGGAAATTATATCTCAAGCACTAGCAAGGGGTTTAAGTAATTACATCTTTCATGAATGTACTATGGCTATGCATGCTCGCATGAAACGACAAGATAGAGAGAATATCAATAAGGTAACAAGTTGAACTAGTCATGAACTTTCAAGAAAGGATAACAAGATATTCAAGCAAGTACTTTTATCATGTCAAGAACTTTGGCTATCATGTATCAAGCAAGCAAGTAATTACCCTTTTTCGGATCACGCAAGTCATGTCAAGTCAAGTACGATTCAAGTACAAGATTTTGTGTGGAATGTCCAATCAAGCTAGTCATGCACTCGGTATAATGCCAGATACCTTATCATTAAAACTCCCATGGGCACAAGTACTTTCGGGTGCTCCTCCCAGGACCAGATCGGGCCCTATATGCGCAGGCATTTATCATGTATATTTGACATCCACTCTTGTATATATATATATATAGCCAATATGGAATTTCAACAATTTAAGCTTGTAGACACGTAGGATAACTTTGAGGGAATGGAGTCCAAAAATACGACATTGGACATAGATAGGCGATAACAACGGTACAATCACAACGATCGATGAAACTAGGTGGAATTAGGTTCCCTTAACTCGGGTACCATGACAAACAAGTATGGACATTCTTTATATAGAATTGAGGTCCACATGAACAGTATATCAAAGGCAAGATACCCTCATTCTTATTATAGAATTGAGGTCCACAAGAACATCAACCAATGGCATGATATCATCATCCTATTAAGAATTCTCATGATATACTCTTTGCATATCATAAGGGCCGGTATACCATGTTTCTTTAGAGTGACATGGCATTCAATAGTGTAATGGGTTTTTAGGGTACAACCTGCTCAGTCGACCTTGAGGGAATCCAAGGTTCGAGGAGTCTTACGGAGGTCTCTATGACTAACTCGCTAGTCCAAAGGAACGGAATGTCCAATGGAGAGCTTGTATGTCAATGAGAGTTGAGGGTGATCGATAGAACAACATGAAAACGTGGGACTATACTCACGGAGTGGAGATATAGTGCCGATATACATATATATAAATATAATGAAAACCCTCGGTTAGCAGTAACAGGTAAAACATTTTTACAGAAAATAACGACTTTGATTAAGTCACTACTTAAGTAAATAACGCCTTAAATAAGGGCGTTTACATGCATTTCCAATTTTGCAGAAATTTCCATAATTCTGTGTTTTATCAAAAACACGCCCTGGATAGGGGCGTTTTATATAAATTTGACGACATATACAGTGGTCGTCTATTTCTTAATTTTCATTTTTGCAAGATATCAATTTCTGTAGTTTAACATGAACGCGCCCTAGGAAGGGTCGTAAATTTTTAAAATCACGCCCTACACAGGGGCGTTATCACCGTGAGAGACGGCCTAGTCCAGGTCGTGGATTCAAGGAATTTACAATATTTCAGGAAATAAAATTTCAAGAGACAAGAGACATGGTCATGACAGGAAAATTAGCAGGAATTCATAGGTAGAGTCATGCAAGATATTAGAATCGATATTTCATATTTATTAAATTTTAAACAAGATCAATTATTAATTACATGCGCTTTTCATGAAATTAACGCCTATAGGGCAGGGCGTCAAATCTTAAATTGACGACCTAGTGCAGGTCATTTCTAAAAGTAGCGCCCTAGACACGGGCGTCTCTTTCAAAAAATATTACAGAAAACATATTAAAGCCAGCAGAAAACTATACTACATGCATGTAATGCTGGTATATATATTAAATCACTTGTTTGGGCTACGTTGCTTGAGAAAACCTACCTTAATAATAATCTGGAGATGGACGTGAGGTGTTCTGAAACTTCTACGACTTGGCAGCAAGAAAGGGCAGGAAGATGGTTGATGAGGATGAAGAAACCTGCAGAAGATATATCAAAGATATCAATCTTCTTTGTAATGACTTGCTGGAGGCGAAGGAATAAGAACTTACACAAGTTCTTCAGGACGCAGGACTTCTTAACCTGTATAGAAGAGATGAAGAAACATTAGTTCTTCATACAACCGAAACCAGTGGTCAAAAGGAAATAAGAAGAACAGATGTTCTTCACGTACCGTAGCAGACGAACGATCAAATAGGTTTAGAGTTGGATGAACGAGAGTTTTTATAGGATTTTGGGTGTCCTATTAGAGTTAGTGTTCTAGTGGAAGTAATGCTTCCAATATAGAGTCCTTACCCTAGTAGATACTTACTAGATTAGCTTAATCCTTCCCAGGATAAGCTCTTGGTTCGAACGGAACCGGAATGTAATTAACGACCTAGGTCAGGGCGTCGCATTTTAAATTGACGCCTTGTCATAGGGCGTTTCTTAAAAGGTGCCTTGTATAAGGGCGTTTCGTGTTTAAAAACACGCCCATGAAAGGGGCGTTTCTTTTACTTGCCCAATTTGGTCGTGTGAGAATTGACGACCGCACGTGTGGGTGTCCTTTCTTTAGGCACGCCTTATATAGAGGCGTTTGTTTTAAAATTAACGCCCTACTGAGAGGCGTTATTTGGTTTTGGGTTTTAATTTATCCGTTTAAGCTTCTTCCCATTATCTTTACTAATTCTTTGATTCATTTAGGGAAATTTTAATTTATTTTAACCCTTTATTTATCAGGGTTGCTACAAAACCTACCTTTATGAAGATTTTGACCGACGAACGGATGAAGGTTCAATAATAACGATGCTCTGATCTTCCGGAAGCAGAGGAAGATGATAAGGAAAAACTCCTCCGACAATTCGGTATTTTGAAGAAGATGTAGACGATGATGAAGACCCTTCATTCTTCAGCACGTCAACCTACAGAACACATGAAGAATATTAGTATCCTTCATGACTAAGAATTATGGACAGAGGAAGAAAACGGTACAAAGAACCACCTGTTCTTCACGCAGCAGCAACAGCTTTAGGGTTTGATCGGACAGGGTTATTTATAGGATTTTGGGCATCCTAATAGAGTTAGAATTTGATTAAGGGTAGTATTCCCTTGATAGAGTGCTTACTATATTCTACCCTCGACGTAGTTATCCATAACTTGCTCTGGATAGACTCCTGGGTCGAACGAAACTCGAACTGAATTAACGGCTTAAGCGAGGGCGTCGAATTTAAATTGACGCCTTGTGGAGCGTCGTTACTTATGTAAACGTGCCCATGTAGAGGGCGTTTCATTTCCTTTCCTTAATTTTTTTTTTCGTTTAAAATTTGACGCCCTATTGTCTAGGCGTCCCTTTTAAATTAACACCTTATTCAGAGGCGTTTCCTTTTGAATTAGCGCTTTGATAAAAGGCGTTATTTTCCTCTTGATCAATGATTTACCCTTTTAGGCTCTTTGTCATCTATTTACTTATCTTTTATTTTTAATTTGATATATTTAAAAATCTTGCTTTTATCAGGGTCGCTACACCCTCCCCCACTTAAAAGAATTTGGTCCCCAAATTCAATAGTATATATAAGTGGAGAGTGTAGAGTATATACCTTAAAACAATTCTGGAAATCGCTTCCTCATGGATTCCTCGGTCTCCCATGTAGCTTCATGTTCGGAGTTCTTATTCCATTGTACCTTAAGCATGGGAATAGCCTTATTCCTTAGGGTACATACTTCACGATCTAGTATCTTCATAGGCTTCTGCTCATATGTGAGATCCTTCTGGATCACTAGGTCTCCATGATCAATAATATGTGATGGATCGTGTACATACTTCTTCAACATAGATATGTGGAATACATTATGTACATCAAACAGTTGAGGAGGCAATGCGATGCGATAAGCAACCTCGCCAACTCGTTCCAGTATCTCGAAGGGTCCGATGAATCTTGGTGTAAGCTTGCCTTTAACACCAAATCTCCGTATGCCACGTCCAGGCGATATCTTGAGAAATACATGATCTCCA